>OX438664.1:10641123-11891123 GCA_949316385.1 Globia sparganii | reverse complement strand
CATAGTCACCCAGAGTGCACTGTGGCCTCAAAAAAAAAGAATCTAAGACAAAAGTAATCTAGCCTAATTGCACTATAATTCTCTAGTAAACTCTAGTTCTAATTCATCAATTTATTGTACGAATATTGTAAAGTCATCATCTCTTTGTTCCACAGTTGGCAGTACTACAGGCTCCAACTACTATGTCCGCATCTTATCAACAATCGACCGTGAGCTGTTGAAACCGTCAGCATCGGTGGCTCTGCATAAACACTCCAATGCTCTTGTGGATGTGTTGCCGCCAGAAGCCGACAGCTCTATTTCTATGTTGCAAGCTGGTATGTATAATCCTCATTTTATCATTTTTTATTGAATTTTTAAAGGCACTTTTTTAACAAATACACTGATGCTTTGATTGGACACTAACTGAATTTCTGATACAAAATTTGTTCAACAGATGAGAAGCCCGATGTACAGTACTCCGACATTGGTGGCATGGACACACAGAAACAGGAAATCAGAGAAGCTGTGGAGCTGCCACTCACACATGTGGAGCTGTACCGACAGATTGGTATTGAGCCCCCTCGAGGTGTGCTCATGTACGGACCTCCTGGCTGTGGCAAGACTATGTTAGCTAAAGCTGTAGCTCATCATACTACAGGTTAGTTACATACAACAGATGTAAATGTACCAATACCAAGTCTATTATTGTCCCTCAGCAGCGCAAATGCCTCTTTTCATACAGAGAAGGCCTTTATCACCATGCTTGCTCAAGACGTGTTGGCAATTTCAGACTTGTATTAACTACTAGCGGCCTGTCCCGGCTTCGCACGGGTGGACATTAATTTTTTTAACATTTTATTTTTTCTTGCAATTAAAAAAGCCTATATTAATCAGTGATAATGTAGTATTCAAATGGTGAAAAAATTTTTAAAATCGGTCCAGTACTTTTTGAGCCAATTTGTTACAAACATACATACAAATCTTTCCTCTTTATAATATTAGTATAGATAAGTCTAGGTATCCTCACAATGTTTTTCCTTTACCAATATCAGTAATGCCCAAGATAAACTCTGGAAGTACATATGAATTGAAAATGTCACATAGTACTTTACCCAGATTTGAACCCATAACCTCGAAACAATCTTGCCAGTCCCATTGATTTCCCATCTCATTGAAAGAAAATATCATTGATTGTCCCAAATTCAAACTCTATATTTTTACACAAGGTGAAGTATGTGTATTCATAATGCAGCCAATTAAATTTCGAAGACCATCAAAATGAATGTCCTTGGGCTAAGGTTTGGTTTGGTTGATAGGCAGTTATGTTATAAAGCCTTACTGACAATACAATTGAAGCGATAAATGACTTGCGTCGTTTAAACACTGTTTAGATGAAGCAACATTTGTTGTTGCTTCAAGTTATGGTAAGCCACAGGCAAGAAACTTGCAATGGGACTTAACATTAATAAAGATTCATGTTCGTATTTTCAGCGGCGTTTATCCGCGTGGTGGGTTCCGAGTTCGTACAGAAGTACCTCGGCGAGGGGCCGCGTATGGTGCGAGATGTGTTCCGTCTAGCTAAAGAGAACAGCCCTGCCATCATCTTTATTGACGAGATTGACGCTATCGCCACTAAAAGGTATGTATTTTAGTTACAACATAAAAGGTGTAACAGAATAAACGCAAATCCTGAAAGTAGTTTGTTTATCCTTTTGACCGCCACGGTCGTGTATAGACGACAAATGAAAACGTTCCCAAAACGCCACCGTCGGCTAATGCTGACAAGAAAACACCATATTTTAAGTATAAACACAGAAAACTGAATTTAGTTTATTTATTTTGTACTTAAAACATGGTGTTTTCTTGTCGGCATTAGCCGACGGTGGCGTTTTGGTCACGTTTTCATTTGTCGTCTATACACGACCGTGGCGGTCAAAAGGTTATAATCAATTTCAGTAACTTTTAATATAGGTATTTTTTCATAAAATATGTATTTTTTTCATACTAACCGCCTATTGAGCCAAATGAAAATAATCTTATTTCAAGGCAATAAGAATTTCAATTTTAAATGTATAAAGTAATGCTAGTGTCAACAAGATTTTCTTAATAAAAATGGCAAGCTTTAGGAAAAATTTGTTTTGGTCATTGTATTAAGCTGTACTCTAATTGGGGTGTATGAGGTCTTGTGTTAATTATGTTACACCTTGTATATGTAGATAGACAGTATTCATATGTAACAAACAGTGTGCCCAATGGGATTTTTCATCAACTAAACAACCTACTTCCATACACACTCATCCCCTAATTAACCCCTTCCTTAGTGCTCACCGATAAATGAAAGGAACTCATGTGCAAAATTTCTTCATGATTTTTTTTTCTTAAGTTTAGAGTAAGCATTGCCTGTCAGTGAATGAATTTAAGAATGTTAATTTAGTTAAGTTAGTTTTATTCCATTATTCACCATTTTTTTATTTATTAGGAGGTTATACCTTTCTCAAAGCTTGGGTAAATAAACTGGTTGTCACTCGCTATTCTGCTCTGTCATGATCATCACATCAGCAAAAGACCTCCTCTGGTTTTTGGGTCAGGGATGACACAAAAATTGCCACAAAAATTGGTCTTATGGTAATCATTTGTTTTACTTCTAGATTTGACGCACAAACTGGTGCCGACAGAGAAGTACAGAGAATTTTGCTTGAGCTGCTGAACCAGATGGATGGTTTCGATCAAACCACAAATGTCAAGGTAAATATTATCAGTATGGTCTAATTACATTTATGTATTAAAGTAGTTTTTCGTATTTGTTGTTGTTGTACGTTGTTCTTCTAAACTCCGCAATAGGATTTTAATGCGGTTTTCACCATAATTAAACAGAATGTATTCCGGAAGGTTTATGTGAATTAACATTACATAAAAAAAGATATCTCGATATTTTGTCAAGTCGTGAAAACCATGCGAAGTTGCGAACATTCGTTTCCTATTTTGCGTTCTCTAATGTTTTACTGTTATTTAAGGTAATTATGGCAACAAATCGTGCTGATACTCTGGACCCCGCCCTTCTTAGACCTGGTCGTCTTGACAGGAAGATTGAGTTCCCTCTACCTGACAGGCAAGTACCATTACACAATTACCATATACCTCAGGTTCATAGAAATCTTATAATCGACATAAATGTCTACTAGTAGATTAATTTCAGTCTGTCAAATCACAACTAGTGTAGCCTTGTGTACTCTTTAATACACATAATCCTTTGTGATCTATACTGGGTAGGTAAATAATCGTTGATCAAACGAAATATAGTTGTGCTTACTGTAAAAAAAAAGTATAATCACTTTAAAAGTGCTTATAAGACAGTTGGTACCATGATTTATGAATATTGGCGATTTTTTCAATATTTTTAAGTCTCACATAAATATTTTTTACTTTAGAACCTTACTGTAAAAAATGTACTATCAAAAAATTACCCTGTACTTTAAAAAAACTTCCTTTTAAACTTGCCTATTTAATGACAATTAAAACAAAGGTACCCATTTTGCTCTAATTGCCTAATTATTACAAATTTTGGTATTTTCTTAAAAAGACACTAAATTGTCATAATAATAAACTTTTAAGAAGATCAAGACAGGGCTCTGCCACAGAGATATTTTTTACTGGGGCCACCGCGCGCCTCCAAACACTCGTAGGCATGCCGTGCATAGACACCAAGTATCGTCCTGTTTTGTTTGATCCACGATTTTTTACCCACCCTGTATATTACACACAGATGAATGTGTATCTAAACACCTGTGTTCCTCTGTCTACCCCTCCGGGGAATACAGACAATGATATGACTGTAATTAATGTTAAATAAAATTTATCTTGTGAAACTGAAATGATACCTGTTAACATTTATTAATTAATATACAATGTATATGCTGTTGGCGTACCTTAATAAAACTGACTAACTTTTAATGAAACTTCCACAGGCGTCAAAAGCGTTTGATCTTCTCGACGATTACAGCAAAGATGAACCTGTCCGAAGAAGTAGATTTGGAGGAGTTCGTGGCACGACCGGATCGCGTGTCTGGTGCCGACATCAACGCCATCTGTCAAGAAGCTGGCATGCACGCCGTCCGTGAGAATAGGTGAGATATACGATAATTATTTTTAGTTAATGTTCACTTTTATGGCTTATTCCTTACAACTGGGAAATATTGCGCACTGGAAATAAAATGAATTACAGTCCTGCCGTCGAGAGCATGCGTTTCTTTAATCTGTCAGTGCAACTATTCTAGTAACTAATAAAGATCAAATTCGCTAAATCACGCAGTCGTTCGTATAAAACTCACAGTTATCAAGCACGCATTCCAAAGAGTATAGTAATATATCGGGTAAAGAGAGCCCTCTTCAGGCTTTTTAAGGCAATCCTGTTTGAACACCAGCTCCATCTGGATTTTGGAGGCAAAACTAATCATAGTATACATACCTACGTATACCTATAATAATATATATATTGTCCATATTTTCACGGAAGGGATCCAATCCACACAGTGGTAGTTATGAGAATTTAATCTCTAGTCAAACTGGAGATTAAATTCACATAACTACCACTGTGTGGATTGTATCCCTTCCGTGAAACTATGGACGATTGTATTATAGCGACTTCTAACTACAAACGTGCGCACTCGCAAGAAGTAGCCGCCATGTTGTGCATTTTTTTGTGAGAAATGGTGTGGCAACTTAAAATGTTTGTCAGTCTTACAAATTAGAATATTTATATGTGTGATATATTTATTTATTAGGTTTAATAAGTAATTTAAGTTTTTTCTTAAATATAATGCTTTATTAAACATACTTTGAATACATAAAATATGTTAGGAAAAAATTAATTTACGAATGCAGCGCCATCTGTAAAATTTTTGAGTACTAATGATAATTTGAGTTGTGGTAGTCAAGTAGCAGATGGAGCTACCATCTTTTAGAACTGTCATTTGTTAGGCACTGTCCCCCCCCTGACGCATTCTCTCGTCGACCACACTGTAACTGATACGCATACATATAGTGTGGCACTCCCCAGGAAGAGTAACTTTTTAAAATAATATTATTTGCCATCACTCCATGATAATAAATGTCTCAAGGGTAATTGATGAACTAGGTTATTTCATTTCATTACAAGACGTATGTATATCAAAACCTATTCACAGTACTTTTTAACCGACGAAAAAACGGAGGAGGTACTCAATAGTATATTTTTTTACCTTTTTACCAATATAATATACTTATACTTCGTTTCAGGTATATTGTTCTGCCCAAGGACTTCGAAAAGGGTTACAAGAACAACATCAAGAAGGATGAGAGTGAATATGAATTCTACAAATAAGTTTCATCTTCGTCTATATTTCTATTGTTTGAATTTATTGTAATTAATAAACTTAAATACACGTAAAATACTTCTTTTGAATATACCTTCCTACGAGTTGACTACAGACATAGTACTCTGTGCTAGATAGTACAGAGCATTGACCTACAAGGGTTGAGTTTGCGCAGATACGGCGCAGTATACGTTGGAGGAGTGCCGATATCTGGTGAGGCAGCAGTGTAACCTCGTCACAGCATTTGTTACCAAAAGCATCCGATGGAAATGTAAACAAACCCCCGTTTAGGTTAAATTGAGAATTAAAAGAGCTTTAGTAAACATTAATCTGTATTTAGGAGTTCCAAAAATTATTGTTTGATAACATTATTAACTGGTCTATGAAGGCTGAACTTCCAATATCTCTAAAGCTTGTCGACATGCCTATCATCATCTATGGCGCTTATACTTGGTCTTTGACCTCAAAATTCCAAACTTAAGTTTTGCTAAAAAGCGATGGTGCGTAGAACTTTGAATATAATAACTACTGGATCGAATTCGCAATCGCAACACAGTAATACGCTCGAAGTCAAGCATCGCCGATGTTAGCGATAAAACTGGGAGGCTGCTGAAATGAGACTGGGCGGGCCACACGTACAGGATGCATCAGGGCAGGTGGACCAAGGTCGTCACGCAGTACGTGCTTGAAGACGGGCGTCGTTACCGAGGCAGGCCTAAGAATCACTAGCGCAACAACTTAAGCTCTTTCTTGACTGATTGGTCGGGAAAGGCAGCTGGCAAAGATGAATGGCGAAGTATGGGGGAAAACCTTTTATATGTATAAAAAACAATATTTTTGTAATTGGAACATCATCGACTAAAATTGGGGTTATAAAATTAACCTCAATTGTCAAATGAAAAACAATTTCGGGTTAAAGTATTCAAATAATCCAATCAAAGCACTCAATATTGTAAGTGGCACTACATATTGCCATTCACAGAGATACGTTTTCTGATAGCATTTGTATTCATCGTACCAGTATCTGAGCTATGGTCTGTTCCAGAACAGACTATAGGGTTATCTACAGTCCGGTCAGTTATTTTACCTCTGATAGCAGCAACCTTATTGTAACGAGAATAAAGATCTCAATGATTTTCACTTGTCAGTACTGTAGTCGTATGTGACAGAGTGAGAGTGCATGTTTATTACATGCTCTCTCCATGCGCGGTCCGAGGGGGGGGGGGTTGTGGGGGTCATGACCACCCCCAAAATCATTCAAACTTAACTTGTGCCACGAAGACCTCGACGGGCCTAAACAAAAACATTAAGAACATAGGCAGACATGGGGACTGCCACAGAAGTAAAAACTTAAAACTATGAAAATTATGAGAATTTAGATTGCAAGAGCGAGCGGAGCGAGCTCGAAAATTTTAACAGCCCGTCTCGGTTTGGTTAGGTTTTTTTTGATATTTTTATTCTGAAATAGAGTTACGTTGTCGATTTATGCAGGCAAGTTCAAGCAACTATGAGAATTTAGATTGCAGGAGCGAGCGAAGCGAGCTCGAAAATTTTGCACATTCTCGGATAGGCTCGATTTTCTTTTCATTCTAAAAGGACTAGGAATTGCTTGCTTTGCCGACTTAAGAAGAAAAATGCTCAAGAATCAACAGAATGCAGATTGCAACAGCGAGTGAAGCGAGCCTGAATATTTTAGCACCCTACCTTAAATAGGTTCCGTTTTCTTTTGACCATTATACAGAAAGAGAACTTAATTTATCGAATTAAGACGAAATGCACTCATTTTACAACAGTTTAGGCTTTGGAATCTGGCCTTATGAACGGGGTGCCCAATATCCCGAGTTTGCCTCGCTCGCTCTTGCACTCTAGATTCTACAGGATGAAATTGAAAACTTGCGCCAAATCGAAATAAGAGGTCCAGTAACTGCTACATAATCATTATAAATTGTCATGTGCCAAATCAAACTTCTTGATAAAAATCGTGTAATTATTGTCTTAGATAGTGCAAACTAAGTTATTGCCTTCAAGTAGATACATAAATAAATAAATAATAAAAAAATAATAATAAATTTCTATATTTATGTGTACATAATAAAGAGTATTCTATTCTATTCTAGATACGAATAAACTTCATATTCAATTGTAAAAATTTGACAGATTGGGGTAACTTGATGTGCTGGCCTCTGTACATGAACATTAACATAACACATCTTTAATCCCCGGAGCGTTAGGCAGGTGTGTACCTTCATATAGTCAACCGGGCACAAATCCATACACTGGGCTGTTTCTGAGAAATTTCTGATGGAAAAACCTAATAACACTTTACCCGACCTAGGAATCGAACCTAGGACCTCATGCTCAGCAGTAACACTTGCGACCACTACACTAACGAAGAGATGTACCCTTAAAATATTCCTCGGTACCCATGGTGACCCCCCCAAAATCTTGGGCTGCGACCGCGCCTGGCTCTCTCACTCTGTTGCATACGCACCGCACGCATGTACATTTTTTGGGACATTTTTTTTTTAATCGTTTTATTGCATAATCTGCAATAAAACGATTTTTAAAAAAAATGTCACTTACTAGGTTTTGAAATAGGACAGCCGTGCTATGGTTGCACATTGCACGCCGTAATAACAAAGACAGAGAACGCAGGGTACCCATGTGGATTGGTCGATGCAAAATAAGAGTAAAATTACTGCGCCCAATAAGAGCTAATATGAGCCGCACTATCTGAGTACTAAAAGAAAGCGAAACATATCTACCATCCACAATGGCCAAAACACAATAATACCACACATAGTTTCAAAGTCTATATTTTGTAACAGTTCTTAACAATGTGATTTTACAAATATGAAATAATACAATATATTTGGCATAATACCTTATAAAAAATGATGTGAATGTAAAACAATAAATTAGATTTCACTTCATCGACTGAGACTTCAGATGAATATCATTGTGATGTGCTTAATATTATAATAATATTTTCAATGTCATTCTCATCTTACGTATTGTAACAAATAATATCAAGTGCTACTAATTTACTATAAACAATAAAGCTTTATTAAGGCACTACACTTCCTAATAAGGCTTTGTCAATATCTAAAATTATAAATCAAAGTATGATTTTTTTCTTATCCAGCTGCTTTTATGTATACAGTTATAAACACTAATATGAAAGTTTAATATATTAGGTACATTTCTGTTATAATGAGTAAAACTTCAATAGAAATTTTAACGTAACGCGCGACAAGACAGGCTCTATCTATATTATAGGCGCTTGAAATCACAGTACATTAAAGACCAAATATTACAACTAATTTAGAAAAATAAGTAACATTATTCTCGTATAATAATTATTAACATAATAATGTATATAAAAGACTCCGGAAATGTTTGTGACTGACCAACATCTTGAAAGTATAACAACACAGGAAGATTCATTTTCGGAATGTTAGCTAGTTTAAAAAGTAATAAATTACTGCTTAACCTAAAGAAAAATGTATAAGTTTTTAATAATAAGTACAAGGCAATCCATAATACTGATTTATAATCGATTTTCATAATTTTCTGGCACTTCATGGTTCTAATTTTAATTACAGTTAAAGAAAACACTTTTTACAAAAAAAATGATTTTACAAACGAACACTAACCATTTAGAATTAGATAATAATAGAGTAGAAGAAAATATGTATTTTTCACAACACACTAAACTCTCATAGAAATATACTACGATATAAGGTATTCAACAATACGCTAAACTGGACGGGGCTGAAATTTGGAATATCTTAAATATTATAAAATGTATCACGAAAAAGATTTCACGATACCGAAAAGGCTCTTTCAACAGTATATACCTTTACTTGTAAATACATAAGAATAAAAAAACGAAGGAATGTGATAAATACCATATTGTTTCAAAGGAAATACAAATACATAAATAATGGAATGATCACTGGGGCTGCAGTGGCTAAGTATTATTACTTTAGTGCTGCATACAAAATAAACTTAAACAAGTTGCTTTATAACAACTTTGGTATGTCATGTTCGATATTAATCTATCTACTATAAGAAGTACATCTGCATAAATAGCTGCCGTTCATGTTCATAATTTGATCCGTGTTTATCGATCTGACCGAGGCGGACCAGGCGGCATCGAATCTGAAAATTCACCGTTGTTATTAGAATACCACTATTTACGTAGATTTTTGTTTTAAACGTTTTTGACTTCGGCGCAATCTCACCAGAAGAAAAACGTGCGCTTTTGATTATTATAATTAAAATCAGGAAGGGGTGCGTGAGGAGCCTCTACAAGTCGAGTGTATACTAACTGGCGGCTGGATCAGTGGCGGCGGCGTGGTGGGGCGGCATGAGCGGCACCAGCAGGACCGGCGGGCCGGCACGTCGCAGGAAGGGGTGCGTGAGGAGCCTCTACAAGTCGAGTGTATACTAACTGGCGGCTGGATCAGTGGCGGCTGGATCAGTGGCGGCGGCGTGGTGGGGCGGCATGAGGGGCACCAGCAGGGCCGGCGGGCCGGCACGTCGCAGGAAGGGGTGCGTGAGGAGCCTCTACAAGTCGAGTGTATACTAACTGGCGGCTGGATCAGTGGCGGCGGCGTGGTGGGGCGGCATGAGGGGCACCAGCAGGGCCGGCGGGCCGGCACGTCGCAGGAAGGGGTGCGTGAGGAGCCTCTACAAGTCGAGTGTATACTAACTGGCGGCTGGATCAGTGGCGGCGGCGTGGTGGGGCGGCATGAGGGGCACCAGCAGGGCCGGCGGGCCGGCACGTCGCAGGAAGGGGTGCGTCAGCAGGCGCGCGGCCGCCTGGCGCGCCGCCGGGTCGCGCACCAGCGCGCTCTCCACGAAGCTCAGCAGGTCGGGCGGGCAGCGCGCCGCGCCGCGCGGCCGGGGCGGCGGCATGTCGCGGATGCGACGCATCGCCTGCAATGACACAATTTCAATTTATTGAACTTACGTTACTATGATTTCCTTGTAATTAACTATATGTCGGTCTGTAATTGTTAGTTTGTTTAATTGATATAAATATACTTAAGTTGATAGTCGAGATCTCGAACATGATTGTCTTCCCACAAGATCGAAATTGAATTCCCTAATTCCCTCTTATGTTTCGGTTTCAACATAATCATCTCCTACCTGCGATTACCCACATTATAAATTTTTCCTTGTACTCCGGAGTATTCCCTTCCCTGTGGCGCAAGGCATATGTTCGTCCACTACCTAAAGTTTCCAATCCCTCTCTTCCTACTGACTTCCGTCCAATTTCTATCCTTCCCTTTCTATCCAAAGTGCTCGAGGCCTGTGTCCACAAACAATTCTCCAACTTTGTTCATTGTAACACAATTATTAGTCCTCTCCAATCTGGGTTTAGACCTGGGCACAGCACTGTTTCCGCACTCCTTAAAGTGACTGGCGATATAAGAGCAGGACTGGAAGACACTAAAGTTACTGTTCTAGTGCTGGTAGATTTCTCGAATGCCTTCAATACCGTCAGTCACGACATCCTTTTAGCCATTCTGTCCTATATTATGGTCTCTCCCGAAGCACTGGAATGGTTCTCCTCTTATTTTCAGGAACGTCAGCAGTCCGTTCATGTTGGGGATTCTTCCTCTAGCTGGTGTGATTTGAAAACTGGCGTTCCTCAAGGCGGTATACTTTCACCTCTTCTGTTCTCTATTTTTATTAATCTTATAACTTCCGAACTTCAGTGTGTGTATCATCTGTATGCAGATGACTTGCAGTTGTACTGTCAAGGGAAGGTTGATGAATTACCTGACGCTATCGACAAAGTAAATAAGGACTTGATAGCCATAAAAACCTGGTCTGATAGATTTGGCTTAGCCGTAACCTCTACGAAGTGTCAGGCGATCATCATTGGCAGTTCTCGTAGTATGAGCAAGGTAGATGGTACAAGCTTGCCGCCAGTTCTCTTTAATGGTACGACCGTTCCTTTTGGTACTGACGTGAAGGACCTAGGCTTGCACATTGATTGTACCCTGAACTGGCGGACTCAAGTCGCTAGGGTGAGCCAGAAGATTACTGGAACGCTGCGGGCTCTGTACCGATTGAAAAATTTATTACCATCAAGTACGAAGACAATGCTTTTGCAGAGTCTTATTTTCCCTATCATCGATTATGGTGATGTGTGCTACTATGACCTGAATGCAGATCTCCTCAATAAACTTGACCGTCTACTCAATAACTGCATTCGATTCGTTTTCAATCTGCGTAAATATGATCATGTCTCTGCGCATCGTTCGCTTCTAAAGTGGTTGCCCATACGCTAGCGCAGAGAGCTAAGGGCGCTGACCACCTTGTTCTCATTTCTTGATTCTCGTCTTCCCCTGGTTATCTAGCCCCCCACTTTCAGTACATTTGCACCAACCACAATAGAAATCTACGTTCATCACACAACCGTCTTCTCCAATGTCCCACTCACCGCACAGACTTCATTCACTCTTCCTTCTTCGTTCAGTCTATCTCTCTGTGGAATGCGCTCCCCCAAGAAATCAAGATGGCAACCAACCGATTATCCTTCAAAGTTAAAGTTCGTGAGCTCATTCGCAAGAAGCTGGCAGTATTATCACAACGGTAATACTTTCTCATTGTTTGTCTTGTTTATTTTTAGTAAGTATATTCATGTATTTATGTATATTTATATATATGTAATTAGGTATATATTATATTCATAGTTTTAATAGGTTTATGCGTATCTTTATATTTAAAATATTTATTCCTCATTTTCATGATTGCACCTACCACTGTTTGTCTCTGCATCACCCAAAGGTTGACTGGTAGAAAATGCCTATGGCATTAAGTCCGCCTCTGTACATTTATGTGCTTGAAGTATTAAATAAATAAATAAATAATCGTCTAATTAGGAAAAGCTCATAGAATTTTAAAACAGTGGCGTAGCAGCACCTCTTACGGTGATAAATACATCCTAATTTCAGTAGCCTTCATTTTTATTTCAATAGCTTAGAACTTTCCACGAATAGAAAACACATGTCAAAGGAGAATCAGTTAAAATGTATGAAAGCTGGTCTAAGCACCAATAACAATTACAATATGTCATTAGATAGGCATTTTAGATTGTATATTACAATAACTACCATGGCGGCTCATTTCAAATCGCGGCATGAAAAAAGTTATGGCTATGTTTCATAGGAGAGACCTGGACGCTAGATAATGGCACCCTTGCATTAATCACTTCTAGTGACGTATGGTTGGTTGTTACTGGTCGAGGGGACCATTTTGTCTGGTCCTCCTTTTAAGGATGCATTTCGATACACAGTATGATTAAATAATTTACCTGTAAAGGTGGTTCATTGAAGAAGGGCGGTTCCCCATCAACCATTTCCACGAGCATGATACCGAGCGACCACACATCCACTTCAGGACCGTACGGCAATCTTGATATCACTTCTGGCGACATCCAGTACGGCGTCCCCACTAAAGATTTTCTTTTAGGCAGTTCCTGAAATTAAAAACATTCACTTAACGTTAATGTTACAATAGTTAAACAAATCTGAACAGCAGAAAATTTAAGTTTTTGTTTACCTCTGAGACTTGAGCACAAAATCCGAAATCAGATAATTTCACCCGGCCGTCCGCAGTCATAAGTATGGAGTCCGACTTTATGTCTCGATGAATAACTCCTTGGCTGTGTAGGAATGCTAGAGCCTGGAAAATAATTATTATTTAATTTAACGGCTAAGTTAAAATACCGATAAATAATTATTAACATCAATAATTATCAAACTTGTGTTCGACGCCTAGTACATTTAGGAGTTTACTACTTGCGTAGCTATTCACAACCATTGGATACGCTTCCGTATCGTATCGAACATCAATCAATGTTATTGTAGGAGTCCACTAAACGCTGTTCACAAGTCCTAAACCCGAAAATGTTGTCAGTTTAAGCGCTGATTTTTCCATCGCCAGATAACTTTTATTCGAGGAACAAAATTGACGTTTGACAGTTTTTGTATGAAATAACTGTCAAAATTTTAAAATTATTCCTCGAATAAAGTTATCAGTAGGCCAATTCTCGTAATTTAAAATGTTCAAAATCTAGTCGCAGTCTCATCTTGCCGACAAACAAATGTCAAAAACTTGTCAAAATGTAGGGAAATTACAAGTATTTTTTGACAGACTGAGATCAGACTGTGAACATTCTTAAAATTACGAGAATTGCCCCTCAGATGATTGAAAAATCAGTCCTTAATCAAATAATAATAATAATAATTATCGTTTTATTATCAGGCAACTAAGGCCCATGGATAAAATACACAAAATAATCATAAACAATAATAAACTAATACATATTAAAAACCTTAAACCTATGATTATCACGTAACGTTGTTGGCGTCGTGTTTCACTGCGTGATGTCGCGTAACCGTCCTCGGAAACGTCGATATACGACACCTTTCGGCCAAAAGTCCTCTTTCAGGCAGGTCTGTAGATGTTGACGTTGAACAGATTTATTTATCGTCTCTTATACAAGCAAGGCTTCAGGGTCAACGCGGGTAGTTTGGCCTTCTTCACGAGCGGCTCCCTGATCTTGGGTTGGGTTGGAACTCGTACCACGAATGACTTAAAGTTGATGTTGTGGCGCGATTCCAATCTTTCGACCGTCAGAGTCCAGTTGGTCTTCACTTTCAAATACTGCACGACTTCCTGTTTGTCGTGGAGTGATGCAGACGCAAAAGGTACAGCTGCGTCGTAGGCACAGTAGGGCGCAGCAGCATGTTGGGTCCACTCGGTGAGGTGCCGCACAGGTTACGGGAACAGGGCTTCTTCTTCTTCCTTTCTACTTTCGTGAAACCCTCATCAACTTGGCTGGCTCTTGGCAAAGAGCTGCAGACCGCAGTCAGGGCAGGTTGAGCACCCTTTATCAGTTTTCCCCCTTTTCTGGTTTGTTGCTTAGGCTGCGACGCTGATTTGCCGCTGGTGACAATAGCAGCGCAGACACGTTTAGGGGTCGACGTACCTACGCGTTACACGATGCTATTCTTCCCACAGCTGTTTGCTGTCGGGAGCAAGGCAAATCAGGTTATCGAAGTGTGTAATTTTCGATACGCTGTCGGATGATTGTGAATAGCTATGCTGGTGAATTATGTAAATCTCCAGGATGCAGCGACGAAGTTTAATTATGACCAGACTTCACTTAGGTAAGTTTGTTTAAATTTATGAGCCTATACTGCCTCAAATGGCTTAGCATGATCCTACGCTAAGTCGAAAATACTGCAGCATTAATTTTGAAATAAATATATGGTAAAGTTGAGGATTTATGTGTTTGACGAAAACACGATTCCATGAAATTTTCTCGACAAAAAAAAAAAAATACAAAGTTACCTCCAAGCCGAACAATAAACCGCTGGTATTCAAAAAATGCTTCAAATTAGATCATGAATACCATTATTTTTACCTTAAAAAGCAAACACATAAACTATTGGCGCTGCCTGCCGCACAGCACCGCACTCTGTCTCGCTCTCAGCTTGAATTCGTTCAGGTTGATATCCCCAACCAATAATTAATAATAAAGTGGGAATTAAACTCCCCTCAAAAAATAAATTAAATTAAAATATACCCTTACCTTTTATTTTTTGTGTTTTTGTTCTTTTTGAGTCATGTTCACTGCAAATAAACGTATTTTCTTTCGTTCTTTCTCTAACTCAGTCCACGAGCAGTATCGTGCGAGCGAGATAAAGAGTGAATTTTAGCTGAGGTAGTATGAACTCTTAATTAGTATGGAGAGTATTAATACAGGTGCAAACCATTAAACTAACTGTTTAGTAGATTTTCTCCTTCGGGCTTAGTGGTTTTAGTTTTGCGCGTATACGGTCGTTTTTCGACATTAGACGCGCTGATTAGCCTTTCTGCAACCATCCTTAGTGATGCACCGATGGTAATAAAACTGTATCCTACCTTCAAGCACTGCTTGCAGACAGTGGCGATTTGTTCCGGGTCCATACGTGCCCTCGTCACGATGTCGGTGAGCGCGCCGCCCGCCATGTACTCCATGACCACCCACAGCTCGTCGCCCACTAAGTACGACGCGTGCATCTCTACGATGTTCGGGTGCGGGTAGTCGCGCATTATAACCTGGGGAACGAATTTTAAAAGAATAATTCTATTTGCTAAGAATACATGCACTTACAAAAGTTGGTGGTTTATGGACACTCTATATTTTGCCTGTTTAGGGCATGCAAATTAATTTTACATTAATAATACTTAGATACTTATTTTAGAAAACTATACTTTTTTTTTTCTACCAAGCTTTTCTTTAACAAAGTTATAACAGCCCTCTAAAATCTTTTTTTCATCCGTGACGAATGACTCGTGGATACCTCCCCTCCATCTGAAGAGAACAGCGGTTATTGTCTATCTATCTGTGGCGTATATTTAAGAAAGAAAAGAGTCAAGTTTGCCCCAGTATGTCCTCCAGTGCCTGACGCGTTATCGTTTGCTGCTGTAAGCCACGCACACTATTGTTATTTTAACCCATATCTTCTCGGCGGTCAAAGACTATCCCATTATAAATAAAATATACAAGAACTTACAACTTCATTGAACAACAATTCTCTCCTCTGCTGTTTCCTCAAGTTCATCATCTTGACGGCGACTCGACGGCGCGTGCGCGTGTCAGTGGCCGCGCACACGACGCCCGTGCTGCCCTCGCCGATCTTACTGAACCCGCTCAGCGTGGCGCGAGGGTCGCCCTCGCTCACCACCAGGCGCAGGGCCGCGCGGAACTGCAAATGAGATCATTTTATTAGATACTAGCAACCCGCCCCTGCTTCGCACGAGCCTACGACTTGGCAAAACAGAGAAATTTCGGCGATCTAACCAATAAAGGCAATATCTTTCAAACAACCATAGAGATGCGCGCGGTGTGCGTAAGAGATGTGAATATTTTTATATTATTGGCCTATTACATAACATATATTATAATCAGCGAGAGGAGGCACATTTCCACTGCTGGGAAATAGGCCTCCTCTCGGTGAGATTTATTGGCCTATTAATTATTATCAAACAAAGGACGAAAACCAAAAGGGTACTGCTGAAATGAATAGTCGTAATTACAATGGATTATTAAAATTATATGGCCGATTCATGTAGGAAAATCTCGCATCATCGTTTTATTACCGCCCAAAAGATACAATGAGAAACCAGAGATTGAATCATGCAAATATTGCAACTATACAACGTGTAACAGAATAAACGAAAGTCCTGAAATTAGTTTGTTCATAATTGACTACTGAATCGATTTCAGTAACTTTTTAATAGGTTTTTTTTTTTCAAAAAACCACCGGTTGAGCCAAATAAAATTAAATCTTATTTCAACGCAATAAGGCTCAGTTTTAAATGCATGAAATGGTGCTAGTGTCAACACGATTTTCTTAATAAAAATAGCAAGCTTTAAAAAAAATAAGTTTTTGTCATTGTATTATGCTTTTTAATTCAATACTCTAATTGGGGTGTATGAGGTCTTGCGTTAATTATGTTACACCTTGTATATAATATCAAACTCCATGGAACTCCATAATACAATGCTAAGAAGATATATTTAGTTTATGTAGGTGTATGTTTATAACAAGCTCTGGAACAAAGAGGGTGTCGTCATGAAGGAAACCTGTATTTAAGTCAATGAATGTGAGCTAAATAGATAGGTGTCGGATATCAAGCGCGATACTGCGCGAACTCTAGCCATTAGTTTATCATTCGCCCTCTTTTTAAACATCGAAAAAGGGGCCATAATGAATTATCATTGGTAATATATTATTTTTACTATTTGTTTTTTGAGTTACGGGAATTTCGCATAAAATGTTGTATTCAATGATAAATAATTTTACTTCTTATTTTACAGCCAGTCTTATGGTTATCACGAGATAATTAGCCGTATATGGGCGTATTACGTGACATAACACGTTGGATACCTGTTCATGCGTCAATCGCAATTCGTGTTTGGAGGCAGCGAGCGGCAGGTGAGTCGCCGCGCCCGGGGCACCTTGCGCACGCGACACTCCGTACGCATCACCTGGACATGGATAAAACATTTTCAATAAATAAAAAAATCTTTATTGACACTACGAGAACTAGTTGGGTCTAGTACTAGTATTTCCAGCATCACAAGAGCCAGACCTTCTCTCTTTTCCAAAGTTTAGATTAAAGAATTAGAAACAAAATATTTCAATTCAAAATAACAGACACAATCGAATCTATTGTTGTCTGGTATTCCATTAAAAGGCTCGGCAAATCGAGTACATCGTTTAATTTATAGGTCATTCTGAAATACAGCTAGCTAAAGTAAACCTGATACAATTCTATACCAACACATCTTTCTACATAAGTCCTAAAACGCGCGCACACATACGCAATAATCGGGGAGAATTTATGAAGGAAGTCAGGTGACTCATTCCCAACATCTACTAGAGGCGCTCTGCGTTTGTGTGCGTGCGAAGGGCGACGAGTGCATAAAGTAAACCTTTGTATGGCATGAAATATGAGATGACGGTTTATCATTGAAAAGGTATTTTCGAGTTCAATGACTAATTTTATTTTGTTCAGAAGCAGTTGTGTTTGTTGTAGTAAACATTATTAATAATCATAATATGGATGGATTAGTTTACACCTAGATTACATCAAGATGTAATTTAATTACTGGCAAAAATATTAAAAGATTATTAGAAAAAACAGATTAAGACTATTTATTTAAAGCATAATCAGCCTATAATGTTCCAACTGCTGGGAAACAGGTCTCCTCTCTTTGAGAGGCTGTAATCCACCATGCAGGCCCAGTGCGGGTTGGTAGATGGCACATGTCTTTGGGTTTTTGGTTCTAGGACATGCCGGTTTCCTCAGAATGTTTTCCTTCACCATTTTATAAAACAGATTACCACAGATCATGACTACTATGAAAGAAGTAATTGGAATGCAAGACTATTTACATCTACATACCCTTCTTTTTTTTTTTTTGAGGATGGGAAATCATCAAATGACCCCTCCCGCTCTGGGTGGAACAGAAGGGAGTGTCAGACTCTTACTGACTAAAACCCACCCGTATTCCTTCCTTAGCCCTTTGTGTTCCGGGGTAGCAGTAACCCTTTTGGACAATCCTGCTGCCCCGGCAGGCTTCGGCCCTTACGGGCCCCTTCCTTATCTACATACCCTGGGGAATAAATATGATGTGTGTAACAATGGCTTGCAATAATTCTAAGCATCTGGATTATTCAAATGCAAATGAATTTATGCTTTAAAATACAATTGCATGTTTGTTCACATCTATTGTCAATTTATCATTCATCAAGTCAGCCTTTTATATACTATTAATGAAGACTGAAAACCTGGCCTTAGTGAGTGCTTAAGCTGAAGAAGTCTTTATAATTGCAATATTTTTGGTAGGACTTGTTAGTCCTACAAAAAACTACTCTAATGTTAATTACTTGAATAAAAATATCATACCCATGCTAATATTGTTTCCATTAAGTCCATGAGGTCCGTGAGTCATTGGTTGTGGTGGATGATTATGTTGATAAGGCACATTTGCATTTTGTATGTTCTGATAAGTCATGGGTGCATGATGATTATCATTAATTTCTGGTACTTGTCTGATGGTAGCCTCATGTGCATGCTGGCTCCATTCTACAGGGGACTCAGCAATAGGTTTGTTCAATGTGTAGTTGCTGTGTTCTCGTCTCAAGCTCAGATATTGCTGTGGGGCAGGTGGCACAGGTGGTGACTCTTCAGGTACAGAAGGAGGAACATTGGGCTGACTCCTCAAGTCTCTCCTGATTCTCGGTGGGCTTGAACTCCTTAAAGAGTTAGACCTGGCAACATTTGATGTCTTTGGCAACACAACTCCATTCTGCACAGGCGGTTGTGGTTGTATGTTTGAAGGTAATGGCCGTGCTATTGATGACACTGAGGTAGTTCTATGGTCACCTCTTACTATAGTTTTTAGATCTAGAATTTCGGTGGGTGTGATTTCTGATGGGTCTACCAGAGGTAGTGGTCTGTTTGTTGATTTTAATATCTGTAATAGATGCAAATAATGTCATATATCACAACAAACTATAACTCTTAGATCCAATTGGTCATCTTTCTAGGCAATAAGACCATTTTATAGTATTAATAGGTTTATATGTGAAAACAACAAGATTACACTAATGTGTAACTCCATTTGAGGGATATTAAAAAGATATTACAGTGTTCACTAAGTAGTTCACAAATAGTGGAAATCACAAGAACATACCTGGTTATTACCTACAAGTGAGGCCCATTGCAAAGGAAGTCCAACAAACTTTCCCTCTCGTTTATCGAAGCCCGTGTGTACTCTGTGTTCAAAATTACTTGGCGGCGAAATCAGAGGCTTTTTCTTTTTCTTAGAAAACATAGTGTGCTGTACACTGCAAACAAAACATGCATCACTACGGCAACTCAATGTTCACCTGCTAATATAGTTGTTGAAATTAACACTACTTTATCATTTTAGGTAACGATACCAATGAAAAAGAAAGCTTACCGATTACCGATACTTTCTTTTATGATAACACCAATCGACACTCAATTCGACACGGCTACTTTGCTACGCTTTTAAGTTCTACAACAAAAACAACTCACAGTTACTTTCGAGGTGCGTACTCCGAGCTTAAAGTAGTTAAGAACACACACAGAATACTAAATCAACAGCGTATTCCGACATTCCTCAGCAGGCATCCATGCTCTACACAGGTACATAGCACAACAAATTAAATTAACGTAATGATATTAAACACCCCACATCCTCCGCAAAGACAAAAAGACTGTACCTTAGTTAGGAATTACTATATTGCAAAGAAAAACTGTAGTTTTGCACGGTAACAAGAAATTCAACCGAATAGTTTTTTCGATAGACGACATCAACCAACAACGAAGTTGAACGAAAAACAACCACAGAACCACAGCAACAGAAACCAAACCATTGATGATTGAAGTGAATAGCACAGACTTCATAAAGATACTACGTATGTGAATAGTGATGCACCAAAGTAAATATTTGATACACAAAGCTATCGATAAAATAGAATAGGCAAAATGCCTCTATTTTCTGAACCGACCATCGACAGGATCGTCGGTTTTTGTATAACTCAGGTTTCTAGAGCAAGTGCTTGCGACGCATTGCATTCACTAGTTAGTTTGTAAAGACGCGTCGCCACTAGAGCCACGCGGCTCCGTGAGGCCAAGCCGCGCAGCCGAGCCTAGTGAGTGTGGACGCTGGTTGTTGGTCTACTTCAAAGGAAACCGCGCGGCTCTGGCTAGAGGTATGGGCCGCGTGGTCGGTCAGTGCACTAATACCACCGCTACACCAAGTTCATTCCCACCAAAATGCAGTGGACTGACGATCAAACTCTTTTATTAATTGCTTTGTATCGGTGTTATCAGACTGTCGGAGTTGTTTTCATTAAAAAATAAAAACAAAAGCAATGATGGCCTGATGGAGATTGTTACATGTTTATTACTATAAATGCTGCTGAAGCTAAAAGCACATCATCTTCTTCATACATCTCGATAGCAGCCGCGCAATGCGGGCCGCGAGGCTCTTACGTTGCAAAAAACAGCAAAAGTCTTGCGAGGCTGGGGCTCGAGGCCCCAAAAGGCCGCGCGGGGCGCGCGGCTGTAATGAGGACGCGCCATGTGTGTTTGTAGAGCTTTGTGGCAAATTTTAAGCGTATGGATTTAACCTTGAGCTCTACATTTTTGTTGGCACCTCTAGCCTTTGACTTCCCTAAAATTTTCCCCTAGAACTTTGGGAAATCCTATACCCCGTTATAATTTGAATAATAATATTTTCGTTTCCTACCTTTGCTTCCTTTGTAATAAAACATGACATTGGCTGAATGCACAAACCGTGCGAAGTCAAACGAAAAAAAACTTTGGGAAACAACGACTAAATATTATATAAAGGACATGAAAAAAAAGATACTGGCCCTGATTCTGTTGTTCACAAACTAAACTAAATTTAAGTTCAGTGCATCTTTTTCTTTCTATTTCATTACGAAAAGGACAGAAGATAAACTATTAGTTTAGTCCTGTCAAATTAGATAATCCATAGACAAATTAGACGAGATTAAAAAATTGGCTACTAAAAATACGTCAATTTACGTCAGGCGATGACTAATTTGACAGGACTAAACTAATATTTATCTTCTGTCCTTTTCATAATGAAATAGAAAGAAAAAGATGCACTCAACTTAAATTTAGTTTAGTTTGTGAACAGCAGAATCGGGGCCACTAACGCGTGCCAAAACAGAAACTAAAATGGCGTTGGCTCCGCCCACTACCTAGTGCGGTCCTTATCTGCTTATTCGTTGCAATGCTATTGTTAATAGTATTGATTACAAATCGATCAATTGAAATTACATAATTACATTAAAATAATGTTTTTGATTTTAAGAAGGGATTCGAATCAGTATATGGCTCATTTTGCAAGCCACCACCAAATTCGAAATCTAATTACGCGAAATGAGGCTAAGTAATTTGAAATGAATAGTGATGGTTTAACGAGGGACGTATTGAAGTAGGATGTTATTCGATCCCGTTCAGGACGTCGCATTAGGGATTAAGTATAAAAAATCTGATTTTGCGCAATCTGTCCGTATAAAATTAAAAATTTCAAAAACCTTCGAACTTAGCGATCAAATTCAGTCTATCTCTCTGTGGAATGCGCTCTCCGAGGAAATCAGGATGGCAACCAACCGATTATCCTTTATAGTTAAGGTTCGCGAGCACTTTCGCAAGAAGCTGGCAGTATCATCACAACGCTAATAGTTTCTCATTGTTTGTTATAATTCTTTTTAGTATATTAATTTAGTTATGTATATTTATTTGTGCTTATATTTATATATAATTAGGTGTATATTATATTTATAGGTTTCTGCGTAGGTATCTTTATATTTAAAATATTTATTCCTCTAATGATTGCACCTACTACTGTTTGTCTCTGCATCACCCAAAGGTTGACTGGTAGAAAATGCCTATGGCATTAAGTCCGCCTCTGTACAGAGGCCAGCACATCAAGCTACCCCAATCTGTCAGATTTTCCCAATTGAATATGAACCTTATTCCTTTGTACTAAAGTTGAAAATCTATCAAAGAAATTTGACAGAATGGGGTAGGTTGACCTGCTGGCGTCTGTACATTCATGTATGTGCTTGAAGTATTAAATAAATTAAATAAATAAATAATAAATTGGTGGTTAATTTAAAATTAATTTTGTACTTGATAGTTTTAGCAATAATACTACTGCGCAATGCGCATTCAATTCAAGTTCAATTATCATGAATGTTAAATAATTATAAAAAAATATGTTGAATGTGTCTTTTAGTTGTGTAACTGTGAAAATCACCGGAGATCAATCGGTTAATTACCGATTATTTCAATCGAGTACTTTTACCGGTAAATCACCGGTTATTCTCCGTTCTCACTGCTCCCGGCTCCGGTGCAAACCACCAATTTTCGTTTGGCTTTATTTGTTTGTTTATTCCCATTCCCCGACTAATATTGTAAAACGGAACAGTATTAATGATTGAGAGAACTTATATACAAAAAGCATCTATATATCCCTAAATCATGAAAGAAAAACGGATGAAAAAATCCAAAGATAGCGAAAGAAAAAGCAAACGGCGATCGCCGAGTGTAAGTTCATTTTATATACATTTCAATATTTTCAATATAGTCTCATCAGGATATCACAAATTTGTCATTTGCTTTGTTATTTTGTGGCTGTGTTGACCCACTGCAGGGCAAAGCCCTCCCTTCCATCTTTCCACTTTTCCCGGTCTACTGCGATTATTTGCTCTAAATTTGATACTTTTATTAACTCCCTACTAATCTTTAATTTACAGCCATCAAGCTCAAGTGGTTCAGAATCTGACGAATGGGTAGAACAAGAAACAAGAAAGACCAATGAAGCACATAGAGAAGACTGGATGTCAATGACTGGTATGCTGAAGACTTACACGAAAGAAGACATTAAGCCGAAGAAAGAAAAAGAAAAAAAGAACATTGATTCATACAATCCAGGAACTAGTAGTAGAGAACTAAATCCATACTGGAAAAATGGTGGGACAGGTATACCACAGACACCAGATGCCTTCCGGAAATCTAGACCATTTGTTAAACCTTCTGATGATGATGATGACTATTATTCAAGGTCTAGAAGTTCCAGGCCAAGCACCTCTGACAGAAACTCAAGCAGAAGTTCATATGACAAGCCTAGAGAACATTACAGTAGTGGAAGAGATTCTGACAGAGATTCATACAGAAAATTCAATAACTGGAGAAGATCAAGTGAAAATACTGAAAGAAGACATGATACAGAGAGAAACGCAAGAGAAGAACTTCCTGTACCAATATCAAAAGAGAAGCACACTGAAAATTTTTCTGCCCCTGAAGAAAAACATAAAGATACTAAATATCTGAGCGATGACAAACTAAATAAGTTGGCTGCCAAGATTTTAAAGGCTGAAATACTTGGTGATGGGAAAATTGTTGCTGAACTTAAATCTAAGTTAGAAGCTGCAAGGGAATACAGAAAGCAGAACCCTGAAGCTGGTAAAGAAGATGAGGATGACAGAGTTATATTGATATCTACAAGCGTGTCTGGCAACAGCAGACCACTTGCTAGCGGTGAAAAGGGAGACCCAAGGAGTAAGAGTGGTAAGAGAAAGGCAGAAACTCATACTTCTGGTGAAAGGACAAAGTACTTTGGTGATGACGACAAGTATAATTTGGCACAAATGGTTAGTTTATATTCACATTTAAACATCTAGGGGTTTATTTAGAAAGAATGATAAAAGTTAAGTGACATTTAAATGTTAAAATGTATGGTTAAACAGTTGCTAATCACTACATAAGCAACATTTATGAATAAATGGGTTAATGTTTGCAATGGTTTTGGCTAGTAATAATTTCATAGAATAAGAATTAAACTTTCCTTATTCTATTTCAGTTTCAACAAGAAAAATATGGAAATAATTATAATGATGAGGTGGAGTTTGCCAAACTGGCCGCTAAACATAAAAATCCTAATGATGATATTGAAGATATTTTCATGGATAAAATATCAAGAAACAAAGATTCTGCAAAGGAAAGTGAAAATGAGAAACAGCAGGCAATCAGCCAGCATGTTAAAATGGAAAGGACTTTAGAAGGGTGTGAACATTGTGTGGATTCTAAAAACATGTTGAAGCATCTCATGGTTAGCTGTGGAAACAAAGTATATGTAGCACTGCCTGCAAGGAAGTCTATTGTTAAAGATCAGTGTATAATAACTACCATTCAGCATGCTACTTGTGTAACAGCCATAGATGAAGATGTTTGGGAAGAAATAATGGTAAGTGTTTCATTCAGAAAAGACAAAATCAAAAGTCATTTATTCAAATTAGGCTGAGAATCAGTACTTTTCCAACATCAAAATTCCATAAGGCAGTTCCCCAAAACACATGCCCTTCACCACTCCAGCAGAAAAACTTGATTCTATACAATAGTAGGATTGTAGATTGCATTATAGTAGGTATGCAAAGCATTTAATATTATTATTATTTTGTTTATTTGTCTATATAGGGTGACTGGTAGTTAGTGACCGATACTTAAACACGTGATTGTACTCATGATAACAAACAACTTTTACTATGGGACCAAACCTGAATTCGGGAAAAAAAAATCAGCTGTTCCCTACATTTTGACACGAAGATAAATGTAGGGAACAGCTGATTTTTTTTTCGCGATTTCAGGTTTGGTCCCATAGTAAAAGTTGTTTGTTTTTAAATATTTCTTAAAAAATAAATTAAGTATAAAAAACATTTAAAAATATAAAAAAAATAGTGATCCACCGATGTCGGGAGCAGGGTCCAAGATACCGGTGGTTAGTGCTCCAGAGACAGAAACCTCCTCACAATGCGAACCATATCAAGGAGTACTGCCTTTTGAATCAGGCCCTTGATCCAACTGCCAAACGAAAGCCTCGATAGATGTTGATCGAGGCTTTCGGCCATCAGGCCATTGGCTGATATGACAATCGGCACAATGACAGCCAAGCTCACATTCCACATGTCAACAACCTCGTGTGCTAAGTCGAGATATTTAATTTGTTTCTCTTTCTCAGCTTTCACAAGGTTCCCGTCATGTGGAAGGGTAACATCGACAATCATTGTGCGGCGCGCTAATATTATTATTATTATATCCTTTATTATTAACATTACGAGACAAGGAACATTAAATTATGTGCCTTTGGTCACTAACCACATCAATCAATATACCAAATACACATACGATGAAAACTACTCAAGCAAAAAAATAAAAATTAATAATGTAAACAAAACTTATTATAACCTAAGTATAGTCTCTCTAGCCAAAGGTAGTCTCACTTCATTGTAGTACACAAGTACTAGTAAGTACTAGATTCATAACAAAATGTTTTTCTTTTTCAGAATTATAGAAAAGCTTTAACACAGTTCTACAATTCTCAAGGCATGGATGTAGTGTTTTATGAAACAGCAACAAAATTACATAAACACCCACATATGACAATAAACTGTGTGCCTCTACCTAGAGATGTAGGTGACATGGCTGCTATCTATTTCAAAAAGGCCCTACTAGAGTGTGAAGCGGAATGGTCTATGAATAAGAAAGTTGTGGACTTGAAAGGAAAAAATATAAGAAGAGGGATACCAAAAGGATTACCATATTTCTGGGTTGATTTCGGCATGGATCCTGGCTACGCTCATGTCATTGAGGATCAACAACTGTTTCCAACAACCTTTGCTGAGGTAAATATTTTTCCTAATAACTAAAAACCTATGGAGCTGCATTTTATGCTTACTAAATTAAAATAAACCTTTCATACTTAATGTTGAAACAATCATTGGTTTTTCAGGAAGTTATTGCTGGGATTTTGGATTTAGACCACACCTTATGGAGGAAACCACAGAAAGAGTATGGAGATGTACAGAGAAAGAAAGTATTGGAGTTTCTTAAGGAATGGAAACTTTTTGATCCTGTTAAAAATAAGGATTAACTGCTGCTCTCAAGGAAATCACTTAAAAATAATCAATAATTTACTGTAATTGACAAGTATATCTTAGCTAGTGATGGTAATTTTTCAAATCTTGGAAATTTTTCCGTTTATTTTTCAGAAAAATAAAAATTTGGAAAAATAATGGAAAAATATTGTTTCTAAAATTTTGAGAACAGGAAGTAAAATAACACTTGAAATAAAGGGTTTTATTTATATTGAACATATTTTCTGACTGAATGAATGACTGACTGACTGACTGAATGAATGACTGACTGACTGACTGACTGACATATTTGTCCTATTTTCAAAAACCCCTTGTTAGTACTCCCCCAAGTACTAAGAAGGGGTTTTTGAAAATTGGACCTTAAAGGGGGGTTTTTGTTTGTATGAAAAATCTTAGTTCTTGACTTAATAAACTTGAAACTTGGTACGAATACCTACATATTTATGTAAATTACGAACTTTGTCATTTTTGTTTTTATCAACTACCCTCTAAAGGAGAATTGGGGGTGTTAAAGTTTGTATGGAAGAATTTTAACGCGCAGTCCGATTAACTCTAAACTCAGTATTTATACGTAAGACCAAAAATAAAGAATACTTGTACCTATAAGGGTTTTTCGGAAAAATCTTACCAAGGTGAAAAAGGGTATTCAATTTTGCAGGGGAGGATTTTACTGCGTGGGTTGAATAACTCGAAATCGATATAAATAATCTTTAAGTCATAAATCTTATTCCTTTTTTCTATATACATAAAAATTGGCCCGAATACTTTTTATATAGTTGAATAATAAATTTCGTAAACATGAATTTACGAAAACAACATTTCAAAGGGGTTGAAGTCTTTTCAGTTGGAAAAATATTGTTTACTGTACAATTTTGATTATGGGAAGTTAAATAACACATGGTTTAAAGGGTTTTATTTTCATTGAAAAAAAAAATTAAATGAAATTAAAAGACGTAGATTTAGTAAACATTGGGGCCGATTCTTTTGTACACCGAACTAAACTATCACTAAAATTCCTTACTTTTGGCTATGAGAATCTATGAGCTATTCTGCATTAAAATATCTCTAAATTTAAAAATAATTTTGACACAATCAAATCGAATTTGACAATCGCGACTCCGCGTGGTAAGTAGGTACTTTTCTTTTGTTTGGTTTCGCACGGTTTGTGCATTCAGCCAAAACAGTAGGTACTTATTTTCTAGCCTAGCCTTTTCCAAACTATGTTGGCGCCGGCTTCCAGTCTAACCGGATGCAGCTGAATACTAGTGTTTTACATGGAGCGACTGCCTTTCTGACCTCCACATCCCAGTCACTGGGTAATACGATACCCCTTGGTAAGACTGGTTGTCAAACTTTCGGGCTTCTGACTACCCGTAACGACTGTCAAAGATCCACGAATGACAGCCGGGACCAACGGCTTAACGTGCTTTCCGAGGCACGGAGGGGGGAGTGGGGAGGGGTATGTAAAGATGGTCACCCATCCACAAACCAACCACGGCAAGCGTAGCTTAACCTGATCGATCGACCTGTGCGGCTGTTATTATTTAGCCATGGGCCCCTCCCCGTGTTTTTTTTAGCCGAAGATGCGCAATGGGGCAACCTCGACCTCATTTGTATGGAATTTTTCACTTTTGTATGGAAAATATGAAAAATTATTACCAACGTGTTGAGTTTTAGGGGTTTATGGGTGTTATATAAAGGGGGTCGAAATTTCATTATTTTTGCGATAGGACACACCGTTTTCGAGATATAAGCAAAAGAAAATAAAAAAACAGTAGGTACTGTTTTTGCATCTGAAGTCGAGGTGTTGGTGTGAATTTTAGTTCATGCCAACTAATCTTATTCCACACCTTTTAGTCGCGACTAAAAATAGTCAGATTTAGTTAGAAACTGGCCCCGATTCTTTTGTTTACAAACTAAACTAAATTTAAGTTCAGTGCATCTTTTTCTTTCTATTTCATTAGGAAAAGGACAGAAGATAAAATATTAGTTTAGTCCTGTCAAATTAGATAATCCATAGACAATTTAGACGAGATTAAAAAATTGGCTACTAAAAATACGTCAATTAAGGTCAGGCGCTGACTAATTTGACAGGACTAAACTAATATTTATCTTCTGTCCTTTTCATAATGAAATAGAAAGAAAAAGATGCACTGAACTTAAATTTAGTTTAGTTTGTGAACAACAGAATCGGGGCTAATAACTAGTCTGGTATGGTGGTAGTGGTACTTTACTTATCGGTAGCCTTATTTGTGTAAGAATACTTACTCATGTAATTCAATTTGCCTAGTCTTTTTCCAACTATGTTGGGGCCGGCTTCCAGTCTAACCGGATGCATCTTAATACCAGTATTTTTTAAATAGAGCAACTGCATATCTGACCTCCACAAACCAGTTACTGGGTAACAATACAATTAACAATTTTAAATCAAGCAGATTTCAAGACAAATGCTAATTAAAACAACCAAATTAACATTGTAAAAATTATAATCTTTATCAATTTTGATAATTTTTTTTATGATTTGTTCTCTTCTTTCAACATGTCCTCTATTATCTTTTGTCTTTCTGCTGCTTGCCTCATTTTCGTAAGAACCAGAGATTCGTAATCTCTATCTGAGATCAATGATGGACCAGTAACCTCCTTTTTAGTTGTTAATACTGGCCTCTCATTTACCCATTTTAATTCTAAAGGGTTATCTGGCAAACCTGGAAGTAAAAAAAGTAACATTATTAGAAGCACAGACTTAAATTGTGCTGTCAGCACAGCACAATATTTAAAGTCTGTGCTTACCTTTTTGTATCAGTATACAAAAAGGTAAACAAAACAAAAGGAGTATATAATAGGTAGTACAGGCTGCAGGTGTCTGCAACTCCATATCAATGCGAGTATTTTGCATAAGGAGTATGTAAGGATCGTGCCAGGTGGCATTCTGCTTCTGCCTACCCCATAGGAAGGTGTGAGTTCATGTATATGTGTCTAAACACACTATGCTGAAGTTACGCGACCGAAGTTCAGCACAATTACGCCTGCAATGCTATTTGAATTACTGACGACACAACTATGCCGAAATTACGTCGCGTCATAGCGTACAGCCTAACTTCGGTCGGGCGTAAGTTCAGCGGCAACTTATTCTGTGAGCACACATTATACGCGACCGAAGTTCGGTCCGATTGCCGACGAAGATCCGGGGGCGGGGAGTTGCGGAACTGAATTTCTGCCGCGTAAGTTCGGCACTTATGGTGTGTCATATCAGCCGAATACGTCGGAACGTAAAATCAGCCGCCGAACTTCGGTTGCGTATCTTCAGCATAGTGTGTTTAGACACTATATGATACAAAAAGGTGAAGATTTAGAAAACAATAATTCCACTTGACAGTTTTACACAAATTTAATAGAGGTAATCTGCAGGCTTAGCACCGTTCAGGCTCAGAATGTCCCTTTCCCAAAATGTCCCTCGGTTTCAAATAGTCCCTTTCCCGAAATGTCCCCTTCCCATAATGTCCATTTCCCAGAAAGTCCGATTTCCCGAAACGTCCATTTCCCAAAATGTCCCCTTCCCCAAATGTCCCTTTCTCAAAATGTCCCTTTCCCGAAATGACCCTTTCTCAAAATGTCCCTTTCCTACGACAGCTACGCATTTAAACTAGGAATATTTAAATAACAAAATCAAAATCAAAAGTCTTTTATAATTTATTCAAACTAGGCTGAGAATCAGCACTTTTCGAAAGTCAATTATTAGACAGTCCCCCCAAAACGCCCGCCCTTCACCACTTCCTAGTGCTTTCGCTGGGGAGAAGAAGTGGCGCAACAAACTCCCCAGCAGTTAGAAAATATTTAATTGTATACAATACTAGTCATATGTGTCAGCTTGCCACGCCAATATACCCACAAATACAATAAAAACAATACGTACTCAAGCAAAAATTAAAAATGTAAACAAAAACTTTCTACCTAAATAAAAGCCTCCAGGTATAAAGGGCGTGACAGCTTACATATGTATGCAATACTGGGTTCAGTTCACATAGCTGTGAAAGGTAAACTAGGACCATCCAAGTAAAATAAATAAAAAAAAGTTATTACTAATAACAACAGTAAAACCAAGGTCAGCAAGACGACCAGTCACCACAAGCAGAACCCGTTCACGATCATAACGCAAAGATCAGCCATTACCCCCCTCGCCATATTTGAGGGAAGGAGGCAACCCAACCCCCGACCCTACCGCAAGCAGTGACATCTAAGGTAGCATGACGAACTTGCTCCCGCTTGCTCAGGCAAGATAAATGTGATCAATCTTAGAGGTCGCTAGCTAACCACATATGTTGCAATCAACTCATTAGAAAACATTGAAATGAGTAGATTATGTCAATAATAAATTAAAATAAAATTAAACTGAATTGACTTATACAGTCAACTAAAAACAAAAAATTAAAAAATTATATGAACTCATATAACCTGTCAGTAAGCTAATTCAACTTAACCCAAGTAGTCAATCAACTAACTTTTAATCACATATAATATAAAACAAAAACAAACAGTCAAAAGCCTTTTAATTACATACTTATAAATCAAAACGTTAAAAGCCATTATAATTGTCATTATAATTATATAAGTATTCATTATAATCAAATAATAACTAAGTATTGGGATTTTCGTATAAGCAATTTATTATTTAAAAATATGGCAAATCGAAGAAGGCCGAGAGACATCGAGTTCAATAAAAAATACAACAAATACTTGCGAAAATTACAAACAAAACAAATCACAGTGGCACGGTTTTTAACAAAAATAATATTTTTGAGACTGTGCTTATTTAATTAAAATACACTTAATCATTTAAAACTTAAATTCAATAAGGCTTTTTGTCTTCTATAATGTAATTTTATAATAATCTAATATATAAAATTCTCGTGTCACAGTGTTAGTTACCATACTCCTCCGAAACGGCTGGACTGATTTGTATGAAATTTTGTGTGCATATCGGGTAGGTCTGAGAATCGGCTACTATCAATTTTTTTTTTGCAAAACGATGTTTGCGGGGTAAGCTAGTATGATATATAATATAAACATGTTAATAGTTAGGTATCAGGTGGGTTATTATTGGCTTTTAACGTTTTGATTTACACTCCTACCAACTTATCTGTGAAATGGCGAAAATTGGAACTACGGCCGCCATGTTGAAATGTCATTCGATTGTCAGTGTCTACTACATTCGGGTTCTCTGGTTGTTTTGTCGTGATATTGCTGAATTTATAAAGTTAAATATGCCGAAAGCTATTAAAAGTGATGCTCGAAACATTATTCTAAAGGTTAAAACCTTTTTTGAAGAAGAAGCTCGGGAGGGATCTCCGATTATTCCATTTCATCAAATACACAAACGAATTTCGGCAGCGACAGGTTAGTGTTGCAACTTTCTTGTTATAAATTACCCGATTAACTAATTACTTAAGTCCACGAAATATTCGTTTCTATTCTTGCTGCAGGTTAGCATAACGGTAACGTACATCTATTAGGTAACCTGCCTATCGATTCTGTAAAAATCTCACCGTGATAACACAGGTGAAGTGAGCTATCAATGGAGCTCACTTCACCTTAGTTTTCGCGGTGAGATTTTTACAGAATAGCACTGCTGCTAAGTGAGTGAGCCAACTAACCTGCCAGATAACAAATTTCTACTAACATTTATTTTATTATCTTATATTTCAGGTTTGAGTCAAGGACTTATTTCAAAAATAGTTAAGGAAGGGCACGCAGCAGAAGAAACTGGTACAAAAATTCGGACACCAGGCAAGGAGAGAAAGTATAAAAGTGGATTTGTGCATGTTGATGATTTTGACATGGGAGTTATACGGAGGAAAGTACATGAATTTTATTCTGCTAAAAAAGAGGTCACTACTGTTAAAAAGCTTCTAGAGGTCTTAAAGACACAAATAAATTACACAGGACAGCGAGAGAGTCTGCGAAAGCTGCTTCACAAGGTTGGATTTAGTTTTAAAAAATCTCAATCCAATCGGAAGGTTCTTATGGAGCCTAATGAAATATCAGCTTGGAGAGCTAAGTACTTGCATGCAGTGGATAAAAATAATAAATCTCCCCAGCCCCGGCCCATAATTTATTTAGATGAGACCTATATTCACTCTTCGCATACATCGGGTAAATGTTGGCAAGGAGAGGGTGAAGACGGAGTATTGGAGCCTGTACCGAAAGGGCAAAGATATATTATTGTTCATGCGGGAGGAGATACTGGATTTGTTACAAATGCACTACTTGTGTTTAAATCAAACACAAAAAGTGGTGATTATCATGACGAGATGAATAGTACCAACTTTAAAAAAGTGGGTTATTGAAAAACTTGTGCCTAATTTACGAGAGCCATCCATAATAGTGATGGATAATGCTCCTCACCGTATTTGTGTGAATAAAGTCCCAAATACGAATTCCTTAAAAAAAGATATGAAATTATGGTTGACCCAAAATAAAATTGACTACGGAGAGGATTTGACTAAACCTCAGCTTTTAGAAATAATTAAGAGAAACAAGCCTGAACCTGTGTATGAGATTGAAAAAATTTTAGAAGACAATGCTTATATTTACCACCTTATCACTGTGATCTCAATCCCATTGAACTCATATGGAGCACAATGAAAAGAAAAGTTGCTGATGTAAATATTGAGCATAAAAATGCTGAAATTCCCCGCCTAGTCAGAGAAGCTTTTGACGCTATTACAGTTCATGAGTGGGCTCAGCATTGTAAACACGTTCGCAGGTTAGAAGGAGAATACTTAAAACATGATTTGTATTTAGATAAACCTTTTATTATAGAAGTGGTAAGTGACACTGAAACCGAAAGCGATAGTGATAATGATGATAGTGGAACGGAAATAAGCGGAGTATGGCCTCACAACCAGAATGAAGTTGTGTATGCAGGTTCATCTAAAGATCACAATTACTGTAAACCTGGTTTTCAATAAATTACTGTAAAGCAATGTTTTTTTTTTATTACACTACACTACCACTAGGTACCACTGCTAATTATAATTAGTCAAATCTGGTGTTAGGAGTTAGGTACGATCATAACTAAATGCTAGACATCCAGGTACCTCTTGCAGGTAGGTACATACTTAACTTCGCATTAAATGAAAGTTATTGTTGGGGGGATCCCCCGGGGAACATTTTCTCTGCTGGATTTCCACTTCATTGGAACTTACTTAACTTACTTTTTAGATAAAGCTATTGTTTATTCCTTAGAGGCTAAACTGTTAGCATACCTACGTAACTGTAAATTATCAAATTCTTTTTATTTATTTTTATATTGGTATCATTTGTTTTTAATTTGTAAAAACTGTAATTCTTATTAAACGATTATGTCTAATGTGAAATTTCCTTCTTGAAAACTTACTCATTTTTGGGCATCTTATATTAATTAGCAACACTGAATCGACGGTGCCGTCCTCTTTCAGTTCACAGATAAGTTGGTAGGACTGTATATGTATGTAATTAAAAGGCTTTTGACTGTTTGTTTTTGTTTTATATTATATGTGATTAAAAGTTAGTTGATTGACTATTTGGGTTATGTTATTTAAATATTCCTAGTTTAAACGCGTAGCTGTCGTAGGAAAGGGACATTTTGAGAAAGGGTCATTTCGGGAAAGGGACATTTTGAGAAAGGGACATTTGGGGAAGGGGACATTTTGGGAAATGGACGTTTCGGGAAATGTACTTTCTGGGAAATGGACATTATGGGGAGGGGACATTTCGGGAAAGGGACTATTTGAAACCGAGGGACATTTTGGGAAAGGGACATTCTGAGCCTGAACGCTTAGCACGAGCACCGTTTTGTCGACAGAAGAGTAGACAAAGATTACGTTCCTTATAGACAGTACGACGGCAGCAAAGTAGAAAGAGTCAACTGCACTTTTTACGAAATACATACTCTTTTACATAATTCAACTCAGAATTCTTTGTTTTGTCAGAGGATTTTTATTCGTTTTTCTTACTTATAATAAGTCACGACAACTACAATAATTGTTCTCAGTGTCGAAGTACCGTATTTTGAAACAAAGAAATATTACTACAATATTTCTTTATTTTTTCCTATTTTTACATCATTTACTTATCATCATCATTTACTTTAAATGATGTAAAAATAGGAGAAAATAGCTTTGTTCTTCTATTAACTATCACAGTTTTGTATTCAAAACGCTCTCCTGTAAAACCATGATTTAGTAGATAACTGCAATGATATTATAAGTAAAAAGGTGTAGATAGGTTACCTATACAACATTCGATCTTCAAAAACGGCACTCTAACGCACACATAAATAACCTAATATTGCAATAGCACACTACAGTACGATTAGACGTCAAAGTGGGATTGCATGATTCAATTATCGCGAGCGAAAAAGAGACAAATATAATTTGCAACAGTGCGTCGTCTAGTGTATTAGAAACGATGTAGAATAAATTAATCAGATATGACATTTTACCTTACATCGTGATTTATGCCTAAAAATGCGATTCACTCATGAGTTCATCTAGTAAAATTAATAAAGTAGTAGAAATGCATTGAAAGTAGGTAAATGAAAGGTATATTGACTAAAAAAAAATTTAATATCAAATAAAGCGCTGTAATAAACTTATTTCTAACGACATCAGTGACCTTCAAATAAATTTAACTTATTTCTTTTCTGTCTTTTTGATGTTTTGTTTAACTCGGGGTTATTTTTATGTTCAGAGTGAAGACGGACATTCACATACTTCTCTATAATAGCTTTCAATAAAAGCATACGGTGGTTTAAAGTGGGTGTTTGTGTCATAGCATGGTCGTTCAATTCACTAAATATATTTGAGTCGACAAATGACTTTAAAATACGATTTTTTACGTTAACAATTTCTTCATTTCTCGTAAAGTATAGCCCATTTTCTTTAATATAAGCCTTCAAAATGTATTCTGATCTTAAACAAACAGTAAACAAACTTTCCGTTGAGTAGCACAAGCCACCCATATCTTTTATCGAGATTAATTTGTGAAACCACAGTTTTTTGGACGTAAATAATGATTTTATACACACTTCACATTTCAAAATGCTAACCATTTTCCTTGCAATCCAGCCCGAAATATAACCCACTATCTGTTTGAAATGATCCGGTAAGGATTCGTTGTTGAGCACCTGCGCAAATGTATTAACATTTTCTAGTGATATCTTGTCACTTTGCATTTCGGGGCTTTTTTCAGATTCTGCCGAAGAATCAAATTCAAAATAATCAATTGATGCTCGTTTGCCGGAAGACCAATTGATATTTTGAATAGCGGAGGAACAATTCAAAATAGGGACACTTTCTAGTGGTACGCAATTGCCACTGAAACCACTACGTAATTCTAAATGATTTAAAATCTTTTTATAAATTCCCTTGAATTGAATCACGTTCGGGTTATTATTGTAGCCTCCATGCTTTCGAATAATACCAAATAGGATTTCAATATGATCTTGACTTAATCTATAGGTTGAAATGTATCTCAGTAAGGGATGATTTACAACTAATGATTCATAAAGATGTTTCAAAGACTCGATACAAATGAGAAATCCCACAAACCCAGATTTGCATTTACAGTCAACTAAACGTTTTTTGCTGATTGTAAATATAATTCTACGTTTAACCACCCTCTTCGTTTTGCTGTAAATTTTTAATGACAATATATATTGTTTTGCTTTATCGAGAAACTGTATGATTTCAGTGGTATTTTGTGGGCAAATAGGCTTCTTAAAACCAAAAATTTCAAAAGATCGTGAGTTAAATACATCAAAGAGGTCATTAAAAATTTCGATGAATTCCACAGTGGCTGCTGTTTCATTAAATCGTGAAGAAACTAATAACTGTTCACACAGCTCTAGTGCTTTAGCAACACTTTTACTCAGCAACTGTGTTGCCAATTTAACCTTCATTATTTCATTTCTGAAGTTAATATGACGCTCTGAAAGTTTATTGGCAAAATTTAAGCCTTGGTTTTTCTGAAGGTTGTGTAAATTTACCAATAAGTGCCACTTTATTTCTTTTTCCCACTCGTTGAAGATAATTCTTTTCGATTCAAAAGTATTTCTAACTAATTTAAGCATGTGACAAGGGTCAAATAACACTGCTACTTCTCTATCACAACTGGGATGTTTGAACGTGGTTTTTAAATTGTTTGGGTCTTTCAAATGACAGCCCATTATATTTGCAGCGGAAAAGTTTGCTTGACAACCATCGAAAGTGACTGCAACAATATCCACTCCAGACTCAAAGCACTTCTGCAAACAAGAAATAATTAAGTGTGCTCTTGTTTTTCCACTGATTCCTTTGACGAAAAAATATCCTACTGGTAGTTTCCAGTTTTCATTTAATGCGACTAAAAGAAAAACATAGGCTTCTGTTGCAATTACTTTGCTATCGGTAGTGCCGCCAAAGTCTACCACACCTTCTGTCTTTTTTCCATTCCATTTGGATTGGTGTCGAAGTGCCATTTCGTCAACCACAAGAGTGCAGATCATTCTTTTTTTTGATAATTCATTTTTCTTTCTGAGCATATCAAATGCTTGCGTAGTGAATCCTGGTGAAACTGTACTATTCTCATACCACTTGCCTAATACTCTAGGGTGTGGCAGAGCGCTGTGAAGAATTTTCCTCACATATTTATACGCAGCTGGCGAATAAAAATTTAAGGTAAGTGCGAATTTTCGCAGTGTTGGTGGATATTTTTGACGAAAAGATTTCTTACTTCTTTTCTTACATAAAATTCTATTAAATAAACTCATAGTGTCTTCATTCAGGTTCAATTCAGTAAATTGTTCATCAGATATGTATTTCTTTGTTTTTAAATGTTTTAATATATCACTCAAATGCACCACACGTCTTTGTAACCTTTTGTTTTGATTTTTTAAATTTCGGTTTTTATTTATCAATTTTTCTTTCTGAAAACTTATTCTTTTGACGCATTTTTTAAGAGCAGCTTTTCGAGGGGTATCGAAAATTGACTCCAAATCGGACAACTTTTCTTCAGTAAGGCTGTTAGGACTACCGGGTATCGATTGTGCACGAGGTAACTGGAACAATTTTTTTTTAAATTAAGATAAAATGTTCAAGTAAACGAATCCGCTATAAAAATGCAACATTAACAAAAACGTAAATAAATTACCTCCAAAACAGGAAACGCAGATTTTTTTAATAAAGTGTATCCCTTGCCCGACATGTACTTGTCTTCGACTTTAAAATGAATGGAGCATATTTTACTCGATTTATTCGGTTGCCAAAATTCTTCATTTCTCTGTTTGCGGACAATATCCACCCACCGGATGCACCTTAGTTCATTTTTTGGAAATCTAGAAACAATTAATTAATTTAATATTTACACCTAAAGAAAAACATTCTTCTTTACGATACACTAAAATTTATATTTTGGTTTCAATTTAGTAATATAATATTTAATTTATGCTCCCTCATCATAACAAAAATCTACATTTAAGGAAAAAGAATGTACCACCATTTGAACCTACTGTCAGGCAACTGACCTATCTGTTTCTTAGACATAATTTTACTCTATGATCGGTAATGACGTCTATCTCTATCGCACTTGTTCATGGAGAAACTTTTGTTGCAGTCATTCTTTTCCGACGCCATATTTTAGGAATAAAATGTTTTGATTTGTGAAAATATTAGGATAAATAATGTACTTACGAATGATATGTGATTCCTTGACTTTTGGAAGTTTTGCTTGTATAATTTGTGCAATATCTCATAACACACGACGGCATTTTCGGTAACTTTGGGTCTTTTACTTTGAATGCACTCAGTACCTACGTGACGTGCGACTGTTGACGGCGCAACGCGACACTGAGGTCAAGTGTGGCTAGTTAGCCACATTTTAACGTGCCGCTTGCTGAGCGCTTATAACCTATCTACACCTTTTTACTTATAATATCATTGGATAACTGTATATACTTTGTGGCCGTTGTGTAAAGTTTAAAATCTCGTCAACAGCTTAGACTAGACAACTGTAAGGCGTCAGTGTCATTTTGACAGTTTGGGATAGAAAACTTTCTTCTGAAATAGTGTATATAGAAAAGACCCAGACAAAGATTGTTAGAAACGAAAGACAAAATGACAGATTGTAGAAGGATTTCTACAGTGTGATGTAAAAAATGGAGAAACAAAATGTCACTTTGTATAGAAAGAGCTATGTCTATTCTTCGTAGAAATAGAAAGTGTTATGCTAAGCCTGCTGCATTCGCGATTTATATGTGAGTGTGGATTGAGAGATCTTTTCGAAAAACTCTTCCAATCCCAACCAAATTATAAGAGGATTTAGGAAATAATTGTGAAAACTTCATGGTAAGGTATAAAATTTGTGAAACCTAAACAAAGAAAGTTAGAAGTCATTAACTGGATCTATCAATCTGGACAACTGAAGAAAAAGCCTTAACGCGTATCCAAGAATATACTGCCTATGTGTTTATAATTTGCATTTTAATTAATTGTGAAGGATTTGTGAAAGCTGCTAAACAAAATTTCGATTCGTTTCAAAGCCACGTTTAAGATTTATAACGGTTTATATGGATCACTCAGAGTGGACAATTTTCAATTGAGTGATCTTGTAAAACACAACCTAATACTGAAAAAGTATGAATAATTATCATGTTTATTGCAAATTATGCTTCTGGGAAAAAATTATTTATCTTTTTGAGTATAACACTTACAGGGACGACTGATTTGTCAAATTTTAGTACAACATTTTTCACAATTTCTTATGTATCTACCTTCTACCTATAAGTTTTGGTTTATTAAATATAGTTCAAAATAATGATCTCTCAGTTGGGACGATCAACAAAAAACAAGATTTTCATTTTCTCTTGAACCAGTGAGATTTCAATCACGATTTTTGTTTCACAAATTTTCCCAGAAGCATAATTTGCAATAACCATGACAATTATTCATACTTTTTCAGTATTAGGTCGTGTTTTACAAGATCACTCAATTGAAAATTGTCCACTCTGAGTGATCCATATAAACCGTTTTACATCTTAAATGTGGCTTTGAAACAAATCGAAATTTTGTTTAGCAGCTTTCACAAATCCTTCACAATTAATTAAAATGAAAATTATAAACACATAGGCAGTATATTCTTGGATACGCGTTATGGCTTTTTCTTCAGTTGTCCAGATTGATAGATCCAGTTAATGAGTTCTAACTTTCTTTGTTTAGGTTTCACAAATTTTATACCTTACCATGAAGTTATCACAATTATTTCCTAAATCCTCTTATAATTTGGTTGGGATTGGATGCGTTTTTCGAAAAGATCTCTCAATCCACACGCACATGCGATTTATTTGCCAAAAATGTAAACAATATAAGTTTATGGAAAACAACTTTAAATCCTACATGATAAAGTTCAGTTTATGCTACAACTTCAAACATTATTATAACTTTTACAATACTTGTAGCCATTCTAAAATCTATAAGTTAAACAAATATCAACATTATTGTAATAGTAATTACAATAATGTTGATATTTGTTTAACTTGAAATAATATTAATCTGAAACATAAGTTTGAATATACTTTAACTGTTTACCTTTCTCAAGTTCAAGAGCCAGTTCTGATGCTTCTTTAGATACAAATTCCACCAATGCACTCCCTTTTTTTTTTGGAGATAAAATTAGTGCTACAATATCACCATACTTCTTCAGGAATCTTCTAAGAGTAGCTTCATCATAACCACCGTTGCTTGCATCATTCTTGTCTGCTTTCCATCTTATCTTGATTCTATTGAGACTGGAATCCCACACAGGCTGAGTCATAAGACCCATAGTTTTTTGTATTTCCTCTTTCATTCTTTTCTGTTCTTCTATTAATAGCCTGTTGCCTTCTCTCTGTAGTCTCTCGATTTCTGTAGCTAGTTTTTGTTCATCTGTGAGGTTAGAAGCGCCCGACTCGGCTTCTCTTTCCCGCCTTTCCAAATCCTCCTTCAGTTTTTGCCTCTTACTATCTAACTCTTGATGCCGAAGTTTTGCTGCAGCCTTAGCTTTAAGTACTTTGTCATATGCGGCCCTAGCAGACACATCTGTTAATATTTCTAATGCTTGCGATAATTCGTGGAAAATCTCGGCAGCTTTGGGATCGTCAGGATTTTTATCAGGATGGCATTTCAATGCTTTCTTTCGGTAAGCTTTTTTGATCTGAAAACAAAATAATCAGTATTAAAACTCAAAAGAGAGACGAGAGAAGGTATGGGTATAAAAGTAATTGCTATTTCGAAAAAGATGATCAGTATGTTCGGAATATAAATTACCTCCGATTCTGTAGCAGTTATTAGAACGTCGAGCACGGCGTATAAGTCAACATCTTCGATTTTTTTGGGTGCCATGTCAGAAGAACTTTCTATACTTCAATTTAGTGCAAACTTAACAATTATAATTTCTTTATTGTATATAAGTATTGGAGTAAAAAACAATAAAACCCAGGTTTCGCATTTCACAACAGTTGGTGACAACAATAAAATGACATTGACAATCTGACACTAAAACCGCAGGCCGCATTCCGAATTAGCTATAATCACTCACATCTACGGTTGCAAAATTATGTAATTTTACCGAAAACGCTGGGAAAATACGGTAATTTTACCGTAATTTACGGTAAAATTACCGGTGGCATAACATTCTAAATTTTAATTTATTTTATATCACGCGCGCGTGGGGTTACAAAATCAAAATGCGACGTTGCTGACAAGTGCGCTCCGTTAAGTTTTACGGCAAAATGCGATAGATTATAGATTTATTTTATTTTTCTATTTTTTTTTTTTTGTATTGTCATTTTTTAAATTTTATTATTTAAATTGTTGATTCTGAGAACTGTAGTTAGTTAATACTAAATACAAGAAATTTTCTAAAAACTAAAATTTTAATTTTTACTGGCCTTTGCACATAACAAACATATATTATTAAATCGATGACGTGGTATAATTCTTATATTTAATTTATTATTAATATTTTATTATTATTATGTATTCATATTTGAACTGAATAATTCATATTCATATACATAGTGAAAGAGTAAGGTACATACAAACACACTCATTCATTACCGTATTTATGTTTGTAGAACGTAAAACTACGATTTTTACGTTTTTTACCGTTTCTTACCGTAAAATACCGAAATTTACGGTAAAAAACGTTTTTTACCGTGGTAATTTTACTGCTTTACATCCCTACTCACATCATCGCACATCATGCATTCCGATTTAGATATTATGATTATGACAGCTAAGGGATGTCAACAATTCGGACCGCTCGTGAACCAACGATTGTCGTGAACGCGCTCACAGACCTCACAGTGCTTACCAGGTGCGGTCCGAGGGAAGGGGTTGTGAGGGACCCCCCGCCCCCCCCCCAGTCATTCAAGCTGTTGAGAGCGGAGAGTCTGGATCCCGTTAGGTGGTCTGAAAGATTTACTTACACTATTAACTTAAAACAATACTTGAGCCACGAAAACCCGATGGGCATAGTTATACAAAAACATAAAGAACATAGGCAGACATGGGGACTGCCGACAGAAGTAAAAACTTATAACTATGAAGTGACAGTGGCTTTTTAAAATGCACCTAAAAAAGTTATTACCCTAAAAAGCCTGCTATAAAATATAGAATCTAGGATGCAAGAGCGAGCAAAGCAAACTCGGGATATTGGGCACCCCACTCGTACATACGTACACATAAGATTAAGCCGACCGCACAGTGGCGCCAATGCAAAAAAATAAGCATGTTAAGTTGTGCTTCACAAGATTATACGTTAATATTATTAGAAACGGTAGTTTTATATTGTTTAGTTTTATTATAGTACTTAGAACAGATAATAGTGTGTGAGGGAAAATTATTTGTATTTAGTATTATACTAACTGCAGTTCTCAGAATCAACAATTTAAATAATAAAATTAAACAAATGACAAAAAAAAAAACAGAAAAACAAAACAAATCTATAATCTATTGCATTTTGCCGTACAACTTGACGGAGCGCACTTGTCAACAACGTCGCGTTTTGATTTTGTAACCCCACGCGCGCGTGATTTATAATAAATTAAAATTTAGAATGTCATGCCACCGGTAATTTTACCGTAATTTAAATAAATAGAATGAAATGATACATTCTATGTTTTAAAAACCATAAAGTATTAGTCGATTTTTAAATTGAAACCTGATGAAAGATGTTATATTTTTCTAAATGTTCCTAGATATATAATAATAATAATAATAATAATAATAAAATATTTTATTGACATAAAAAAGGTTACATCAAAAATATATGAATCCCCTGGCCCCTAAACTAGTGTTAACTGTATCATAGGGACCAGTATATAATCTGTATTATAACCTCTCTCACTCTCTCAGTTTCAGTTTCAGCTGACAGTATTGTTATTTTGTTAGTACCTAGGTATATTTCAGACAAAAAAAAGAATCCTAACAAAATACTTACATAAAACTACTTAAGAGATAACTTTAATTATGTTTTCAAATTGTATAAGTAAGTATTTGTTTGGAAAGCTATTAATCGAATATTGTTTTCTTCGGAAGTACTTCGATCTAAATTATCTGAATAAAATTTATACAAATCAATGTTTTTCAGAACACCGTGCGCTCATTCGTACTGTGCCTTTAGTACGATATAATTCTACTGCCACAGAACTTGTTGCATCGCCTGCACCGGCTGTATCTGAAGGTAAATATTACTCATAAGTCCCGTATTACAGAACGTCACTCAATACTCAAGCAATACTTAAAACTAGTATCAACCAATCAAATGGCTTGAATCTAGTTTTATGTAATGCTTGAATATTGAGTGACGTTCTGTAATACGGGCCTAAGTTACTAAGCTATGCATAAGGGTTTTCTTTGAATCACATACTCAGTGACTCACTATTGTGTAGCTGTAGCATAAATGTATAGGAATGGAAAGTATACTTAGTTATACATTTTACATAATTAATCTATCACTGTATCATAGTTGTGAAGATTAAGGATGAGTGTCTGCATTAGTTGGTTACTCAAATTGCTAATGTTTTCGTAGGTAAAAGTTTTTGTAATGTAAGAAATCTTTACGCAAGTAAAGATTTCTTACATTACAAAAACTTTTAAAATTTGAGTGCTGGTGAAATTCACTGTAATGAACTAATGAGTAAACTGGCCAGCTATTTGAAGTCTCTATGAAAGGCCTAATGTAAACCAATCTAACAATTGCAGTGAGTTAGGTAATTTATGCTTGATTTAATTTTATTTTCAGATCAAGTGGCCAAGAAACAGATTTTGGAGCATCCAGATTATTTTAGTGTCCATAACTTATTTACAGTCAAAGATTTATTTAATGCAAGAGTTCATTATGGACACAAGGAGGGTTCACTGAACGATTACATGAGACCATACATTTATGGATCTAGACTTGGTCATTTAATATTTGATTTAGACATTACTGCAGAACATTTACGGAAAGCACTCAACTTTACAGCACATATTGCATACAGAGGAGGGATCATCTGTTTCTTTAACAGAAATGCCCTGAACTCCCACTTGGTTGAAAGGACTGCTCAAGAGTGTGGAGAATATGCACACACAAGATTCTGGAGAGGAGGTATCTTCACAAACGCAAACCACCAATTTGGTGCAGTCACAAGGTTGCCAGATTTATGTATATTTTTAAACACACAGAATAATATTCTAAACCAACATACAGCTGTTAGAGATAGTGCTAAAATGTTGATACCAACTATTGGAGTGGTTGACACAAACTGTAACCCCAACCTGATCACCTACCCAGTCCCAGGCAATGATGACACTCCAGCCTCCATAGAACTATATTGTAAATTATTTAAAGCTGCCATAGGTAGAGGCAAAGAAGAGAGAATGAAATTTTTACAAGAAAACAACTAAAAGGGTTGTACTTATATTAGGAGAAAGTGTAATTAAAATAGCCAATAAAAATATAATATTTTATTTTAATATAACTGGTTAGTAAAATATGTATCACATATTGGCACATACAAGTGCATAAGGATAAAATAATCATTATGATAATGGTCCCAATACAATCACCAATACATTTCTAAAACGAAGTGAATACCATTGTTGTTATGAAGTAGTACACTCGAAATATTATTTACATTGATTCCTCAAACTTATGAATCTGGGCATTAGGATTTTGGAAACTTAAAACAACATTAAAAATTAATAGCAGAATTAACAATAACAATCAAATAACAAACAGATTTTCTTAGGTATTATTATTGACATAATCTTAAAAGCAAGACGATACTCAAATAATTTCCGACTGTATGTATCTGTAAACATAAAATTTCAATTTGTGCTATTTAACAGAATAAAGTTTTGCTTCTGAGTGATATAAAGATAACAAAAAATATATTTTAAGCATGCCATATTTGTAATTACGTGTCTAATTTGTTCAGCTTTTATTCTTGTGGATCTTACTTGTACTTATTATGAAATAAGATATTTGATTACTCTTAGAAGTAAATTGATAAAAGTAAACAGTTGGTTTACTTTGGGTATTTGTGCATGTATCCAGTCAGATTGATCTCTCCATGCAAAGTATAGTAGTCTTAAGGCCAGAGACGAAATAGACATAAGTATATTCATAGTCAACCAAGAAGAACTTTCCTCATCATATGAGGATGAGAATTGTAGTCCACCTCGCGACTCTCCCAGCTACCAGTGATGCACTTAGAACTGCATAGGTATTGCAGAAGCGGAATGCGGTATTTTCCACAGAAGTCAACGAACTTTATATGCTCCACGCGGTTGTCGAAGAAGACACCTGCAATTAGATTTTGTTTGGTCAGAGCCCTTGACTTAAATTTGTGTTTTTCGTGTGAAAACGAGCAGCTTCACAATAACCTATAGCTAAGTCTTATAAGACAACAAGATTCACATAACGACGCCTAAAAACATGTAGACTTATACAGGGTTATTTGAAAAACACCAGCAACCTCTTAAGTAATTGAGCTGATTTTTTTTCGCGATTTCAGGTTTGGTCCCATAGTAAAAGTTGTTCACAATGATGAGTACAATGACCTCTTAAGAGGTTGCTGGTGTTTTTCAAATAACCCTGTATAAACGCTGAAGTCCTCAGCCACACTGTACTAGATTAGTGATGGGTACCTAGTGGAAAAATTTCGGAAGGAAAAGAAAAGAAAAAAAATATTTTTCAAATATTTTTCCAATACTTTTCCGATATTTTTCCAAATCAAAAAGCTTTTTCAAACCGAAAAGACTTCAACCCCTTGGAAATGTTGTTTTCGTAAATTCATGTTTACGAAATTTGTGTGCGTACGCGCAGCGGAACGTTGTTGAATTTAAAGATTTTAATTATGCAGATATTTAGTGTATGACGTCGTATAATTGTGTATGGTAAAAAAAAAATTGTGCACGCAACCATTGTGGAGAAATTCACCAAAAACTGATTCCGCTGGGCGAACGTTGTCCTGGCGGAACTTTTTTTAATCCATAGACTTTAGAAGAAAAGAGATGTGTCCAAAAATTAGTGTGTATTTGTGTGTAATTGTGTATGTATGAATAAAACTAGTGCATGCATAAACTTCGGAGAAATTCAAGTTTCCGCTACGCGAACGTTTGGCCATTACCTAGTTTTCATATAAAGCGCTTACATAGAGAGCTGTAGATTTTTACATACGTTGTTTTGAATTTGTTTATATTTGTTTAAAAAACAGATTTAGGAAAAATCGTAGGGGTTAAAAGATAAAAATATAAACGTAAAATACGCTTATTAGGTCTTAGTTCTTAAAGTATGCACTTTGGAGTCTAGATTTTCACGTATATACAAACCTTGTAAGTGTCTGCAACATGTTGCCAAGTATCAATGATGTTCCGTTAGTAATTAAAGAGTTATAGGAGAAATTTACCATAAACAGATCACTGTTTACAAAGCAGTCAAATATCACGACGTTCTGAAAGAATTGCATGGTAAAATGTATGCCAATAATTAGTGTATTCATTCAACTATTCACATGCAAAATTTCATGTCATTAAATTCAGTAATTAAAGAAAAACAATTATAATACTGACGAAGCCTCGAAAACCTACATAACCCGACCAAGTTCGGATGGCTACCAAAAAGCGGCCGTGCAATATATTTAGGTAACATCCCAAAATTTACAGTATAATACCGGTAGGTACAAGTATTCTTTATATTTGGTGTTACGTATAAATACTGAGTTTAGAGTTAATCGGACTGCGCGTTAAAATTCTTGCATACAAACTTTGACACCCCCAATTCTCCTTTAGAGGGTAGTTGAGAAAAACAAAAATGACAAAGTTCGTAATTTACATAAATATGTATTCGTACCAAGTTTCAAGTCAAGGACTAAGATTTTTTATACAAACAAAAACCCCCTTTAAGGTTGAATTTCCAAAAACCCCGTTAATAAACCCTGGTACAAAATTTTAGAGTAAACAATATTTTTCTGAAAAATAAACTTAAAAATTTCCAAGATTTGAAAAATTTCCGAAAATTACCCATCACTGCACTAGATAGACTTGATTGTGACTGATTTAGGCTGCTTTCACATTAGGACGTTAGCAGCGCGACAGTAGCGCGGCAGTTCATGCCTTCGCGGCTGCCGCGCTTCTTAATATTAAATATTCTGACTGGGCACCGGTCGCGCGTCTGCCGCGCGACTGGCGCGCTGCTAAAGTCGCCTAAAGTCTGATTTTTAATTCGAAGGAATTCTGCGGTCATTTTTGATTTATTCCGGTCTGATCCCCTAAGCCCCCCCTCCATCCCCCCTTGCATACCCCGCTAGATCTTCTTCTGTTTTAGACTCGTGTCTTATCCACAATAAGCTTCTTCATTCCGATCTGATCCCCTTTCTCATTGACACTTCAGATATCTTAGACCTTTTCTGTCTTGTCCTTTTTCTAAGTTATTTAAATGACTAGAATTTTTCGGATAAAGAAAGAGAATGAAATCAAGTAAACTATATGACAATGTAAACAACAAACAAAACGTAACAGCAAATAAAAACTCAACAATAAATCGCAACAAATAGGTACCGTGAGCACATTAGAAGCCGAATAACATGCATGATAATGACACATAATGATTATAATTATTAATTGTCCCGAAGAACAGGCTAAGGAATCCAGACAAAGATTTTCCTAAAAAAGGTTTGTAACCCATGGATTAGTGGTCAGGGATTCCAGTGAAAGAAAAATAATTACCTTACTAATTATTGTATCTTCAATAATTTGATAATAAAAAATCGGATTACCATTTTAAAATTATCAGTAAATTTTAAGTTTTAGTTTTTCTAATTGAAACCTTTAAGGTTTCATTTAGAAAAACAAGAAAGATTTTTTTTTAATTTTGCCGTTTTTAGTAGGACCGCTTTATTATTGGCAACACTTAGGAAATGTCAGAATTCCTTCGAATTAAAAATCAGACTATAGTGTGAAAGCAATCTTAACGGAGGCCACGGCAAGGCCATTTTGTCTCTATCCAATAATGCCTGAGAGCTGACATCCTGCCGTCACTAGCATCATTGTTTTGAGCAATGATATATATGACTAGCTGACCCCGCAAACGTCGTTTTGCAAAAAAAAAAATAGATAGTAGCCGTTCGATTCTCAGAACTACCCGTTATGCACACAAAATTTCATACAAATCGGTCCAGCCGTTTCGGAGGAGTTTAACCACAAACACCGCGACACGAGAATTTTATATATTAAAGAGTATATCATTGGTTTTGAGAGTTTAAAAACTAGATTTCTTCCTATACAGGGTTATTTGTAAATGGGACCAAACCTGAAATCGCGAAAATAAAATCAGCTGTTCCCTACATTTATGTTCGTGTAAGTCGTCAAAATGTAGGGAACAGCTGATTTTTTTTTTCGCGGTTTCAGGTTTGGTCCCATAGTAAAAGTTGTTGGAGGTTGCGGGTGTTTTACAAATAACCCTGTGTATGATTAATTTAGGTATGACGTTTCAATTTGAGACAAAACAACTACGAGCAAAATAAAAAGGTCTTGTCACTCTCGTTATCATACTGCAAGTTATCTCTGCCATTCCCGCCCGGTAATGGGAGCGCGAAGATATGAAACGTGCTTTCTCCACGAGCGTATTGTATTGCGAGCACATTCACCTACTTCAAATCTTATCGGAATGTGTGCAATAATAATAAAAGCATCGACTGGCCTCATCGACTCGCATTAATTGGTTTCAGTGGCTGTTACGGAGCACATAGGTAAGCTCAAGCCCATTGATTAACTAGGTATGTAGGTACCTAACGTATCACGTAATGTTTAACATTTGATAGGAAATGGGAGCTAGTTAATTTGTCCAATTGCATAATCTCCTATGAATTCACTTACCTCAAGGCCTTAAATTTTTACCTACTCGGTTTGCTGACCGTGACCTACCAATAATAAGGTTGTATTCTAAGAATTAAAAGATTTCGGCGTATTAGCTACGTATTGGAAAGGCCATGAATTAGGTAAGTGGATACCTACTTAAACATTGAGTTAAATAGAGAAGCAAACCTCAATAAAATGTGTCAAAAAAGTGTAACGACTTTTTAAACACGACGACGTAGCGTTGAAACCTCTAAACATTTAAAAGTAAACATATATCTGTCTCACTTATACAGGTCGTAAGAATAATACCGTCGCTTAGATTAGACAAAGACCGCAATATAAACATGCAATGACGGGATGGGGTTGCCTAGCCATGCGAAATTTTACCCAACATTTTAAGCCATAAAAAGCGTTATACGTTTAGTTAAATTATTTTTTAAATATTTTAATTATGTATTTCTTATTGGATGTGTAATATGTAGAAGTTTATGAATCATCAAAATAACTAAGACATTTTCTTTTTGAATATTTTTTCTTTATTATTAATGAAATTGAATGATTTAGTAGGTAGCCAGTCAGGCTCTTTTCTCAGCAATCGGGTTATTTCCACTCATTTTTCACGGCGTGCTGCATCTTTAGGCATCCTGCTACGTTGTTATTATTAAAAAATATTTAAAATCACTTATTCCATAAATTAAAAAAGGATTGTGTGGTTTTATGAAACCACGGTAAAAGTGAAACTTTATCCCTACTCCGCGGCCGACCGTCACGCGACATGCAACACACAGACGAAAAAGTTTGAAACGATGTAATAAAAGTTTCACTTTAAAACTCCCCCCAAATGTGGGAAACTAAAACTAAGTTTTTAGTGGTAACACTGAACCTAATTTACAAAATTCTACATTTTATTGCGTTATTGCGTTTTTACGTTGCTATAAAGATGCAGCACGCTGTGAAAAATGGGTGGAAATAATCCGATTGCTGAGAAAAGAGACTCAACTGGCTACCTACTAAATCATTCAATTTCATTAATAACAAAGAAAAAATATTCAAAAAGAAGATGTCTTAGTTATTTTCATTATTTATAAACTTCTATTACACATCCAATAAGAAATACATAATTCAAATATTTAAAAAATAATTTAACTAACTTATGACGCCTTTTATGGCTTAAAATGTTGGGTAAAATTTCGCATGGGTAGGCAACCCCATCCCGTCATTGCATGTTTATATTGCGGTCTTTGTCTAATCTAAGCGACGGTATTATTCTTACGACGTGTGTAAGTGAGACAGATATATGTTTCCTTTTAAATGTTTAGCGATTTCAAAGCTACGTCGTCGCGTTTAAAAAGTGGGTAAGTACACTTTTTTAACACATTTTATTGAGGTTTGCTTCTCTATTTATTTAACTCAATGGGTATACATCCTGAAAATTGCCTGCAGCAACTATTTTCTGGAAAGGTGATAAAATATCTTAGATCTAGAGGTAATTGTTACCTTTGCATTTGGGATTCACACAGCATTGAGCAGCTCCAAGGTATCTCATCAAGGTGAACGGCACTTCGCCAGCCCGAATCGGGATCTCATGGAGTTTGATAGTGCGCCCAGCTAGTTCCAACAAAGATGGCGGCTGCAAAGTCATGTCTCTGACAAACCTCACAACTAGCGGGTTGTCGCGAAGACTTAACTGTAAAACAATAAGGTATATTTTGATGTTTTGTCTATGTACCAGGCTAAATACGCTTGTATGCATTTGTCCTTTATATGAGTCGGCCCCGATTCTGTTGTTCACAAACTAAACTAAATTGAAGTTCAGTGCATCTTTTTCTTTCTTTAACATGAAAAGGACAGAAGATAAATATAGTTTTCACTTCAGTAACTCAAACATGTAGGTTTTGCTGATTTTTTTTTTTTTTCAGAAAGCCGCGAATAACTTATTCAGCTTTGGGTTAATCATACAATTCGAAACATTCACATTCTATCTCTTTCTCGCCATTAGAAAGAGATAGAGACAAAGACCAGCCCTTTCGAAGTTCCGATTTTGAATTCGACCTCAAAGACAAAGACGTTCGGAATTTCGTACGAACTAAAGAAATTTTGCAAAAAGCTAAATAATTATGTCTTTATTGAATTTTTAACTTATTGTTGTGAAAATAAGTATTTACTGCAAATAAAACTGATATTTAACCTGTAAATATTTATTTCTAGTTTCAATAATGTTACGTAATAATATAATAATATATTTTGAATAAATATCATGGGTGCTATTTCCGAACACGCCTTAATTTAAATAAAAGAGCGGGAATAACTATTATCTGTGTTCTCGCTGCTGAAGTGAAAAGTTATGCATAAGTGTGTTATACGAGAGCAAAGTTTTTTGCACCTCGTGCCTTTGAATCCCTCGCCACACTCAGGATTCAAATCAGCACTCGCTACGCTCGTGATTCAATCGTTGAATCCTTCGCTTGCTCAGGATTCAAAATCAGCACTCGCAGCAAAAAACGACTTTGCTCTCTTGTTGCACAAAATATAACTATTAGTTCTGTCATAGACAAGTTTAGACGTGATTAAAAAATTAGCTACTAAAAATACGTCAATTTACGTCAGGCGCTGACATTGATATATATGTTACACTAGATTAGCAATTACCGCACCAAGGCGTTGCCACTAGGCTGATGGCTACAGCCATCAGCGTAGCTAACGTCAGTTCAGTGCTCTGTGTGACGCCAACCGAAGTCAACTGAGTGACATGCGACAAAAAATATCGCGAAAGAGTGCGATTCAAGATCACAAAAACATAATAAATTAACCGGAATTACTTTCCACACGTAGATTAATTGTCTCTGTGTTTATATCAACGTAAAAACGCAATAAAATGTAGAATTTTGTAAATTAGGTTCAGTGTTACCACTAAAAACTTAGTTTTAGTTTCCCACATTAGTGGGAGTTTTTAATTTATGGAATAAGTGATTTTAAATATTTTTTAATAATAACAACGTAGCAGGGTGCCTAAAGATGCAGCACACCGTGAAAAATGCGTAGAAATAATCCGATTGCTGAGAAAAGAGACTGACTGGCTATTCAATTTCATTAATAATAAAGAAAAAATATTCAAAAGGAAAATGTCTTAGTTATTTTCATTATTTATAAACTTCTATTACACATCCTATAAGTAATACATAATTCAAATATTTAAAAAATAATTTAACTTAACCTAAAACGCTTTTTATGGCTTAAAATGTTGGGGAAAATTTCGCATGGGTAGGCAACCCCATCCCCTCATTGCATGTTTATAATGCGGTCTTTGTCTAATCTAAGCGACGGTATTATTCTTACGACGTGTGTAAGTGAGACAGATATATGTTTACTTTTAAATGTTTAGTGGTTTCAAAGCTACGTCGTCGCGTTTATAAAGTGGCTACACTTTTTTGACACATTTTATTGAGGTTTGCTTCTCTAGTTATATAGCTCAATGGGCGCTGACTAATTTGACAGGACCAGAGATGGGAATATACCCGGTAAAAATGGGTATAAATGGGTAAATACCCATTTATACCCATTTTTACCTTCCCATTTTTAATTTATACCGGGTAAAAGTTAAAATCAGTTTAACTGAAACTAATTATTGTATTTTTTAGATACGATTTATATTCAGTTTTTTTCAACGGAATTGTGTGAAGTCTTGTTCTTAGAACACTATAAAAGAAGGTATGTCAATTTTAATTCATAGTACAGACGCGCCAGCACATCAAGCTACTACAATATGTCAAATTTCTGTAATAGATTTTCAATATCGCTAAAGTTGGTTCTTTAAATACTAATTATAATCAATTTTGGACTTATAAGTCTAGAAGAACTTGGCCCACGTGTTATTTTCTAACGTCTTTTTTATTTGATTTTGATTTTTTTAAGGAAGCCGTAGGTATGCCCCCGACCGAATGGGTTGTAAGAATTGACTGGTAAGATGTTCATCATAAGTTGATTGGGTGGTAGTAGGTACATACCTACCAGTAATTACTTTGAAGACAGTGAAAATTGTTGTTTTCTATGGGCAAAAGCTAAACAGAGCTGAATAAGTATGGTTAGTCCCTTAATCGTAAAAGTTCTAAGGACATGTCAATAAAAACAATTAAAGATCCCAATAGATGTAGGTATAAGTAGTTTCGTACTCACCTCTGTCAAACATCTTAGTTTGATTATTTGCGTAGGTAGAGTCTTCAATCTGTTCTTGTGGATCAACAATGAGCGTAGCTGATTCAATCGAGCAATGCTCGCCGGTAGTTGTTCTATTAGATTGTCGCTCAAAACTAATGCCTGGAGCCCAGTCAAGTGTCCAACGGACTCCGGGACTTCGATGATTTGGTTACCTCCTAACGATAGGATCTGCAAACTGTTGAAGATACAGAAATTAGGATTAGGAAAGGACAAATCTAGTAATACTCTTAATAGCCTAATTTGGATCGCTTGCATGACTCCCAGACTTTGAGTAGGTACGAGAAAAGGTAGGTATCAACTTAAATAAATCTAATTGTCTGCACACCCAACTGTTTTCGACAGTAGAAAGAATGATGGCGACTTTGGCACCAGTTGCGTATAGCGACATAATATATTTAAAAAAAAATGTTTTATTAAAGTTATAAGAACCTAAATCAATATTTTTTAGAACTAGCAGTATGTCTGTAAAATAAAAATAAACATTTATATTTTTAAGCATAATGAAGCTGATATTGATTCGGAACGCACTCACAATCTCGCTCCATACGTTCCGTTGTACGTTATCTTCCCTCCATTAGGCGTTTAAAAGATTTTTATTAGGATATCTAGCCATAACAATGTTTTGTTTATATCAGAGCTTATATTTTATAACGTTGCATCGTAGGCTGACTTTAAAATCAAAATCCTATGTTACCTATTTAAAAAGAATTGATCTGCATTGAAGATCAATTTGATAAGTAAATATGAAAAAAAAAATTTAATAAAGAGCTTTTTTTATCACATCTATTGGCTGAACTCATCGACAACAAAATATCGATAGTGTCAAGCACTTTCATCGCTTACACAAAAATGACGTCATCCCGTACACTGACAGGGCGTCTCTGTGTGAGTTAGTACATTTGTGCGTATAATTTAAGGTTGTATTCGATTATTTTTTTGTGTGCGTGAGTAACAACGCGATCGAAAATGCATTAGTGTGTTATCACCAGTGGTCGGAGTAGGTAGAGCCGTTTGGGGTGAATGACCGCAAACATTGATGTTAACATGGATATGCCTCTGAAATCCCGGGATTTTGAAATTGTCGATGGATTTAAGTGAGTTAATATGGGCAAGTGGGCAGTTATGAGCAGCAGGGTAATTGCGTAACACACTATCAGTAGCAACGGGTTTCATTTTGACAGTTCAACAACATTCATTGCGTTATTCATGTTGTTGAGCAGACACATTTTTCGAACATATGAAGCAATGGATTAGCAATATGCTTCGAAATGATTCAAATTGAGAGTAATAGTGTGTTACGCAATTAGGGTGCAGGTAGTAGGTGAGCACCCAAACAGTATATACTTACTTATATACACACATAGGGATCCTGGAATGTTGTTAGAGGTAGCTTCGTGAAATATGAATTAATTAAGTAAAACTGTTAGAAACAATACTATATATACTTTACTGCACAAGGAAATATTAAATGCCTACACAATACAGAATAAAAAAGCATTTAAAGAGTTTCATAATTTTTTTTTATTAAAACAGAGAGAAGAAATTTTTATTGATCACTTTTTTAATTACCTATACATACTATTTTTCTTGTAGTTAATATTTAGAAAATGTTTTCTGTCTTTTTCTAACAAAGCAATTTATCTCTCTTTTAATTTTATATGTTTATGCTCCATGTTGCCAACCCGTCGTACGCGCTGTTTTCTTCGCTTATTTTTTGTCTCTTTCTATCTTAAAACGTCCAAAGTATTAGCTATCTCACACAGATACAGGTACAGTACAGCGGGCTTCACTCACTCTCTTGTTTCGGCTTGTAGAGTGCGCACGTATGATTTATTGTTTTTCTTATTTTATTAGACGTTGGCTTGTTAACTGGTTTCTGGAATCTTACTGACACGAATACTTTGGCTTGGATTTACGGATTTTGATTTGTTTTTTGCGGACTGGATACATTTTAAACGGTTTGTTTGATTTACCTACCACATTTGGGAAAGTGTTTTTTATTTTTATATTGGTGCCGATTCTCTTGTGCACCGAACTAAACTATCACTAAAATTCCTTACTTTTGGCTATGAGAATCTTAGAGCAGCATTCTGCATTAAAATATCTCTAAATTTAAAAATAATTTTGACACAACCAAATCAAATTTGACAATCGCGACTCCACGTAGTAAGTAGGTACTTTTTTTTTTGTTTGTTTAGCTTCGCACGGTTTGTGCATTCAGCCAAAAAGTAGGTACTTATTTGCCCTCATCATCATCATCTGCCTAGCCTTTTCCAAACTATGTTGGGGTCGACTTTCAGTCTAACCGGATGCAGCTGAATACCAGTGTTTTACATGGAGCGACTGCCTATCTGACCTCCACAACCCAGTTACTGGGTAAATACAATACCGCTTGGTAAGACTGGTTGTCAGACTTTCGGGTTTCTGACTACCCGTAACGACTGTCAAAGATCCACAAATGACAGCCAAGACCAATGGCTTAACGTGCTTTCCAAGGCACGGAGGGGTCTCGGTATGTAAAGATGGTCATCCATCCACAGACCAACCGCGGCAAGCGTAGCTTAACCTGATCGATCGACCTGTGCGGCTGTTATTATTTAGCCACGGGGCCCCTCCCCGTGTTTTTTTGAGCCGAAGGTGCGCAGTGGGGCAACCTCAACCTCTTTTTTATGGAATTTTCACGTTTGTATGGAAATTATGAAAAATTATTACCAACGTGTTGAGTTTTAGGGGTTTACGGGTCTTATAAAGGGGGTCGAAATTTTCATTATTTTTGCGACAGGACACACCGTTTTCGAGATATAAGCAAAAGAAAAGAAATAAAAAAAAAAAACAGTACTGTTTTTGCATCTGAAGTTGAGGTGTTGGTGTGAATTTTAATTCATGCCAACTAATTTTACGGAAATACTTGGCATATCTATGTTATGTCCGCATGTAGCAAATAACAAAAATACCTCTACCTACTCCTATAAAAACTACTTAAACAATGTTTTTTTTAATTCCGAGAAATCCCGGGATTCCGGGAAATATTTGGCATATCCATGTTATGTCCGCATGTCGCAAGTAGCAAAAACAGCTCTACCTACTCCGACCACTGGTTATGACCATTGAGCTGTTTATCTAGAGAAGCAAACCTCAATAAAATGTGTCAAAAAAGTATAGCCACTTTATAAACGCGACGACGTAGCTTTGAAACCACTAAACATTTAAAAGTAAACATATATCTGTCTCACTTACACACGTCGTAAGAATAATACCGTCGCTTATATTAGACAAAGACCGCAGTATAAACATGCAATGACGGGATGGGGTTGCCTACCCATGCGAAATTTTACCCAACATTTTATGCCATAAAAAGCGTTTTAGGTTAAGTTAAATTATTTTTTTTAAATATTTGAATTACATATTTCTTATTGGATGTGTAATAGAAGTTTATAAATAATGAAAATAACTAAGAAATTTTCTTTTTGAATATGTTTTCTTTATTATTAATGAAATTGAATGATTTAGTAGGTAGCCAGTCAGTCTCTTTTCTAAGCAATCGGATTATTTCCACCCATTTTTCACGGCGTGCTGCATCTTTAGGCACCCTGCTACGTTGTTATTATTAAAAAATATTTAAAATCACTTATTCCATAAATTAAAAACTCCCACTAATGTGGGAAACTAAAACTAAGTTTTTAGTGGTAACACTGAACCTAATTTACAAAATTCTACATTTTATTGCGTTTTTACGTTGATATAAACACAGAGACAATTAATTTACGTGTGGAAAGTAATTCCGGTTAATTTATTATGTTTTTGTGATCTTGAATCACACTCTTTCGCGATATTTTTTGTCGTATGTCACTCGGTTGACTTCGGTAGGCGTCACACAGAGCACTGAACTGACGTTAGCTACGCTGATGGCTGTGGCCATCAGCCTAGTGGCAACGCCTTGGTGCGGTAATTGCTAATCTAGTGTAACATATATATCAATGGTTATCACTATTTGTGTGTGTTGCCTCGTCCCCCGCGATGAAAGTGGCAGACTTATTCGCATATCTATATTAGTGCTCGTTGCGTCTCCGGTTGGTTTAATGCTCTAAGGGTGCCAAGCATGAATGAAATGTCGCCATTCTCCTTTAAAAGACCCATCTAGTTATTGGCTAATTGACGGTATTGAAATGAAAGGTTATCTTATTATGCAAATAGCAACACTTACAAATAATCTATATCACTACATAGTATAAAACAAAGTCGCTTTCTCTGTCCCTATGAACGCTTAGATCTTTAAAACTACGCAACGGATTTTGATGCGGTTTTTTAAAATAGATAGAGTGATTCAAGAGGAAGGTTTATATATATAATACATGCATGCATGTATAGTAGAGAAACACTGATCATTTTAGAGGTTTCTAATGTGATGTCGTAAATAAACACATTTTTTGCGCTTACTTTTCAAACGCTGGCTGAACCCTACGAGATAGGTCAAAATAATGTACTACAGTATTGTACACCTTAAAAAGGTATACAAAAAAGTCCGCGATGGTATATGTCTATCTCTTAGGGATAACCCACAATAATCATTTTTTATCCTTTACTTTTTAAGAGAAATAATGGCTTATTTACGAAGCGATTTTAAGCAATACAGCATTAATCCTTATCCAATTAAGTACATTAAATACATTGTGCATTTAATATAGATAAATATGGCCCTTTACAGCATGTAATTTAAATGAATATTTTCGAAAATATTACAGATTTAAAATGCAGGGACATAGCGGTTGCTGTGGTACCGGCCGCGGCCGGAGAGCCGGTTTTTTTTTTTTTTTTTTGAGGATGGGAAATCATGAATTCATGACATTCTTGAAGTACCTAACCTTAGTATCAGCATTGCACCCGTGCGAAGCCGGGGCGGGTCGCTAGTGTACTAATAAACACATCAAAAAAGTCTAAAAAACATATTATGTACGGTTTCAACTTTTGAATGACTTTTACTATTGTAAATTATATTTATATTTCTTTTATAAATAAGCATTGTTTAATGCATTACTGATTAAAATAACAAAATCCTTCATCAAATTGTAAATTTAATCAAAATAATTAACAATATGTGTAGGTAGGTACCGTAACATACGTACCTAGTCTATACTAATATTATAAAGAGGAAAGATTTGTATGTATGTTTGTAACGAATTGACTCAAAAAGTACTGGTCCGATTTTAAAAATTCTTTCACCATTTCAATGCTACATTATCACTGATTTAAGAGCCTACACTACCTCAGCTAACATTCACTCTTTGCTAGGCGGCAGGCAGCGCCAATAGTTTAGGTATTTGCTTTTTACGGTGAAAATAATGGTAATTAAAAAAAAGTAAATAACATAAGACCTGCTTTATAGTTATTTCTGTTAGTATACAAAGTTTCATGATCTAATTTGAAGTATTTTTTGAATACCAGCGGTTTATTGTTCGGTTTAGAGGTAACTTTGGAATTTTTTTCTATCGAGAAAATTTTATGAAATCGTGTTTTTGTCTAACAGAAGACCTAACATTAATCCTCAACTTTATCATATATTTATTTCAAAATTAATGCTGCAGTATTTTCGACATAGCGGAGGATCATGCTAAGCCATTTGAGTATAGGCCCTTAATATAGGCTTCTTTAATTGCAAGAAAAAAGTAAATAGTTTAAAAAATAAATGTCCACCCGTGCGAAGCCGGGACAGGCTGCTAGTATAAAATAAAGTTAAAACGAAATTAAACTTTTCATGTTTTATAAACCCCAGTAACTGGGTTGTGGAGGTCAGATAGGCAGTCGCTCCATGTAAAATACTGGTATTCAGCTGCATCCGGTGAGACTGGAAGCCGACCCCAACATAGTTGGGAAAAGGCTAGGCAGATGATGATGTTTTACAAAATTGATAACGACATTTTTCTTTATTTGGTATATCAATACGAAGTGTGACCGCCTCTGTTGTTTAAAACTTGTCGGCAACGATTTTTCATTGAATTTATAAGATTGTTTATCTGATCCTGCGGCAATCGCTCCCAATGGAATTTTAACAAGTCATCAGTGGTTGGGTTGTCGACACTCCGTCCAGGTTCTTTGGAACACGTCTCTGGAGCATGTCCCATGCGTGTTCGATGGGATTGAGGTCTGGCGATTCCGTAGGCCATGGCAATACCCGGACGTTTTCCATTGCCAAGTAGGTACTATTTGGTTCTGCGAGCTGTGTCCGAACGCGCATTATCATGCGTCAGCGTGAAATCTGATCCAAGACTGTGCAAATGGGTGAACATAATTATGGCCCGAGGACATGTTCACCGTAACTTTCAGCATTCATATTGCCATCTACAAAAACGAGCTCAGTTTGTCTGTACTTCATAATACCCGCCGTAAATCTATACATATAATAAAATTGTAGAAAAGTGGTGTCTGTACAATGGAAATATATTTTAAAAAAGTAGCAGGGGTTGTTATTATATCGATGCCGAACCCGAAATTGTAATTACATTTTTTTTGTCTGTTTGTCTGTGTGTTTGTGCACGCTAATCTTCGGAACTGCTGGACGAATTTGAATTATTTTTTTTTGTTGTTGTATAGGTATTAAGTTTGTACGTAGTCTCCTAGCGAATTGCTTTTATAGTAGATAGCGATAAATTAATCGGCGTTTGCTTTAGTTCGCGGGTTCGATCTCGCACAGAACAAAACAAAATATTTGTATGGACTACAGATAGTCTGTTGTTCCGGGGCTGGGTGTTTGTGCATAAGATATTTGTTTGTGTGGGGAAACTCACCCACTACACATACAGCTACAGGAGAAATTCCTGAATTGAATGTACCTATTGTATCCTACATAGTTTTGGGATTTTACACCAGTCAAGCGATTATTCCTAGTTACCTATGCTCTGTCTACGATTATTCCCCATTTTGCACCAACGTCAAAAACATCTTCAGTAGGTATTTGGTTTCGGCTCCGACTCCTATCTATTTTAATACATAACATAGATAAGTAGATATGTATGTACTATATTTTAGCCATTTTGCGACGTCTAGCCACGGAATATACGATAACAAATTTAGTATATTTTATCTATACCTAAGTATGTCGTCAGTCGGCGGAGATGTAGGTAGCGCTATCATTTTGCACATATTGGCATGATATGATGATACAGCATTTTGATACCCAGAGAAACTGTAATGTTTGTCTGTTTGAAGTTTGAACCGACTGATAACAACAATTAAGTAAGTATATCAGTTTCGACATGATATGCGAAAATTGCTGGCAGAGACGTAGACCAGATAATGAAAACATTATTTTTATACATGGACCTAAGTAGGTACCTACCTTATTGTCTTGTTTTTTTAATAAATCATAAGCTGTATTCTACCTACAAACACTTGTTGTTGCAAGACGTTTTCATTGAATAGGTAGGTAGTTGTATTAAAAATAAAAGTTTACTGGGCATCATTTTTAATTATAATAATTAAGTGGGAGTTAAATGTTGTTTTGTTTAATTAGGTACTGACGTTGATTGTAAAAACAAGTAACAGGTAATTTCGTCAAAAAGTATCTTCAAATATAGATTTGATATTTTTTACATAATAAAAAATGAGTAATATTTACCTGTTAAGTTTCCATATGTCCTTTGGTATATTGACTATGTTGTTACCACCTAAGTAAAGATACCTAAGAGATATTATATCTAAAACTTGCTCTGGAAAGAAGTTCAGCTGATTTCCGCTGAAATTAAGCTCTCGCAGCGAACACTTGTTACTAAAAAACGATTTGGGAAGCGATTCATTCGTGAGTTGATTATGTTTTGCTATCAGCGATGTTAGCTGACAATGTTTGAAGATATCAGGGAGTATCGTCAGCCTGTTGTTGCTCACGTCCAATATCTTCAAGTTGCTAAACCTGTTTATCGTCTCTGGCAGTGCCTTTATCCTGTTGTTATAGAGGAGTATTATCTCGTAATTTTCTGCGCAATCCTTCTCGTCAACAATGCCTTTTAGTTCCGATGATAAGCTGAGCGTATCCAACAGTTGGCTCGATAGATCGAGGGTTTTCTGCTCTCTGGTGTCACTGTCACAACTATCCGATGTATAACACTCCATTTTTTCAAACTGCGTCGCGATACGTCGGTCTTCATGCAGTGGATTAAAATCACATCTTACTGGTATGACAGCCGCTAGCGGACCGCTCGCCTCCTACGCGGCGCACGCGCAACTACTCATGAGAGCGATAGCGTCTGCGTACATACCTATGTATTCAACTTGAATAAAACTTCCCACAATCTCAAGTGAAATAAATAAACGCTCGACATACATTGCGCGGCCTACAGAGACACGATACAACATGAATATCGCCCGTTCGCGCGCAATGTATAAATCCTATTTAATAAGAATCAACAGACCCAGTGTTTCGAATATATTGGAGCCTGCTGCGTTACATAATGTAACGCAATAGGTTGTTATTGAAGGACCTGACCCCAAAAATCTTGTCCTACTAAAATATTATACAATGGTCACAGTAACATTAGTAATAGGACTCCAATGGTAGTCCTTAAAAAGTTATTAAACTCTTTGGGTAGTCCAATGAAGTGTTGGTAAGAAAAAAATTGACCATTGCAAATATTTGCCAGGGAGTTTAAAAATGTGTTAGTGCTGCAACATTAAATTAAAGATTTCTAATCGAGAATTGATATTTATTAGAAGTAATAATGTAATGTATAATGTATTTACTCGCTTCTTTTGTTCAACATAGGACTGCGTGCGTGACTGATTTGAGGTTCAAATTCAATCAATATCGAATCAACCTTTAGTGCTTTTTTTATTTGTATCACTAGTTCTTGATGATAGGGAACTGGGAATAAAGCCATTTACTTCATCACAAACTGCAACCGTGCATTAACGTAAGTGTGAAACCGGGATGTTGTTAATTTGTTATTTTTGCGAAACTATAAAACATTACCAAATTGTTTTTGGTAACACTATCGAGAATATCATTAATTACATTTTATCTATCATGGATGGTGATCTGTGGCGCAACTGTTTTACCGAATGAGCTCATGGAAGGAATCTGTAGTACCAATAGGTGGCGGTGTAAAGCGTTTACGTGACGTCACCTTCGTACGTTTAGTAATCGAAGGTCCGAGTGAATGCCGAAACTAGCCGAACGAGCGAGTACAAGTCTGAAGAAACTAAAATCTGTCGTACACTTTAGTGATGTAAATTTTGAAAAATTAACAAAATGATATTGTAAAACCGTATTAAGACAGTCTTATTTTGATTTCAATTGTATCTTAGTGATATTGTTTTGACTATACCATCCTTAACTTGTATTTCGTCGGCAAAGTGAGTTCAGTGCGAGTGCAAGGGTGGTAACGAGAAATGTGAAGCATCTATGAAGTTCAGGATTCTAAGGCCGTTTATTTTATACCTATAATAATGAGCGGACGCCCTAGGACCACGTCATTCGCCGAGGGCAGCAAATCCGTTCGAAAGACTTTCGATAATCAGCCACCGAAACCACCTCTTGGAGGCGTAAAAATCAGTAGTAAGTACCTACCACCTAACCATTCTTTTGTCGGCCATCGTGATTTCTTACGCCTGTGACGTATTTCAATACTGACAATTTTAAAAATGGCTGCAAACTGCCACAAACTCAACATAAAAGCAAGTAATTTACCAAAATTTTGTGAGTTAATCAATATCGACAGCATTTATGTCCGCAGTATTTCAAAAATGGCCACAGGCGGTGCTTAGCTTCTGCCACATACGCCTGGCGTGTGACAGATAAATCGTGTCAAAATATCTATTGGAGGAGAAATGCGTCGTATTCTAGATTATCTCTTGGATATTTCGTGAAATTGTTAGTTCTGATTTCGTTTTCTATCATCTCGAATTCATTTCACATAATTCGCCTAGTTACGGAAATTCATGTTAAATAGAAATTACTAATGAGTCTTTGAGGTTACTTGCTATCTATCATGACGTAATAAACTAAGGTTTTTTTGTATAAAACCAGTAGCCATTAATTACTTGATGGAATTTTGAACGTAATTGTTCCCCTCCTGTACAAGGATATGGCCTTAGTTTCATTGGAGAGCTGTCATGCTCATGAGTGAAGGCTCATCTATCATGGTGTTGTTCTACATCAGTTCCTCAGTCCTTGCTGCCTTAAGTAGTATCAAGAACTTATTCAGTTCTGATCCAATTTATTTGCATAATGTTAATTTGTTAGATTCCATTGTATCTATGTTGAAAGAGAGAGTAGAATCTTCTGATTGTATAGCTCCAGTTAACTTGACTGTCAAGGAATGATAATATATTGTATGTAAGAAGATTCAGTTTACATTAAACACTTAAACAAAAATAAAAAATCAACCTTGTAAAATTTACAAAAAACACTTCCTATTTTTTATATGTTTTATAACTTCAACAAAATTACTTAACACAATCATTAAATTAATGTTCAGGTCTAAATATAAAAGCTATTCCTAAATGATTAATATAAGCTATGCTTAGTAAAAAAGTAGGGAAGGGAAATTATGGAAAGAATTTTAATTTGGTATGAAGCCATGGTTGATATATGTATATATTTTTTTTTAATCTCTGCATCTGCAATCAGTGCATTCACTTTTAGCAGATGTGTTGCATGTTTCTCTCATGGTGGTTGATATATAAAAATATAATCTGATCATAATTTTTTATGACTATACATTTTGATAAGCAATAATTGGGAATAAGAATATGCATTGAAATGACTGACAAGTGACACATAAATTTGTAACTTTTTCTTAGTATTGCTATGCCACAACTACATAAACAATTAATGTTACTAGTCAGTAGAAATGGTTCTTAATAAATTATGATTAAGCTGAAAGTGTGTACAGCATTGTGATCACACTACAGCACTGAGGTATAACTAAGCAAAAAGCTCATTTTATCCTTGTACACTAATAGGTATATTCTTTGTTTGACTAACATAAGGGATATCCAATATTGTATTCTATGAACAGGTTTCTTATATTTACTGTTCATGGTTATAATGAAAATTCATTTTAATTTTAACCTATAGTCTGAAATAACAAAATAAAGCATGCTGCTGTTAAGAAACACATTTTTATTTAGTTTTAGTTGTTTTCTTGAAATACCAGTCTTTTCATCACTACATAATTATTATAAAACAAAGTCCCACTCTGCATCTGCCTGTCTATCTGAATGTGATAAACTCAAAAACTACAGAATACATTTTAATACGGTTTTTACTAATAGATTGATTCATGAGGAAGATTTAGACCATTCATTAAGGTTTTGTGTAAATGGGCTGAAATATGATGATGATTATTGAAAATGTCAGAAAAAATCATCAATCAATGATCATCATACCGACTGGTAGCTTGCACTGCCTTGACTGGGAGCTGGTAGGTAGCTTGCTGGCATGCACTGCTTGAACCAAAAGAGTTACTTGTATGAAACACCCAATAGACCCGGCAGAGTGTTCCCATAGGATATTTTCCCACATTCATGCGGGTAAAGCCACGGGCAAAAGCTAATCATTAATAAAGTTGCAAATGGGAGTCAAGCAAAATTCTCCAAAGAGTAGCAATGTAGCAAGATTTAATAGCTATGTATTGGGATTTTTGTTCAGAGTGCTGGGGCCTAGGGCTTGGGGTTGGGGCAAGCCACATCACGGTCCAGTCTTTGTTGGGTCTTTCTCCAACAAAGGCTGGTTGTTAGTCACCCTACATCAAGAGAATTGGAAACAGAGTAGGGAGGCCGTTGCCATACAGGGGTACAATAGGGACACTTAATAATAATATTTTTTTTCAAATACCCTTTCCTTTTTTAACAATTTATTTCAAGTACTAAGTGCAATAGGACTTGACTAGAACTTGAATGATCAGCAGTTTTCGTTACGATTTATATTTCAACTTTATCTGTTTTTTTTATTACTGTTATGTTATGATAATAATTATAATCAGTATATGTTTGTTTCAATCAAATTTCGATTATTAACCTACATAATATACTTATTCAATAACATTATCACATTTATATTAAGCTGTTTAAGAACTTCCTTAACTTTTAAGTACGAGTTAAGTAGGAAACATACCTAAAGTTTTTAGATCTATTCTGTCTCCAGGTCATGGACATGGACTGCCAGGTACGTATGTGGTGACACTGATAACTAATAATATTGAGTTTGACCATCCTGCCAGTGCACATATAACTTAGTAGCTGCATCAACTAACCAAGATTGTCTTATAAAATAAAATGCCAATATTGTTATAACGATAAAAACAGAAGATTAAGATTAGAGATACAATTTGTTTTATAGCACTGTAATTATCTGGGGATATGACGGCTAAAAGCATGTTTTTAATAATAAAAAAAAAGATTAAATAATCTTGCAGCCAATGAAAGTTAATACGACATTCATTACTGTCACGTAGGTATTACGATTTTAATACAGAAATAACAAAAATAATTATTGTAACACCGACAATGCGACGCAGTGTGAAAGCTGCGCCTTTGGTTATAAAAAAAACCACTAGGTGGTTAACACTTAGATTAGACGACCGCCACTTGTGCAATTTTTTTAGTAACATAACGAACAACCTTGACTACACGAGTCGTGGCTATTATTAACGAGATCGTTGATTTGTTATATTTTTGCGTAAATAACATTCGATAGCCTTAAAGTTACAGTTTATTTTTGGTCACAATCACAAGCAATATCAAAAGGAATGCCTATTTTAATGTTTGAGGAAAGTTATCACTTTCACAAAAGGATGCCTTTGCTGTCTAAATGATGATGCGGCAGCTAGTGATTCGTATTTTAAGTTACCTGCAATAACGGTGGTGTCGATAAGTTTGCATCTGCTTATCACGTTTAGCTTATTAGGTATTAGTCAATTGTTCACGGTTATCGGACGCGTTATCAGTGACTGTCGTCGATCTTGCTATCTCGCGGTCGGCATGACCGCACCATCCTGTCATTCGCGGAAGAACCGTGCCAACGCACTCTCGGTTTTCGAGTTGCCTTTCGCTCGACGACGGTCGGTCACAGTCGACCGACGTGGTCGCCAGAGCCGGTGCATGTTGCAAAATTACCAATTGGTTCGTTAACCCACTTCCTCAGTGGTGCGCCGTTGCGGCAGCTATCCGGTACGCGAGTAATTTGAAAACAATCTGTCGTTTTGTTCGATACTTCTTACGTACGCCTGTCAAATATTATACAGTGAGTAACAGTGCAATTTATACAGTTAGGTATCATATCTTTTACACTTGGTTGCGATTTGTGGAACGTGATGTGATACATATTTTATATTATATCAAGATAATTCAGTGAAAAGGTCAATGAATGAGAATGATAGTAATCTGTTCTGTGCCTGTTGTGGAAGATCTTTTGTTGTGCAGAAAACTCTATAAAAATAATGTTACGACGCCGAGGGACTTACACTGTCAATGCTGATCCTGATAATCAGCATAGTAGAGTAAAACCAGCCGAACCCTCGTTGGTTTCTAAAAAAATAGGTAGGTAACAATTTATCACCAATCTATACTATCTATACTTACTAATAATATTATAAAGAGGAAAGATTTGTATGTAAGTATGTTTGTAACGAAATGGCTCAAAAAGTAGTGGACCTATTTTAAAAATGTTTTCACCATTTGAATGCTAGATTATCACTGATCAATATAGGCTATTTATCTACAAGTATCATCTTCCGCTGTCTATATTACTCTAGCTAGGTATGTTTGTAATGTCAACTTCTGTTAATACATCTGTTTTATTTTAATAGAACAATGCAATTGTTTTGAGTATGATCCGCTATCGTCGTGTTAAAGTGCGAAGGAACGCTGTTTTATTTTACAGTTAAAACGACAACTCGTAACTAACCGCTAACCTCTGAGCCCGAGATATCAAATATCTAATCATTCTGTAATTAACTTAGTCGTAGCATGGATAAAGTTCATTTCCCAAGTTAAACTACTTGAAATGAGATGATGTAGTACGCTTGCTGTAACCCAACTTCGTTCTTATTCATAGTACTAAGATGTTGACACCCGTTTTATACCTTATTAGCTTAGAATTCATAATTTAATTTATAATTACACAATTGAAATTAATAGCTTTTAGGTCCCGTCGATAACCAGGTGATCGTCATAAAATGACGATCAAAGTTATATAGAAAAATGTAATTGTATAGATATAAAAACAATAAAATATGTCATCACAAATATTTCGCATAATATTCTGATAAGATATGAATATTATGTTCTACATCGAATTCGGTAAAGTGGGGTAAACAGTCATAACCTAAACTAAAATCATATAAGTAGTCAAACAAATAAAGTATTTCAACAAATAGGAGAGTCACGCATGTCCTTTGTGCATAGTGTGCATAGCATCGCTTATTGTTTGTTACTGGCGCACGCAGTAAGAGTGTTTTAAGTATACATACCCAATCAAGACAGTTGTTTCTCAATCTCTATGTACTTGAGTAATAAAATGCAATTTTGTTTACAAAAGCATTATGATAAATACTGTAGGGGTATGATGCGCAATCGGCTTAACCTACGCAATCTACGTGTGTTTATGTTTTTTTTTTTTTCTTTTTTACAAAATCTGCGACAAAGCTGGCGTCATAACCAAGACCTTCCTTGGAAATGCGCCCAGATTTATCCCGCTAGAGATAAATCACAACGATATAATTAGAAAAGCGGCATCATATTTTAAAGAAAGAAAGCCTCATAACTAAGCTTTTATTAAAGCAAAGTAGGTGTTCCTTTCATCCAACAGTTTACGCAAAGAAATTTGATTCAGACCTATTGTAGGTGTTCCAGTCTGGTGGTGCTACTTTCCTGTAATTCTAAATTTAGGATGTTTTTGTTTACGGTAATTTTAAAATGTCACGGTCTGTCAGTTAAAACGCCAGTATAAAATTAAGTTGTTTACAAAAAAAAAAAACCAGAGCCAGCGAAAATATTTAATGTGGAAAATTTGAAATCAAAACTAACCGTTGGTGAAGGGTAGATAGAAACTTTTACGGATGGTCATGAAGCCAGTCAATAGATCTGGACTACAAAATGTCCGTGGATGGGAGGCCTTTAAAATAAGAAAATTTTGGCGGCAGGAAATTCACGTCTATACTCATCCAACCATTTTTTACTTATGTCTTCAAAAAATAGGAGAGCATCGTGGACTCAACATCAACGGTACTGTCCTTCGTGTCATGTATTCCAATCAATAACTTTACGAACTCCAGGCATATTAAATGTTATTTTATAGTATGACTAGCGATCCGCCCCGGCTTCGCACGGGTGCAATGCTGATACTAAATACACTACATATAAACGGAAGGTTTATATATATAAACCTTCCTCTTCAATCACTCTATCTATAAAAAAAAACCACATCAAAATCCGTTGCGTAGTTTTAAAGATTTAAGCATTCAAAGGGACAGAGAAAGCGACTTTGTTTTATATTATGTAGTGATACTCAAATGTATACAGGTGAAAATACTGAATAGTAATATGGGAGAGACACCGAAGTAACCCTGTAACTAATGTGGTTGGCCTTATTGAACCAAAAATAATGATTATGTTGTTATAAAACCGCTGCGTAATAAGCTGATTTCAGTCGGCCATCATTTTTGATTTGACAAGCATTTACATAAAAATATCAATGCCATCTACGCAATTGACATGGGGTTGTTCCAATTCGAACATCAGGAGACTACGCAACTTAGCAACACGAAGGCGCATTTTATTATAAGGTGAGCGATGCGTCATAAAGCTGGCACGACCGGTTCCCCCATTATCCGCGGTTAGTCTCTTGCGACAATAGGGCCTTGGTCGAATTCAGAGACGGAGAGCGTGCGCGTTAAGCGTAAAGAACCGCAAACACGGTGTCGCTTTACATGAACATTGAACAATGGTGCTGTGCATTCCACATACGTGTACGCAAGCTCGTTATGCGCAGTGAGAGTTTGTAGTTGTTAATTAATCGTCGAGTGGATGCAACTAGCTAACGTTTAAACAGCGGTAATCAAAATATATGGCATGAATCAATAATATAAAGTACACTGAATCGTCTGGGCAGGTGGCCCATCAGTTTCCGGCTTATTAGTCGATTCGCACGAATTTACTCGCCCGAAAGGGCGAATCGTCACTTTTAAATAATATTATTTTCCTATGGCTAAGTAATAGCAGCCGCACGGGTCGATCGATCAGGCTAAGCTACGCTTGCCGTGGTTGGTCCGTGGATGGGTGACCATATTCACATACCAAGAACCCTCCGTGCCTCGAAAAGCACGTTAAACCGTTGGTCCCGGCTGTCATATGTGGGTCTTTCACAATCGTTATATCGTCAGAAGCCCGAAAGTCTGATAAACAGTCTTAGAAAGGGGTATCGTGTTACCCAGTAACTGAGTTGTGGTGGTCAGTTAGGCAGTCGCTCCATGTAAAATACTGGTATTCAGATGCATCCCGTTAGGCTGGAAGCCGACCCCAACATAGTTGGAAAAAGGCTAGATTATGATCATTTTTTCTATAGGCGACTCACACGAATTGCCTTATTTTAGATTTTCACTTAAAAACTTTCCCAAATTTTTGACTAAGTATTCGCACTTTTCGGGCGAGTAAATTCGTGCCAATCGACTAATAAACCCAATTTCCAAACTGTACAGACATTGCACCCGTAGTTATAAAAAAAAACAATATGCGATGGAAGCAAGTCGAATACACTGATTAGATTAGTTAATATATTATTTAATATTCGAAAATTCTATTCGTTAAATATATATAATTATAAGTACCAATATTTCTGCTTAGGCCGCAAGCTGTTATTTAACTAGATTAAATGAAAGATCATGAGATATAAATTTATTTCTAGCCGATTTCTAAAAGAAGGAGAGGTTATCAGTTCGTCTGTATGTACAGGATGAATGTTCGGCGAACGGGGTCGATTTTGATGAATACTAAAACTGCATCATTACATTTTTGAAAAATCAATTGCTCTAGCTAGGAATCGAATTCATAGATTTTGAATAAAACTGCCTGTTTTATTGCACTCTTCGATGGTTTGGTGGGTGGTTTGTAATATATATTAAAAAAATATATTGTTATTATTTTCTACTTATAAAATCGACCTCATGACTACTTTAAGATTTTTTCTGTATTCCTACAGTTTCGGATTTGGTCATCCATGCTGACTTGAAACATTCATCCTGTTCATACAGACTAACTGATAACACCCTTTTAGAAATCGGTTAGAAATAAATTTGTATCTCATGATCTTTCATATAATCTAGTTAACTAGCAGCTGGCGACCTAAACAGAAGTGTTAGAACTTATAACAAAACTCTCAAACGAACTATCACTGAGAATTTGAGGCGACATCAGTAACGATATACCTAGAGCGCAGTGGTTCTTAGTTACAATAAAACCTCGAATAGAAAAGTATTACGGCGTAAACAAGTCGTTAGTTTAAGGTTTTCATTAATTTTAGTGAGTATGGCTTTCCACCTTTGCCAGCTTTTATCTTTCAATATTTTTTAAAACGTTGCTAGCTCGTTAGATAGCCCATAGGATGAGGATGTTTTTCAAATAATTGGTTTACTTAGTGTCATAGTAAAATGTTGAAATAATCAACTTTACTTTGTTTATGGTGTACTCGGACGATGTTTTAACTTTGCTACTTAACTTTCAAGTTCAAGTGTTTAGTATTTTCAAACTTCTGAATATCGATAAATCTTCACAAAGATGTCACCTTCCAATTCAAACAATAATCTAAACTATTGGGTTCCTTGATTTAGTGATAAATAAAAGATAATGGCTATTTTGGGTAATTTTCTGAATTTATGAATTAATTTCCTCATATTTGCCAAAAGGCTCCATCAATCCGTCAGATGTTTATACAGGGTTATTTGAAAAACACCAGCAACCTCTTAAGAGGTCATTGTACCCATCATTATGAACAACTTTTACTATGGGATCAAACCTGAAATCGCGAAAAAAAAATCAGCTTTTCCCTACATTTTGACGAGATAGAACGAAGATAAATGTATATTCACTATCAGGACATTTGACACTATTACACAGAATAACTTTTATTCGCCCTGAATATCCTTTTAAAAATGGTCCAATTCAAAGTCGTCGGTCAGACTTAGGGAAAGCCCACAATTTCTTCATCAGATTTGCCTATTTAAGTCATTACGGGTTAGGTCACACCCGATCATGCCAATATCAATATCTCTGAAGATCACTTTATTTTGACCCTTTTTTGAAATCTGAAAGTGGACTCCTGACCACGGGGATCCTATTCGAAACTTTTTAAATATATTTTCGGTGTTTTCTCCTCACGCCACACCTACTCAGCTATCAACTTTTCGCCCTAAATATGCTTGCTCAAAGACCCTCTGGACTGGCTACCACTACTTCTTTAGAGTTGTCAAAAATACAGGTAACTTTTAGCCGCTCGCTTTCTGTACTATACGATGCATCGATACTCGTTATTTTCTATCGTAGGTGGTAGTGTAGGTACAGTCACCAAAAGAGATAAGTAACCAGAGTCGTCGGATATAGTTGATTAAGAAATTTGATAGATGAAATGTTTGTTTTCTATTCATTAAATAAAATTTTATTCAAAAACATCCAGGTTTCTTACTAAACTTCAACTATATCCGCTACCCTGGTTACTTATGTCTTTGGTGACCGTACCTATGTGGTGTTTGATTTTTTCACGCTGTATCCGATTCCACCAACATCAATTTGTAGCATTGATGTGTTAGCGTATCGAATGATAGGTGCGTGGTCCCGAGGCCTTTCACGTGCCGAGAACCCAACAAACTCCGCCAAAAGTTCTAATCCAATTGCCGCGAGTCCATGACAACCATAATTCTATTAGCGTGTCTGTGTGCTTTACCTATTGGCTGTAATAGTAATTACTTTCTGTGTAATAAATAAACAACATTACTCCCTTTCATTATCGATTTTGGCCATACACTTCAATTAATCAAATTCTTGATGAATATTATTTTAGCCGAAATTAGGTTAGCAATTATTTGTTTACGCTGCTTTCACGCCAACTGAATGTAAAAAACACAGATGGGGTTCCTTAATTAATTGGTTATTGGTAGCTTATTTAGTAGCAAGGCAAATTCCAGTGACCTTATAAGACTCAAGTTGTCATGTTACGTCAACTCTGTAACCGTCTTCTGATCATCTTCTCATTGAACTCCCGCGCTTAAACCCTCTCTGTCTCTTTGTAGTCTCCAGAATTACCAGTATGTTTCTGAGGGTCGTATACCAGAAAAGACCCGAGCCCCTTTTACTTCAGCCTATAAGCCAAATTATTTCAACGCAGCGTTCTGCATTATCTAGTTTTGCGTCATATTTTATAAAGTTACTCTGAACTTCCGGCTCTGGAGGAAGTTCAGAGTAACTTTACCTGTGAAGTATCACAGGTTCATCATCATCATCATCATCATCATCATCATCATCATCATCATCATCATCATCAGCCGGAAGACGTCCACTGCTGAACAAAGGCCTCCCCCTTAACTTCACAGGTTACATGGCCTGAAACATGCTTACTGGCCCAACTTTGTTTAGTTTGCATTATTCACCAACACTTTGAAGATTGGTTGACCAAAAACCAAATACCAGTATTTCCTCAAGGAAGCACTGGTTTAACTTAGTCTTCATTGTAGACTGTTGGAATCCAGTACCTAATTAATAACACCTGACACTACCAAATAAAATGTTTGACTATCCTAGCACAGTCCTAGTAAGTATCATTTTTAGTGATTGAGAAATTGGAAGGATAAAGTGCAGATAGTAGAACCGTATGTGACTAGAAATTTAACTTTCGTCGATTTGTAACCGAACTAAATTAGAAAAGCCTGAATGACTTGCAGACTAACTACACTGTGGACATAGTGCTTATTTTTTCTACTATCTTAAGTCGATATTCGTGTACATATTTTTAATTAATTGTATCGTGACATTGATTTTTAGGTAGGTACTGTAGGTTCATGGTTACCCTATAAGTTGTAGGAACGAGTCGCTCGTGCAGCGTAATGACGTATTTTGACGTTTTTATTGTGTTTGCAGGAACTTGCCATAGAGTGCACTAGTTTGTCGTAGTTATTTTGTGTACATAGTCATTTAAAGTTGAGAATTATTTAGGCCCGTATTACAGAACGTCACTCAATACTCAAGCATTACTTAAAACTAGATTCAAGCCATTTGATTGGTTGAAACTAGTTTTAAGTAATGCTTGAGTATTGAGTGGCGTTCTGTAATACGGGCCTTAGAGTTCGCAGTGGGTGACGTCACGTCTAAATTATCACCGGCTCTTTAAAAAGGTAGACACGCGCGCATGCGATGTTGATACTGATAGAGTTCAAATGCGACTACAATAACTGCGGGTTTGTGTTATTTAAATCATTTTATGTTTTCTACTTAAAATTACTCATAATAGATCAAGTCACATAAAAAGCACTATTCTAGACATCAATAAATAAAGAAGTCAGGTTCTGTAGATGCGAGAGGCACAGAACCGGTTGAAGTGGTGGTGCTTGCCTATGTCCAGCAGTGGCATTCTTCGGCTGAAATGATGACGGTGATGATGGGGTTCTGAGTAAGGTTTATGAAATACTAGCAGCGCCCCGCGGTTTCACTCACGTAAGTTTCGATCCCATGGGAATATCGTGATAAAAAGTATCCTATGTGTTCATCCAGGAATAATGGTCTATCTATGTGCCAATTTTCATCCAAATCTGGTCCACGGTTTCCGCGTGATTGAGTAACAAACATCCAAATATCTTCACAAACTTTCACATTTATAATATTACTAGCGACCCGCCCCGGCTTCGCACGGGTGCAATACTGATACTAAGTACAGGTATTTCAAGAATGCCAGCACGCGCCGCCGCGGCCTGTACCGCAGCAACCGCTATGTCCCTGCATTTTAAATCTGTAATATCTTCGAAAATATTCATTTAAATTACATGCTGTAAAGGGCCATATTTATCTATATTAAATGCACAATGTATTTAAGGTACTTAATTGGATAAGGATTAATGCTGTATTGCTTAAAATCGCTTCGTAAATAAGCCATTATTTCTCGTAAAAAGTAAAGGATTAAAAATGATTATTGTGCGTTATCCCTAAGAGATAGACATATACCATCGTGGACATTTTTGTAGACCTTGTTAAGGTGTACAATACTGTAGTACATTATTTTGACCTATCTCGTAGGGTTCAGCCAGCGTTTGAAAAGTAAGCGCAAAAAATGTGTTTATTCACAACATCACATGCATGCATGTATTATATATATATAAACCTTCCTCTTGAATCACTCTATCTATTAAAAAAAACCGCATCAAAATCCGTTGCGTAGTTTTAAAGATCTAAGCGTTCAAAGGGACAGAGAAATCGACTTTGTTTTATACTATGTAGTGATGATAGTAGGATAATAATAACTAAGAATTAATTATTTTTTCATGAATACAAAGGTATGCATTAAATTAATCTTAATAATTAATTGATTGCTTTAACGTTAAAATTAATATTATGCAAAGGTAATTAGTCCTATTTGGTAAATGATTCCCATTACTTAATGATTCACATAATTAAATACTATTTTCAATATACAGGGTTATTGGAAAAACATTAACAACCTCTTAAGAGGTCATTGTAGGTACTTATCATTATGAACAACTTTTACTATGGGATCAAAACTGAAATCGCGAAAAAAAAATCTGCTGTTCCCTACATTTTGACGAGGAACATAAATGTAGGGAACAGCTGATTATTTTTTGGTTGTCTACTGTCCCTTGGAGCCGTGGAAAAATCAAACTTCCAAGTCAAAGCAATCAAAAGATACAGCCGTTTATGCCGCAAATTTTCGAAACTCGCACGGGAATCAAAACCTACAGGGTACTTCCCGTGAACTTAGAATCTTGAAATTTGGTACGAAGTAACGTCTTATAGTACAGATAACGGAAAAATTGCGAAAACCGTAAATTTTTAGTTAGATCCTATAATAAAAAAAAAAAAAAATTTAAAATTTTAAAGTTACTACTTTTTTTCTCATGAATGCGTAAAGGTATTAAATTTAAATTCATATTACTCAGGTCTATAATACCTTTAAGCTGTAACAAAATCAAACTTTTATGTCAACGCAATCAAAAGAAATAGCAATTTAAGCCGCATATTTTCAAACTCGCAACTACTCGCGAGGGATCAAAACCTAAAGGGTACTTCCAGTCGATCTAAACTCTTGAAATTTGGCATGAAGCAATGCTTAATAGCACATAATTATAAAGGAAAAATTCCGAAAACCTTAAATTTTTAGTTACATCACATATTTTTTATTCAAATAATTGTAAATGGAATTTCCACATAATTTTCATCCATAAGCATGTTTCCGTTAATAAACACTAGCACTAGGTACACGAAGTAGTACAACTATACCTAGATAATGTTTTTTCGAACTTCAATGTTCAATGTGGTACTATTCATACCTTTTTCAGTCACCATTTACAGATCTGGTTAAAATTTAATTCATAATTAACATGTTTGTACCAGATTTCTAAATAGTGACTAAAAAAATTTGTAAATAAATAACTTTGATAAAAAAGCTTGCCCTCATTCGTCAGCAGACTTTTGCAAGGCAGCTGCAAGGCTAGTGTAGGTATTTCAGTTATATTATAAAATACCTTTGTCATTAATTTATGCTCCTCCAGCTTTCCATATTGTAATGTTATAAATTTCATTTTGCAATAAAAATACCATAACTATGACTCGACTGTCGTGATGGGTGAACTTTTGCTTATATACCTACAGGTTTGTACGGAACCCTCGGTGCGCGAGTCCGACTCGCACTTGGCCGGTTTTTTTATAAAAGGAACTGTTATTTTGGAATTTATATGACCATGAAAACCTCATAACATTATTATAGTAGCATTGGTATTACCTACACCTACGGCTACCTTCACCTAAGGCTGAAAACAGCTAGGTAAAATTATCTGTTTTTGTTGTTATTTTTAACATGGTAATTTTCTGTTGTATTTGATAAAGGTATTCATGTTTCCATCTATCATAATATTCATGACAGTTAGAATCGGCTGGAGAGTATTTAGTCGCGAAGTTTGAATTAGCACCACATGCTGTAGTATCGAGGCTCGACCTCTACGGGGCGGGGCGGCAGTTTTAGTCCCCGCGCCTTCGGTCGGCAGTCTACCACAACGCGCGCTCGCGTGCGATCCTCTGCCAAACTGGAGTGTTCCGCAGGGCCGGTATGCTTCGACAACTTAGGAGTTTCCGAAGGTCCCCCCACGGTGGCTCAGCGCCCCGTAGGAGAGGTAGCCGCTCGGTCCGAACCTTCGCTACTTCGATTACTTGATACGGAAAAAAGTGGTCAATTAAGCCGTGCCCGTGATCGTCTTTCATCTTTCTGTAAAAAACTTCGTCGTACCATCAGTGAGTGTCCATAAATAATAACCACAAATATCCTCCTCTGTCGTTTTAAACTTGTGTATAGAGAGAGACCCCCGATCAGTATTACTCGGTTCTCGTTTGCAATCATCACACCAGTTTCGCACTATATTAAATTCGCGCCAATGTATCGTTGCATCATGTATTGTATATTCACCACCAGAATGTTCTAATGCTGCTTTTGTGTTTTGCTGCGACGCGCAGGCGACGTGGATACTCCTAAAAAGAACGAGCTGGCTTCGGAAAAGAAGGCGTCCTCGCATCGTAAGTGTTAGATTTCGCGCACATTAGCTCGGCTGTAGTGCCACATGATTCTGTTTAGTTATTCACCACCATTTTTATTATTGGTAAAGCGAGAGTCCTCCATTTGCTATCAAGTGTCCAGTATAATTTTGGAGACATCCAGATTAAAGATTGGAGGATAATTGCATTGTGACTAAAATAAGTTCACTTTAATGTTTTGTCTGTGTTCCTTTTGTAATTGTCCTGATTGTTGATGTTGTGATGTTTGTAGATCATAATGTGGATTCACGTCTTTTTTCTAAATATATCTACTTAGGTATTTCTATTAATTAGTAAGGTTGTGTTGTGGTATTTACTTACAAAATTATGTGTGGGCTTGCTATATGTTTGATTAATTCTTTCTTCACGTTTCAGTCGCTGGGTAACATTAAACCAGTTAACATGTGCATATTAATATATAAAACTACACTTAATGTACTCATTCTTGTGGTAAGAGCCTGTTGAGTAGGTACATCTGTCACATGCATCAGTCATTGCCATGGTATACATAAATCCATACCACACTAATTTGCAAATCCACTCTCCACGAGTAATGTATGCTAATAATGATAAATTCTTGCAGTTTTGCTGAGACAAATTGCTGTTTAGTTTGTGAAACAAATTGCAGTGTTAAAAAACAAGCATTTTTTAAATTGTCATTTAATATCAAATAAAATAACAACCATGGGAAAAACATATCATTTATGTGTATACTGTATCTATACTAATATTATAAAGAGGTAAAGTTTGTATGTAGGGTAATCTCTGGAATTACTAGTGTTGTATTACGTTGCTAGTTGTTTTTAAGTTGAATATTTGTAAACTTTTTGCACAGTAAATTTTGATTTATTTTATCTTTTTTCATAGTTATTAGTAAATAGCACGTCACAGATAAATATGGAAGTAATTAAAAATTCAACAATAAAACGTAACACAGTTAACTATCATCAGCAGCGAGTCCATTACCACTGCCTCGTTTACACATCATCAAAATTGACATACAACGATTTGATAAACTGCCTTTTAACATGCATATAATAAGTAGATCTAGTTTGTTGCCGACCGTACTAACAAAAGAACAAAACGTATGTTTTTATATAAATAAGTTCTCGTTTCTACAATAAATTTACAACAAAAAAACATCGTTATAAGTAGACCAAAGGGTTTTTACAACTGTTTAAAAGTGCTTTTCTGAAAAACGAAATCTGAAACATCATTTGTAATAACGACATGTGGAAAATGATTTTTTCTGGTAGTCCACCATACTTCATGTTAAAACGATAATTATTGCATTAATGTACTTAGCCTAAATCATATTTAGATTTTCAGAAAGCATCTTGAGTGTAAAGAATTAAAGATACGCATTTAATCAATCAAGTTCATGACTGCTTACGATGGTCCAGTACGTCTAATTTAATATTAAGTAGGTTTCTTGAAGCTGGGACGTGAAAATAAGGGACTTCTTTTCACTTAACCCGGCTTTAAATGGCGAAATGCGCGAATCCATCGCGAACTTCACCCGCCGCTCCGCCGCCGCGACGGTAGAATTGCTATACATAGTATATAGAAGTATCATTTGATTAGTTTCGATTTGACATTAGGATCAAAATTGACGGGATCCGGACAAAATATGCGGGTGGTACTCGATACCAGACTAGGTAGCTAAGACATGTCGGCTAAGATATGGGCAATAAATATGCTAAAACGCGATTTCTGGAATATTAAACAAGAGTAGGCCCATTCACTTATAAAAAATATATAAAACGGATATCAGTGCTAAAACTATTTATGAGATCCTGCAGGAGACGTCAACCCAGGTGCGACGTAGTGCGCAGCCCAGACGAAGCACTACAGAAGTAACAAACATAAGCACTAGTAGTAGCTGACCCTTGCTTCTGCGACTGCTTTTATATTATACCGCAACCATCTTCTACTTAGTGCCATCTTTTTAAATGTTCCTAGCCGATGGCGTTAAGTTGCGAAAAATTTAAGTTTGAGGTATACTGAACAAAAACAAACTTGTTCAGTTTATCTCAAACTAAAAGCGCACTACGTCTATCAACCTGGCTTGAGGTTGAAAGATCTTGCAGGGGGCAAGATCTTTTAGATAGTTTTAGCACTGATATCCGTTTTGTATATATTTTTTTAGGTTATTTCTAAGTGTTTGGCCAGACTGCAAACGCGGGCGCTGGGCGGGCGCGGCGGCGGCGTACTCAAACATAAGAACTTCATTTGAGCGTCCATAGGGGGCACACGGACGCGTTGAGCGGCGCGCGCTGCTTTGGGCGGGGAGCGCGCGGGCAACTCACGCCATGGCTCGTTTATTCAAGAGGGCAACGGGGGAACCGGGGTTCTCAAACTAGTTCGAGCTTTTTAACCGACTTCATTTCTAGTAAAAATAAGTCTTCTTCATCCATATTATATATAGAAAAACATTGGACACGACAACACTCAGAACGAAACCGCGCTCCACTGCGGACAGGCAGATCGCGCGCGTTCCCGCACCCGCGCCGCTTCCCGCCAGTCTGGCCAAGCACAAAGGGAGACTAATTTGATCAGTATAAATTGTTGATGCACGATGGCATCGTACTTGTAGCTAGCCTATCGATTAACCGTTAGTATTTTAGTCACACGAGCAAAATTCGATGGGCTCTATCGATTTTAGGGGGTATTGCTAAGGAAGGCCAAAATACAAAAAAAGTTTTGCCCAGGGAGTACGATAGGACCTCTCAGTGTTCAATAGTCAAACCTTGGAGCGCTAATGCTAAGGTATTTTCAAGATATTGACCGTTGATATGATCAGTGCATGGAGCGCAAACTGGTAGCGCCGCTCCTTTTCAATACAATTTCTCCTAAGGAGTTGCTACGGTCAAAAAGATTTATACTTCTTTGTAGTGCTTTTTTGTCTTTAAATTTTTCTTTAAACGCATTGCCAAATAAAACGCAAAAAGGTAGTGGTGTCATATTGCATACTTATCCAAAATGTTAGCACTTGTAAATCATCGTAGTCGCCAAGGAAGCATTCAAAAGAATCCCAAGGTTTAACGTAATTTCAATGGAAATCGTTTTTACATTGTAACAATAGAGCAAAAAATAGAGCATTATCTTCTAAAAAAATCTTTTGTAGGATTGGCTTCTTACTTGCCTAGTTGCGGAAAGTCATTTTCCGTATTGCTATGCTTCCTGCTAGTGGACACGTGAACGTCTGCACTTGCAAACTGCGGCGTAACGAACCTACGTCGTTACTTTCTAATATTTATGCTCATGTTCTAAATAATTCACACTATCACGCTGCGTGTTACCGTTGTCAAACAATATGAACGTTACAATTATTGGAAGATTGCACATGTGACGTTGCATTGTTAACAGTGATAAATACAATTTTGTGTATAGTTATAACCAGTTTGTGATATTTTGTTGTAATGAACGACGATCAATTTATTTGTAGAAGAATTATAAAAATATCTCGGTTTATACAACTCTACATACAATATTGATAGAAGTAGTTAGATAAAAGGCTGATAAACAAGGGTGGAGTGCGCTTAGGTTTATGTCAATAAGGGTTGCTATGGGTGTGGCAAGGCACCACATGGTCGGAGTTCTTTCAAGGTGGACATGATTGATATAGTCCATTTGCTATTATTAGTATTAGTACTGCCACATATAACATAGGTACTCGGTGCAATCATACGATGACGTACGTACGTGGCCTAACTTCATTTACGTTAAAAGCCAACCCGTCATTCGAGAATTTAATGACTGGCTTAGAAATTTTTAATCACTGCAGTCGGTTCGTCGAAGAGTTGGCAACGTATTGATCAGCTTATATATATCTAATTGGTAGACACGAGTAATGTGTGTTATTTAAGCCCAGTTTTTGCCTGTCTCTCTAACAGGATTTTTATTGATAACTTATCGTGACTGTCAGGAGTAACATGGCATGGCACGTATCTTTTAATTCCTCAAAAGAAAAGTAAGGCTGTATTTAGCTGTAGGTAGAGCTGGTATTATAATTGTGTAAACTTTGACCACGTCTACCTCATTAAGGTAACACGTCAACAAAAGCGGGATAGGTCACGTCAAATAGTTGCCAAATATGTCGTAGTCTGCAGTGACTTTCGAGGTCAGAGGTTATACATATATAAAAGTACATCTGAATTTTTGTAGTTAATCGATTTGGGCACTTTTAAATATCTTGGTGTATCATAAGCCACCTATTTACTAGCGACGAACTGATCGCAAGTCCATCTTGAGTTTCGATTTTGTTAGCGTTATCTTATCCCCCATGATTGTTCAATATACCATGGCAGATTAAAATGAGCTCTACAAACGCGGCGGTAGCCCTGCTTAGCAACGTACATTTGCAGGATTATAAAAATAATTTACAGAAATGTTAACCATACGATTCAATTTAACCAAATAAACCTAGTACTCGGCAACGTTATTTGAATTAGGTGGTAGTGCTGGTACTAATTACATGATGAAGGCGCTAACGTTTTGAAAACAACGTACGTTACTTTAGTTTATTTTTGAAATAGATGTTAACTCCATAGTTATTAATGACTTCACACGAAGACATTCGGATGTTATTGGTAAGTACAAGTACCTACTTGTTAGGATAAACAAGTGCAACTGGTGAGCCCAGCGAAATGATGAGCAATAGTTAGTGATGACGCAAAATATGCTATTTATTAACTAGTCCCTTGTTTATATAATGTGTTTGAAGCTCAAAATGCCTATGCATTCCACAACCTTCCTTGATAAATCCTTTACTGTCCAGGCCGCTCGTTTGTGGAATGCATTGCCAGTTGAAATAAAACGCGCGCAGTCGTTATATGTGTTCAAAAGACTCGTAAAGGAACACTACTTGTCTTTGTGCTATTGTCCTAACTGCAATCATCTACTGTCTTCTTTTATTTTCGTTGCTTATATATTTAGTATGTATGTATTTATGTATCTATAATTTTGGATATGTATATATCTGTATATATATTTTAGTGTATTGTATACATTATATTTGCACCAACGACAGCCCCATTTTATGTCCAGGAAAATCACTGTCCATCCTAAGGTTGCCTGGAAGAGATCGCAGAAAGCGATAAGGCCGCCCATTGTATATTTTGAAGTGTTTGATGTATCTTTACTTGTTGTATTTTTGTGGTGTACAATAAAGTATATATAAATAAATAAATAAATAAATGTACCTAATCGTTACGTCATTGTGTTTGACCTCAATTGATGCCTTGATAATTTAACAGTTACGAGCGCTAACTTGATAGCATTCCAGGAGATTGAATGGTAAAAGCGTGTATGTTATTAAAAAAAATATAAATTATCTTGTGTCGATGACGCCCATAATATCAAATGGCCATGCCAATAACACTGTCGGTGACCTTGCACAAGTCTTTTAAAAAAGTGCAGGTGTAAGCGCACAGCGCGCAGGGGCAGGTGAGGCATTGTCAAAGCCAATGTTACTGTATTCATAACGACGCGGCTCAACAACAGTCAGGCCCTAGCCAGACTTGTTGAGCCGAGTTGTTAACAATTTTCAGAAAAATAATTATAAAACCATAAAGAAATGCTACTATTTAATTCTTGTCATGGTTAATTTTTGTAATTTTATATTTGAATTCGCCTTCTTGTAGTTAAGAACTACTGCACTATTTGCTGACGCAAGGAATCTTAGGAAGACGGCTGAAGGCTTAAATAAGAATGAAATGCTGTTCGTTGGTAAGCGCATGTTCGTGATAGTTAGATAGGTTTTTACGGAAGAAAAATTGGAAAATTTTCCTGGAAAATGTTCAAATTTGGGAAAAACTGAACGTCCTTTTTATGAGATTTTTGTATGAATTATTCAGGACAACATCAGAATTATTGAGCAACTACCTGCCCCAGCTAGTTGCTAAACAATTCTTCACTCAATATATTTCGATTAGGTTAGTTTAGTTTGGTTTTGTTTTTGGTGTGGACGTCTGTGTTCACAAGTTTACCCATTCTTTTTGGCGATTAATTTATGGAAAAAAGGAGAAAATTAATATCAAAACTTTTTTACTTTACAATCGGTATGTTTTACAATAAGTTATTATTATTACAAATAATATTTGTATACTTACAATTAGTTAAGAAAATGCAAAATAAGTACTTTCTATTTTGTGTCACTGCACAGACTATCGGGAATAAAAAGTTCCGTTCTTCAACACTTTGGACGAATGAAGCTTTTTTCCCGAACGTCAACAGTGTGGACGACAAGGTGTTACTGATCGGGAATATTCGATATAATTACTGATTATCTCAGATTTGGTGTAATAGGGTCACACTACTATTAGGTATTCTGTGGTCACACACACGCATACACAACAACACAGGAACAACTTATGCCCTTCAAGCTGCTGTATGAATCGAAATGAAGGGTCTTGAAGGTGGACTGTACAATGATGATAATGTATAGACTACAGAGTAAGAAATTAGTATATTAGAGAAAGTTTGTGGCGCTCACCGATGACAGAAAAGATGGAAGGGGGCTGTTTAGCTAAGTAAACAAGTGATGAAGAGAGATGCATTTCATGTGCAAGTGACTAAACTAGAGATGAAATAAATGTTGATAGATGAAGACTTAGTGCGAGAGGGGGAGACCAATGAAAAGATGGAAGGGTTGTGTGGTAATACTGAATGAAAAAAAATTGAATGATATTGATAAGGTGACGGTTGATAGTTGAGAGTAGAAGAGAAAGACTGCGCCGATCCCAAGTATCTAGCAAGGGCAGGGAGACCGAGTGAATCTATTTCTGTCTGATCTTATGTTACATATTTTAGGTTCCATAAGATTTTAATCCAATGAAAAATTTAAAATTTTCAGAATCCTTTCAAATAAGTATACATTTTAGCTTTACCCGAATGCCCCAGTTGCTACAGAAGACGTAAAATTAACCGTACTTATGTAACCAAATGCAGGCTATTACCATACTATATAGCAGCGTCCGTCAAATTGATTTCCGCCATTGTGCGCATTCAGTGTTCGTGCCGCTCGCTCGCTCCTTTGTGTCTAAAATCTATATTTTCGCTCTTTGGTTGTTTTCTCGGTGCTCTGAAGTGAGGCGGCCGAGCGTAAACAAATGTGCCATGCGTTAAACCCCATGTGTCGCCTGCTCTTTTCTGGTAAACGATACTGTTTTTAACAGCAAATAAAACGATATTTATTAACCGACTTCAAAAAGGAGGAGGTTATCAATTAGGTTGTATTTTTTTTTTTAATGTTTGTTACCTCAGTACGCCGTCATTTATGAACCGATTTGGATTTTTTTTTTTATTTGAAAGGATATGCTTCCAGATTGGTCCCATTCTTGTCAAAATCCAGTTCTAATGATGGGATCCATGAGGAATTGAGGGAACTCCTCAAATATTATAGGCATACATATAGCAATTTTGGTATTTTCATCAACATGTCAAGCATTTGCATTCAAACAGTATAATTTGGTGAAGTGGAACTGATGAAGGAGACCACAGATAGCCACAGGAACTCTTCAATGATAATAAGTATTTCACGGGTGGCGATAAGATATCTCGATTAAGATAGTTAAGCGACTATGACGAAGCAAATTTAAATAAATGGTTCTGACGAAAATGGTACCATCAAACCGATCTGATGATGAAGCTGGAAGGTAGGTACCGGAACTTCGTAATAAAACCATGTATTCTAGCCGTGTTTGGGCTTATTGGAATTGTCATGAGATGCACTCTGACTATAAAAAGTAAAAAATAAAAACTTTTTAACAAAAAAAAAAAAAACAACCGACTTCAAAAAAAAAACACTACAAAGTGGAAAATAACTTTAATTTTAATTTTGGAAGTCGGTGGCAAAAACGTAAATACAAAACCAAAGACACCGACTTCCAAAATTAAAATTAAAGTTATTTTACACTTTGTAGTGTTTTTTTTTTTTAAGTCGGTTGTTTTTTTTTTTGTTAAAAAGTTTTCATAAACGAGAGCATTGATAGTATTTTTAGAGTTCCGTGTTATAATTTCCGGTACTGCTGTCTTTTTGTAAAAGTTTAATGTGACCACCAATATTCAACGTAATATAGATAAAAATAATAATAAATAGATTTTATTTAGGTCCTTTTACAAAATAATACATTTACAAACTTATAAATACTTAGTAGTACCAAGTTCTAAATACTCATATAAAAGTTAGTTTAATAAAAAATAATAATAAATAAATTTTATTTAGGTCCTTTTACAAAATAATACATTTACAAACTTATTAATACTTAGTAGTACACACGGCTACACATCAAGCTATACAAAACCAGTTTACGCTGGTCTCCCATCGTACGGAAATCCTATACAATGTGAGATCAGCTTATACTGGAAATGTATAGCTTGATGTGTAGCCGTGTGTACCAAGTTCTAAATACTCATATAAAAGCTAGTTTAATTTACACGTTTTTCATTATCTAGGTATGGAAGGTGCGTTGGTACTGACATTATAATTTGTGGCGACCTGCCTGAGCTAGGTCAATAAAAACCTGTGTTTCAGGCCATCCCCATACTAAGTGATCAGCTGATTATTTGTCCATAGTTAGCTATTTGTTTAAATAATACTATCCTAATTAATATTATAGTAGGTACTAAATACAATTAAAAAATTACACATTTAATAACTACATCATTATTGAAATATTTTTAGAAGTCTTTCTGTGTCTGTGTAATCAAGTTTACCCAAATATTCGCGTATCTTCAGACTACAATGTTTGTTGCTGGCACTATAAATATTAAGTATTCTATTGAGCTTATTATATAAATCGGGCCCTAAATAGACATAGAAGGGATATTATAAATTGCATATCAAATAAATAAACGCCTATCAATACATACTCATCCTTTATATTCTTTTTTACATCAAATAACTTACTTCACTACAAATAAACGAAATGTTTAACAAAACTCAACCTGCAGATAATTCGAAATTATACATCAATATGACATTACTTTTTTCTTCATAATGCAATACAGTTAAATTTATTTTTGTACAAAAATACTACATACATAGCATAAATACTGACTGCACAGCAAATTTTCCATATTTTATTTCAAATTTCAATTTAATTCGTATAATACTAAACGACGTCAGGGGCACCCCGAGGTTCGGTTTGGTTAGGTTCTTTTAAATTCTGCAGACAGAAATAGGAGCCCCGCGCAGCGGGACTCCGTCGACCTGACGTAAAAATCGCTGTACGCTGCGAAAATAAATTGTAGTGTGTTAGATATTTTGAGTTGAATATTTTGCTGTGCAATCAGTAATTTTGATGGGAATTCGGAATCTTATTGCATAGAAAAAGGATATTTTTTGATTTGCGTTTAAATACAACCAAACCAAACAATCCAAACAACCAAACAAAACCAGACCAAATCCTTCCTTCTCTTGTCAGAAGGTACTGGCTTGTAAGCGATTTCAACGTGCTGCTGCATTATGATGTGCAGTATAAATATTGACTACTCTTAGCACCTTACATGCATTGTAAAGCTGGTGTGTAGGAAATCTGAAAGGCCTAAAGGTGGCTTGGCCTAAGGGTGACCTTTAGAATTGCTCTTTGAGCACGTTCTAGGGGGAGTACAGTAGAAATAGATGAGTTTTTTTTATTCTAAGGGTTAATAGAAGAAACAAAGACATTTCAGCTTTCAGCTGGAGTTCGGAAATACAGGGTGGCGGGGACACCGACGCGTTACCATGGATTCCGAACCCCCCAAAGTTGATATTTTTCGTTGGTTATAATGTATATGTCACGGCTAATAGCCGAAGTGCGGCTACACCTAGTTTTAGCCGGGTACAACTAGGTGCAGCCGGCCACATGAAATTCGTGTATACTTCGGGTGACATCGGTTGCATGGTTGCGGTCGGTCGATAGGCGACGTAGGATGCAACTAGTTTTATCCGGCTTAAACTAGGTGTAGGTAGCCGAACTTTTCGGTTATTAGCCGTAACATAAATATAAAAAAGCTGTTCCATAATTTTTTTTATGAAACTATTGTTTTTAGGTTTCCGTAATCAACAAGGAACCCTTATAGTTTCGCCATAACCGTCTCTCCGTCCGTCCGTCCGTAGCTTAGCTCAGAGACTCTTAGTACTAGAAAGCTATAATTTGGCATGGATATACATATTAATCACGCCGACAGTGGTAAAATAAAATAATGAGAAAATAATTTTTTTTTAGGGTACCTCTACACGTTAAGTGGGGGTGTTTTTTTTTCTCGTCTACCCCATGGTGTGGGGTATCGTTGGATAGGTCTTTCAAAAATATTCCGGGTCTGTGACAATAATTTTTCGATTCTGGGAACTGTTTGTGAAATATCAAGCTTTAAAGTTTTGTTTTCGCGATTTCAGGTTTGGTCCCATAGTAAAAGTTGTTCATAATGATGAGTACAATGACCTCTTAAGAGGTAGCTAATGTTTTTCCAATAATCCTGTATATAACGAAAATAAAAAGAAAACAGGCTGATTATGTTATGTACACACGGCTACACATCAAGCTATACATTTCCATTATAAGCTGATCTCACATTGCATAGGATTTCCGTACGATGCGAGACCAGCGTAAACTGGTTTTGTATAGCTTGATGTGTAGCCGTGTGTACTACAATATTAAGTTTGTTCTTGGGATAAATTCATCCCAACTACGGAACCCTTCATTGTGCGTGGTCCGACACGCACTTGGTCGGTTTTTTTTTAATAACCGACGAATAATTTCTGCGCTCGGGAGTCGGTCATGTGCTAAATTTATGATTACAGTTTCCGCATCGATGTCCCTGCAACCCTGTATTATTAGATATTTCTATAAATGTGTGTATTAACTTAGCTCTATCTACAGTTAACTTAGGTTTAGCTCTTGGCACTAGAGACAAACAAAAACACAAATTACGCAAGTAAGACTTGCACTTGGCCGGTTTTAAGTGTCTGCGACCTTGTCACAAAAATTGTCTAGATGGCCAAGATTTTATAAAATGATTTTATTTTTAGATAAATTGTTATTCAGTTCAATCTCGTAAAAAACGATTAAATGTGATGGATAATGATCGACGCTGTTCATATCCACTAAATAATAATTCAGACACGGCAGGTTAGTTCCCGGACTCAGTCGATCAAGTGGTTTGTAAATGGTCTAGAATGGCTTTATCTTTTGAAATTGTTTTAACTCGTTCACAGAAATTAACTGGTATTTATTTGGTTACTCTGCCACGACGTAAATTACAATGATACGTCCAACTCCGCTCACGCCACCTATTTATTACCGTCTGTGAAATGGATTTATTTACGTCACCTCACCACTCAATTGCATTAGAGAGGCTATTCAAAGTGTTTAAATTTCTTTTAACCGACATAACAAGAAGAGGAGTTATTCCACAATTTGTTTGACACAATTTTATATTCCTTAAACTCACATGTTAAAACCAATTAAATTGGCACTAACATTAAAAAAAATTGTGAAAGCATATTTAAAATGTATTTTGTTCGTGTTTCAGGCAAGGACGGCTCAAAGGTGACGACTGTGGTGGCGACGCCGGGGCAAGGCCCCGACCGACCACAGGAGGTGAGCTATGCTGACATGAAACTCATCGGAAACGGCAGCTTCGGCGTCGTCTACCAAGCCAAACTATGCGACACCGGCGAGCTCATTGCCATCAAGAAGGTGCTCCAGGATAAGAGGTTTAAGGTAAGTTAAGTTCAGATACTTCTATCAAATTTTACGAAAGTATCGTGTGATTCGTTGAATTGATAGAAAAGTGTGGTGGGAAGTTTGTTATCTGACACATAGTTAAAATTAATCTAAATCATCAATATTTTAAGATACACTCACCTCTCAGACAAACTCAGATCAATATTTTTATATTTTGTGATACAGGACCTCCTAGTACAAGAGCCAGGGCTACACTGATGTTTGTGTTTTTGAAGTGAAAATAAATAAAAATTATTATTATTATTTATTTTCAGCACTTTTTGTTTGAATGTCAAATATTACAAAAGAGCCCCCAAAATCCCATCCTTCACCACTTTCTAGCATAAAATTTGTATATAATCTCTATTTTCAATCTAACCAGAATTTTCTCATGAAATAAATTATATAAGGTTTGGTAAGTCACTTTGATTTTAACGACATTCCTTGAAATTGGAGGTTTGAAAAACACTGAAAATTTCCTATCCATCACCACCAATTTATTTCATTCATCTCTTTGATACTTAACTTCTACTGCTCGAGCGTCTTGTTTTCATTTGCTTTTTGCGTATTGTTTATACAAGCAGATTGCCAATTTCAAGTGTTAGGGCAGGTTATGTCTATGTTATTAATATCTTCAGTGGTACATATTAATTGACTAATTACGTTCTACACTTTACACATTGCAGAACCGAGAGCTTCAAATCATGCGACGACTGGAGCATTGTAATATTGTCAAATTGAAATATTTCTTTTACTCCAGTGGAGAAAAGGTGAGTTTCTTATATTTTAATAATTATACACCTATACCTATTTATGTGTCTAATCATTTTCTTAGACTATTTTAATTTCTAGTAGTTATTGGATCTAACTTCTGGTTTGGACCCATTTTTACTATGAATTCCAATAAAACTTTGTTTATAAGGGTCTGCAAACTAGAAAGGAGATATCTCATTTAGTTTTTTGGTTAATATTGTTTTCCGACGATTGCTATTAATAGTTGTGCAAATGATTTGGTTCCTCTGTTTGTTTATGTTAGGTCTGTGCTGGTAGTCCATGCTTATGAGCGTCACGTGTAGGTGTAATAATTATGTTGTATCTTGTAGTTAGAAATATTCAAGTTATATAATTTTTTAACAAACTTCCTTGGTATATGAGACATCTCCTTTGAGCCCTATTTCTTCAATACTTATAAGTAACTGATTTACTTACTGTGTATTTTGATGTGATCAAGTTACCTTTTTTAGTTCGCTTTATTAAGGGTGTATTATTTGTGTGTTTTATTTGGGGGAAGGCGGCAGTGCCCGCAGCAGTGAGCTCAATGTTAAACGCAATGCAGTCTCTTGATGTCGCAGTACGTTTATGAATCAATTAGATTGTTGCGCTAGTGTGCTAACGCACAAATTAGGCCTTCCAATTCAGGCTACGGTTAACGAACAATATTTTTTCTCTGGATTTGAACATTCATTTTACATGGTTTATTGATGTAATCGAAGAAAAAGTATCGGTCGGTAACCGTGACAGCCCGTCAAACAGTTGTGTGCATACATGATTTGTTGAGAGCAAGTCTTATTCACGTCATGAGCCGTAATCTTTCAGCCATGAGCTTTTACATCTGATCAGGTCGATGCTCACTATGTTCTTCAATCATCATCTCATAAAATTTAACTTGTTCTGTATTGCGCCATCTAAGTTGTGTTATATGATTCTAACTGATGCTTGCTTGATACATTTTGTTTTCTTACAGACAGCTTTAGTGTTTCATTGCCATGTACTTACATGGTTTATTTGCACTCGCCTGTGAAAACAGAAAAAAATCTTCGTAACGCATTATACACGCACACTAAAAATGTTAAGAATGTTTTCAATACCATCTGGTGAAAACAATCAATTAAATCGAGTGTTTATATTTAGGGTACCGTCTGTTCTAAACTTGTCCTTAATATCTAAACGAGAAGAAGTAAATTCAATCAAAAACGTATTGATTGGATTACGTACTAATGAAAAACGTGTAGCGTGCTAAATATTTAAATAAACCTTGACTCACCATATAGATACATAGAAAGGATATTTAACAAAATTAAGATCAGTCAAGGCAAATATGTATAGCTGCGATATGTATTTACTTGACCAAGAGGCACGAGAAGGTCAGGTACTAAACAGATTTGTACTGATGACTTCTAAAAACATACACAAACTATGTATGTATAAAGTTTTAAAACACCTATGTTTTTCGCGTGTGTAGTTCAAGGTTTGACTTTCAGCAGTAGTAGTCAGAGTTGTGTATCACTAGAGCCAAGAACCTTTGGACAAAAGCCAACTTTGAAATCTACTCGCCTTGTTAAATGTTATTTTTCAACTTTCCCAACAAAAGTTCGGGAAAGCTTCAAAAATTTTGAAAATTTCTTCCTTGCACCAGTTTTCTTTTAATGCATATTTTTCCAAAGTGTATTTTATATTCATAATGGAAAAGTATTTCAACTGCGGTAGTTGTGTTTTTATACCTTAATGTATTTTCCAATATTTGTCTTTTCTTACTTTTTCGTAGTAAACGATGTTTGCCTCATATTTATTTTTATCCCTTAAGATTTTTCTTTCTCTATCATTCCTATACGTATGAAGCATTATGCAGAATTATACAACTTGCAATATTAACACAATTTCTCATTGTTATTTACAAGAGCATCGCTAGGTACTATTTAATGTTGTGGGTGCTGAATATAATATTTTTATATAACTTGTGTTGTAATTCTTTATTACAGAAAGACGAAGTGTACCTGAATTTGGTGCTGGAGTACATACCCGAGACTGTGTATAAAGTGGCACGTCACTACTCCAAAGATGAACAAACCATACCCATTAGTTTTATAAAGGTAGATCGATTTGGGAAGCGCCTGACGACGTAGTTAAGTGATATGTGATACTAATCTATTTGCCTTTCCAACAGCTATATATGTACCAGTTGTTCAGAAGCCTTGCGTACATACACTCGTTGGGCATCTGCCACCGAGATATCAAGCCACAGAACCTACTCCTCGATCCTAAGACGGGCGTACTCAAACTTTGCGACTTTGGCTCGGCGAAACATCTAGTTCGTGGCGAGCCTAACGTGTCCTACATTTGTTCCCGATACTATCGCGCTCCAGAACTAATTTTTGGCGCCATAGATTACACCACGAAAATCGGTAATTAATTTACTTTATGTCATGAGATACCCTCTGTTTATTATCAATAACCAGATAATAACCACAATAGCCTTCTCTCATGTAAATTGGACTTGCAGACCTTTTTTTTTTCTAAGTAGTGTAACTTCAGTATTTAATGCATGCGATGTCTACCCAAAGGTCAAATAGCACCTACTGGTGCCCGACAGTCATTCAAAGATGATTAGATATACAGTCGGACTGATCTGCGCAATAGATGCCTAGAAACTAATTTTCAAACGTCAATGTCTGATATGGATCAACACTCAGGCCACGCGATTAGACTGCCAGGCGGTTGCAAAGATGGATACATTGTTATCTCATTCTGTTCTCCGATACACTATGTACAGATGCTATCAATAATACAATGTGAATACTTTGTACAGTTGGCATTGGTATTGATAGTCATTGTTACTCTTTATCGTTTAGTGTAACAAAGCAAATAACATGGAACTCCTATAGTTAGGGAGGCGAATAGGGGAATTTTCAGAAATACTCGAGCGTGGCAGTTTGAGATATGAGAGATACCTTAGACCTAATAGAACAACCTTGTAAAGTATTTAGCTCTTTATGTAGTGACGCGCGCCTAGGATAGACGATCAGATTAGTAAAAAAAAAACGATAGTCTGAAATACTCGAGCGCGTCAGATTAAGATATTGGGGGTCGATTTTAGTGTTTTAAGACTAAATTTAACTAATCTGACGATAAGTCCTTGACGCCGCCGAGTTATAGGGTCGCGAACTTGTAAAAAAAAAACGTTAATCCGGCATTCTCGAGCGCGATTTTTATTTTTTTTATTTTGAAGAATATAATCTAAAACTCACTAAAAATACAAAATCTGCCGGTTTCCGCATGACCAGAAGTGTGGAGGAGCCATTTCGTCTTCCGAAAAACGCGTTGCGGCATATAAGTCGCGAACGATTCATCTTACAAAAAAAAAGTTTAAATAAACAAAAAAGGTAATTTTATTTTACACAAAAAAGGTCTCTTTACATTTTTGTCCAAAGTTAAAACTTTTTGACTTGAAGCATCATAAAAACTCAAACTCCCGGTTTTTTGAGTATATCTCGAAAACTGAGGGTGTTAAAAAAAATTGATATGAAATAACGATAATTAAATTATGTGACTTTTATTATATCTCACAATTTTTTTTTTCTAAAGCTTCTCGACAATTTTCGTGGACTCGGAAAAAGCTACGCGTATCTGTATACAAAAGTATTATTAACATGTACAGTTTCATATATATTATTCAATAGCCTGTTGATCCTCAAATTGTTTTTTGGACGTACCGTAAGCAAAACGAAGTGAAGAATTGAAGCAAAAAAGAGGAATTTGCCATAAACATGTAATACAGACTGAGCGCTTCGCGGAAATATGCCGTCCTACCAGTATTTTTCCTTTATTTCGCAACATTGATGGTGGGGAAAGAAGCGGTAGAAGGGAATTTTCGGTACACCCTAATATATATATATATACCTATATGTTTATGGTCCCCTACCGTAGACCTATGTGCCCTCAGTATAACGACGATTGAAGAGAGAGAAAAGACCCGACGGTATATTTCTCGAATGTGCTGGAAACTTTGATGAATTGTATTGAGCAAAAATGTAAAGGTCATACATAACAATACAATTATAATACAATTTGTATTTCATTTCATTTTTTTTTATACAATAAATAATATAATTCGTACTACATTTCATCTACATTTACGTTGGTTGTATCTATCGCTTTATTGTCATTCTTAAATTCCCCGTTTTATCAAGGAGAAAGAAAGGAAAAAAAAGAAACCAAAAAACCTTTTTCGATCAGATTAAGAGAACCCACCAACATTTTTGTCAGATTAAGGAAATATGCTTTCAGGATACCGAGATAAATCTCCCCTATGAAAATCTGACGCGCTCGAGTATTTCAAAAAAACTTTTTTTTTTTGCATTTTCAAAAATTCATCGCAACTTATCGTCACGCCGAAATCGTCAGTTTTTTTAAAGGGAGCTTCCTTGGGGCCTACTTAACACCCCTTTCGAAAATCTGACGCGCTCGAGTAAATTTTTTTTTTTTGCATTTTTGACTACTTTATATGCCTACCCCCACCACGCAAACCGGCAGATTAGTATACCGTTGTTATCAGAGGCACTTGGGACAAACGTAGTATGAATATCTGACGCGCTCGAGAATGCCCAAGTAACTGTTTTTTTTAACATTTTTGAAAAACCGTACACGCCAAACCCACCGCTAAAATGGTTTTTACCATACGAGCTTTTCTTTTCGAAATCATTTTATCTTTCGATTTTGATAGGTCTCGACGGCGCCGTTGAATTACGCCATTTAGCTACCTCGCCTCCCTAACTACTACCGTCGGCTTATAATTCTAAAATATTCGAATCAAGACAAAAATCAAACATTCTAAAATACCTTTTGGACTATGGACAGATCGATTTGGTAGAAAAGAAGAGGGGGGAAACTTTATAAGCAATTCTGTAACAATCTGTATTTTAATTCTTTTTACTTGACGCAGATGTGTGGAGCGCTGGCTGCGTAGTAGCAGAATTATTATTGGGTCAGCCAATATTCCCTGGAGATTCTGGTGTTGATCAATTGGTTGAGATCATCAAGGTAATTAAGTGATTTTATTGTGTAACTTTACTGATGTATTAATTGCTTAGGGTTTTTTCTAATAAAGTTTGTGTTTTGCAGGTACTAGGTACACCGACACGAGAACAAATTCGAGAGATGAATCCTAATTATACAGAATTCAAATTCCCACAAATCAAGAGCCACCCATGGGCTAAGGTAATTTTTCATAATTATTATTATACATTCTGTATTGGTCCGGCTACACATTCCATCTTACTTGTGCAAATTGCAAGCATGAAACGGTAAGACGTCAAAGCGGAATACCGTGATAACTTTTTGCTATGGTGTGTCTGTCGGTCCCTCGTGTTGTTTGCGCATGCAAGTCGCTGCGTGTAGCCAGGCCCTTTAGTCACAGGAATATGAGTAGAATTATGAATCTAGGGATTTTATTAAAACTTTCGAGTTTCTTAATGAGTTAAGATGGATTTCAGTCTAGAATATTAATTTTGACTTGTTTTTTTTTATATCTGACTAGCTTCTGCCCGCGACTTCGTCCGCGTGAATTTTTTTGTCCCTCCGACCCACCCCGTCGCATCGCATCGCCTGCCTGCGCTATTACTTCGTTTTCGTTTAGCGAAAACTTCTGACTTTTTTTCTTCTTGCTCAACTCCTAAGGGTCTTAGCGTGATGTTTAATAACCTATAATCTTCCTCAAGAATTGAGGACTTATAAAGATCTTTTTGCATTTGATAGCCAAATGCAAAAAGATCTTTATAAGTCCGACCGATACTTCCAGAGATTAGAGCTTTCAAACAAACAAACTCTTCAGCTTTACTATTAGTACTAGCTTCTGCCCGCGACTTCGTCCGCGTAATTTTTTTTTGTTTCCCCGACCCACCCCGTCGCAACGTGTCGCCGGCCTGCGCTATTACTTCGTTTTCGCTTGGCGAAAACTTCAGACTTTTTCTTTTTGCTCAACTCCGTCAAGTTTAATAGAATATAGCCTTCCTCAAGAACTGGGCTATCAAACGCAAAAATATTTTTATATATGCGACCAATACTTCCAGAGATTTAGAGCTTTCAAACCGGGTTTCAAACAAACAAACTCTTCAGCTTTATTATTAGTACTAGCTTCTGACCGCGACTTCGTCCGCGTAAATTTTTTTTGTTTCCCCGATCCACCCCGTCGCAACGTGTCGCCGGCCTGCGCTATTACTTCGTTTTCGCTTGGCGAAAACTTCAGACTTTTTTTCTTTTTGCTCAACTCCTAAGGGTCCTAGCGTCAAGTTTAATAAAATATAGCCTTCCTCAAGAACTGGGCTATCAAACGCAAAAATATTTTTATATATGCGACCAATACTTCCAGAGATTTAGAGCTTTCAAACCGTGTTTCAAACAAACAAACTCTTCAGCTTTATTATTAGTATTATTTTGAAACTATGATATCTCCTAAGATATACATTGAAATCAAATGATGTCACAGGCAATTTTGTTCAAAATTAAATACATGTGATGAATAACGTATTTATTTGGATAAGGATTAATACCATGTTTATAAAAACACCTTCGCAAATAATGCATTATTTTAGAACAAATTTGGTTAGCATAAAAGAGGTTATAGTGAGCTAACCTTAAAAGATAGACATATGCTGTCGCGGACTTTTTTTTAAAGCTTTTAAAGGGGCACAATTCTGTCATATATGATTTTTGCGAAACTTTAACCGTTTACGCAGCGCACGCAGCGGAAGCTCTCAATAGGAAAAAAATCCCCCGATTTTGAAACATTCTTCATTGGTGCTCCGCTCCTATTGGTTTTAGCGTGATGATATATAGCCTATAGCCTTCCTCTATGAATGGGCTATCTAACACTGAAAGAGTTTTTCAAATCGGACCAGTAGTTCCTGAGATTAGCGCGTTCAAACAAACAAACAAACAAACAAACAAACAAACAAACAAACTCTTCAGCTTTATAATATTAGTATAGATTATTTGAAAACTATGATATCTCCTTTTTTTTTTTGTGGATGGGAAATCATCAAATGACCCCAACCGCTCTGGGTGGAGCAGAAGGGAGTGTCAGACTCTTACTGACTAAAACCCACCCGTGTTCCTTCCTTAGCCCTTTGTGTTCCGGGGTAGCGGTAACCCTTTCGGACAATCCCGCTGCCCCGGCAGGCTTCGGCCCTTACGGGCCCCTTCCTTTATGCTGACATCTCTTTGAGGCGGGCGTGGAACACGTACGCGCCGTCCGGCACGGGCCTGGTTCTGATCGGACGGAGAGTTACCCATTACTCTCCGCCCGCAGGCCCGCGCCTACGGTGGCCGGGAGTCGTCACGCGGCTCCCGACGCCCGGAGCGTCTCCCGCGGCGGCTGGGACGTGAGGCTCTCTCCCTCAGCCGTCCCGCCACCTCCTTCGCTAGCATGACTGCTTCGCAGAAGGAGGTGACTGCCTCCCACTCCCTCTCGCCCCGGACCATGGCTTGAACCAGGGCCGGGCGCGAGAGCTCGCCGCTGCTGCCGATCGCCTCTGCGAGAACACGGCGGATGATATCTCCTAAGATATACATTGAAATCAAATGATGTCAGAGGCAATTTTGTTCAAAATTAAATACATGTGATGAATAACGTATTTATTTGGATAAGGATTAATACCATGTTTATAAAAACACCTTCGCAAATAATGCATTATTTTAGAACAAATTTGGTTAGCATAAAATAGGTTATAGTGAGCTAACCTTAAAAGATAGACATATGCTGTCGCGGACTTTTTTTTAAAGCTTTTAAAGGGGAACAAATCTGTCCTAAATGATTTTTGCGAAACTTTAACCGTTTACGCAGCGCACGCAGCGGAAGCTCTCAATAGGAAAAAAATCCCCCGATTTTGAAACATTATTCATTGTTGCTCCGCTTCTATTGGTTTTAGCGTGATATATAGCCTATAGCCTTCCTCGATGAATGGGCTATCTAACTCTGAAAGAGTTTTTCAAATCGGTACAGTAGTTCCTGAGATTAGCGCGTTCAAACAAACAAACAAACAAACTCTTCAGCTTTATAATATTAGTATAGATTATTTTAAAACTATATCTCCAAAAATATTTATTGAAATCAAACGATGTCAAGGGCAATTTTGTTGAAAATTAAATACTTATGATGAATAACGTATTTATTTGGTTATTTATGTTTGTAAAAACTCCTTCGCAATTATTGCATTATTTTAGAACAAATTTGATTACCATAAAAAAGGTTATAGTGAGTCAACCTTCAAAGATAGACATGTGCTGTATGGTCGCAGACTTTTTTTTAGAACTTTTAAACGGGATATAGCCTTCCTCGATAAATGGACTATCCAACATAAAACTATTTTTTCAATTCGAACCAGTAGTTTCTGAAATTAGCGCGTTCAACCAAACAAACTCTTCAGCTTTATAATATTAGTGTAGATATTAAAGTATGGGAACCAAAACCTGGATTTTATGAAAATCCCGCGACACATACCTGATTAGTTCAGTACATGATAATTACATGATTATCAAATCATTAACTGAGTTATTCAAATACACTTGCGTGCGTGCAATAAAATCGGCCCACCCCATGCTCTCCATTTGAGACACGATATCTCAAAAATCGTAATGAATATAATTTAATATTTTATACTATTGTGTGAAGGTAGGTAAGGTACAATTTATTTGAACATACACAATATTTTGTTCAAGGTAATATCACTACATAGTATAAAATAAAGTCGCTTTCTCTGTCCCTATGAACGCTTAGATCTTTAAAACTACGCAACGGATTTTGATGCGGTTTTTTTTAATAGATAGAGTGATTCAAGAGGAAGGTTTATATATATAATACATGCATGCATGTGATGTCGTAAATAAACACATTTTTTTGCGCTTACTTTTCAAACGCTGGCTGAACCCTACTAGATAGGTCAAAATAATGTACTACAGTATTGTACACCTTAAAAAGGTCTACAAAAAAGTCCACGATGGTATATGTCTATCTCTTAGGGATAACCTACAATAATCATTTTTTATCCTTTACTTTTTACGAGAAATAATGGCTTATTTACGAAGCGATTTTAAGCAATACAGCATTAATCCTTATCCAATTAAGTACCGTAAATACATTGTGCATTTAATATAGATAAATATGGCCCTTTACAGCATGTAATTTAAATGAATGTTTTCGAAGATATTACAGATTTAAAATGCAGGGACATAGCGGTTGCTGCGATACCGGCCGCGGCGGCGCGTGCTGGCATTCTTGAAATACCTGTACTTAGTATCAGTATTGCACCCGTGCGAAGCCGGGGCGTGTCGCTAGTTCTTGATAAGATCGACTCGATTCTTCAGATGTCCTCATCACTCACTTTTGCTCTGAAAAAGTGCGTGACTTTTTTTGTCAATGAAATTAACAAACGTTAAGTTGTATTACTGATTGTTTAATCAAAATTGAACTGATTTTCTTAACGGACTTAAAAAAGGAAGTTCTTTATTCAACACTCATATTTGCAAGTTCGCGATTTTCTCAAAAACTAATGAGCCAGTTTTGATAGTTCTTTCACTAATGTAATCTACATACTTTCAGAAAGGTTTTAATATACATTATATTAGGTTATTGTTAGCAAAAGTTGTTGAATATATTGTTTCAAATCGAAGCGCATGGGGTGGGTCGATTTTTTTGCACGTAAGTGTAGCATCAATTTGTTTTCTTTTCTCAACAATTTAATTAGAGCTCGTCCGATTGTCGTACAAGGAAGCCAATTAAATTGAAACGACATAACCCTTAATTTCCATCTCTTTTTTTATTGAAGTTACAAGAGTACCTCAGTCTGTCTTTTGGGTGAGCATGCCCAGAAAATTGGAACGGCTAAAGATACCGTCAATCAGTCATACAAGTGCAGCTTTCGCGCAAATGCCTAATTAGGCCGCTGCCTGGAATTTTGCGGGCAGCGGGGCGGCAGCGGCGGCGGCGCGGGAGCGGCAGGATCTTATGCGTACATTTAAATGGACCGGTTCTCGAAAACAGCGGCGCGGGAGCGGCAGGATCTTATGCGTACATTTAAATGGACCGGTTCTCGAAAACAGCGGCGCGGGAGCGGGCAACGAGCGGTGCACTCAAGGCAATCGGTGACCGCCCGCGCCGCCGCCGCTGCCGCCCCGCTGCCCGCAAAATTCCAGGCAGCGGCCTTACACCTGAACAGCGTCTCAAGGTTCCGTAGCCATTCGAAGTCTGAAATCATACGGGCAACCGCACGTTAGTAGTCCCTTGAACTACAAAAACCGCCTTTACAGCTACGAAATAAAGGTGCTTTCGAAACCAAACTGTTACGATGGTTGGTTTCACATTGTAATTTTAGTTTTATCTGTTACAATTTACTCAGGGATATTATCATAGATTAATTCACTTTAATCAATTACATTATCAGACATTAACAAGTTTCTTAGTTTCAGTAAAATTTTAACTTCAGGCCGTCAGGAATACACTGCAAGGTTACTACAGAACCCTAAAATAAGGCGCGCCTTCATACATTTATTTGATCTCTTACAAAAATTTGTTGCAACATTATTCGTCTAGTTTTTTTTTTTACCTGGGATTAAACTTATTTGTACTATTATATGTCTGACCCACAAAACAGGACTAAACAAAGAAATTACTTTGTAGTTAATGAAATTAAAAATCGTAAGAAAATTTGAATTTCGCGGACTACCTTAGCGCTTACCCCATTAAACTTCATTCCTTACAGGGTACAAAATAATGTGTTAATATCTTCATTATATGTATTAATACTTTCTAGTAACCAGTTATTTATTTAAACCTCGTTAAACCGAAAATAATCACCCGATGTGAATGAATTAAACAGTCTGCCTTCGCAATAATATAAAAGACTTATAAAAGATTCAAAGTACATGAACATTATTTATGTAGCGGAAATAATTGTTCTTGTTATTCTGTATGCACTTCATAATTATTACTATGCAGTAATTAGTGTTGCACATAATTAAAAAGCGCGCGTCATTGCAGTTCATGTTGCAGCGTTTGTCCACGCCCAAGTCTGCCACTGACCACCAGCGCATCCGAGTAAGATATCGCACTGCGGAGTATCTAGATGCCTTCATTATACTTGAAATACTACAACAATACTTACGTCTTTTCAGTTCAGTCAAATGATATCTTCAATACCTCATACCAGGTTACAAAAATGAAGACATTTAGAGTAGATAATTTTGAACTTGAAAATAGCCTTGGCATGTGTTGAACAGAATGACACATACAACTAATCAGTTGAAGCTGTCTCTTGTTTGTTGGTGTTCAGTGTGCATTCGTACCGTGCGACTCCGTGCGAGTTTGTTTCTGACGTTTGTTTAAGCTTTCTCACTATAATTTCAGTCTGGGTTATTATTTTTTTTATTAGAAAAACATTTTCAGGAACAAACTTGCTGCTTGACACTTGATCATTATTTAAATTAGGTTCAACTAAGAGCTGATTTTTCCAACGCCGGATAATTTTAACGGAGGAATAATTTTGAATTTTTGACAATTCTTCCATATATAAACTGTCAGATGTCAATTTTATTCCACTAATAAAAATTATCTGTCGATTGAAAAATCGGCCCTTAATCATTTCATCGATATCCAATGATTGTTCTTTAACCATTAACATTGTATTTATACCATTCTTGGTGTGTATATCTCAAAGGATTTATTTCAGTCGCTAACATTTTAACGTCAAGTTTTCCTGAATCATCTAGATCTGTGACCCTGTCCAAGTATAAAACTTACGGAGCACATTAACGATATTTCTTTTTTTTTTTTCGAAAAACCATTAGTAGTAAGTCTTTGCAATGTAACTCTTACCTCGTTGTAATAAATTTCAAATAAGAATGATGCCGTGAGTTCAATACGACTCTTGACAATAACCACAGATATAGATACACCTAGATAACGCATGAGCAACCACTTCGCGAGCCGAAAATCGCGCCAACACCAACTTACGTTCAAAAATCGTAAGCCGCCACTTTCTCGCTGAGTCCTGTGTATTGCTGGCTGGGTGAGCGTGAGTGAGAAAGAGCGCTTGTGAGGTCATAGTAGGTAGTCAAAATAATGGCTCGCTTGGTTTTACAGCTCGTGATATTGCGTTATCTAGGTCTATCTATATCTGTGGTCTGTCCGTTGGATCGCTCGGATCGGTCTCGGGTGGCAGCCAGCATGTATGTACGTGTGTGTCGCAGGTGTTCCGCGCGTGCACGCCGCCGGACGCCATCTCGCTGGTGTCGCGCCTGCTGGAGTACACGCCGGGCGCCCGCCTGTCGCCGCTGCAGGCGTGCGCGCACAGCTTCTTCGACGAGCTGCGCGAGCCGGCCGCGCGCCTGCCCAACGGGCGCCCGCTGCCGCCGCTGTTCAACTTCACCGAGTACGAGCTCAGCATCCAGCCGTCGCTCAACGACTTCCTGAAGCCGCGCGCCGGCGCCGGGCCGGGCGACGCGGCGGCGGGCGCGGCGCCGGCCGACGAGCCGGGCACGGCCGAGCCGCGCGCGTAGACGCCCGCGCACCGTCGCGTGCGCGCAGGCACACACGGCTGCACGCGACCTAGTGATAGTTACTTTCGTGTTGGCCATCGGGAAAATTACATGCATAATAGGTGTTTTCGGCGAGTAATCGTGTGATACTGTAGTGTAATTGTCGATAAAGCTTGAGCTGTCGTAGTCGGTAAGAAGGGTAAATCCGTTGTAGATTCTAAACCGTCGCGATGTGATTACTTTGTACTTTTGTAAGCTCAAATTGTCCCCTTATGTACATACCTTATATGCTGAGTTTGAATGTTTATTTAGTAAACGACAGATAATTACCGTCTGGATAAATTGTTTTGTTTTATTTTCATTTTAATATCTCGTCAGATTCTGTCTCTTTTAAAATGATTCTCGATTGATCGCTTATAACTGTAGCCTTAATGTACTCGGTGTGAGACGTTTTATCATAGAGAGAGGTTAGTCACCTGTTTGTTTCACTTGAATCACCTATCGAGGGGTAGACACATGATACTTACCTTGCTTGGGCCGTGTAATCAGTAGGGAAGACATATTCAGTAGTGTATTAGAGTATTTATTGTTGAAAAGTATCACTAAATCAACAAACTTTTACGAAGCGTATGCCTAGTGTTATTTCAACGATGAAACTTAGCAAACGGAATATTTTGTTGCAACAATAGTACGCATTGTAAATTTTTATAACTAGCGTAAACTGATCTCTCAAGATAATTTATAATAATGATATGATATCTCAGAATATTTGTATAAACAATTCAGAGGATATAAATTTTAGATGTACTACACATATATATTTGTTTTCGGCAACTTCTATGTTAAACATTTTTTGCTGTGTATTTTTGAATTATCCAATGCTGGATAAATGTAATGTACCTATTTAATAGCACTGTCGGTGTCCTAATTATAACGACATAGTTTTTGGATAATATTGTATTCTATATTCAATAAATGATATTTCTATTATATGAAATTTGTCATTGAGAACACTATGGTTATTAGTAGTCATTTATGAAACGATGTTTAAATAATGGTAAAAATTTCATTGTCATAGTTTTAAGTATTCAAGTAATTTCATTTTGCACTTCGATTTTGAATACAGTTACAAATTAGGAAAGGTTTAAAAACCTCTAAGTATAGACTAACAAAATCTTTTCTTCATGGTGTAGAAGTAGCCTAAACGCAAAACTTATTGGTGTAATGTCGATTCCCTCTTGCACCACTATTTAGAAAAACCTGGTATTTTAAAAATTCAGGCAGCTGAAAAGCACGATTTTGCATATATAACATAATATTTTAGTCTTATTTGGACCAACTCATAGTAACACATCAGCTTTGCATGATAATATTGATTCAGTCAGAAACCTGCTAACTAATCAATATTTCAGTTGAATATGTCTGTTACATTCTCATTATCCATAATTTTAAATGCTTGGCTGAGTCAATGTAACATTTATTATTCATATTTTTCTAGACATAAACCAGGGCCCCGACCATTAAAATAATTAATTATAACGTATCATTTTATCGTGTACCATGTTACAACAGGACGGTACTGAACTCGGTGTTTCTCCTCGATAGCTCGCGGTTTTATAGTGGGCCTGTTTCTTGTTGCGCCGTGTCTCTGCTTAGTGAAAGATCGAGTTCAGTGTTATGTATGCCTGTAAATCACTTATAAATTATTGTATTTTAAGACAAGCGCTCGCGCTTCGCTTTGAAATCACATAATAGTGGATCTTAGTTTTTGTCGTTAAGGCTATTAATTTGCTGGAACACCCATATACTTCGTGTAAATATATTATAATTATCTTTATGGTACGACTCTTGAGTGACGCGTGTGGGTGGCAGCGGAGGGTTCGCTCGCTGCGGCGTGTGCCGAGGTCGCGCATGTCGCCAGCCGCACCGGGCTCAGTAAGAGGCAGTAGTTTAGATATTACATGTATTTTATTAAGTCTATCTATCTAATATGAATTTTGTAATCGACGTTGCTTCTTAAGACCTTCTGTGTAAAAAGTTATAAGACATACTAGTGACCTGAATATTTGAAGCGATGTTATTAAAATCTTTATCCCACTGAATTCTCACTTTCACGGTTTGCGTGCACATTTACAACATGAGAATTTTCCGTAAAATACATAGTTCGAAATGGAGTTATGACTTATTATATAAATTATTTAAAGTAAATTTTTCTTATTATTACTGTAATAATATTAAATTTAATAGTGAGTGAAATTTGTATTTTGTTTTCATATTTGTTTTACTGAATTTAAATACTTCATAACCCTCATATCGTTGTTAGTTATGAATGAAAATAACATAATTATTAAAAGTAAATAATTAAATGAATAGTAAGCATGGCTTTTTATTTTTTTCATTAGTTAAAAACCCTATTCTGCATAAACAAACAAACAGTTGCAGTATTATTTCAGTAATTTCTTTAATTCGGAATGAGTCTATATTATGTGGATGTCGAGTACACAAGGTGTGGGTGGAGTCGCTCAAACGGAGCTTTGCATCAGAATATATCCCTCCCAATCGCATCACAAGGCCTAAAAATATAATTAGGTTTTTTATGGTAACTCCTAATAACTCTTAAGTAAACTAAGCTCTATCTTTTGGTCTTCAGGTCAAAACTAACGTAACTTTATTTGGCGGACTGACTGGTTGATATAGGCTTTAGCAGGACACCGAGATCGGTGTCCTGCTAAAGCAGATTGATAGCGCTAGAGTGATTGCTGAAAGTCTTGAAGACAGCTTGTAGGACCTGCAAGGATTCACACCGCCATTCTTCTCCATAGGCTTTTTCCAATTACGTCAGGGTCCAGCTTCCAGATAGATAGAATTCACTTACTTTACTCTTTGATAGAATTCTACTAGATGCAGCTAGCTGATAGGCTTATTCGAACTATGCCAAACAATCATCACCTCCCAGTTTTTGGCATTACTTCACTATTTAGAAGTGGTGAAGTAATGGCTAGTGGCCTATTCCTCTTAACCTTCAGATAAGTTTTTTATTACGAATTCTGTTCGTCTACATTAATCTGGTTGATAGTGTCAATCCGGCAACGACGATGGTCGTTGCCATCCGGAACGTCATACGTAATATTCGAACGTGCCAGAAAAGCAAGATCGCAGGCATCTTGCGGTAGACCGCAGACGGCCGGGTATTCCTATTGGGTTATTCCGTTTATCCACTCCAAAACTTCCACCCTAAGGTGGATACGTGGAAATTCAAGGCACAGAATCCACCCTAGGTCTAGTTGGATAAACGGAATAGGCTTGGATTCTCGGACACGCTCACACGCGTTTCCGTGTGCCCACCATACAATAATGTAATGGGTGGACTATTCAGTATTGCGGTTGGAAAAAATATTCCTCACGACAAGGGCCAAAGGCTGTATTCATCCTATTTAGTACCTACCTTTTTTTTCCGGGGTGGAAAATCCTCATGGATGTCCGCCGCCCTGGGGCGGGCGGCGGGGTCTGTCAGACTTACTGACTAAAAACCACCCCGGTGTTCCATCTCACACCTACGGGGGTCGCGGGAACGTACGCTCCTTCCGCAACCCCAGACTGGTGCCGGCCCGCCATTGCGGGCCTCCTCGGTTCAGGGGGGGAGTGAGGTGTTTGACTCCCTCCGCGAATTTAGTACCTACTGCCAATATTCTCGTAAAACCTACAAATTCAAGTCGAATCATCTCGGCGACAATCAATGTCAAAAACTTGACAAAAATGTAGGTTTATTCTGAGATTAGATTTTTTTTTATACGGGATTGTGTGCTTTTATAATTTATATCGTGACGATATTATCGTGGACGTCCACGTCATTAACGAGTATGGACACTCGTGCCTGTTTTAACTTTATCGTGCACGGATTTAAAAGTATCTTCATAAATACATCCATAGGTGGGTATTGCATGGTTGTAAATTAATACCTATGTAATTGTATTGAACGGGGCAAAGTTCTATAGAGTTTCTGGCATTGGCCCCGATTCTGTTCAAACTAAATTAAATTTAAGTGCAGTGCATCCTTTTCTATCTATTTCATTATGAAAAGGACAGAAGATAAACATTGGCCCCGATTCTGTTGGTCACAAACTAAACTAAATTTAAGTTCAGTGCGTCTTTTTCTTTCTATTTCATTACGAAAAGGACAGAAGATAAAATATTAGTTTAGTCCTGTCAAATTAGATAATCCAAAGACAAGTTTATACGTGATTAAAAAATTGGCTACTAAAAATACGTCAATTTACGTCAGGCGCTGACTATTTGACAGGACTAAACTAATATTTATCTTCTGTCCTTTTCTTAATGAAATAGAAAGAAAAAGATGCACTGAACTTAAATTTAGTTTAGTTTGTGAACAACAGAATCGAGGCCAATCCATAGACAAGTTTAGACGTGATTAAAAAATTGGCTACTAAAAATACGTCATTTTTCGTCAGGCGCTGACTAATTTGACAGGACTAAACTAATATTTATCTACTGTCCTTTTCATAATGAAATAGAAAGAAAAAGATGCACTGAACTTAAAATTAGTTAAGTTTGTGAACAACAGAATCGGGGCCATTGTCCTTTATAATACAAGGAATTTCTCTAATCCCCTCTTTTGTTACCTACCCAAAAATTATGAACCAATTCATAAAATTTTACTCTTTGACCTATTCCTTATTTTTGTTTTGTTCACAATTCACTTGAGAAATCCCCGTATAATTTGGCTATGAAACAGAAGTTGCCAGGTCGATAAAATTATTTAATCTAATTTTATAAAAAAACGTGATGTAATGTAGGTAATTACTTTGAAAAAAGATGAATTCATATTAATTAGTGTGGATTTTCTTGAAATCTTTTAAATCTGCCACTTTTATAAATCTTCAGCATGATCTGCCAAAGACTAAATTTAGGAGCGAAATCTGCCAAAATGGCAGAAATCTGCCACAAATGGTCACACTGAAAATTGATTCAAAAATTGACATCGCGACCACAGACTACGACCACTTCCACAGATTACAACCGAGTCTTAGGCCGCTGCCTGGAATTTTGCGGGCAGCGGGGCGCGGCAGGATTTTATGCGTACACGGTGGACCGGTTCTCGATAACCGCGGAGCAGGGCGGGCACTGAGCGGTGCACTCAAGGCAATCGGCAACCGACCGCGCCGCCGCCGCTGCCGCCCCGCTGCCCGCAAAATTCCAGGCAGCGGCCTGAGACTGTCTGAGCTGAGACCACTCTTCACTACAATACAAATAAAAATGTCATTGACAACTACATTTCAGTACTGAAATTGAGGCTGCATTCCGAATTAGAGGTGGGTCATTGACGGTTTGCAATTTTAACTGTTAATCATCAATGATGGTCAACCGCTGTTAATTACAGGTTTTGAATGTTTATTTAGCGTCAATTTATCTCAAAATTTTCAATTATTGACAATTTTGTTCAATCATTGAAAATAATCTGTTGAGCCGTTGACGTAAATTAGCAGCATTTTATTTTCAACTGTTTTTTTGGAACTGAGTAAAATAATGACTATTGAACCTAATGCGTCTTGTGCATCTACGTAAATTAACAGTTATCTAGGTTAATTTTGTACCTGTTTTTTCATTGATGATTAAAGATAACTCGTTGGTGAATGAAAAGTCGTAAAAAAGAATAGTCTGTAAAGTCGGTTCACGGACGATAGTTTTACGTGATGACGTCTTAAAAGAAACATTGATGAATAAATGTGTCACAAGCCAACGCTTGGGCCGATCGTGCCTCTCTATCGCTTGTTCCGCGCTCTCGCTTGCACGCTCAGGCTGAGGCGGAACGTGACACTTATTCATGCGTGTAGCCGGTGTTCATCGATTTATAAGACGTTATCACGTCATAAACAGTTTATTGATTTAACGACCACCTCTATTCCGAATTAGCTATAATCGCTCACATCACTTTGATCATCTCACATGCGTTCCAATAAAGATTGCTGAGGGCTGTCAACAAATCGGAACGCTCGTGAACGCGCTCACAGTGCTCACTCAATGTCAAAACGATATTACAGTATTTCTTTGTCTATACACCAATTTCTTCTTCTGCTTATGTTAGGTGGCCACTGTAGTCAGAAACACAATTTCGAAAATGCCACGTTAGTTGAAAGATATGATGCGAATGCGACTCAAAACAAAACAGCACAGCTGTTATTTTTGACAGCGCTCACGGTGATAATAAATTAGGGCATGGCTGGCGTTGGCGTTTTAGCGCAAGATGGTACATGTCATGACGTCATCTATGACGATTTACGGGGTATCATTATGGCGTTCACGCTAATTCGGTACGGGTACGGTACGCTAATTCAGCACACTCAAATCGATTACAGCGCAATTCGGATCGCACCCTAATAAACGTCTGTCTTTCTGTGTCACTGTCTGTGTTGATTGTGCGAATTGCAGTAAAATTTTATTATAATGTTATTAAAACAATGCTTGATTGCTTGTTGCTAATAGTTAATTAATAGAGACATTATTGTGCCTGCTATAGAGTTGTTGCATACATTATAGAAGGGCGTAGAACACGACTCAGTTCCAAATCAGTGTTATGGGTGTTTAGGTCAGTTTATCATTGTAATTTATTTTGAGGAGTTGTATTTATCTTAAATTTTATTTAAAATGCACGAAGCGTACGAGATATCTCACTTGCTCAATGCAACCGTACAAATAGAGGCTATAGCTGCTTATGGTAAGTAAAACATTAGTTTTTGGGAACAAACCATGTTATAAAATTAAGACAAAATGAGTCACACTCAAACAGATCTGTAAAAACATCAGTTCACAATAACAAACATTCATTGTTAAGTAAAGATACACCTCATCTTTTTGATGTAGACAGATCAAAGTCTATTGTGTTAAAAAGCCACAGTACCATTAAGAGTTCATTAATTATTAATAATTTCCGTACTTACCTATGTAATAAATTTATTGCTTGCCAGTAATTATGGCTTCGTTGGTGAAGATTAGCTACCGGCTATACCATTTTTAGGGTTCTGACCTTTGAAGGCAAATGTTGTTTATTTCTTTTACTGTTCTAGTTTGAAAAAGTCTATTTACAGAAATCATAGATTAAAATAATATTTTTCTCATAATATGTTAAGCTATTCAGTTATTATTTCATTTTAGAAAACAACTTGTTACTGGGAACAAGGCAAGGTCATCTGTTGATGTACTCAGTGTCTCAAACAAATGGAAATCAGAAATATGAGTTGCAGCTTCTCAGATATTGTAAAAATTTTAGTAAGAAACCCATACAGCAAATTGAAGTCATACCAGGTATTTTTTTTTTTTATAAAAAAGCTTCTATACTGTGATGCAAGTTTTCTGGTGTCTAGGTATAATCTAAATGCCCTACTTCAACATTATCTTCCCAACTAGGGTGATTATCGTTAACATTAATAGAGGATTTTTTTGTTTTTAAATAATAATTTCTTTACTTCAGCAAAGCTTGACTAAAAACATAAAAGGCTTAATACAAAGGTCAATATTTATAAACTTACTCTGGCTCCTAAAGTAGAAGTTCCTGTGACTAAGGAGTCAGTGATTCTCCAATTAGCATTACAGCATATTCAGCCTATAATGTTCACACTGCTGGGACATAGGCTTCCTCGCGGTGAGTGGGCATTAATCCACTACGCAGGCCCAGTGTGGGTTGGTTGATGTTACATATCTTTGAATTTTTGGTTCTAGGACATAAAGATTCTCCGATTCTCACTATTGAAACCACAGTGGGAAGATTTGTGATTTTAAATCACAAATCTGATATCAATATTAAAAAGTTAATTAAATCTCTTATTATTACAGAAAAAAACTTGTTGCTGTGCCTAACTGATAGTGTCCTGTCTACATACAATATAAATGGTGTTAATTTTCCTATGGTGAAGACTTTTGAACAAACAAAAGGTGCCTCCCTGTTTGCATTAGATAACACGGTAAGTGTTATATTTAGGTCTTATTGGCCTTATACCAAATGCTTTTTTAATGAATTCAAGTTTTGTAGCTTTTCTTTGGATTTCAGTTGTACAGATGCCAGCACACAGCTACCCGAAACTGTCAAATTTTCCTAATCAACTTTGAACCTTATGCTGTAGCAATAAAGTTGAAAATCTATTAAAGAAATTTGACAGATTGTAGTAGCTTGATGTGCTGGCGTCTGTACATTATAGCCTATCTTCACTCCAATTGAATAATGACATAACATAACATCACAGCTTGTTTCCCTAAACAATTGAGGAGAGAAAACTCATGTTTCGCCAGTTATGTTTAAGTCCCATGTAATAGGGGGCGAGCCTATTGCCATCAACCGGGTACAAATCCTGGCTGCAATTGAAAAATTTACAGTGTTTGTTAAAATTAAAATATGAAATTAAATAAAGTTACTACAATGAACCATTGTTCACAAGTTTTGTGAACAAGAATGGCTACAATCTAGATATTGCAGTTAATTTTTCTCTCAAGCAATCTTTTTATCTTATCGTAGCTGATAAAAATTTTATATTTTCACAGCCCGCAACATCAATGACTGGAGAATCAAATTCTGTTGTCCGTCTGTGTGTTGCTGTGAGGAGAAAACTTCAATTGTATTATGGAAAGAATGGAGAATTCAAACAACACTTGTTTGACTTTACAATCCCTGATGTTCCAAAGGTCATGTCATGGGGCCAACAATATGTGTGTGTGGGGTTCAAAAACGAATATGTGCTGTATGATGTAGGTGATAAAGTTGAATTTACTTTAAGAAACTCAAATTTTTGTGATCTATTAATTAATAGACCAATTTAATTTCTCCTTAAACATTGTCAGTTACTTTATTATGGGCGTATTTTACCAAACTTTTACACACAGTATAAGTCTTATCATGAGAATAAATTTTGAATTTTTTGGCAGTTTTTCCATACTAGAACTGTCAGACGCTATATTTATTCCACATATAAAAAAAAAGACTTTGGTAAAAAGTATATGACATATTAACAGGGATAGACCCTGAATAAATGCCTTAAAGTCCAAGTTCTTTTTGTTATGAGCACAAGTTTGTGCATGTATGTGTTTAGCCTCAGTTTGATTTACAAAAATTCTATAAACTTAGGGGCAATTCTGGTAATTTTAAGAATGTTCACAGTCTGATCTCAGTCTCTCTAATCCGTCAAACTTACCTACATTTCTGACAAGTTTTTATCCGCTGCGCCAGGAGGGTTATGTTTTTCGAGTGTATGTATGTAAATTTCTTTGGCACACCCATTCCATTTTTATTAGGGTCCCGCCTGCTTCCAACTTTTATTTAATTTAACATGGGCTTGTTTTTAGCTTTCCAGTTTTTTTAAACTTAAGTTTTTCGTCAGGTTTTTTTGTTTTTTTTTTAATTACTTTTTTTTTGGTAATGATTTTAGCTGAGATGAGATTGCGACTAGATTTTGAATGTTTTTAATTACGGGAATTGACCTTCAGATTGTATCAACATTTACAAAAAAAAAAAGTATTACTTATACTTTTTTGTAGCTCTCATCAGGAAAGCCACAGGAGTTATTCCCAACAAGCAGTTCTAAATCTCTTGAGCCAACGATAGCAAAATACTCTGAAACATCATTTCTACTGGGTCGTGATCAAACATCGGTACTCGTGGAAGAGGCCAAAAATATAGATATAAAGAAAACTATCAAATGGTCCGAAGCGCCTATAGGTGTTGGTAAGAGAATATTGATGATGTTTAATGATAATAATTTATTTATTGCAGACATAAATTCTAGTCCATAGTTTTACACTCATACGATTAAAATTACATAAAAACAATATTAAATTCAAAACAGATAAAAACCCAAAATAAAATTGTGAATCATATTTTTTTTAAAATTAATTATTTGTAAGCAAACTAGCGACCCGGCCCTGCTTCACATGGTTTTTACGACTTGACAAAACATCTATATTTCTTTATTACATGATGTTAACGTATTACACGCATAAAGCTTCTTGAATAAATTCTCTAAATGATGGTGAAAACCGCATCAAAAACTATTGCTTAGTAAAGAATAATGCGGTCACACAAGCAGACACGAAAGGCGGTTTCAATTTTTAATATCTATAGATAAAGATGTAGATTAAGTAATAACAATGCTACAATGCTCTGGATTCAAACAGCTGCAAATCATAGAGAGCCCTTTGTGCAGCAGTAACCAGTAAGACAATATCATATAGCATAAGCATAAAAGGCTGTAACATTCCAACATAGGCCTCCTCTCCGTGGGAGGGAGTGGGCCATAATCCACCACACGGGCCCAGTGCGAGTTTGTGAATGTCACATGTCTTTGAATTTTTAGTTCTAGGACATGTCAGTTTCCTCACGATGTCTTCCTTTACTGATCTGATATACATTAAGATGATATATGAAGAATTTAAGGCTTCATGAAAACGGTTTTTTCATGACACTTGTGATAAAAGTTAGCCAGTTGTATTTCATTAGACCTACAAACCTGTCTAAATGATAAAATAATGTTTATTTCCAGTGTGGGATGAGCCTTTTGTGTTAGGACTGTTATCAGACCAAGTCATTGTACAGACAGTGGAGCCTTCCCTCTTCATACAAACCTTACCTGAACTGAACAAAGCAAGACTGATGTATAGGTAAGAATATCCTGTATCCCGTATGTTACACATCTTGATACACTTCCGGACTCCTAAATTTAGCCACTCTGCGCCCTTTTGTATAGAAGTATAAACTTTTTGAATGGTCTTGAATTCAAATTCGGAACAATGATGATACCAAAATGATGCCCAGTTTGTCGGCTTCAAAAGTGCATAAAAACTTTTTCTTTGACTCATATTATTATTTTGTCGTCATTTTTGGCCTCTAAACCTTTACATGAAAATGCATGAAGGTTTGATATAGGAGTCCGGGAATGTAAAATTAAGTCAGTCACAATGAGGATACACTCTTTCACCAAAATCCAATTATAGAAGTACAGTCGCTCCATGGAAAATACTGGTATTCAGCTGCATATGGTCAGACTGGAAGACGACGCCAAAATAGTTGGGAAAAGGCTAGGCAGATGATGAGTAGCTATTATACCCAGCCGTAAATGTTTTTAGAAAAAAAATTGGCTTTGTAGAGCGACTTCTTTGTCACTCGTACCTGTGTGACTGTCTCTTTCATAGGCTCGATGTGGCATATAAATATAAATATGCGCCTGGGAAGGCCTGTAATTTTCTATAGAGTCGCATATTAATTTGGCGTTAAATTCGTGAGTATTATTATGCTGCTGTAAACATTTCAGAAAGGGAGAGTGGCTAAAAGTAAAGATGGATGGATTATGTGAGGAATGATATGAAATAGAAGAGAGTTATTGATAGCGTAACTATTTTCAGAGGAGAATCGAAGAAGAAAATGTGTTCCGCCGACCGCCCACTTGATGTAGCGTTTCAAAGAGGCCACATCAGTACAATCATTTTCGTATCAAGCCTCTCGGCGCGACCGTCGCGTTTATAGGAGACTTCATCCTTACCTGCTCTAGTGTATGGTATACTTATTTTCAACACTGACATTTGTTTCCAGATGTAAGCGAGGCCTGATATTCGTGTCCTCAGTAGGCCAGGTCTGGTGTCTCAGCTCCGTTGACATCACGAAGCAAAGGCAACAATTGCTAAAGGACAAACATTTCCAAATAGCAATAGAACTAACGGTAAATCATACCCCGCGTCCTAACCTACAGCAAGCAGTTTGTATAAATTATGACATACCTACTAACGAGACTTGATTGATCGCGCGATTATGTTACATTTATATAACAAAACGACTATCGTGTACTTGCGCGACTTTCGGTTAGGACGCGGCCGTAAAGAAAATTAAAATATCTCTCGTGATTGGCGGTACTCAAACGTATGTCCCGACCTATTTTCAATCATTTCAGAATGTTTGACATTCTAATTCTAAGCAAAGTCAGGGTATTGGGGTGGGATCATCAAAATGATCTAAACAATTATGAAAATTAAACTTGCTTCTAATGACACCATAATAAACACAGTACGCAACAGTTGTCATTCTGATTGAAGAACATTTAATTTTATTAGCTGTTCTGTTCTTTTTGAACAGTATTCGTCCCCCCGTTATTTTTGACGCTGACTGTACAACTCTCGCTAAGGGCTCTTTCAATTTAGACGTTTCGTGTGGGACTGCTGCGGCGCCGCAGCGGTGCGGTTGTCGTACTGCGAACGTCTAGTCGATTTTTTCCATACAACGTATGCACCAAACGCGCAGTGCGGCGCCGGTGCCGCGCACGCACGACAGCAGGTTGCAAATTCTAATTGCAATAATTGTATGGAAAATCGACTAGCCGTTTTCGTAGTACGACAACCGCACCGCTACGGCGCCGCAGCAGTCCGACACGAAACGTCTAAATTGAAAGAGCCCTAAATGAAATAAAAAAAAAAATAAAGTCACAAGTCAAAGTCAAAAGTCATAAAGTCAAAGTCTGCAGGTGGTCGAATATTAGTTTCGTCACATGTTGTGCGTGAGCAAAACATGCTGCCTGCCAACTTAACAAACAACTAAATACTATTATTAATCCACGAATGACGTCGGTTGCCTCTAACTGCCTATTCGAGGTATTAACATATTATGAAAGCAAGGTATAATATTACGGTATGTCATATAAATAGTACATATCAGTTACATACGTATAGTAAAATATTGAGGCAAGGAAAATAAGTAACCATTTATTATCCTCTAAACACGGTGGTGTATAAAAGAGTTCATAATCAGTAATATTAAAGCTTTAGTCTGTCATCATAACTTGTTCAGTTGAAGTGTATTAAAATGCTTTGTTATATTGTGTGCTGTGTCTAAAAAGTTAAATGTATTTTTTGTTTAATTTTGATGTTATTGTTCCCGGATTGAATTGACTAATTACGCAGTTTACCAAATAAATTAAACTATTAGTCGGACTTTGAGCTTGAGGAAAATTCTTTAAATGATGTAATTATTAGTGTTTTTATTTGCATAATACCTATTTAATACAAGTTCGGTCTACTTTCGAGGTAAATACGTTTTTAAATATTCCTCCGCAAGAACTAAAGAAGAAACTTACGACAGGCACACAAGTGATAATATCTTATCAAAATCATGAACGTGATTTAAGTATTTGATTTTTGTAGCTCAACTAGAACTAGATGCAAGTTCAGTGAAAATGCCATTTTCAATAAAGGATCGTATATCAACAATAGGGCTTCTAGTAGGAGTAAGTATCCTGGCAGTTCAGTTTCCTAACGGTTGTTATTAGTTTACTGCGTGTAACCTCGCAAGGAAACTTCGGTCGGTCGGTACCTGCCTCCTGGTGTACCCGGCTTTTGAGAAATTATGGTGACTATACAACGTGTTACGTTAAATGCGCAAAACCTCATACACCCCAATTAGAGCATTGAGTTAAAAGCATAATACAATGCCCAAAACTATTTTTTTTTAAAGCTAACTACAGTGGAGCGTCGATTATCCGAACGTCGCTCAACCGAACGACCGCTTATCCGAACTACCGCTTATCCGAACTACTACGCCCGCTCGACCCGCGCGTGCCTGTCTCGCCTCCCGCGCTACAATGCTCGCGCACTTGTCGCGACTTGTCAATTATAGGTATTTCGATTATCCGAAAATACCGGTTTTCCGAACACCCACGTCCCCCAATTAGTTCGGATAATCGACTCTCTACTGTATTATTATTAAGAAAATCGTGTTGATTCTAGCATTACATTATGCATTCAAAATTGAGTCTTATTGCCTTAAAATAAGACTTAATTTTCTATGGCTCAATCGGCGGATAGAAATACATAATTTTAGAAAAAAAAGCCTATATTAAAAGTGATTGAAATCGATTCAGTAGTTAATTATGAACAAACTATTTTCAGGTTTCGCATTTAATGTTAGACGTTGTATAGGTTACAATCATTGAAATAAGGTAATATAAAGATTTTGACTAGAATAGCTCGTCACGTACCTTTTGTTTACACAGAGCCTCTCAGACTGCACACCAGAAGAAAAAGAGCAGAAGATACATTCCATACAAGTCCTGTATGCATTGGAACTTTTCGACAACAAGCAATATTCCCAGTCAATGAAAGAGTTCATTAAACTCAAAACTGATCCTGCTGACGTCATCAAACTGTTTCCTGAACTAGACTGTAAAACAAATGACGATAAGGAACAAACGAAGAAATTGACGGGAAAAGATCTAGAGAGCGCTTTGAATGCATTGATAATGTATTTGAAAGAGTTGAAAGCTAATATAGGAAACAGCACCGGTCAGGACGAGGCGACTAAGCAGAGGAATGTGACGCAGCAGCTAGAGTTGATAGATACCACTTTGTTGAAGTGCTACTTACAGGTAAATCTAGACGATATACTTATTGAAAACTTATTATTAAAGATGCACGCTCAGAAATAAAATTTCTGTAATTTTCGATTGAAATGATGTTTGTAATTTTGTTTTAAAATTTTCACGAAGCTTTCGTTACGATGACTCATACACCTTGTGATTTTATTTATTTATTTGTATTATAATATATGTCGGTTTGCCGACGATATCGTAGTCATGGCTGAGACTGGAGGACCTCAGTACAATGCTCGATGATCTCAATAGAGCTTCCGAAAGAGTGGGTCTTAAAATGAACATGGACAAAACGAAGGTCATGTCAAATGCCCATGTGACACCCACTCTCATGAAGATCGGAGACGCTACACTCGAAGTCGTGGTTACTTAGGACGAACGGTCTAGTTACGTAGGTCCAACTTCGAGAAAGAGGTCAATCATCGAATCCGACTCGGCTGGGCAGCGTTCGGGATACCGCAGTGTCTCAAGACGAAAGTCTTTGACCAGGCGTGTTACCAGTGATGACCTATGGCACTGAAATGTGGTCGCTCACAATGGGCCTTATTAGAAGGCTAAAGGTCACCCAAAAGAGAAAGAGAGGACTATGCATGGAGTTTCCCTGCGTGGTCAAATCGGAAATGAAGAGATCCGCAGGAGAACCAAGATAAGCGTCATAGCCCGAAGAATTGCCAAAGTGGGCAGAGCACATTGCTCGCAGAATAGATGGCCGATGGGGCCGAAAGGTTCTGGAGTGGCGACAGTGTACCGGAAGACTTAGCGTTGAAAGGCCTCCCAGAAGGTGGACCGACGACCTTGTGAAAGATGCAGGCATCCGTTGGATGCGAGAAGCATAAAATCGGTCGAAGTGGAGGTGCTTGGGGGAGGTCTATGTTCAGCAGTGGACGTCTTTAGGATGAAATGATGATGATGATGATTATAATGTAATGTAGTAGTGACGTTAGTTTGTAGAAGTAATTTTATACCAGCTGAAAATCATAACAATAATAGTTTTCTCATAGCACATATCAGATCTGAGGGTCTACTGCTCCAGAAGTGGGGGAATCCAAAGATTCAGCATACCGCGCCAACATTTCTGGGATGATTTTTGGATCATATTCAATTAAAAAAAAATAGTCAGCTGCATGGAAGTGAAGGAAATATATGACTGTCATGTTAATGAACATGTAATATATATCGTCGACCGTAGGTTCAATTGAGGTAAGGGACATTGGGTATCTTGTCCCTTACCTCAATTGAACCTACGGTCGACGATATTTTTAAATAAACTTACAATACAGGGTTATTTGTAAAACACCAGCAAACTCTTAAGAGGTACTCATCATTATGAACAACTTTTACTATGGGACCAAACCTGAAATCGCGAAAAAAAATCAGCTGTTCCCTACATTTATGTTCGTGTAACTCGTCAAAATGTAGGGAACAGCTGATATATTTTTTTCGCGATTTCGGGTTTGGTCCCATAGTAAAAGTTGTTCATAATGATGATGAGTACAATCTTAAGAGGTTGCTTGTGTTTTACAAATATTATTTCAAAATTAATGCTGCAGTATTTTCGACATAACGGAGGATCATGCTAAGCCATTTGAGGTAGTATATATAGGCCCTTAAACCCTGTAGACAGAAATAGGAGCCCCGCGCAGCGGGGCTTCTTCGACCTGACGTAAGAATCGCTAAACGCTGCGAAAATAAATTGTAGTGTGTTTAGTGATATTTTGAGTTGAATATTTTGCTGTACAATCAGTAATTTTGATGGGAATCCGGGATCTTATTGCATAGAAAAAACAACCGACTTCAAAAAAAAAAACACTACAAAGTGTAAAATAACTTTAATTTTAATTTCGGAAGTCGGTGTCTTTGGTTTTGTATTTACATTTTTGCCACCGACTTCCAAAATTCAAATTAAAGTTATTTTACACTTTGTAGTGTCTTTTTTTTTGAAGTCGGTTGTTTTTTTTTGTTAAAAAGTTTTTATTTTTTACTTTTTATAGTCAGAGTGCATCTCATGACAATTCCAATAAGCCCAAACACGGCTAGAATACATGGTTTTATTACGAAGTTCCTGTACCTACCTTCCAGCTTCATCATCAGATCGGTTTGATGGTACCATTTTCGTCAGAACCATTTATTTAAATTTGCTTCGTCATAGTCGCTTAACTATCTTAATCGAGATATCTTATCGCCACCCGTGAAATACTTATTATCATTGAAGAGTTCCTGTGGCTATCTGTGGTCTCCTTCATCAGTTCCACTTCACCAAATTATACTTTTTGAATGCAAATGCTTGACATGTTGATGAAAATACCAAAATTGCTATATGTATGCCTATAATATTTGAGGAGTTCCCTCAATTCCTCATGGATCCCATCATCAGAACTGGATTTTGACAAGAATGGGACCAATCTGGAAGCATATCCTTTCAAATAAAAAAAAAAAATCCAAATCGGTTCATAAATGACGGCGTACTGAGGTAACAAACATAAAAAAAAAAAATACAACCGAATTGATAACCTCCTCCTTTTTGAAGTCGGTTAAAAAAGGATATTTTTTGATTTGCGTTTAAATACTACCCATTGTTTAATACAAACGGTCACTAGAAATGAACTTCAAAAGGTGTAAAATCGGTCAGTACCTCCCCTACTATAATGAAATGATGTGTTGAATCCTTTTCAGATAAACGATGCTCTAGTCGCACCTCTACTACGCAACAACAATTGTCGTCTAGAAGAAGCCGAGAAAATGTTGCTGCAACACGGGAAGCACAGCGAATTGATAATATTGTACCAAACTAAAGGGCAGCATATGAAAGCACTGCAGCTGCTGAGAGAGCAAGCCAAAGAGCCGGACTCTAGTTTAGAAGGTTATCAAGGAACGAAAAATTATTTACAACAACTAGGTAAGTATCTAATTAAATATCAATCTATGAAGTTTGGCTATGATTTTTTTGTTCGAAAATTTAGGTGCTTACACACCAAATATTTTTTTTTATTGTTTACTAGCTTCTGCCCGCGACTTCGTCCGCGTAAATTTTTTTTGTTTCCCCGACCCACCCCGTCGCAACGTGTCGCCGGCCTGAGCTATTACTTCGTTTTCGCTTGGCGAAAACTTCAGACTTTTTTTTCTTTTTACTCAACTCCTAAGGGTCCTAGCGTCAAATTTAATAGAATATAGCCTTCCTCAAGAACTGGGCTATCAAACGCAAAAACATTTTTATATATGCGACTAATACTTCCAGAGATTTAGAGCTTTCAAACCGTGTTTCAAACAAACAAACTCTTCAGCTTTATTATTAGTATTATTTTAAAACTATGATTATCTCCTAAGATATACATTGAAATCAAATGATGTCAGAGGCAATTTTGTTCAAAATTAAATACATGTGATGAGTAACGTATTTATTTGGATAAGGATTAATACCATGTTTATAAAAACACCTTCGCAAATAATGCATTATTTTAGAACAAATTTGGTTAGCATAAAAGAGGTTATAGTGAGCTAACCTTAAAAGATAGACATCTGCTGTCGCGGACTTTTTTTGAAGCTTTTAAAGGGGAAAAATTCTGTCATATATGATTTTTGCGAAACTTTAACCGTTTACGCAGCACACGCAGCGGAAGCTCTCAATAGGAAAAAAATCCCCCGATTTTGAAACATTCTTCATTGGTGCTCCGCTCCTATTGGTTTTAGCGTGATGATATATAGCCTATAGCCTTCCTCGATGAATGGGCTATCTAACACTGAAAGAGTTTTTCAAATCGGACCAGTAGTTCCTGAGATTAGCGCGTTCAAACAAACAAACAAACAAACAAACAAACAAACTCTTCAGCTTTATAATATTAGTATAGATTACTGAGATGTAATTATTTCCGTAGTTCCAAACTCGATGTGGGACTAAAGCAGCAATTCTATTTTCCAGGTGCCGAACATATAAACTTAATATTCAAGTTCTCCGACTGGATATTGAAAGAACATCCAGAAAAAGGCTTAAAGATATTTACTGAAGTAGAAGAATTGCCCCGTCCAAAGATATTAGATTTTCTTTTAAGAGAACATGAATCTCTAGTGATACCATACTTAGAACATGTCATTCATACGTGGAACGACACAAATTCATTATTTCACGACGCCTTAATAAACATGTATAGAGATAAAATAACTGATAAGAAAGCGAACCTAACAGATGCAGAGGTACAGCACATAAAGGCGAAATTAGTTGCGTTTCTTGAAAAATCAGCACATTACACTCCTGAGAGAGTTGCTGTGCACTTCCCTACTGACAGCTTGTTTGAGGAGCGAGCTATCATTTATGGCAAGTTAGGACGACACGAGCAGGCTCTCGCCATTTATGTGCTGATATTAGGTAAGTGCAGCCTTTATGATAAATTATTTATTTTCTGTAAGTAGGTTTGTACAAACACTTTTACACGTCAATCATATGCTTTTAAACTAGATGAGGTCGGCGTTTCCTATCTGACTACTCTGAGAAAAAAGGCCGAAACAAACTCAGAGGTCACTCACAGTCTCTTTTAAAGTCCAGACATAATCTCGGTCAAATCATGTGAAGACCATGTAGATTGGTGTCTGAAATGGTTTTTTGAGGAAATAACCACATAGATTGAGTGGACCTGTCCAGTCAGTGCACGTATTTGTCAAAAAACGTGCAGCTCAACTTAGAACTTAAGGAGCTCAACGATTCATATGCCTAGTGAATACACGCCTTTGTCTTAAACCTTTCTATTGTCCACAGGCGACGTTGACCGAGCAATACGATACTGCGAAAATGTAACCGCTAGTCCAAACGACAAGAGTCAAGATGTGTACGTGATACTGATGAGGATTCTCATGAACCCTGAACAAGACAGTGCACTCATCGGCAACCCCTTAGCTAAGGTGCCGAGGCATCCGAAGACTGCTGTACCGGACCTGGAGACGGCACTCAAAATATTGGAGAAACATGCCGACAAAATATCGCCTTTGAAAGTAAGTATCGCTTGAAACCGATGTTTTATTGACTGTTGGTCAATTTTGACAAAATATATTCTAAACGATTTGCTTCTGGACTGCAAGTTAGCTACAAAATAGTCGTTTGGTTGCGGTTTTGTGCTGATGACGTATTAATTGGTAAGGCCACTGAACGAGATACAATAGAATTTATTTGTTTATTATTATTAGCCTGTGATATCCCACTGCAGGGCAAAGGCATCCCTACTCTCTTTCCACTTCTCTCTGTTCAAAGCTGTTAAGGACCAGTTTTTGTTGAAGGAGTCCAGCTCATCCCGCCATCTCTGTCTGGGCCTGCCACGATGTCGCTTGCCATTAAGAGGGACCCATTGGGTCGTAAGTTTGGCCCATTGTTCGTTTGACATGCGGCAGATGTGTCCAGCCCAGTTCCATTTTAGCGTGGCAGCTTTCCAAGTGGTATCAGTTATATTTGTGATGGAACGGATGGTTATATTCCTAACCCCGTCTGTTAGTTTGCTCGAGGTTTGCCCCCTGGCAAACCTCGTGCGTGGACTTCTGCTGATTTGTCAAAGACCATGTTTGACTATCATATGTGAGGATAGGAAGTATGCACACGTCAATGATTCTTCTCTTAAGGGACAAAGGAAGAGCACCCTTCATTAGATACAATAGAAGTTGTATTGTAATTTTGTCTGGAGGGCGTTTAGTATCGCGCAAAGTGTTAACTGAAACGAAACTCCCTTGATGTTCCCTTCGGCCGTAATTCCGTAAAGGAGATCAGCCATATTGGGCCCAAATCCCAAACTTTAAAAAACAGCTGAAGGATTGGTCGTAGAGATTCGGCGCAATACTAAAAAATAATAAGGGAGATTTCCTCGACCAGGGTAATACATTTTTTTTCGCTGGCCGGCATTTTGGGTTTTGGGCCCAACTTTATATGAAATATGGCTGGTCTACTTAAGGTGCAGCGCAGACGACAGACTATCCGTGACGCACTTTTTAGTCTGTGAAAATAGAACCTATGCAATTATATGCAGTAACGCACACGACGCGCAAAAAGTCCGGCGCACAAAAAATCCGTGTAATTCGGGCAGACCGCGCCGCGCCGCGCCGCGCCGCGCCGCTCCGCACAAAAAGTCTGTGAAAAAAATGGAACGTTTGCTTTAACGCGCGCTAACGCAGACTGCGCACACTTTAGTCGGCAATCTGCATTTGCTAGGGGTGGACGTAACGCACGCGATCTATTATCTTGGCGCGATTTATTATCAAAATAATACTTCGCGATCTCTGCACGATTTCCATAGCGTCTACGTCCCTACAGCTCTGCCGACAGAATGATCGAAGATGTGCGTCGTGTGCGTTGAGTCTGTGAAAAATCCGCGACCGACTTTTTGCGCGCCATGCAGACTTTTTGTGCGCCGCAGACTCGATCGCACAAAAAGTGTGCCGTCTGCGTTGCACCTTAAACTACTTTTTATTTTTTAAAATAAAAATTAATTTAAAGTAGACCATCGATTACCAACTTCTGTTTACAGTTAGCATGTGCATCCTATCCACACAGCCTGAGTTTAAGGCATGCGTGGCAAACCATTCTCTGCGCGCTTGCCTCGCTATACTTTGTGCGCAGCTTTTTACAGGGAACAGGGGGCCTAAAAACGCCACATTAAGCAGTTCCTCTAAAAGCTTTTATCATACTTAGATATCGATACCCATCATGTCTCCCAAGTTTCGCTCAATTTGACCTTGTATTAAGTTGTGAACTTTAATAGATTTACGCTCTAAAACATTATTGAATGATTTAATTGCAGGCCCTGTCGGTGTTGCCAGACTCGGTACCCCTGAGTCGACTGAAACATTTCCTTGAGAGCGCTCTGGATGGTCAGCTCACGTTGAAGCGACGCACGCAGGTACTCAAGGGACTGTTGTACGCTGAACATATGCAGGTGAGATACGATTTCTATTTCTTTTGATTACGCACTTCTTGTTTCAATCTTAGTAGCATAAGGGTCAGATAAGGTTTCATCCTAAACACCTCAATGCGGCTAAACATAATTTTAGGCAAGTCTTGAAACGAGTATGTAACTAAACTAAATACGAAAACATATAAGTTGAATCTGTGCCTGACCTAGGGGTTCAGTTTTCTAAGGACCTGACGTTCCGTAGATATATTGAGCATGTGTGTAAGCAGGCATTTAGGAGTCTAGACTTTATAATGCGCGAAACACCAGCTGGCTCGCACTAACGTAGGCAAATTCGCACCGGTTGCAGGAGCCATACGAATAAAAAACAGTGCCTCACAAGGGCTTGACATTTTTAACTGTACATTGGCGGAATTCGTGAGGGTGACTCGATTTATGAACTAGTAAATGATAATCATTTAATCACATTATTGCATTGTGTGTGAACCTGTAATGATATTGTAAGATTGTATAAATAAATATGACGGTGGCCATTAAACATCCGAGTAAGGCGGAGAACATAAGTACGGGGTTTTTAAAAATGTCTGAGCCTCGTGTCATCTCGCTCCCACGTTTTATGACCGCGGCTGCGATGAACGATGCCATAATTATACTATAGTGTGGTAGATGACATTATGAATTCCTTTTTTAAATTCTTATTTTTGTTACAGGTACAAGAACTGAAGCAGTTCCACGAATCGAAGAGTGTCTTAATAAACGCTTATAACGTGTGTCCCGTATGTAAGAAACGTTTCGGCAACCAGAGCGCGTTCGTCAGATACCCTAACGGTGATATTGTTCATTTCAGTTGTAGACTCGACAAGTAAAATATTTCCTTTATTTCATACTTCTTGTAAAATATTATTTAAAATTTTAGTGTACTATTATAAACCTCTGCTTACCCCTTCTGGGATTACGGGCGAGATGTTCAGTTAATACTATTACGGATTTATCGTTTTCCAAACATCTTTGGTAATTTCTTATAACAAAATGAGCTCGATTTTATTTATTGGCTGTGATCTGATGATGAATTTTCATTAGAAACAAATTACCATGTCCTCTAGAAAGGTTCGCAAATGAAAAGGGGTTCCTTGTCCTACTTTAACTTTGGTACCCTAATAACGTTATGTTTACAAAAATGCAATTCAAGTTAATTAAAGTAAAAGACATCGATTAAGAGCTCAACTGTGAGTAATGAATGATGAGACACAATTACTTTTCTCTATAGACAATGCTTAATGTTTAACTGCTTTCACATTTCTAGAATAAACTTATCAACGTTTATTATCATCATGTTTGATAACCATTCAAAAGACGTCCCCAGTCGGACATAAGGTTTATTTCCGTTATTTTCATGTATTTAAATACCTCTCATACATATGAAATATTTAGCTAATTTTGTACAGCAGTTTAAAAGTTTTATAATAAGAATCAATGTACAGAGTGTAACTATGTTTTAGTTATGTATTATTAGCTCATGTATGAAAATATTGAAATTATAATATATGAAATTTTATGCAACAATATTTGTCTTATTTCTCTTTCTTTAGAAAGGAATTTTAGTCTTAGTTCGTTTTTGACTTAGATACCTACACATTTTCGATGTATCAGTTAAATAAACATTTATATCTGGAGCCGGCCCTTAAGGCTACATTCCACAGTTTGGGACCGTGGCAGTTTGTTTGAGAGAGTTAGGAGGCGCTATTCGCAGACCTAACCCTTAGACTCCAGCTACGTGAAACTCCGAGCTAGGACAGCAGGATGGTACCTTCCAAGGTGTTTAGAACGAATATCACCGCACAAGAAACAATATTTACGCCAGTGGAAAGATTGGATCGCGCAACCTCATAATCATGCAAGGTTCCACAAGAAAAATTTTGAGGTTTCGCAGGGTTCGGTTCTTAGTCCACCCAAGAACCGAACCCTGCGAAACTTAAAATTTTTCTCCAAATGTACATCGCCTTTCTTGCCCACATACTTGATTTGCCAATAATTGCATACGCTTTATCGCATCTAGGACAGGGAGTTTAGTGCATTGACGATATCAAAGCCTGTTGCCAGTACCACCTCACCCATACACAACACAACAAAACCTATTCTTTTCGTGGGGGAATCCGAATACCGACTAAAACCCCACGGTGTTCCTTCCTACTACCGTGATAGGCAGTGCGGGATTTAGACGCACATCCTATTAAACTTATTTGCTTATCATTCAAATAATTTTGCACATTATTACGTTTGTACACAGTCCGTAGATGTTTGAATCTGATCTCCCTGTGATAATATTTTTAGGTAAAGTATTTTCCTTATCCATTTACTGTAAAATATAATAATATTATAGCCATGTTTGGTTGTAATGACGTCATGGCACTTAATAATTAAATCAAATGAATGTGCTTAACACTAATTAATAGGGAAGGAGGAAAAGGCGTAATTTATTGAAAATAATCATTATATAGTACTAGGAGTTCAGTGCAAATAAAGGACGTGTTATTATAATTTAAAACAATAAAATCAAAATGTTTCGCACCAAAATTAAAAAGCGAGAAGCAGAAATTATTAAAATCATAAATGTAAGTTATTTTTTTTTAATACTTATGCATTATTAGGTTCAAGTGCAGTGGAAGTGATTTTATTCTTACAGATGATCGTGTATTTAAACAATGTGGCTTCCACTAAAAGTATGTATACGCACATATTTAAATAGCCGAGTAGATTGTGGTGACGGCGACAGTCGTTAATCAATTTACTGGAAATTACATGAAGAGGTCTGTCTATCTACGTAGCCGATAGCTTTTAACAAAAATAGTTACGTAATTTAAATACTCTATGAATAGCCGAGTATACCTTGGCTACTAAGTGTAACTAGGTAAATAGGAACATCAGCACCTATCGTGAACAAGGACAAAACCGGAAAAAGACATTTAAAAAAAAATTGCAGGTACCTACTAAAAGTATTATGCTTTCTTGTTTTATAGCATGACATACGCATAATTTTTACAGAGCCTCACAGACTGCACATCTGAAGAGAAAGAGCAGAAAATACAGTCCATACAAATCCTGTACGCATTGGAACTTTTCGACAATAAGCAATATTCCCAGTCTATTAGGGAGTTTAGTAAACTCAAAAAAGATCCCGCTGAAGTCATAAGACTGTTCCCTGAACTAGACAATGATGACAAAGAAAAAACGAAGAAATTGACGGGCAAAGATTTACAGACTGCTTTGAAAGCATTAATAGAGTATTTGAAGGAGTTTAAAGCTAACATAGGAAATAGCACTGGTCAAGAAGAGGCGACGGCGAGACAGACGCAGCAACTAGAGTTGATCGATACTACTTTGTTAAAGTGCTACTTATTGGTAAAGTTATTTTTCAACATAAAAATTGACACAGATTAAACCAAATGGAAGATAATAAAATTAACTATGATTTTAACTATATTGTGATAAACTTTTCAGATTAATGCTGAGGTCTCACCTCTACTACGGAACAGCAATAATTGTCGTGTAGAAGAAGCCGAGACGGTGTTGTTACAGCACCGGAAGCATCGCGAATTAATTATATTATACAAACATAAAGGCCTGCATATGAAAGCGCTTCAGCTAATATCGCTACTAAGAGAGCAGGCCACGGGACAGGATATTAACGTGAATATTTATCAAGAAACGATGAATTATTTGAAAAACCTTGGTTAGTTTCGATTTTGATATCATTGCTGATCCGTGGTAGGTACTGAATTAACGCATTTTTATTTTCTAGGAGCTGAACATATATACTTAATATTCCAGTTCTCTGATGAGATATTGAAAGAACATCCAGAAAAAGGGTTGAAAATATTTACCGAGGAGAACGTAGACGCAGAAATCTTACCCCGTCAAGAGATATTCGATTTTCTTAAAAGGGAACACGAATCTCTGGTGATACCTTACTTAGAACATGTCGTCCATACCTGGAATGATACGACTTCTTCATTTCACAACTCCTTAATTAAAAGGTACCGAGAAAAAATAACTGATGAGAAAGTGAACCTAACAGATGCAGAGGTACAGCACATTAGGTCGAAATTACTTGCGTTTCTTGAAAAATCAGCACATTACACTCCGGAGAGAGTTGCTGTGCACTTCCCTACTGACAGCTTGTTTGAGGAGCGAGCTATCATTTATGGCAAGTTAGGACGACACGAGCAGGCTCTCGCCATTTATGTGCTGATATTGGGTAAGAGTGAAGTTAGTTTAGTTTTTCCTGATTAAGAGACACGAGTTGGAAATTCAATTTCCTAGGTTCGGAAAGTCAGATTTTTCCTAGTTTGGGATAAGTCTGCAATGTTTATGAAGCACCTACCTAGTTATCATACTTTTGCAAACTTGCAATCACAAACGTTATTTTCTTGCAGGCGATGTGGATAGAGCATTAAAATATTGCGAAGATGCACGCACGAGACCGAACTTCAAAGGCACAGATGTATACGTAATATTGATGAAGATTCTCATAAACCCTGAAAAAAGCAAAGTTTTCGTCGGCAAACCACTAGCTAATGTACCGAGGCATCCGGAGACAGCTGAACCGAACTTGGAGATGGCACTCAATATCTTGGATACGTATGCCAACCACATATCGCCCTTGAACGTAAGTTTGCTTAAAACAGATCGTATTTTGTCGCGATTTTGATTTGGTATGAAATACGATTGTGGAGAGACGGGAGTCATGGTTGATGACTCACATACTGGTCTTTCAAACTAGGGAAGAGACAAGCATCACTACACGTCTACACACGATGAGGCTTAAAAGAAGCAGGCATTACCATACTCACCAGTCCAGCTTGGGTAACCTTAGCGAGGAGTTTAGAAACCAAATGCGTCTGTCGCACTGCATAAACAATATCCTCTAATTACTAAATCATTGAAGTGCTCTACGGTAAAATCCTAGCTGCAATAAAAATTTCGAAATTATCGAATTTTTGCATTATTGCAGGCCCTGTCAGTGTTACCAGACTCAGTTCCCCTGGATCGTCTGAAATATTTTCTAGGATGCGCTATGGATGGACAGCTCACGTTGAAGCGACGCATGCAGGTCATCAAAGGATTGTCGTACGCTGAACAAGTGCAGGTTTGTGAGATACATAATATCCGTAATTATATATTATAGTTTTAATGTCTTATTATTCGTTTTAATGTCATACGCTTGTTACAGATACAAGAGCTAGAAAAGTTCCACGAATCGAAGAGCATAGTTATAAATGACGGTGACGTGTGTCCCGTGTGCAAGAAACGTTTTGGTAACCAGAGCGCCTTCGTCAGATACCCCAATGGTAAAATCGTCCATTTCAGTTGTAGACTTGACAAATGAAAAACTTTCGAGTCACAAAGTGTCTACATAAATGACATCTATTAAACAAGTACGCTGGACTAAATACACTAGTTATACGAAATGACAGTTGTTTTTGTGCCGATTCAAAGCGCCGCTCGAGGTTCTCAGGAACGAAAATTCAAATAAATAAAGTTGTGAATGTTCCATGTCGATAATGTGTCGATAATTTTCTTCAGACAATGAGTACACATTTTAAATTTACGTCTTTCAAATAGAAAATTAATGTCGCAAGATTCTGCAATTTGATTAGCTAAAACAAATTAGCAAATACTAGTTTCTAATTTCAAAAGGTAAATATTATTATGTAATGTTTAGGTACTTGTTTCTGAAGTAAACACCTAACATCGAAATAAAACGTGCCATTTACAATGTACTGTATACTTTAGCATTTTTACTTTAATTAAATACTTAATTTCAGATTTCCCACCGACTCAACTAAGCAGTTATGGCTCAACTATAGTAGCTTTTAGGCTAAATTTTAAGTTAAAGCTCACTGATCTGACCGAATGCGCTATAACTAACTTTACTGGGACACTATACACTGTTTATAGCTTGCGATCTGACCGCACCCTAATGAATTTTCAGTTAACCTTTGCAGCAATTATTCTATTACTTAAACATGAAGCATAAACATAACTAGGAGTGATCCGATATAAATTACTCTCAGTGGTTATAACGATCGATAAAGTTCATAACAGTATTTTTTATCGAAGGATTATGCACCATCTCTAATATTAGTTCCACGGTCCCTCACGTTGCTATCAGCGCCAAAATGGCGAAAATCAAATGTCTTCATTTTGTCATCGATAGTATGTAGTCCAGCGTACTTGTAGTTGTATAATACAGTCTACACATACATTTACAACTGCGCGCGCAGTGGTAGTGACCAATTAAACAACCGGAAAATTGGTCTGTTGGATGCTGCCAAACTCAGAAAACAATCACGATCTACTTTCCACAACTGTGGTTCAAACCAATGACCGGCGACGCATCTCGGCCGTCAAAACAATCAAATCTTATGCGGATAGATAATTCGTCAAAATTAAATAAAATCATAATGTGGGTAGATTTGACTTTTCTTTAACGAAATCTGCCTATCTACCCACATCATTGATCTAGAAGTGGTATATTGTTCACCAATCTTCATTGAATTAATTATAATTATGTATTTGTCGTATGGTGATTGTGATTTTGATTAATTTTGAATTTGCTGTAGAAAAAATTGTCAATAGCGCATCTTGCGCTATTGACCTACTTACCTAAATATAAAAAAAAACTGAGAATATTTTATTATCATGTTGTAATAACAATTCTAGAACATTGCTATATTTTTTCATTTATACAACATCGATTCTAAAATAAAATGTTTTGTTACCATGTAATCTACCAATATTGTACAATATTTCAAAGGTGTTTTAAGAAACACCTATCGAGCCGTAGGTCTGTAGGTAGTAGAAGGTATATTATATCGTATTCATTAGTTATTAGCCCATGTATAAATAGAAATATTATTAAGTAGTTGATTATAAAATAAGAATTGTATCCAAAAACATTTGTTTGGTTGCTACCCCTCCTCCAATAGAAAATAATACACACCGAAGAAAAATAGAAGATCGAAAATATGTTAATAAAAAATGTGTGTTTTGGCAGATATTGATTTCATTTTGCGTTTAGAGCGAAGCTTTCGCCTTGGACCACTTTTGGACAGAAAAAGAGACTATTAAAGTCTAGCAACTTAAGATTAGATGTGACATTGGTAACTAACTGAGTATAAATGTCGAAATAGCCTGGATATCGATGTCGTATCGTGTCAATAGCTGTGATGCTAAAATTAGACCTACGAGGGTACCAGTTTAAAAATGAATACATTGACGTATCCGCAAAGCGTAGCGCCCGCGATGTTTTTCATTGTAAACAAAATTATATAAGGTATTTCGTAAATCTGAAAACATGTCAGAATGACAAAATAGACAGATTATTTTAGCCTTGTGTTCACCAACATTTAAATCAACTGATTAAATATATAATCAGTTCTTTAATTAAAATTTTCTTGTGAAATTTCACATAAACCAATGCAAATGTTTAAATACCTAACCGATGGTTTTCATGGTTTGAATGTTGGAGAACTCAGGCCTTATTAGTTTAGATAAATTAACTTTTGAAACAGGTTACAGGCATTGTAGCTACCTAAAGAGTTTATGACGGCCGATAAGAATCAAATTATCAGTAGCAAAATGTTACGATAGTAATAAATAGATCTAAATGCACGCTACTTCTAGTTGATACTTCGTAGTTCCAGTAATCAATCAAACTAATAAGATCTACGATATGTAGTACATTACACACCTTTTACCGTCTAAGCAGTAGTTGGAAATATGTAGGTACATAGATAAGTACATTTACATTTACCTATATAATAGTTGCTAGCTTGTACTTATCACGCAGTAAAAAAATTGGGAAGACCGCCGTGACGTCACTTAAAGTTAATTTTAACGCAACATACAAAAAAACAAATAGGCAGGTAGTTAGTTGAATAGAAACAATCCGGAACTATTGGCACTTCTAGAGGCAAACTTACAGCCGTCTCGCTCTGCTTTTGACCATGTGACATTGAACTTATGTATTGACATTAATTATGTATGTATGAGTAATGTAATACATAATCAGTGTGGGTATAAGTGTGTGTGATCGCACGCGCCCGATGACGCGCGGTGACGCAACGACGTTGTCAGCGCCGCCGAACGGGTGCGTCTACTCGCGTCTCATTGCCGCTCGCCTCTGTGGCCCAATGGATAAGGCATCGGCCTCCTAAGCCGAGGATTGTGGGTTCGAGTCCCACCAGAGGTACACAACCGCCTTTTTGTAAGTGTCCGTTTGTAAATACTTATACTTGTTACAGCAAAAGCGTCAGTCGTTTCGTAGCTTTTGGATAATTAAATATGGTACAAATCTGTTGGTTGACAATTTTATTAAGAGTTAAATTAAATGTTTCAGGACGAATCAAATTCGACTTTTATTGTTTATATTGTTTTTTTTTTCATTTAAAGCATTCAACAAAACATTGTATGTAGCACAGTGCTCTGAATTACTATCTGGCGAACCTCAAGAAAGAATGCAATATAAGTAAGTAAGTATTTTACCTAACTTTTACGTATGTTATTTTTTCTAGAACCTATATAGAGATACATTAATCTATTCCATATAAACCACATCTGTTATTGCCTACAGATTACAGTACTGAGGAAGATAAGCAACCATTTTCGTTGCCTATTTAAAGTTTCAGTCCATCACCTGTCATTCCAGGATTTCATAACACGAGCGCTGACACTGTCACGTTTTGCTCGCACATTACATCTGACACAGATAAAACTATCTACCTACCTACAACATTGGCGTCGAGTTGTCGTCGTGTGTACTGTGTACCTATTATAAAAGTCCCATATCGCGAAGGGAAAGCTGTTAGATATGATAACGATACAATTTTATTGATAAGGACCGGTGAAGCATCGATCAGTCGATAGCTCATCGGTCGTGGTCCCTACATGGCTCCTCGCGCTCACACTAATCATTATCTATCAAATAATTAAGCTTTGTCATGAATTTGCCTTATCAGCGGTGATTTGAGGCAATCAACATTTTTTATTTATTTGTATACAACATTTTCTTTAGTCAACGGTAGTTTTTTGCGTGTTCAGTGTAGAAGAAACAGGAATATCGTGGACATTGACAGTGTATGATGAGAATGATGGGTGAGGGCGAGATGGTCTATGGGGACTACTACAATTACGAGAACAGCTGGTCGATAATCCCGCCGGACTATGGCGCTGACCTGGGCTACCAAGTACGACAACCACAGATAGAGGAAGACTATAAATACAACTCCTATGCGTAAGTATTTATTTTGGTACATAAGAATGTAATAAGTGCTTAAATAAAGCCAAACTACATTATTTTAATGAAACGTTACTATAAGATACTTGATCATGTCGTAGCTGTGGGATTCCCGGTAAAACAAAACACATTGACATAATGATTGTATAAGGAACTTGTTATCAGGTAAAATACCAAGGATGCTACTCAAACTATAGTCTCTAGACGCGCATGCATTTACGAAAACGAAGTGCATTTTATGGCAGCACGCGATCCTGACAATGTCGTTGAAAAATGTCTTGCGGACGAATTTAACTGAGTGCACTGAAATTGACAACGAGCGCCGTGAAACAACTTTGTCTTTCAGCATGATTTTCATGTTATTTTCTTTATTGAAACGAATTTTCTATGCGAAATCATATTAGAGTGAAATGTAACGTTCGTATTTTTCATGAGATTACTAGTTTTGTTTGTACAGTTTCCACTATAATAAAGGTCTTGTTTCTATCCTGAAGCAATATTGTTTTTCTTCAGTTGATTTTTTGAATGTAGCATTTAGGAGAAATAGTTAGATGATATTTATTAAAAATAATCGAACACATGTGGATTGATTCCGGGAAGAGACAAGCTACGTTCTGCTACCGTCTTCAATACAGATAGATATAATTATGATTCGCATTATCAGGTGAATCATTTTATTTTGATCACAGTTATATAAAATATGGGTGTGTACATCATGTATTTTATGGTTTCACACTTAATCGAAAGTACATAAAAGAAGACATACTTATTACTTCTTGTAGCATGCATAAATCAGCCAAAATAAAAATATGTTACATTTTTTAAAGGAAAATCAATAATAACGAGATTTGTTTGAGTAAAAGACACTTATAGGTTATTAAAGTGAATACTTTTTTTAAAGCATTTCGCTACTGTTGACAACACTCAGAAATATCCAAAATACTATGTATAATGTTACTAGTAGATATACCGGTAGTAGCAACGTTCCGGTCGATCGGTTCGGGTTCGCGTGTCGCACACTTATAGTCCCGTCGGCGATGAATCGGCGCACTGAGTACCATCGAGCTCGTAATCCACCAGCTGCAAGCTCTCCCATGCCTTCGTGGAGCCCTTAATTGGTTTGGAAACCCTCTTCGCAGGTTAGCGTGCTTTCACCCATTTAGGCTCAGTGCGCCTAACCAGATTGCCATAACGAAATATTCGTGAAACGCCATCGACCTACTCTATTCACTCGCAAGGGCGTACGAACTTGGATAAAGGAGTCCCACCAGCTATAAATTCGCTTTAAGTATCATAGGTGCTGACTGACGTGTTGCCGGGTGTCGTTTGTTTCTTTCTCCGCCAAACTATCTGGGTCACGAATGCGGTGTGCTGGCTCCGCGTGATTTATGTTTATAACTTTAATATGCGAACTTATACCCTTGAACTTACATTTCTCTAGCCACATTTCGCAGTTCATAAAATCTGATATTATGAAAAAGTTGTCGTGTAATTTGTTGACATTGTGCTGAGCTCGGGTAATGGCAGCCGGTTAGTTTGGCCATAAGGTAATTTTTTCTCGCGGCGGCGGCGGCGGCGCTTGGTACGAACGGCGCGACTCCTCAATACGATATTCTACTTATATACAAATTACATTTCTATCGTGCTTACTATCAACCCCCATTATTTTATCATTAACCAATGCAAATATAAAACGATCGTCTTTTTATTTTCAGTGACTAATTCACCACGTAATTTGTTTTTGTTCTACGTATCGTTTTATCCATTTTTCAGCAAATTTATTTGATGTATATCTTTATGAGGTTTATTTATACGTTGCTTAAAGTTAAGAGACGTTTAAATGTCAAAAATGTATGGTTAAACAGCCGCCAAACTTAACTTTAAGCAATGTTTAAATAAACTCCTAAATATATGGAATCTAAAATGATTAAGATTGTATGGTTATTGCAGCACATTGTGATATAAAGTAACATGCTCAGTTGATGTTTGAACTTGAACAATTATGATTCATTAAACACCCCGCCTTTACTGATTACGAGTTAGCATTTACACCTGGCCGCCGCATCAGTTTCGTTTGTACAGACGCCAGCACATCAAGCTACTACAATCTGTCACTTTTCTTTAATAGATTTTCAACTTTATCACTAAAACGTCTAAAACATTTAGGGTTCAAAGTTGACAGGGTTTAAAGTTCACTCGCCCTCCATAGAAAAGAAAGGATCTTCCGCCAAACGTGGACGGGTGTTATGTCTGATAGGCTCGATGATTGATGCCGGGACTGTGTATATATCATCCTAATAGCATTAGGTATATACAAAGTCGTGCGGTAAACTTTGCTTGCGCGATGCAGAATTTTCCAGTGAGTTGGAACCGCATAGTTTAAGGGGAGTTGGAACTGTCTGCGGTGCTGATGAGGCTGAGGGTGATGATTAGGAATCCACGTCCGCTGCATACTGGTGGTCAGCCGGCTGGCTGGTTGTGTGATAAAACAAAAGCTCTACGATTGTTTTTCATTCGTTATTAATGTTTTCATGGTTAAATTCTACGAATCAAAACATTAGTAACCTTTTATTTGATGAGTTACATATACCTACCTACTCGATTATGTTCAATGTTTTAATAATTGTGATTAATTTATAGTAATAAATTTACTGGGTGGGAGATGCAATGTGTTGTAGTAAAGCGTAGTGACTAGTGACCCGTGTAACAGAGGGCTATTGCACCTGCCTCCCTCCCCTCACAAATCTGGCCCTCGCAGCTTACCTCTCGATTATAGTATATGTAAAAATATGAAGTCTGTAACTTACTGCTTAGAACTTTGAATTACGTAGAAGATTGAATTTGTGGAGAATATTGGTAAAATTAAATAAGTAATGTGATCTAAAATGTCAGAATTGTTTTTTCTTTAATTCTGAAAGAGAATAATTTTATTAACAATTAAACTTTTACTTTTAACTTTCATTCGTTAAATACGTAAAAGTTCTCGATCGAGAGAAAAAATAGGAAGAGTACCTACGTAATACATAAATTAGCTCCAATAAGAATATGTTTTTCCCTTGTAATAAGAATTATTTAGATATTACGACAACCTGTTTTTGATAATTGATGGTCACTATCTTGTTGTACCTAATTTGGATTTTCGCGTAGGCGTTGCGTGGTGACAGTTCTTGTCGTAATGCCGACTGGCAACTAGTCAGAAATATTTTTTTCTTTCAACTACGTAGTAATGTTATCATTAATCACTACAAAACTGATCACAAAGGACGTATTTTTTGCTTAGAACCAAAACAGTGCAGAAATGTTGTATGAAATCTCATGGTTGCACAGTTTTTCATTAATGCACTGTTTTTTATTTTTATTTAGATATAAATTTACTGGCTGAAAATAAAAATCGGCTGAATAAAACCGAAATGGTGTAAAAAAAACATTGCGCGCATTTTGTACCATTATAAAACTTTCATAGTTCATATTTAGCAAGAAAAGTTTAAAAAAATGGAAATAGATAGCGATAGCGATATGAATTCAACTCCAGAAAGTATAAAAACAGCTGCAGATGAAATATTGTTGATAACCTTTTGCCGCAAAAGTCATGGGATAGGTACCTATTTTGTTTTCATTAACTTGAGTTTTTATTTTAAGTAGGTATATTTTGTCACGGTAGGTAGACTGATAGTTGAAAGAAAAGTAGATTACACACCTTGCTAAAGTGAGTAATTAATGCACATAACAGTCGTGCATTGATAACTCACTTTGCGCTCGATGCAACAATCTACTATAGCGATTGTTACTTAATAATGTAGTTTGCCAGTAATCCGTATCTCATAACTTTGGTGTTATTTTTTTTCTGTTCTTTCAGCGTAAAAGTGTAGAAATAAAATCAGTATTGGTTAGTTTAGTTTACTTTAATTCTATTTAGACTGAAGAAAATAATTATTTGCGTACGCCCGCGCCGTTGGCATTGGAACGAAATATTTTATAGGTTAGATTAATCGATTGAAGGATACAACAGAAGTTTTATTATTATTACGTTTGGGGGCGTTGAGTGTCCCGCCAAGTGTTAACATTTAAAAGAACGTCATCATTTACTATATAAAATCATAAGAAAAACGAACAAAAAAAAATGTAATTAAATCATAAAACATCTGAGAGGCAATCCTCGTAACTCACACGAACGTTTACAACCTGATCCGATTCTCAATCTGTCAAAAATACCTACAATTTCCTTACATTTTTGAAAAGTTTTTGACATTGATTGTCGCTGAGATGAGATTGCGAAAAGGTTTTGAACGTTTTTAATCAAGACATTATTTTATTTTTAATTACGGAAATTGGCCTTCTGATAACGTATCATATACTGCCTCCCCACACAAAGCGATGAGCGCGCAAGCGATTGTAGCGATAGATTTAAAAACTCATTCTCAATAAGTCAATTAAACATTTCGTGAGCTGCACGCCACTTATGGGGTTCGTTCCAATATAAATAATTGCCCTTTGTTGTTGCTGCGCTTTCACAGGGAAAGTGATGCATGCGCGTTGCCCTTTACGGCTTCACTAGTGTTTTGTTTAGAAATTTCAAAAAAAGTTTATCTTCGCTTGATGATAACTGACAGTTTAATCAGCCTAAAATGTTCCCACTGCTGGGACAAGGGCCTCCTTTCTTCGAGAGAGTTGCTGTGATCGCGATCGCGCGTGTGTGTGTGACGCGGGCCCAGTGCGGGTTGATATATGTCTCATGTCTTCAAAGTTTTGGCTCTAGGACATGCCGGTTTCCTCACGCTGTTTGCCTTGACCGTTTTAAGAGCAGTGGTGATGAATTTATTTACACAAAGTACAGCGTCTGCCTGGGTTCAAACCCACGACCTACAACTCGTAAGTCGGGGTTATTACCACTGAGCCATCACTGATAAGTTTAAGTGTTTCTATGTGATGTTTATTTCTGTAAAAGTTTATTACAAACACTTTTAGACGTCAATAATATTTTGAAATCAAGAGGTCGGTATTTCCTGGTGTTTCCTATCCGAATACTCTTAGAAGAAACACCGAAATACATTCAAAGGTCACAATCTCTTTTAATCTCCAGACATTATCTTGATCAGTGTGAGGATGTAAATTAGTATCTGAAATGGTCTTTTAAGGAAATAACTACACAGATTTGATTGGACCTGCTCAGTCAGTGCACGCTTGTGTCGGTAATTGAGCTCAATTCAGATGTTTAAGTTTGTGGGAAACTTATATTATTTCCAAGATATACAAGGATTAAAGTAAATAAATTGGAAAATATTTGCGTCCAAGATTCTTACAAGCACAAAGTCTTGTTGGAATTCGTTCTATAGTAAGTAATTTACTTAAGTCATGTGTTATCTACGAATGTGCTTACGAGATCAAATAAGTTTTAATTAATTTTTAGAAGGAATTCCACATACAAAGATACATACATAGTTAAGTACACATAAAAACATAACCCTTTCCTGGCTGTGCAGCTGTCACGTAGTCGGGTAGATAGTGTCATAATTATGTATTCCTCAGTTATTTAACAGTTTCATAAACTACTAATTCTATAATCGAATTGGTTTTTATAACCTCGCAGTAGGTGGGAAAAGTAGAGTATTCTCTTCGGGGATAAAGGTGTCTTCATCTTGGGCGAGCTTGAATCCTTCACTGCACTCAGGATTCTAGCCTTAACTCCCTCGCTTCGCTCAGGAGTTAACTCAGAGCTCCTTAGCTGCGCTCGGGAGCCCTAGAATCCTTCGTTGCGTTCAGGATTCAAAATAGAGCCCGCGACATTAAGACACTGCTTTATCCCCTTAGTGAATAATCTACTATTTCCAGCAGGAATTTTTCAGTAACAGAACGGAGTCTGGATTTGTACCCGGTTTAAACATTATTGGCGAAATGTGGGTGTATACACCTCGGCCTAACCCTTTTATTCACAGTCGATCGCGAATGGAAGATAGGATGAATTTTATTAAAAACTATATTACCAAATCAATTTTTACGATTTAGGACGCATTCTACCAAACTTTTATACTCTGAATGAGTCTTGTCCTGAGACTACATTTTGAATTTTTTTCCAATCTAGAACTGTCAGACGATTTTGACATTACAACTCTCCTATTTCCTCTGTTGGTTTGTTGGCTTTGAATAACAGTTTTAGACATCGAAGCATAATTACGTAATATATTTTTGATAAATAAATTACCTCAATGCAACCACCGAAATTCTTGGAATAAATGAGATCCTTAGATTCACAGTAGACTACTAGACTTACATATACTTTTTGGGTTTCGTAGACAAAGGGAGCCAACGGGACCCTATTACTAAACCTCCGTTGTCCGTCCGTCTGTAATTCAGCGAGCTGTATTTCACAGAGTGTGTATTTTTATACAAGGTGAAATTTTAATCACCGTTTTCCTTTTAAGGGGTCATTGTCACCGTTTTACACTTATAATATCATTGGTCATTGTACTCATCGTTATGAACAACTTTTACTATGGGACCAAACCTAAAACGTGAAAAAAAAAATCAGCTGTTCCCTACATTTATCTTCGCATAACTCGTCAAAATGCAAGGGACAGCTGATTTTTCTTCCGCGTTTTCAGGTTTGGCCCCATAGTAAAAGTTGTTAATATTATGAGTACAACTAGCTGCGGTTTCACCCGCGTAAGTTTCGATCCCGTGAGATTATCGGGATAAAAAGTATCCTATGTGTTAATCCTGGTTATAAAGTATATGTGTGCCAAACTTCATCCAAATCCGTTTAGTAGTTTTTGCGCGAAAGAGTAACAAACATCTATCCATCCTCACAAACTTTCGCATTTATAATATTAGTAGGATGACCCCTTAGGAGGAAAACGGTTATTAAAATTTCACCCAGTATAGCCGCTATAACAACAAATAACATAAAGTTAAAAAAGAGCCGAAAAACACACAGTTTCTAGTATGATCTCAATACAAGAAGTATATCTACATAGTGTTTTTTTCGGCGTTCTTTGCCTTATTGTATGGAACCCTGGATTCATTTCATGGTAACAGTTTGTTCGTCGATATCCCTTACACCTAAGTTGTTAAGAGCAGCCATAGATTAAACAAATAGCCCTATTGTCACGAAGTTAATCTTGTAGCTCAATCGTTTTCCTGTAATCTGCTGTTGCACACCTGCATGTCATAAAAATAACTGCTGTTTCCAAGTAACTTCATCAGGATTGTAGACTAATCATTAATTTATGTGATTAAAATACCATTTGGTTTTATTTTTGTAGCCTCTGCCCGCGACTTCGTCTTCGTCCGCATGAAATTTCTTGCACCCCCGACCCACGGCCACCCCGTCGCGTCGCAACGCACCGCCCGCGCCTGCCTGCGCTATGACTTCATTTTCGCTTGGGGTTATTCGTGACTTTTTTCTTTTTGCTTGGCTCCTAAGGGTTCTAGCGTGATATTAAATATAGCCTACCTTGAGAATTGTGCAAACAAACCCAAAGATATATTTTTTTAATCCGACTGGTAGGTCCAGAGATTAGCACGTTCAAACAAACAAACTCTTCAGTTTTATTATTAGTGGTATATATATAATTTTTTACGTTTTTTTAAACAGTCCATAAGAATTAGAACTGCTTACCAGTCGGATTGTTAATCTCAGTAATTATGGCACATTTTAAGTAGTTTTAACTACGCGTCTGTCACTAAAACCGTATTAAAATCTGAATCTCGATAAAATAACCTCTTTCTTTATTATTTTTGTTAGGTTATCTTAAGTTTTAGAAGTATTTTGCCATAGTTTTTTAATTCTTAAGCCTTTAATTATGTTATTGTTATCAACTTATCACCTATTTCTGAGATTGCTGGTTAACCTATAATTGGCAACTGTGTAAGTCCCAGGCTATTGTCACTTACAGTACTTAATCTCAATGATATTATATACAATAAAGAGGTAGATAGGGCACTAGCGCGCGCAAATAGTTGCAGTCAAATTCAGACAATTGTCGTAATTTCGTTTAGTCGACACACTTCAAGCGCAACACACTACAGATAGCTATCTCTTTCTATGTCATACGTTCCGTATTATCTGTCGCAGTCGTAGTTTAAAACCACTATCCCAACAACACAAAACGTCGCTCAGTATGAACGTAGCATATCTTTCCTTTATAATATCATTGACTTAATCTAATATATAAAATTCTCGTGTCACAGTGTTAGTTACCATACTCCTCCGAAACGGCTGCACCGATTTGTATGAAATTTTGTGTGCATATCGGGTAGGTTTTAGAATCGGCTACTATCTATTTTTTTTTTTTTGCAAAACGACGTTTGCGGGGTCAGCTAGTATTATATATTATACATTAGCAGACTACACAATTGAATATAATAGGTCAGGGAAATTAACTGTTTATCAAATTGACACACTACGTCAATTTACCGAGTTTAGCCATTTCACTGTCAAAGAATGACAGCTGTAATTTGAATATACGGAGGTAGTCAATTTGCTAAACAATTAATTTCCATTACTTTATATGCATACTGAATGTGGGATATTATTTCAACTTTAAACAAAAATAAGAGTTTTAATCGTTTAAGTTTTACTAACACTTAATTTTAATCTTGAGAAAAAGTTTTATTAGTAGATAAATCGGTAGGTATTTTATTGAAGGCGTAAAGAATAAAAATAAAAATCATTTATTAAAATTTGTAGAAAAATATAGACTGGTTGACTGGTAGAAAATGCCTATGGCATTAAGTCCGCCTCTGTACATGTATGTGCTTGAAGTATTAAATAAATTAATAAATAAGTTAATTAATAGATGTTACCAGTCATAAAAGTTTGTGGTTTAATGCATTAAACCACAAACTTACAAAAAGTACCTACATTCTATATTTTGCCTGTTTAGGGCACGCTTGAGGTACGCATATTAATTTTAATAGGTAAGTACTTTTTTTTAATAAGATATGCAGAATATATATATCTAATATGATTTAATAAACAAGATAAATTTAAATTTATATAAATATTGTGTACACACGTACTACCTAACAAAACTTGAAACCTTAAAATAACATTTTGTCTTTAGAGACATAATTTCTGTAAAAGTTAAACTAAATAAACACACGCCACAAAAATATGGAAACCTAAAATATATTTTGAATGTTACTGAAATTCTTGTAAACTTCACATAAAAACGATTTTCTATCAACCATCTATGAAGTTTAATTTTAAAATATACGGAACATGAAATATTTTACAGACACAACTATAAGTTGTAAATAATCCATAGAAACGAAAAAAAAATAAAGGTATTTAAGTATAATATATTAAAAATTAAATAATACTTGATACACATAATAAATACTGGCTCCTTCTCATTTTTTCACATCCATTACGCTGTTTCTACGTACTATTTACTATCATTGAAGCGGAGTAAATGTTGTATGCAAAATGTCTGAAGTAATTTTAAAATTAGTACTACGTAAAAAAAAATTTTTTTTCGTTTCAATATGGTCTTACCACTGTCATAGAGATGATTCTCCTATAATTAAATATTTCGTGTATGAATAGATAGACCTTATATGTATGTATATAAATGGGAATTCCTATAAGATCTTTGGTCAAGCCCGGTTAAGTAAGTACCTAGTCGACAACCAATACATAGTTTAACTGCGAAAGGCCATTGTTTAAAAAAAATATGTTTGGTAACATGGAAACATCATAGATGAGAATGGAAATATTAGAAAGTAAGTACTAAAACCTTCACAGGTACGCCGCCGTAGCCCCGTCCTAGCGGATTTCAACGAAGTTAAATCCGAATAAAAAGCTTTAACACAATTAGGCCGTATTGTTCTAAGTAACTTCTAAACTCCAATTGCACACCTGCAAGTCATAAAACAAACTTATATTGTTTTCATTATACTGACTAGATTTTGTGGTACCGGTACTTCAGCGTAAGTTTAGCAATTAGGTAGGGGTAATTGTAATACATGAAATGATTTCTATCAAATGATAGACTAGACTTAGCTGTCTAGTTTTCTATTAATGTGTTACAATTTAAAGTAAATGGAAAATTCGGTTTCTACTAATAGTTGTGCGGGAAAAGGGCTTCATCCCCTATACTGTCGATGGCACATATAAAATGTTATAAGCCCAGTATGTACTCTGCGTTTTATATTTACCTACCAATCATTTTAAGCATTCAAAAGTATACTAAATTGACAGCCCATTCCACGTATTCACCAGGTAGTGTTAAATTTTATAATGACAAAAGCTTTATAGACTTCAATTGCTGGTTTCGAAACCAAGGGAGAGCTCTATTCAAGTTGCAACATGTGTCCGAAGGTTAACTTAACGATTAAGTGACTAGTGAAACAATAAACTATTATAACGAAAAGGAGCACCGAAAACAATCGCCTGCGCACACGTGCAAGGCATAAACTCGGTACCTGTTCGCAGAAGAGCGTATTGTCTTCACGCCTTCAATGCGCTAAGTACTTCAACATGTGCAAGAGATTTGACAGATTTTGCAAAAGGAAATATACTTAATTTTTGTAGTTGTGTTTTACCATGTTTACCATGCATTTAACATCATCTGTAAATGAGGAAGAGTGGTGGTTATGTTTGCTGGCATTTTTTCAGGAATAAGACCGTCTAGTTCATTGATAACATTATTGACATAGGTACTCACAATTGAAATACTTTGCCATGTCATGTCAAAAGAAGTTAGATGTTTTAAGAAAAAAATAAAATGAAAGGATGTTTAGAATAGCATACCTAAAGTTAAAAAAATATTAAGTTTCTATTATAAAAAGGAACTATCGAATAGAGGTATTTTGAAATAAGTACACAAAGTCCCTACTATGAACTACGCATAGGCAACAAAAAATCCGTTTCAAATATTTTGCTAACATAAGCTTACACGGGCTTATTAAAACACTCTAAATGAAAATCGTTATCCGGGCATTTGGAGCGGCGTCCATAACGAACCCGGCCTCAACAATGGGCTTAATGCTCGCACTCATTACAAAAAGCGACATAACATAACGCGCTACGTCGAAAGCTCCTCTATTCAAAGTGTATACTCCAGTTTTTTTTGTTGGGAAGGCTTCGGCTGCGGCGCGATTGGTCGCCGCGAATCCCGCCCAGTCGGCGGCGCGTCGCCATTGGCGCAGGTCAGTGGAGCACCCTCAAGGCAAGTCCGGAGCTGAGTAGGCTGTCGAGGTACGAGGGCGGCGCGGGGTGTTCTTCACCCCGAGCACCACTCGAGGGTTGTTTAGTGCGGACGCGGCGTCGCGAGGCGCAGCACGTGTTGACGCGAGTGTAGCTACAGCCATCAAGATTATCCCGAAGGCGAGTTCTCCCGGTCGGGAGATGAAGTGCGAGGAGGGCGAGAGCGCGCGGTCTCCGCCGCCGCTGCTGCCGCCGGCGTCCCTGCTTGCATGGAGCCCTATCCTGCTGCCACCGTGGGGCCCGGCCTTCCTGCCGGCGCTCTACCCGGCTGCCTTCCGATCCGCGTTTCCCGGGTGAGATACGGATATGTGATCATTGATGAATCAAAAGTAATCAAGTGATTATTTTGTTCGCGTTTTGGTCTTTTGATACGTATTTTTTTATTTAGTTTTTTTTTAATATTACGGCAATTCAGGGTTCTGACTCGTAAAGTGCAAAAAATATGGATTGTTTTTTTCACTCAACTAGTTTTATAGGTCTTGAGAAAGTTAAGTTTACTTAAGTTTTGCAATCCAATGCTCAAATTCTACGTTTCTGTCACAATTATCTCCAACGCGTCTTATTCTCGACCCTGAGGATCGTGACGTGACATTCCACGTGATAGTTTTTGCACCTCTCTTAGTGAGAGGTGGTTTATGGCGTTGTTTACAACCTGCAGGTTGTTTTGTGAGCCTCCATTCACCAGGTCACGTACTGGACCCGCGGGAACCTCACAGCTACATGTAACACTGATTGACACAGCCGATGGAACACTCGTTCAATGTAAAGAAACCTTCCATTCTTTAGGTCACGTATTCTCGAGAGGTGCTCTTTAACAATAATGGCTGAATTGATGGAATTTGGAATGTTTTCTTTCAATTACACACCATCGAGACTTGTCGCTTCTTAGATGACGTGAGGTTTGAAGTTTATTTGTGAAGGAGTGGGTGCTTGGACTACGTTGTTACGTGCTTCAATAGGAGACTTTTTGTGATCCCATTTACTATTTGTAGAGTTGTAGGCGTGAGATTAATTTTAATATTTTTATTTAAGTAGGTAGGTTTCTACTTTCTTTATTTAAAGTATTGGTCTCTTTAGTTTAGATTTTGCTTTGAGAACATTTTGTATTGTGTCAGTTTCTGCTAAAAGAATATTATTGAGGAGGTTTTCGTATTTGCTCCGTGGGTTTTCTCTACTTTTTTCAGCTTATCTCAACTTGCACTACTTACAATGAAAACATATTAGCATCAATTTAACATAGACGAATGATAAAAATACCAGATATTGATTACGGTAGATTTGAAAAAAAACTAGGTACAGATTTTCCAAAATTGTTGAGTTTGTGCGCGTTTAAATCTTTCCTTCACACATTTGAAACTTAAGCGCTGCGGTGCATAATTAGCTATTATTAATACGAGTTACGTTATAGTTAGGTGAACTGTGACTGTTATGCTTACATATTAAATACGTTATATTTTATTATTATTATATCAAAGCCTTCATTAAAATTTCAAAAAAGTGTTGCATTATTTCTCGATTTTCATAAAATCTGATCCACAGTTTCCTTTGTCGTAGATTGCTGGACAGCATGAAGATGCCTGGACAGCGGCCTGGTTTCCAGATCTCGGACATCCTGGGTCTGAACGAGGGCAAGGGCCTGGAGTCAGCGCCAGCGCAGGGGTCACTCGGTGGGTGCTCTTTGGAGCTGCCGCCGTACGCGCCTCCCCATCATCCCTACTCCCATGAATTATTGAGGCACCATCAACCCTGGCTGTCCCTGGAGCACCATGATGCACATAACAACTGTAAGTATTTTTAATTATATTTTTTCATAGTTTGAAAATCTAGCCGGTCTAATCTGTAAAAATCTCATAGTGAAATCTTAGGAGAAGCGAGCTTTCAATAGTGGCCCCGATTCTGTTGTTCACAAACTAAACTAATTTTAAGTTCAGTGCATCTTTTTCTTTCTATTTCATTATGAAAAGGACAGAAGATAAATATTAGTTTAGTCCTGTCAAATTAGTCAGCGCCTGACGTCAATTGACGTATTTTTAGTAGCCAATTTTTTAATCGCGTCTAAACTAATATTTATCTTCTGTCCTTTTCATAATGAAATAGAAAGAAAAAGATGCACTGAACTTAAATTTAGTTTAGTTTGTGAACAACAGAATCGGGGCCAGTGTCTATCCCAAAGAGAATGTAAACACTAGCGTTATAGTCTATCTCTTGTGAATTACGACTCACTTCAACCAGACTTCAACTAAGTTGTCACGACTAAATTTTCACAAATAGACTGGCTAATGGTTTTGGATACATTCCGTCCGTCGGCGCCGGTGAAATTTTATGACAAAAACCACAACCAACTGGCCGTCCAAGCCCTGGGCACTTTAGGAACCAATGCATCCTCCTGATTGAATGCGATCTTCTTCATCATTGTTTTAGCATGAATTGAATCTATAGTGCTGATTATAAACGTCTATTTGTTCATGTGATTGTGTTGTTTGTAGGGTCGATGTACTACTTGCCAGAATATGTTCAATAGGATAGTGAATTTGTGCTTTGAGAATAACGTTTTTTTAACCGACTTCAAAAAAAGGAGGAGGTTCTCAATTCGACGTTATGTTTTTTTTTTTTGGGTTTGTTACGCGATTACTCCGCCAATTGTAGACCGATTTTCAAAATTCTTTTTTTGAAAGGGTATGCTCCCGAGGTGGTCCCATTGTCACCAAATTGGAATCTGATGATTGGATCCTGGAGAAATCGAGGGCAACCCTCAAATTTTGTAGACATACCTATAGCGATTTGGGTATTTTTTATAGTAACTCGTGCATTACTGATGATGAAGACCACAGATGGCCATAGGAACTACTCAATAATAAATATTTTACGGTTTGCGATTCGATTAGGTACTTTAATGTGGTTGCTAAGCACAATGCGTATCGTGAAGTGGAGCTGATGGTGACTTTTCAATCAGCTCAAGTTCTCTTGGTTCTTACAAGGAGAACTCCTCAACAATTAACGTTCTGCATCGGGAAAAGCAATATTTTGTAAAAGGTGATGAGCAGTTGACATTAGGCTATTGTAACTTAGATAAGTTAGAAACTGGCCCACTAAAAAGTGAACAATAAAAACTTTTTTATAAAAAAAAACAACCGACTTCCAAAAACACTACAAAGTGAAAAATAACTTTAATTTCGGAAGTCGGTGTCAATAAAAGAAAATGCGGAACCAACGACACCGACTTCCGAAATTAAAGTTATTTTTCACTTTGTAGTGTTTTTTTGGAAGTCGGTTGTCTCTGCTTAGTGAAAGATCGAGTTCAGTGTTATGTATGCCTGTAATCACTTCTAAATTATTGTATTTTAAGAAAAGCGTTTTTTTTTGTTTGTTTGTTTCGCGATATCTCGTAAATCGATTTCAAAGATTCTGTTTTTATTGCCTCAGGGGTGATCTCATATCAATTTCTTTGCTTGGGTGGTTTTAGAATTAGCTTCAATAATACCTGCTTATTTTTGAAAAAAAAAAAACTTATTTTTGCCACTTTGTTTATATTATATTGATGATGTTGTAATGATTTCCTGTCACTGATATTTACATAACACGTAGTGTTATACGTATTTTGTGTGGGGTAAGTAACAACTTGAAAGTGAAAAATATAAACGTTTTTTACAACAACAAAAAAAAACAACTTTAATTTCGGAAGTCGATGGCAAATAACAAAAATGTGAACATAACGACCGACTTCCAAAATTTAAGTTATTTTTCACTTTATAGTGTCTTTTTTGGAAGTCTGATGTTTTTTTTTTTTTTTTGTAAAAAAGTTTTTATGTATTTTTTATTTGAAACAAGAGCGAAGGATACTTTAATTTGCGAGAGTAGGAAGGAATTATAATTACTACAAATCCGGTTTTAATTGTATTTTTCAGTCAACGATTCTATTACTTATATTGGCTTTGGAGGTATTATCTATATTTACATTCAATCATAGTTTCATTGCCTGCTCAGACTAACTCGGCAGTTAACAAGTACAGCAAGTAGGTAAGTACTTAAATTAGTGAGTAAAGTTTATAACAAACAGCAATCCATCTAGTATTGATCTAGCTTCTCCATTGAAGGGTTTTCTAACAAGTTACGATGCTTCATTCAAGTTATTAGCTTTCGACGGCGAGTACCCTAATAAACACTAGTGTGTGGTCTAACTAAGTGGCGCTTCTGAAGTTCTGACTGTGAGTACTGAAACGGGATCGATTGGTTTGCTGTGTAAGTGTGTACCCACTTTATTTAGTATGTTACCTGAAACGTTACATTGAAACGATCGATGGACTGTGTGAAAGATGATATTAGTATATCGATATGACGACTAGTACAGAAAGTAAGGAAGAAAAAGACATGTTGCGCCATGGATGATGTCCTGAAACGATTATTTTTTTGTTTCAACATATTATTTATTTTCTTAGTGAATGCAAAACTGGCGCTTATGACGCGATTCAAATAGTTAGTACTTGAAAACAAAACAGTCTCGTACTTCAAAATGGTTTCTCTGTAAACCTTAATGTGCTAAGCAAATAATACATCCACCACTCCATACATCATTGGTGTCAAATCAGTATTTTTTGGACACAAATCTACATCACTTTGAAGTACCTATGTAAAAAAAAGCCTGCCTAAGTGGCCACTTGACATAAAATCAACTCACTGTCAGTTGTAGCTATATTTGTGTCACAATTAGTTTAATTTATGTGTTCCCTATTAGTTCAAGGTTCATACTAAGCATAACAAAAAATACTCCATAAAAGTAACATGATACAAACCCAAACACAAAGCCCAATGGCTACCAAGAAAAGGAAATAGTAGCGTTGTTCCTGAGTAGGTAACAAAATTAGTAAAAATTATTACCTAATAAGTATCATGTGTAAAATTGGCGGCCATTGTATTCCCGTGTTAATACATAATCATACATAATCAGCCTATAATGTTCCCAGCCTATAACCTCCATGAGAGGGAGTGGGCCGTAATCCACCACGCGGGCCCAGTGCGGGTTGGTAGATGTCACATGTCTTCGAATTTTTGGTTCTAGGACATGCCGGTTTCCTCACGATGTTTTCCTTCACCGTTTTAAGAGCAAAGGTGATGAAATAATTTACACAAAGTAAAGCGCCTGACGGGGTTCGAACCTACGACCTACAATTCGTAAGTTGCGGCTGTTACCACTGGGTCACCAGTGCTCTGTGTGCTGCTGTGTGTGCCCGTGTTAATATCAAGTGATAATATACTACCTGTTATTATGACATATATTACACACCCATGGTTCACATAGGGGTCCTTTGCGAATAATTAGTGTTAGCCTTTTTCCGATGTTACCAGCTTGTTTTATGGAAATTTCTCTTTTTTTGTGGGTTGTTTTGAGCTATTTATTATTCAGAACCTGTTTTCATCTGGTTCATTGCCGGGCCGTTTTTTTAAACATCAGATTACTTTTATTTGGAGAATAATAAATATTGCGGTTTGACGACTTTTGTATAGAAAATATATTTGAATTTCTTCAATAATCACCTAAAGTATGATGCCTATTTATCTGTTGGAAACTGTTATCAAGACCATACGCACAGTATTAGCGCCCAGTTTTATAAAGTCGTCATCTCGTAAGATTATATACTTTTATCCGAAGATAAAAGATAAAAAGTATGGTTTGAACCTTCAGCACAACATAGCGTGATGAGTTATATCACTTTGTTATCCAAGTCAATAAGTAAATAACATATGAAATACGATGGTATTTTTCATAGATTTTGTTGCCATGTTTTGATCAAGGTTCAAGCTCCAGAAACTTGGGTAAAACCATCTTGGGTCTCGGCCATATAGTTTTTGTACTATACATGAGTTGACGGCTTGTACTTCGAGTCATTAAGGCCAAATTACAAATAAAACTATAACATCAAAAACCCTAAACCTGACCCAGCCGTCGGTATTTGATCCACTTCAGATACTAAACATAGGCCTATATCAGCGGCATTTATCTCCAAAATTGTCATCTCTGAATTATCATACACAAATACGTTGACCCACTCGAAAGTAATGTGTATTCGGTAGTGGTTGGAGAGGCCGAGATTATTTTTTGAAATGCTCCTTCATTCAAGTGCCTTCACCCGCTAATCTAGTGTTGTCATTAATTATTTTTATCGCTTATCGAACACTTTCGGCTCATTCTGCTAGTACTTGTGCATTGGATTGCTTGTAGCCGATTCTATCTGGCGTTGATTGATTGGCTTTTTGAGAGTTTTAGTGGTTCATTACCATCGAGATAGTTGTATTCAAATATCTGTTGAAGTGGGCGGCGGCGGTGATGTGAAAGTTTTATATGAATGGGTCAAACTTCACTTAGTGCTAATTTTCCAACCGACAAATAATTTTTAAAATTTTTATTCGTGAATTAAAATTGACGTCTGACAGATTTTGTATCGAAGAACTGTCAAAAATTCAAAATTATTCCTCGGATAAAACTATCTGGCGTTGGAAAAATCAACCCTTAATCTGTTATGCTACTTTCGGGCTCTAAAAATCCTGCTATAATTGTAGTTTTCTGTTAACTAGGCAAAGACAACTAGATTATATACCTACTAGCTTGGAGTTTAATTTTGAGCTGAAATGCTATTCCAAAAAAATCTGACGTAGACATTCTTCATAAAAAAAAGGTTCAAATTCTTCAATATAGACTAAAGACTCTCCAATTCTATTATAAACATTTTCCAAAATCCAGAATCTATGTCACCGGATATTCCAATGAAATTCAAAAAATAAATAAAATCTCATGAGTTTTAAATGGGGTTGTGTACATTTCACGCCCTGCAGGGTAATTTGAGGGTAGCTACACTAGCTACCAGTGATTGTTTAGCGCGAGGGGTGAGACGGAACGAATTTGTCACCAATAGATGGTGATGGGGCTCATGGGGCTCGGAGCCAGCTGTCGGCTATCAATTACAACATGTTTGCGGCTGTTGGGGATGCTATTTGTTCATTATTCGATGACAGTTATAGATTTTATTGTGTTGAGCTTTTATCTAGGAGAGAATGAGGATGTAGTGTGGCCATGGATTTGTATTTTACCGTGCTAGGTTTATGTGATTAATGATTTTAATAATTGGTTATGCAAGATTTGTGATAGAGTTTTTATTCTTAATGATGTCATTAATCATTTTTCATTTTATATTATGATTTCGTAATATCTGTTGGTGACAACGTTATAAAATGTAGCGTAAGCTTACTGCAATGTCACAAAATAACCCACTAAGTTAGGAGATAAAGAGCATCCGTGACTCGATACTTTTATTAAATTTCCTGGTTGCGCTTATGAAGGTAAGCAGGACGATCGTTGAACAAAAGCTGCCAGCTGCCGGGGGGTGGGTGTGGCTGGCCCCCTCCCCCCTCCCGGCTCGCGACCCACCCCCTCTCTGGTCCACCACGCCCAGGCGTACCCCGCCCGCCCGAATTATCATATCCGTGTGAAACAACTGAACCTTCGAGGGGTGAATACGGAACAATGTAATATTTGCTGTGATTTTTTCACGTCCCATTATTTGTTGGAACATGAACATGGCATCTAGTTAGAGTTAAATACAGCGTAACCCTCGCGAGATTAACTGGAGATTTAGTGTGAGTGTTTGATACAAGCGTCGTTTTGTTTAGTGGTTATATTGCTATTAGTTGTGTATGATTTTATTAGTTGTTGAAAATTTTCTCACGTTTTAAATGGTGACATTATAATCCGAGTAATTCCTATTTTGCATAGTTATAACATTAAATTGCTGATTCACTTGACTAATAAGCATTTTTCTTTTGTCATAGGTGTTGTTGGCCAGCAAGCAAGCCCAGACAGCACATCACGTGCTTCAGAGCTCTCGTACGTGGGACCGTCGGCATCGTCGCCGCCGGTGAACGACATCCGGCACGAGCACGAACACGATGACGAGCACGACATCGAGCAAGACGACGAACACGACCACGAACCGACCATCAACCCCGGCTCCGACAGCCTCGCACACAAGAAACGCAAACGACGAGTACTCTTCTCAAAGGCACAAACATACGAGCTTGAAAGACGCTTCCGTCAACAGAGGTACCTGTCAGCCCCCGAGAGGGAACACCTCGCCAGCTTGATACGTCTGACGCCGACGCAGGTCAAGATATGGTTCCAGAACCACAGGTACAAGACTAAGAGGGCGGTTCAGGAGAAGGGAGCCCATGATTTGAATGTAGGGGGGCTGAACTCTCCGCGGAGGGTGGCGGTGCCGGTTTTGGTGAAGGATGGCAGGCCGTGTGTGGGCAAGCCTGACGGTCTGCCGCCGTTGGGCATGTCCCTGCCGCCGTACCATCAGTCCATGCATCATCAGCCGCCCGTGGCTGGTCATGCGCCACAAGGCGGTGGATGCTGGTGGTGAAACTTACCTACCTACATACAAAGAGTTGAAGTGATTACCTAGTCCATGTGTCGTAGTTTGGAAAATTCGGTTTATTTGTCGCAGTGCAAATTGTTATAATCCGCGACGGTGCCTACGAATACATTGCTAGTCTCAATAGCACTGGAGACAGCGGAGCCACCTATGTATTCCAATGTGTCGTTTATCTTGCACGAAATAGAGATGAGACATTCTTTCTCATCAAACCGATAGTGATACTTAATCAATTCTTAGTACAAATAGTCAATCGGTTTAAAAACTTTACAACTATACTGCAGTCTATCATACAAATAAACCGATTTCTCCAAACGAAAGACATTTAAAATTATGAGCAAATGTTTCGTAGTTTTCGTTATGAAATTGTTAAAAGTATTGTTCAATTGAAATAGCAACTCGAATACGACTTACAAGTACATTTATTCGTACTTAGATTGAAAAATTTAAGGTATCTGGAGTTCCTACTTATTTGTAATATAATTATGTCTAATATTAATGAGTCAAGTGAAATTTTCAGCTGATTTTTAAGAGCGTCCTTGTTACAGGCGTTCGTCAAGTGATGATGATGCATTCCATGTTGGTGGGAGTTTGTATATTTGTGTATAAACCTGTGTCACTTTTAGCTAAGTAATATTATGAGAAATGACCAGATTTTATCAGAATGCAATATCTAGATGTAAGATTCAGTATTATCATAGTCGAATATGTCTAGTTGATAGTCATTTATGTATATTCAAAGTTTTATATTAATACGCGTACAAGCGTATGAATTTAGATTAATATTAACGGTAAATGTATATTATGTACATACTTGTGTGATTAGTTACCGAGAATATAAAGTATTCCCATACGGTATAGAAAATATATTGTCTAGTATATGAACATTCGTAATAGATGTTAGTAGAAAATAATAACAATAATAATACAAATTCACTACGTAAGTAAATTGTACCCATTCTTATATCCATAGGCAATCAATTTTCACGCAGTGTTTAATAATGTTGTCCCTCCCATCATAGAAGATAAAACGAGATTGTAAAAATGTGTTATACTTATATAAATTATTACCAGAATAACCTATTAAAATGATTGAAATTATCTCATCGTTTTTCCTTTCACACCCTGTGCATCTCTATTTTTATTTTTTAATTGAAGGTGTTACGATAACGATAGACCATAAAGATGCATACGGTTAATAATTTCAAGAACGGAACGAAAAATGCAACAAAATCCACAACACAACTGTGAACGCTTCATGTGAAGCGAGAAGAAGAATCCTGAACATCTGAGTAGGCTTTTGGGTAGAGTAACTGGGTAGGCTTTATAGTTTTGGGTAACAGTTGAGGTAAACTCTTAGATAAAAGTGATAATAAAAATTCCGGGTTAGTTAATTCTTTGTTTTATGACATTTAGATTCATTAGCTATATATTTGGAAATTCTTCCAAGTAGATAGCTAGGTAAAAGACGTTATTGTTTTCTGCTCAATAAGGTAGGATAATTTGGACGACTCTTACATATTTCTCGATATTTTTGGAAGGACTCATTTAAATAAGCTCCAGATATTTTCAAGTTGGTAAAACCAGCTTATTACTGTCAAAGAACAGACTCGTTGCACATCAACAAACAGAGGATGTTCCGATCAAACAGTCCACGTGACGAGCAAATAGTACGGACGATACAAGTCGTGTCGCTGTGTGACCGATCATTGTTTACCGTTACAATATTTACCAGTCCCGGCCCTTTATCTAATCGTCGGCTGCCAACCGCGATAGCTTGCGACCCGATTACTGGAATACCTGTGGCTGTAGTGTTTTCTATTCAACTGTTCTATTTATTTCTACTTGTAGTTCAATCTAGGGTAGGTGCTTTCAAAAATAGCCCTCTACGAAGGGTCTACGAGGCTACGAGGTTGTCTACTAGAAATTCATATTTTATATTGAAAACTGGGCTTGCGTGGGATTGTGGTAGGTATACCACACTGTGAAATCCCACTCTTGCGTGAAAATGGAGGTTTCACCATTTCACTTACCACATTGTAATCATAAAGTTTTGTCAAATTGCAAAATACCAATAAATCTCATGTCGTTATGATACTTAGATTAGTTAATATAGTTAACACACAAAGGGCCGCATGCAGTTAAAGTGACTGTGCTGTCACCGACGACCCATTGGAAATTTGGAAGTGGCGATATTTTGGGCCAACAAGATCTAAAATACAGTCATGCCAGCTACGCGAATAAGAAGAAGTTAACATTTTTAACCGACTTCAAAAAGGAAGAGGTTATCAATTCGGTTGTATTTTTTTTTTTTTATGTTTGTTACCTCAGTACGCCGTCATTTATGAACCGATTTGGAATTTTTTTTAATTTGAAAGGATATGCTTCCAGATTGGTCCCATTTTTGTCAAAATCTAGTTCTGATGATGGGATCCATGAGGAATTGAGGGAACTCCTCAAATATTATAGGCATACATATAGCAATTTTGGTATTTTCATCAACATGTCAAGCATTTGCATTCAAAAAGTATAATTTGGTGAAGTGGAACTGATGAAGGAGACGACAGATAGCCACAGGAACTCTTCAATGATAATAAGTATTTCACGGGTGGCGATAAGATATCTCGATTAAGATAGTTAAGCGACTACGACGAAGCAAATTTAAATAAATGGTTCTGACGAAAATGGTACCATCAAACCGATCTGATGATGAAGCTGGAAGGTAGGTACCGGAACTTCGTAATAAAACCATGTATTCTAGCCGTGTTTGGGCTTATTGGAATTGTCATGAGATGCACTCTGACTATAAAAAGTAAAAAACAAAACTTTTTAACAAAAAAAAAAACAACCGACTTAAAAAAAAAAACACTACAAAGTGTAAAATAACTTTAATTTTAATTTTGGAAGTCGGTGGCAAAAACGTAAATTAAATACAAAACCAAAGACACCGACTTCCGAAATTAAAATTAAAGTTATTTTACACTTTGTAGTGTTTTTTTTTTTGAAGTCGGTTGTTTTTTTTTGTTAAAAAGTTTTTAAAGAGTCAAATCTGTTACTACGAGTTTCTTAAAAGGTAATAAATCGATACGCCATAGGTACGTGATGTACCTACTTCTGTACGGCCTCCTCCTTACGTTAGCGTAGTCATGAATCACTGCAGGTGATCGAACTCTCCCTAAGGTACCTAAATACACACATCAAAAGTGTCTAGGGATCAAGCATTTTTATGCGGATTTCTTGAGATTGAGATGTGGCTTTGTAATAAATTTATGATTTTATAAATTTATATGGATCCTTTTTGGTGCATTTCATAATTTGAATCAGGAACTGTGAATCAAATTCGAGTAAAAGATGAAAATCAGCTGTCAATATTTTCCCTATAAAAACATACAACGCATTGAAGACATTATTAGTGCTACTGTTTCCCTACTACTGATTAAAACCAACGTTATTATGGAGCGGCGACGTCATTTAAGCAGGGAAGAAATGCTCAGAGCCGTGGGAATGATAGAAGCTGGTTCCCGGCAACGTACTGTGGCTTTAGCTCTGAATACAAGTCAGAGTGTTATCAGTCGACTTTGGACACGTTACCGAAGCACTGGTACCGTGGCTGAGCGCCATGGAGGACGGTATCGCTGCACCACACGGAGACAAGACCGATACATTCAAATCTTAACTCGAAGAGCTCCAACAATAACCGCCATGATGTTAGCCGTGAGGCTTCATCACTCTTCAGGGAACTTAATTAGCGACCAAACAGTCAGAAACCGCTTGCATGAAGTGAACCTTCATTCCCGAAGACCGCTACGGGTACCACCTATAGCAATGCACAATCGTAGGATTCGATATCAATGGGCTCTTGAACACAGAAATTGGGCAGAAGAACAATGGCGTTTCGTGTGCTTTTCTGATGAGTCTCGTTTTGGTATGAGACCGGATACAAGACGTATACGACACTGGAGAACCCCTGGACGCCAACAGCGATTAAAATCCTGCCAGGAAGTCCATCCTTATAGTGGTGGAACCATCATGGTATGGGCGGGTATTTGGATCGGCGGAAGAACTGAGTTGATTTGGATCAGAGGCAACCTCAACGCTCAAATTTATGCTGAGACGATTGTATCAGACGTCATCGTTCCTCTACAAGTGCAAATCGGTCCCTTATTTCAGTTAATGCATGATAATGCACGACCGCACACCGCAAGAGTTGTAAGACAGACTCTCGCCGCAGCTAACATCAATGTCCTGCCCTGGCCTGCTCAGTCGCCAGACTTGAACCCGATTGAGCATGCATGGGATATGCTACAGAGAAGAGCTCTGCCGAATATGGAGGGTATCCAGTCGCAAGAAGACCTTTTTTTGTTGTTGCAACGAACATGGGCGGCCATTCCACAGCGTGATTTGGATGAACTCATTTTGAGTATGCCAAACCGATGTTCTTGTGTTGTTAGTGTTCGCGGTAGAAACACGGATTATTAATTGTTTAAGTTACCCAATAAAATTTTAGAGAAAACTGTTATTTCAGTCTTTTTTTCGAACTTTTGTGTTAGTGGTTCAAATGTCAAAAATCCCTTTATTAGGAAAATGGCAAATTTCTTTATTAATGCAAAGGTGACTTGGTTTATCGTTACTGTGACAAACGAAAACACTTTATTTGATGAATCCTTAAAGAAAATTTTAATTAATATCAATCAGGAGAAAAGTTATTGCAAAAATATATGTTGATCCCTAGACACTTTTGATGTGTGTACCTAATACCCATGATTATCACTCTTTAGGATAGGAAAAATCAACCTCATCTAGTTTTAAATATATTATTGACGTGTAAAAGTGTATGTATACACCTACTTTACAGAAATAAAATCATTTATCTTTACAAAGTATGCCTGGAATGTTTTGGATAAGACAACTACTTGCCCGGATCACTGTAAAATAACTCTTTGTATAACGGAAGGATAGAAAGCTGTATTATTTTTACGACGGCCCGGCCTGAGATACGAGAGAGAAAGGGGGATGCATTAAAAGCAGTTAGGCTCAAGAATTTTTACATCTCTCAATTACAAAGAAAATACAAACATTTAAACTTTTTACCATGAATTACACAATGATATATGAACGGCCAATCGGTAACTGTTGTAGGGGTGATGATGTGTGAATATTGTAGCGTTGTCGTCAGGGTTCTCACCGGTAAATAGTTGAGTGATGTTAAGCACATCACTAAAATCATGTAACGACACAAATTTTATCTAAGAACACTCAGCCATTCGAACAAACGCTTGCTTAGCTAGCAGAAGCTACTCCCTGACTCTCAAGACCGCCTATCCTGCTCTTTTCGCCGTTCCTTGGTCGTGAAGGGGGAATGAAGCTGAACACATCGCACACGGCATGCTGCTTTTGCATCGCAAATAACGCGCCTTCCAGGGTTCTACGTCCAGGCTGAGGGCAGGGCAATACAAGCCTCTCCGTACAACGCGCTGCACGCGTTGCTGATATGTGCGCTACCAGAGTTCTGCACGCTTATGATCTGTGCGTTGCTGGCGACCTACTGCCTGCTATTTACGCCGCTATCTGCGGCCTACCGAAAAAATGAGAAAAACGTTTTTCTTGCCGTGAAAAACTATGGTTTATTCGCCGTGTGTAGGCACGGTCGTCAATGTTGTATGGATCACTAAGTAAGTAAGCTTGTTGACAGACACGTTTTTTCTTTGGCGCGGTTTTTACGCCGTACCAAGTACCAACCGCGTCGTGTACAAAGGGAGCTATTTTTACGACGACCCAACCTGAGAATCGAAACAAGAGATGAAGGAGGCTGCACAAACAGGACAGTTAGGCCAGAGACACTTACAACTCGCAATTCAACCTCAATTACAAAGAAAATACAAACTATTTGGACTTACCATGAATGTAAACGGCCAATCGGAAACTGATGTAGGGGTGATATAAAGACCTGATTAAAGATGTGTGAATATCTCCGACTTACCTACAAAACTGAGAATGAAACGAACCTCTATGGCATTGATCGAAAACATTTCAACAAAGAGGTGTAGCCGTTTATTAAATAAATAATAACAGAGCACAAAGGACTGAAGTCGTCGGTAGCTCAACAATGGCAAACAAACTGGGAATTATTTTCAATAAATTCTCGAAACGCCTTCGAATCTGTCGCAGTGAAAGGGCCCAATGGAAGCGATTGATTGTCGAAGCGGAGGATAAGCCGATTAGTTTAATACAACAACATGAAGAAATACAGGCTTTCGGTGCGAAGCTGACAGATTGTCAGTTTGTTATTATAAACGGTTCGTGTGGGCCAATCTTTGAAAACGGTAATAGATTGAAATTGCGAAATTCTTTATATTGAATAAAAAAACTCAGGATGAACTGTTCAATAAGTCAAACTAATAAGTGTCTGACTTTTGCCTCATAATAAAGTCCGTAAGTACCTATGTCACATTAGCAGTAGATAACTTGTTTTCAGAACGAATCGATTGTAACGTTAGGAAAAAACTGTACATACATGAAGTAACGGAACTCTCTGCTTTCTGTAATCTCAAGAAAATAAATATAACTAAAACAACCCCGAAGCCAGTAAAGAACATAATGGAGAAGGAAAAACAAGTGATTTTACGTACTTTACAGGGTTGTAGGGACAAGGGTACATCAACTTATCTTTATCCCATTCATTGACACTTCTGTAAGCATGATATGACCTAATAAGTGCTTCATATTTATGACTTGGCGTATTATAGCCGCTTGGACAAAACATTATCGAATTTATAGCGATATTTGCTTCTGTTTACTTGACATAAGATTCAATTTCCCATGACAATAATTCATGGTGATAGCGCATGGTTTGTTCCGAATGACTGCGGGGTGTATTGATTTTGTTATAAAACTTCGAAGGACTTTAATCCTTGTATGTGGAGTTCAGGGTATATTTTTGATTGTAGGGGTGTCTCGAAACAGCAATATGAAATACAATATTGTCGGTGTAAGCGAATATCGTTATGATGGACGAGCAGTGGGTCGGTCAGCGCGCAGTCGACTGCAAACAGATAACGTGGCCACATCACCTATGCACCTGGTTTGTGAGAGAGGAGCATTGCTTTTAGTAGTAAGATAGCTACAAACAGTTTAAAAAGAATTGAAAATTGAAATACACATTGTTTATGTGTTTACTGAACCTTATTATTGGGTATGATTGTCAAATTAAGTTATTTCGGTTTTGTTTAGTCTCTTGCTTCGGTGTACTACTGATCTACGAAATAGAATAACTTTCAAATAGTACACATGGCTACATATCAAGCTATCCATTTCCAGTTTTAGCTGACCTCGCATTGTATAGGTTTTTCCTACAATCAGAAGTCAGCTTATACTGGTTATTTGTAGCTTGATGTGTAACCGTGCGTACATCAGATTATATAATTCAAAATACACTTTGCTCTATTTACTTTATATGTAGTACTTACATACATTACACAAATTAACACTAAAATATATTTTTCTGCTCTTTTATTAACATTAATTTATATCCACTACTAAATCCAAACTCACCCCTGCCACGTGTTTATAACTTATTTCAACAAAATATACTTCCTAATCTGATCTGATAGTAAATCACAGTCATCAAATATGTTAGTAGGATCTGAAGAACATCGTTAGAGCTTAGCCGCCACGCGCTCGAGCCATTTTGCGGCTAACCCAGAGCCACGCACCCCCACGACCCGCTCGATTTATTGCCATTCTCTAATAAACACGTTATGTTGTATACCTAACGAATATTAATAACTGACTTCCTGGAGCGCCCGATGATTTTCATTTTTGTTATTGCCTGTCGTCACGTCGTTAAAGCTTTTACACGGATTAGCTGCTTATTCTAATATGAATATTTTGAAGCTCGAAACAAACTCAGTAAAAGCTATTAATAAAATCATGACTGCTTGGAACGACTGCGCTTTCCACTGGAAAAACCATTGTGAGTTATGGAACGATCCGTAGTTTTTTCATACCCACGCCTGTTTTACGAAGCAAGTTATGTTTTGTAACGTAATAACTCTCCTAGTATCCACCATCCGCAAAAATGTTTTAGTTTTCCTATATGTATCGCAACAGCCATTTTTCACGTGCCAGCTACAACGCACAGACATAAAGGTTTACGACAGGCCGTCATATTTATGGCGTGGGTATTGTGATATATTTTTTGTTGTGCGCATTAGGTTTTATCTGACTTTCCGCTAAATCAAGTAGCTACTGGCCGGTGTCAGGAAATACCCTCGCGTATATCATTCCTGCGGATGCGACCGTTTTGGGGTTACGTCTCGATTCCGCAGGGCGAGGTTCGGAATCATTTGTCTTATTGATTGAACTAACGGCCAATTTTCTTATTTGCTGCCAATAATTTAATGCATTTGTGTAGATATACTGTTTGTTTTCCGGCCACTCTGTTCGGTAGCTCATTACCGTGGTTCACGCGTAGCACTTGCGTAGCACCTAGCAATTCTTTTTAATGTTTATTTAAGACTTTGATAACAAGTTTTTATTTCAAGCCACGGTATGCTTTATTGAATTCTTTGTCTGAAAAAACACTAATGCTAAAGTTATCAATACATCCCTGACAATCTCCCGCTGCGAAAACGGTTATTCTCATTCGTTCACAAAGCACCACATGCTAAAAAAGTTCCGTAGCAACGGTTTTGATAACTGCGGATATTTGTAGCTATTTCGGATAGAATACATTTTGTCTGTGGCGCGGGGCGATACGTCGCTCGCCCTCGACAAAGTAGATGCTTCGATTAAGACGTATCGCGCCCTTTTTTCTGTAAAAAAAGGGAAAATGAATAGTGCGGGGCGGAAATATTACGTAGTAACGGCATTTCCGCACAATAAATCGGCGTCCAATCAAAGGAAAGTCTGCTGCGCGTCCGCCGTATATCTTTGTTAATGTACACTTTATTTTATTGGCTTTTTATCGGTTGTTTTGTTGTTGTACATTTAGCTTAATTGATAACTATTGACCGTGAGGCAGTTTTTTGCTTCTTGGCTTTAATCTTGAGATAGATTTGACTATTGATGACTCTATTATGTTGAATTGTGCGATTTATCCTATGAATCCTACATAATATCTATTATAAATGTGAATGTTTGTATGTTACTCAATCACGCAAATACGGCAAAATGGATTTCGATGAAAGACACACAGATAGTTTATAACCTGGATTATCATATAAGATACGTTATATCCCGGTAAGTAGTACATTTCTATGGTATAATTTCGGCGCGGGCGAAGCCGCAGGCAAAATCTAGTTTGTGATATATTTTTTTTTTACTACAATGCTATGATGAAATAGGACCCGGGATTGCTTATAAGATCGTCACTGCTCATTAAATGTCCTCAACAGATATTTGTCTTAATAGCGAAAACAAACAGTCTCAAAACTAAACTAATTTATAAAATGTATAAACGATGCACAAGTTAAAGTGAGCCTATCGTGTAAATAGTGGTGGGCTGTTACCTGTCGTCGTTATCTGCTGGGGGAGACTAAATCAGAAAATCGATAAACGTAGCGAACACTGCGTTTATTACATGTCGCCGTCGCCGCGCCGCGTCAGTCCAATTTAAAAGTTTCCACTTTTGTCTTCGCCGACATTGGACAACTAAATCTGCTATTGGTTTTCTTGGAAAGTAGTAGATTTTATAAATTGGTGGTTAAGAATACATTCGGCAACATTAGCAGAAGTTTTATTTACTACAAAGCCAACACTGCATGAAAATATTTCACAAGAACTGGTGATTCAGATTATTCCATGGATTTTGATTTCCTGTGACTATCGATGGTCAGTTTATAACGTAACCATATTATTTGCAATAAATTATACAGCCCGTCTGACTCAGACCACTACTGTTACTTAACAAAATCACTAATATTTCTTAGTACAATACTTTTAGGACGTCGCACGCGTACGGAAGTGCGGAATTGAGCCGTCAATATGGACGTATCCGGACGCGGCCACAATACGCTCCCCGCTGTTTGTTGTGAATGAGCTGTCAAACATCGCCAATTAATTACTATCCGATTTGTTACTTGTTACCAATACCAACACACTCACCACAGCTTTCAGCAATTTACGGCTATAAGAATGACCACCTAAGGGCCTGTGCACACCACGTTTTTTAAACGCGCCGTTGACGCGCGTTTGTAGCGATACAGACGCGATACGCACGCGAGTCAGACGCAGCCTGTAGACATTCTGTAGGATAAAAGCGCGCCGTCGACGCACGTTTCTAAAACGCGCGTCAACGGCGCGTTTAAAAAACGTGGTGTGCACAGGCCCTAAGTGTGGACACACGCGTCGATGCAAAAACTGGCAGCTGGAATAACTCAATTTGGTCAAACGTTTGCTACCATAAACACTCAGCAGTATAAACTATTGTAGAAGAAATAAAAAAGAAAGGGTGACTTACTGAGGATCAAAATTATTCAGCCGGCCAAGCATTATATGGTTTAGAACTCTGATCTAAAATTAATATGCGACTAAAACTTTTCATCTGACAAGTATTCCATTTAAGACATCAACAAATTCAAAGACATTTGATCAATATTCAATCGCTGGGAACTCTTCCTTGCTAAAGAGTATTTAACAAGTCCGTCATAGAAACATAACTTGTTAGCTTTATCTGGTCCACCGTCCTTCGACCACCGGGTCGCGATGAGTCAGCACCTTGCTAATGGTCATCGGTCTGTGCGCTCATGATTAATTATCGTTATCAGAGCCACCCGAGCCCAGCTGATGGCTCAATGATGAGAGCTGGTTAGGTTAGGAGCGATATTTTATGAATAGAGGATGCGGTAGTCGAGATGTGAGGAAAATAAATTCATAGTCAAGGGGACTTATTTATTAGGTATTCTGTGGTTGTCCGTTGAGCACCATAATTTCGGAACACACTTCCAGTCACAATCTGAATTATTTTGAAGGATATTACTAATCCATTGCTTCATAAGTTCGAAAAATTTGGCTGCTCAACAACGTAAACAACGCAATGTTGTTGAACTGTCAAAATGAAACCGTTATAGCATTGCTACTGTTAGTGTGTGTTTGCGCAACTACTCCGCTGCTTTACAAAACCGTTTATAAGAGACCAGAGACCTATAGGGATTCAGATCTGTGGTATAGATTAGTGCATAATAGAGCTTTCGAAAGTAGGTACTTACCTACCTAATTATTTAAAGCACAGTCACCCGTTTAAAAGTAGAAAAATAGGTTTTAAAAAAGTGATGGGACTTTTATTTGTTATCATCCTCCATTTTCTTAACATAACCAACTTTTTTTAGTTTTTCTGACAAAAATTTGTAGAATTGTCAGCATTATTTTTTAGGTACCTACCTATTTAACAAATTTAACATACCTAGGTACTTGAATTTCTAGAAAATTATGTGACAAATATATATCAGACATCCCTGATACCTAGATATTACTAGATAATAAGCTCATTCGTTATACCTATTTCCTTGAATGCTGATAAAAATAGTCATTGCCTATCACGGCACCTATCTGGTCGGCATTGGAAATGTGCATTATCCATGTGCTATGGGTACCTAGAATACCTGTCATAGGTAGATAGGATGTCTATGCTCTGTTCCAAAAGTATCTGACGGAAATGTAAACAAATAGATCACAAAACGTACTTGTGAACGCCGATTTGAAGTGCCTTTTACAAATCGAGTGCCTTGATTTGATTATTTGAAAATTAAATAAAAAACTTAGACAATATTGAGGTTAATTTTATATTACCTTATTTTTTTAAAATTACAATTTAATAACTCTATTGAATCAATAATTGTACGAAAAAGTGCTGAGATGTAAAGTTGAAATCTAAATACTCGTACAAACGAATATGTTACTAATTCTTTATTCTTCTAATATTGAGTGATTGCATAAGAATTTAACTTGATCAGGGTTTGTTGACACTTTGATCAGATAATTTTGGTACAGACAATACCTACCTACCTTATTGAGTGGCACGTTGCTTTTTTCCTATAGTCTAGCCATATCGCTATTTGCTAATCTTATCTGATTTGCAGCCTGTAATTGCAAACTGCGCTACACAGTTAAGGGCAAGTTAAATGTGTCAATTATTGATTATAAGTGTACCTATACCTACAACGTATATATTCCTATAAAAATAGTTTTAGACATTTTGATATAAACGAATTAAATTGAACAAGTTCATAACTTCTTAACAATTTGTGCAGCGTTTGAATGTAGTGAAGTATGGAATAGCATTTGAATAAGTTTCAACACCCATCTTACACTAATGATCATCTGTAAAAATAAATTAAGTAAAAGTAGTTAAATCCTTGTTATAGTTACTATAATTTGTTACATCTGGCAGATCCCCATGTTAAGAAACAAATAAAACGTTTAAACTTTTAGATTGACCATCTGAAAGGGGGAATTAGATTGCCGCGGGGGGTCTCCGAGACTCCCGATATTCTCTGACAAAGGCAACGTTGGACTTCGTAACAACGGGAACAACAAAAAAGTTTCTCTCCTATAAATTATCTCTTCGCGCAGAAAAACACGAGCTAATTTATATTTCCGATTATGTTTCTAAGTTTTCGACACCGTTTTTTAGCAAACGTGGAATAATGGATACGTCACGCTTAGACATATTTGATTTCCTCGCATTCGGCTTTTCTTCCATTGAATAATCTAAATTAGGCTAATCCCTCATCCTTTTACGCGCGTTTCTTTGAAATTCGGAAGCCGTGTGGAGAGCCTTTTGAGAGGATGGCTACGTGTTGGTAATTCTAATAATTGGTTCCTTTATTTTGTCAACCGGAAAGGAGACCCACGTCAACGTATCGCGCCTTTAAAAGGATTTGTAATGGCAAAAATGAAGTGAGAATATTTATGTGCTACTATAATGGGACAGGATTCTGTACTCCAGACAGAGTGTCGCCGTCGGGACGTAAAAAATGAAGACACTGCAGGTTTGTTATTATTTTAGAACGTTGGAGGTCTTACGTGGATAAGTAGGTACTTACTTACATAGTAAACATTATCTAGACAAAAAGTAATAAAGTAAAAAAAATAATAAATAAGTCCAATAAATAAAATAAGGTTAGTAAGACTCTATAATTTAAATGCCTAATAGATAGATACCTATTGTTTTAATCAGGACGTTAGATAGGTTATACTAGATATATAAAAGTAGTTGTTCAAGGAGTTCTCGATAAGAAATACTGATTTTATCTTTAATATGAAGCACTCATTTTTACAATACCTACATATACAATAAAGATAAAATAAACAATAATGATAACAATAATTTAATAATCTATTTGTATTGTTTGATAACATTTATCGCAATTATTGATAATTGATTTAATGTATACTTTGATTACAGGCAGGTATATATGGCTACCTATTGTAGGTTATGCTTATGTATGATCCGTAACAGTTTAGCAGAATAAGCTTCAAATATTCAGCATTTTATCCCAAGTGTCACTATACAATTGAAATTAAATGGCCACATTACACGAAGGGTACAACACAATAAAATAATATTCGTTCATAATCTCAAATGACATTTTATTCGGTTAAATGGAGTCTCTGATCGCGGCCATGTTTCGATTGAGCGAATTCTCTGGAGGCGTTCATTCATAAAATTTGTTATTTCGAGTAAATCGCACGCAAAAATGCGGTTTTGTCACGGTGTATGTTTGTGTTAGAACTTAGTTATATGCAACGACGCGGGACCATGAAATTGATTTCAATCCGCTGTATTGAGAAGGCGGAAGCTTCTACCTATCTGATCACCTTCATTCATGGATGGTATTCATTCATAATTATTTACAACTGCACATACTACGAGCAACGGATTCGCAGGTAGACAATCTTTATGAATGAATTTTGAAATTCTTTCGCTTGATATTCGTTTGTCCAGATTGCTAACTTTTTCGTTGCAATTAACTTATGATTATGATCCTCTTTTATTTAAGTTGGATCACAAAAGATAAAAAATGCATGATGATTTCTAGATACATATTTAGCTCAAATACTTAAGAAAGTTTTATGTCGTTCTAGAAAATGTAGAATGGAATACTCTTTATTATATACGAGTTACAGACAAATAAGAAGGAATATGAATTATTATGACAAATACAACGCAAATTCGATATTATAAACTTAGCTGTATTCAAGCTCGACTAATGTCTCCAATAAAACTAGGGCCATTTGTTTTATGAACATACAAGTACCTATCCTCAACAACTGACAATCGTTGAGAATGAATAACTCCTCATCTTCATTCATTCATTCAGAGAGACCGACACTCAAGACATGAGACAAGAGCATTGAATGGATCAGTGGACACCCATTTACTGATGAGTGTTTTACGACTATCCTGCAAAAACTTCAGTCAGGTACAGATCCGGATGCGAACGCTGGTAAGGCAGAGTTCCCACGAGTGGACAGTTACTTATTACAATAGTTTATGAAGTGACAAGACCAGCACTTGTTTGTTTCCCTTTCTTGATTGTTTCGATGGCCTTGTTAGGAACAAAGCGCCATGTGTTTGGGATGGAGGCAAGAAGAAACCAATTGTAGTTTGGGCAACAGATGTGGGTTTGCGTGTTTTTTTTAGAGTTAGTCATCATCTTGTAATTGTTTGCTGATGACACAACGTCTTCAGAGAAAATAGTTTTGTCTTGGTTTCTACGGCTTACAAAATGTGCTCACAGTACAAAAGTAAACGGCTATTTATTTAGTTACAGTAAGGTATAGCAGCTCGGAGTCTGGATTTGTGCTCGCTTGATGGCAATAAATCATACCTGGCGAAATATGGCTGTACTTTAGGTAAGTACAGTCACCAAAGGAGATAAGTAACCAGGGCCGTCGGATATAGTTAAAGTTTAGTAAGAAACCGATGGATGTTTTCGAGGGCCCCGTGGCTAAATAATAACAGCCGTACACGTCGATCGATCAGGTTAAGCTACGCTTGCCGCGGTTGGTCTGTGGATGGGTGACCATCTTTACATACAGCTTAACGTACTTTCCGTGCCTCGGAAAGTACGTTAAGTTGTTGGTCCCGGCTGTCATTCGTGGATCTTTGACAGTCGTTACGGGTCGTCAGTAGCCCGAAAGTCTGACAACCAGTCTTACCAAGGGTTATCGAATTACCCAGTAACGGGGGTGTGGAGATCAGATAGGCAGTCGCTCCATGTAAAATACTGGTATTCAGCTCCATCCGGTTAGACTGGAAGCCGACCCGAACATAGTTGGGAAAGGCAGATGATGACGTCAATGTCTAGCCCTTCGGGGATAATATGCATGGTGTTATGTTATAAATTAAAATGTCCCACTGCAGGGCAAAGGCTTGGGTCCTTCCACTTTCCGTATCTAGTGCTGTTTGTGGCCAATCCTTAGGAAATCGGTCGAGTTCGTCCTGCCATCTTCTGAAAACTATAATAAACTAGCGGCCCGCCCCAGCTTCGCACGGCATGGGTGCAATTTTTTTTCGAATTTCCAAAGTTTTCTTTCATACAAACCTTGTCTTGGAAATACCGAACACGACAAAAAAAGAATTATCCAATATGGTGCAGTCATTCGGAAGTTATGCACGTACAGACATTTCGGTGACTTTGTTATAAACTACCGTATGTAAGGATTGAAAGGTGAACGCCGGCCGTGCAATGCAGAAACTAGCACAAATTTCCGTAATACGTAAACTAAGTACTTAAAGTAGTTACTGTAAAGATTGTCTGCAAAAGGGAACTTACATCTTGCAGGCTGGTAGAAAAATGAATCGGGTTGCTTTCGATCACTCAAGCGAATTTAGAATGACTGAATTACAAAATTGAATATGCGGCGATGGCTTCTATAATAGAACTTTAGTTATGTATGTGATAGGCGTGTGAAGGTAAAACGAGCTACTAAAACGAAGAAAATGAACTTTTAATTTCCTTGCTTGTGAGAAGCAGCTTTTCTGGTAACCATAACCACTGCCGTTCCTTTGGTACTTAACTGCAGTCCTAGTGTTAGAAAAATCACTTCTGTAAGTACCCAAGGATCAGTGGTGACCCCGTGGTAGCGACCCCGACTTAGGAATTGTATGTAGGTCGTGGGTTCGATCCCACAAGCAGGCGCTTTATTTTGTGTAATTTATTTCATCACCACTGCTCTCAAAACAGTGAAGGAAAACATTGTGAGAACCGGCATGTCCTAGAACCAAAAAATTCGAAGATATGTGACATCTACCAACCCGTATTGGGCCCGCGTGGTGAATTATGGCCCACTTCCTTTCACAGAGAGGAGGCCTGTGTACCAGCAGTGGGAACGTTGTAAGCTGATTATGCTAAGTAAACATGTATTTTTTACAATTCTAGACATGAAACTCAACAAGAATCCCACTCGGACGCAAGTGTTATTTCAGTAGTTGAGGTAATTCTTTCCGACCATCAATGAAAATTTTGGGAATCATTTTTCGTTTATTTATTTAATTTGCACATACTTTCTTCATACAATTGAAGCAGTTGATACAATTAGTTTCGTGGAACATCCGTCCGGAAGTGACCGGCCGTCAGGCGGTGTCCGCGGTGGTCTGTTTACACTGATCCTACTTACAAAGCTGATCAATGAATGAGCTCCTCGACCACCCATAGTGTGGCGGTCGAGTAGCCAATTGCAGCGCTGTATGGCTGCAAGAAAATACTGCTTATATTACTTCAAGTTTTGTTATTGACATAGAGAAATAATGTTAAACTATTTTTACGATTTTCATGAATGCAAGGTACTTAAAAATACATTGACATATTCGTTCCCCAGCTGAGGGGAAATACTCTAAATTTTAAGAACGTTCACAGTCTGATCTAAGTCTCAATCTGTCAAAAATACCTCTAATTTCCCTACATTTTTAACAAGTTTTCATATGTATTGTCGCTGCGATGAGATTAAATTGTGACTAGAATTTAAACGTTTTTAAATAAGAGGACCTTCACGTTAAGTTTAGATTGGTACTGAAGAAACCCTATAAACAGGGATAGAGAAAAATACGAAGAAAATTGACACTCGGTCAAATAGTTTTCTTACATTTCAATTTGTTTAGTCATACCTACAACGGAATATTTCCCAGACAAGTTGCTTGTTTATTTTTATGAAATTTTGGCACAAAATATTTAGTTCGTAAAACATCATTTGCTTATAATTGACCGTTCAATGACGGGAACTGTTCCCCGTGTTGTTGTGTTTGTGTTAGTTACGTATTCATGTTCTCAATGACGACGGATCCGTGCCAACATTTCTTCGAACTTATTTTATAACATTGTTCCAGATTTTTCACGGTCAAATTATATTTAATTTGCCCATTTGATGTGTATGCTTCACTGATAAATTGGACGATTACAAAGTTTGCAGAGGCGTGCGCGATAAAGCTTAAATATTGATTTAAAATATTCATTATTAGCAATAAATAAGCATTACATATCTGAAAGTCAAGTTAAAGTAGAATGTGCAAAGACAAACCCATTTATTCATAAATGTTGCTTAAAGTTAAATTATGATTAACGACTGTTTAACCATTAATTTCGACGTTTTAAATTGTTACTTAACTTTAATCATCGTTTATTAATAAACCCTTAAGTCTCGTACTTTCAAACTTGCAATACATAAAAGTACAGGACTTTCTTGCTCCCATACCTGCGCAAAATCGTGTCCATTGATCACGGCACCTTTAATTCCTGCCCACAGTTGTCTATTGTGGACAGGCGTTATTCTGTAAACTCCTCATTATGAACCACACTTTGTATAAAAATATATGCTCCACTATAAAGGTAAACATTGATTTTTTCTAACGCCTGAGAGAATACATGTTTGGGCCGCCACTGACATACGGACAAAGAGACAATGAGGGATGATCTTGAATGGCGACCGCACACTCTGTGCGTACGCGCATCCTTACCTCCGATACGTACTACAACGTTGTAACACTTAGTTTATAAATTATAGCAATGACTCGAGCTTTTAGAAACTTGAAAGCTCTTGGGACTTAGAGCAAATAAAATATGACAGTAGAGTACATACATTTTTCATGTCATGGCAAAAACTTACAAAACTGGACCACTCATGGACATTAAACTAAAAAAAGGTAGGTGGCTTTCTTAAAATGTATAGGTAACATTTTAAGTATATTCGTAATTACCTATCTTATAAAGTTTTCGCATTAAATTAAACGATTGGTGGATTACTTCAAACAGTTTTCAGAACAGTTATCTACATCTACATACAAAGTTGATACGACAGAGGGGCTTTATATACTATACTAGGTATCATTATCAAGATCTTTACCAAAAATCAATTAAATTGAAACAGTAGTTTAGTCGCAAATGATTTTTTAAGTTTTTGCCCCGTTTGAACACGATGTATTTTTCCTAACAGCTGATTATGTAAGGTGCATGACCAATGCGTATAGCGCATAGGTCATGCACCTTAAAACGATAAATCTACGATACGTTGTTGCCGCTCTTACGCAAGTCATAAACCAATACGCACATAAGAGAGTGACAATCCTATTAGCAAAACATCACGTGCGTAAAAGAAATAGAAATAGGTCAGTGTGTTGCTATTGTACCTTAGATCCTTGCGACACAAAATATCGAGAGTACAGAAGTCAATCACATCTATGTACTTCACTTTTCATACCTACGCTCGGCGGTGCGCTATGGTTGTCAACTTTGGCTTATGCACTCGCATCTAGTTGTTTGATTTATTGTTGAGAATGAAACAGGAAGAAACGAAGAAACCAATAATAACTAAAATATTTTAATTTTAATGTTATTGTTACATTACAAATTTGTCACAAAGTGCTACAAAGTCATGTTCGCTTTTACTTTACGGCGCGGGACTGGGGGCCGGGGCGCTTACCTACCTACCTAACTACTGTGTTACGTTAATACAAACCATCGAAATACAAGCAAATACCTACTTACCTCTCTGAAACAACTGGTAGATTAAAAAACGACAATTCACCGTTTAATGTTGAATTTAAACAACAGTCCACTGAACAGTTATAATTTTTTTTTATTGCTCCATTTTTGCACTTCATAGACGCGTGTCTCAAGCGGATGGCACTCGCGCTCGCACTAGTCCCAATCAGTGCGAGATATCGTGTCCGTGAGCGGTGTCTATGTGTTCGTTGCTCGAGCGCACTTTGTATGTAGATTGACTTCTGTACTCTCTGTATTTTGTGCTTGCGATCAGTAAGTGGGGCCTGCAAAAAACTTTTTTTTTCAGTGCGCCGACGCTACCCTTCCGGAACGTAGGTACGAACGCGGAAGCTCCTGCGCCCTTATTGTTTTGTCGAACTCGTGCGCTGACAATAACTGTGATTTTGTTTTGTTATTGGGATAGGACACTGAATAAGTTTAAGACAGTATTCCTTTTTTTTATTGTGACAGGACACGTAACTTGGGATTATTATTATTTAGTGTTAGTGTTTTTTTTTAATTGACTGTTTTTATTGTGATAGTTAAACTTTGGTTGTGTGTGTGTATAATTAAAGTGTTCAAAAATACCTCGTGTAACTGACGCGGCGTCAGAATACACTGACATGATTTTAATCTACGGCGAATGCCGTGGAAACGCAACGTTAGCTCTACGAACTTACAGAGAAAGGTATGGTGATAGCCGCAATTGCCCTAGGAATGCCCGCACCATACAGTTGGCAGTACAAAGATTACGGGACAATAAACGTATAGTGCTGTGAGAGTAGACAGGAGACAGGAGGGAGTGCCACCGCGGCAAATGCCCGCTGCTTGGGACGAAAGAATTTTAGACAATTTTTCCCGCAGCCCAACGAGTCTCCACAGAGCCGCCCGCTGAGTTTAGATGTTGCCATAGAACTATCCACAAGGTTCTAAAACGTAAAAAACACAAACCTTCTAAATAAATTGGACGATTACAAAGTTCGTAAAAAACGCAAACCTTCTAAATATCGGAAGGTGCAAACTTTGTTATCGAGAGACTTGCCGATCAGCAACAGTTAATGGCTACTAAATAAAACATCCGAAGACCGTCATTTCTTAACTAATTTAATATGGACCGATGAGAGTAGGTACTTTTACTCGGACCGGCACATCTGGAATCGACAAAATCTCCGGTACTGCAGTTTGGAAAATCCACACGTGTTTCGAGTTGCGTTGGACGTTGCCACTTTATTTTGTTAAGTAGGTATCTAAGGTCAGTCACCAGGCCCAAGTTTTTATGAAGTTTGGGTTTCTCCTTTATTTACAAAGGGTGGTTACGTTTTACTCTGATTTGTAAGCTATTTAGTTTGTTTGAAAAAAAAAATCTCATTTATGGCGCTTTTTATTTTTATACCGTATCGAATTAATACTAAACACGTATAGTATACGTAGTGTAATTTAATGCCCCTCGGTCGTATCAACTCTGTATATTTAAATTATCTTTTAAGTGAGTCTCAGTATCATTTTCGTACTTCCAAGACCAAGAACATTAACTAATGTTTCAGTGGCGAAGTTTTTTTTTTTTGAAAAATTCGTAAAGATAGATTTATCTCGAGTTATTATGGAGTAAAAAGCTTTCTTTAAAATACGCTACTTAACGGTCTCTGCAAAAATTGTCATTAAACTGAGAATTTATTTCAATTCCTTTGACAATATCATCTACCTAATGTTTTCCATCAATCCTTGTACCCTCGCGGCAACAGTCACAGTAGATCACACCCACTCCTGCGCAATGACTTCTCCGCCCTTAGAAGGCTCGGTCACCTTCGATTGAATGAAGAACCGCTGGCTTTTGTGGTTATTGTCAGTACGCAATTTATACGTCCCTTTTGATATCCTGTGGTTTTATAGGCGGTGAAGAAATAGCACTTGTGTGCCAACTGCCAAAGGTTTCTGAGACACGTGTGTAGAGACATAAAACCTCAGTCTGTCTATACTTAAAAAAAAACCACTATTTATAGCTGCTCTCATTGCCTCTACAAAAGTTTTTGTGAAAATGATAGAGTAAGTACTAGTAAAATGAAACTCCGAAGATTAAAAAGTTACCTATCATAACGCCTGAAAGCTTACATTGACTTTAACATTAACTCTGCAAGTTTTTTTTTTCTAATTGAAAAGTGTGTAGAATACGTATATATTTATTTAGATCAATAATATATAGCAGAAATAAGTCTCCTACAATATTGTTAAATCCAAGATTGCTTTTACTTACATCCTAATTTTATGCGCTATAAGAAAAGCACTATACTAAAAGCATTTGAGGATTTTCCTTCGTTATGGTGCTTCCGAATTCAGTAGATTTATGTGCCGCCATTGTGTGGGAGCGAGACGGCAGCATCTATATAGGCACTTACTCTCTAACAAGAACAAAAGATTGTCGTCTCTATTAGCTACCTAACGAATCGCGTAGCGACGCATAGTACAAGCAAAAACACAGAGAATTAAAATGTTTTAAAAATAATATTGGGTGTACGAAATTCTTATAAGTATTTAACTAGCGGCCCGCCTCAGCTTCGCACGGGTGCATTTTTATTCAAATTTCCGAAATTTTCTTTCATACGAACCTTGTCCTGGCAATATTCGCAATAAAATAGTATTGCGATTATAAATTGAGAAATAAACTATCCTATCTTTCAAGTTGGATGAAACTGCACACAGTATGCAAAATTTTATTAAAGTCGGTGCAGTAGTATAGGAGTCCATTGCGGACAAACAACGAATTTTATGAATAGATAATGAACACTGTCAAGAAATTAGGTAGATATAGTTGGACAGCAAGCAGTGACAAATATCGAATAGATGATGTAAGTTTGATATATGTCATGGAAAAAGTGGAATAAATCAGTTTTCTTTTGATCTTAAACTGGGTTTTGTTGGCGACATATTTGAATAATTGAGGACAGGATGTTCGTGTTATCTGGTGTGATTGGCATGAACAACAGTCAATATGGGTAAAATGAGGGCAAGCTTTTTGTGTCACGGGAATTATTTTAGATTACCTACATTTCATTAAATTATGTGAAATGTAGGTAATCTAAAATAATTATATACAGTAGTGGCACAATTCGATAGTCGCACAGGATTTTTAATCAAACCTTGTATTTAGATCACATCGAGTAGGTACGCAAGTAAATCATAATATTTCATCATTCATCGACTAATATAGCAAAAGAGAGGATAAATATTAAAAAGAAATATGATAATCGCGACCTTTATAGCCAACGGCAAGTCAGAATCGTTTCTGGTCTACCTTTTTCCACTTTTTTATTTTCAAACAAGATAAAATTTACATAATAATAATAATATGTACATGTATATAAAACAAAACAAGGATAAAGAATTATGGCTATCAAAAACTTGTCCGCATCGCTGTCAGCGGGAAAAGTGCACAAAAGGATTGCAGCAATATTTTCGTATCCCTGTTTTTCTGGCTTTAAAAGATTAGTGAGTAAGTAAATAATTCTTTGATTTCACTTCAATACCAGAGAAAAGAAAATAAACCCATCTCCTTTTATCACATATACTATGTTAGGCGATCTTATGAAGCTCTGAAAATCCGTCTCGAGTAAATTGAAATTGGAGGGAGACGGCAGATATCAACGGTATAGGATTTCACACTAGGTTTGAAAGAGACAGGGATATTGGGAGTGAGAGCTCAATAACGAGCGGGCCAAGGGTTGGCTGTTTCTCTTACAGTCTGATACTCGGAGCCAAGCAATATGTGGAGATTTATGTAGTACCTCCCCATGTACCGAGAATGCTTAGGAGGAAGTCTCATGACACAACTTATTTCCATTGTTGCTAACATTATGCTCGCACCTAGTTAATAAATATAAAAAAGTTATATTAAAAAAGTCTTGTGGAACACTGACAGCTGATTTTCATCTTATACCACTTTTTACATGGAAACTACTTAGTGTAGGTAAGGGAAAGTTTTTTCCCCCAGAAATTCATCATTTTCAAAATTACGTAAAACTTTTCTAGTTATGATAACATCATAATGTTTACGTACTTACATTTCTGTGAATGTGTGATGATAGTGGTAGATGGTGAGCTATTTTCCTGCTGCATTATCCTAAACTATCACATCAAATGGTAAACAGAGACTTCACATGCACTGTGAAGTCTCTTAGGTATCTAATTCATTGATAGTCATCTGCCAAGCCTTTTTCCAACTATTTTGGGATCGGCATACAGTTTAACCAGATGCAACTGAATACCAGTATTTTACATGGAGCGACTGCCTATCTGACCTCCACAACCCAGTTACTGGGTAATACGATACCCCTTGGTAAAACTAGTTGTCAGACTTTCGGGCTACTGACGACGCGTAACGACCGTCAAAGTTCCAAGAATGCCAGCCGGGACCAACGTCTTAACGTGCATTCGAGGCATGGGGGGGAATCGTTATGAAAAGATGGCCACTTATCCACGGACTGACCGCGGCAAGTGCAGCTTAACCTGTTCATGGATAGTCTCTTTGCTAAATGGATAGCCCTTTGTAACATGATAATTATATTCTATATACGCAGGAATCCTGATTGACATTGTATTGTAACTATAGAGGTGTTAACAGATAAATCAGTCCAGTAAAATGTACCAGTAACAGTTGTTTAACCTAATGTTATTTGAACTTTGAAACGTTTCAGCGAGACAGAAGGGCGCTAACTCTAATCATTATAGATGGTGTTGGATATTGCACTGCAATAAATTATCTAATGGTTCTACCATTGCTCATTGTCGATTGCAACACGATTTGGCCTGATTTCATTCTTGTTTGAACAGGGCGTAAACTGTAATAGTGGTGTGGCTCCGTTCATTGTTTAACTTGTACATACATACATAATATCACGCTTGTATTCCCTGAAGGGTTGGGCAGAGGTGTATTTTTTAGTGCACCCACATTTCGCCAGTTATTTTGAAGTCTTACCTATGTTATAGGGGCTGGGAGGGGAGCTAGGCTATTGTCATCAACCGAGCACAAATCCAGACTTCGGGCTGGTTCTGAGTAATCCCAGGTTTCCAGATTAGCATGAAGTCCTGAAAAGTCTCAAGGCTTTAAGCTTTGTTTCCTTAATAATCTAGTTGTAAATCGAAATTGCTAGGACACTCATAAATGTGTTGGTGGGATGAACTTGGAATGTGACTCGTAATGGTAAGATGAAAATAATGACGGTGGTTCACAAAATGAGAAAGGCACCAAGTTATTAGGCAGATATAAATATCTAGTCCACACCAACCTGAAACTTACACAGAATGAAAAATCGCTGCGCTGATAGAGACATGATTTACGCAACATTTGTCTGTTTCTAACCAGTGAAGTTTTGTATTAAAAATAAAATGGGTTGCCGACCCACTGAAGATACCACTATTACATACATGTTTTGAGGTAATAGGAATTACATTGAAAATCTGAACTTTTTAATTTTTGATCGGAATTTACAAGCGGCTGTAGGTATAAATGTATCAATGCAAAGTACATATATATGTCTCCAGTTGTCGATGTGTATTCAAATGACATGCAGTAGTAGGAGTAGTAGGAGCCCTGGCCGGCTAGAATGTGATTAGCGTCTTGGACACAGTATGAACGCATTAAGACCATGACAGAGTTTCGAAACGCGTTAAATATAAATAACAGGTGATTCCGACGTTTGGAACGAAACTCCCGAAATATGAATGTTGGTTATTTTTGAAACTTGAGCTGTATATTTAGATATGCATGTAATCTATATACGAATTCGTATTACTAATCTCTATGGACAGCTTTGTATTTGACGTGCTGTGTTTTTGCTTTTTTACAGCTCGTGTTCACTTCAGTAGGCGGGGCTTAAGTTTTTGAGAAATTATTGAATTTTCAGAGAAGCCAAAAAAAAAGATGATCAATGTCCTGAAACATAATATGTAGGTACGGTACCTATGCAAAAATATAGTCCAGAAAAGGTAAGTGTAGAAAACGAATAAAAAAATAAAATAATAAAGTGTTCAAAAGCTACAACGTAAAGTACGTAAACGTACTTTAGTCGCGCGGATATGTCGCATGTTTTTTATAAACATTACGGTAAATATTAGTTTATTATTATTAATAAACATCAAACAATAATAAATGACCGTGACTCCCTCTCCAAGAGCAGGGCCCTCCCACTTAATCTCGGAGTATCGCTAACAAATTTAATATTTACTCGTGTGACTTATCCTTATAAATCGGCAACAATATTAAAACCGCCAGTACATTTGATTGTCGTGTTGCTGCCACCCCTTACTTTTTATGTTTGGTACAAGTTACAGAGGTTCGCGGCAAATCCGGCTCGAAGGACCAATTTGTGCGATGTACAGGTTTGCTGATTACGAGGGTAGAAACGTTCGACAGGCAAAAGGCAGTGAAGGACGAACCATAGTGGAAGAAAACAAAAATAGCATATTCCATAATTAAAAGTGCAGGCGAGTACAGTCCACACTCACGTAATCAGAACTATTCTGTTCAGGATTTTGTTTATTTAGCCATTTATCTATGAACACACTTAAAAACAGACAAGAAGAAAAGCACAGAAAAATACGTACACAGGCATTGGTGATGCTACAGATAATATAATATTAAATAATCTTTATTTCTAAATAAATCTCTTGCAGCATACCTGCGATAGGAGAGTGGGAGATGTAGACAACGCGTAAGAGTAGAAGAGAAAACAAAATACATACAATCAAAAACAATTCTCTAATTTAAATATAAACATACAATATGAGATTATACTTACATACATACTTCGAAAAAAATATAAAATATAATTCTAAAATAATATAATTATAATGAACACGTACATAATCAATTATAACAAAGTGGAAAAATAGTGTTCTTTCAATATTTTTCTAAATACTATTTGTTTTAACAGAAGATACGTAAAATCAGGTCACATAGCTAGAACGTAGCTAGTAACAATACAATAATTAATAACAGGAAATGAAAACTAGGTACTCAATCAACCTGCAAAGTTCACTGCGGACTTCACTCAAGTGAGAAACTTATTTTGTTTCGAATTTTACAGTGATTTTTAGAGTGATTTGTATCTACTTGTTTAGCATAATCAGCCTATAATGTTCTCACTGCTGGGACACATCCACGTGAGAAGGAGTGGGCCTTAATCCGCCACGCGGGCCCAGTGCGGATTAGTAGATGTCACATGTCTTCGAATTTTCAGTTCTAAGACGTCGATTTCCTTACGATGTTTTCCTTCACCGTTTCGAGAGCAGTGGTGATAAAATAATGTATACAGAGTAAAGCGTTTGTCTGGGCTCGAACCTACGACCGACAACTTGTTCGTTACTTGTTTGGCCACTTATTACTATCAATACTCTATCACCTTAAGCACACTTTTGTTTTTTGACCGCTGCTGCTCATGAATTGCACTCTTCTGTGAGTGAGCTTTAGCACCCTCGTTGTATGCCAGCCCATGCGCGGATTTACAACTAATCCGAGCCACGGCCCATGTCTATCGCTCTCCGATGCTCTGCACTGAACTATGTGTTAACTTTATTAAAAGCTAGCCGTCTGTTTACGCCCCATGAGGATTTAGTCACGAGGAGTTATTATTTGAATAGTTCAACTTGATTTCCAATCCATGGTGATAAATATGAGTGAGAATCGCATTGAGATTTCCGATACTCGAAAGATTGTGATAAAACTTAGACTTAAACTATGTTGTATTAATTAATAGGTAGGTACGGGGTTTCCCCTTCCACAGTCTTAATATTGTCTGAAATATTCATTTCCCAAATTGTGTTAAGTAAATAAGTATGATAAAAAATATTTTTAGGTATAGTTTAAGATTCTTTATAAGACTGTCTGCCATGTTCAGGAACCTACAAGCCATAAAGCACATAGTCAGGTTGTTAGCAATTATCATAGACATACGCATTCCATTCAATTCAGAACCTTAGCACAACCTATGAAAGCTTAATTTCAATCAAAGCCAAGCTGGCGAAGTGAAGACAGGGCGAAGATTTAATCAAGTCGGTCCGTAATCAAACTGACATTATGAGGTGTGGGATGTCGCCTTCGATGTTAATGGCGCTTTCTGAACACAATCGTTAAGCGTTTGATGTACTGAGCAGTGTTAGTTAGACTTTCTTCCTGTCTTTTCTTTGTATCTTTTATTTTTAGCAAAATTAAATTTCATAGACTGAGTGCTGCGCTTTCAGACTGTAGATAAAGTACCGCAAGCACTGGCGAATAAGACAAGAACGACTATCTGTACTGTAGGCCACACAAAATTACTTACAAATATTTGTTACGCGACGGAATCGAAAGTAGGACCAACAAGATTATTGTTTAGCTACTGCGCTGACCGTGGCATAAAGTTAATTTTAGACTACTTTGGAGTTGAAAGTCTAGAAACAATTTCCAGATAAAAATAAAGCTTTAATTGTTGTAGTGGGTGGGATTAGCTGGATTATCTGCGATGACTGGCAATAAAGTAAACATGAAAGTGGATGCAAAAATATACAATGCAATTGTTTTGAAGTGTTGAATTATTGCATGCATTAGAATTCCGGAGAATCTTTATGTTATTTTCGTTTCATCCTCTTGATGTAGGATATGATAATAACATCTAATTTAAAAAAAACCTTTTAATACGATAGCAAGTTCCATATAAGTTCCAGAGATATAATTGCGTAACACACAAATGAGTGTCATTGTCCTAGTTCTCGAAAAGATTACAAACAAATGAAACAATAGATGTTATTTGATTGTCAAAATTAAATTAGCCTTGTGTTTACCAACATTTAAATCAACTGATTAAATATTTAACAGTTCTATATTTAAAATTTCCTTAAGAAATTTGACATAAACCGTTTCAATACCTAACCGGTGGTTTAAATGTTGGTGAACTGAGTTCACCAACATGCCTTAAGGGTGCAAGCTTTTCATCTTTGTAACAAATACAATTATGTCAGTCAATCGTGTAATTGATCCGTACAGTTTCAGTGCTGTTTACGAACAGATGTGTTTGAAACAATCTGATTATAAAATCAAACACTAGGTGTCTGTCTGTATGTATGGCGGCTGTCAACAATGACTGTCTAATTAAGCGAATAAAGGGTGACACCGCAAAGCTGGTGTGATGGATCCGTTTAATAAACGCTCCGGTTCACGAGCTTAGCCACGCCTCGAGCTCACTTCATTTAAATATTATTAAAGTAGGACTAGGTCGGTACTGACGGTAGATACTTACTTGTCAGTCGGCATAATCTTGTAGGCACCTTGCTAAGTTTCCTGACATATTAGATACCTACCTATTTTTTTCATGATATTTTCAATGTGCTCATTGTAATTTTCAGTGTTTAACGTTTCCATAAATTATATCAATAACAACCATGTTAAGTACGATATCTGTTCGAATAAAACAGTTGAGCATCATGAGCCAATACACCAATACATAAACCGGTTACAGATTAGTGAAACATAACATGGCATGTAACATAATTTAGTCGTCGTTTAATTGGAATATTTATGCAATGCAACATGAAATGTAACGCAACAAGTAAGCGAATTTGTTTCATCGTGTTACATTTCATGTTACGTTTCACCAATCTGTACCCGCCAGCATATAAACATATGTAATAAAATGAACTTAACAAACTTTACAAAACACGTCTATAATCTGATAATATATCGCTACAAGCATAATCAACTTAAACCATAAAATTAGCTTCGATATCGAAAGCCAATATCGTAGCCTTCCGAAATCAGACGTCCGATCAAAATAGCTGAGGCGCATTAAGTAAGATGTAGCAGCAGGGGTCGGAGGGCGAGGCGAGGGTTCCGCAGGATATTGCCTAATCATTCCCGCCTTCACACCCTACTAACTGCCAGTTGTTTTAGCATTCATCGCTTTATATCGCACCCCGGTACCCGCCACATGGAGATTGATTCCCCATTGTTACAGCACAAATGTTTTACTAAAAGGAGACTTAAATTGTTCGTTTACTTTTTAATATCGGTTACCCTCTTTTAAAAGGTAAACTCGGCTTCAGAACATTTTTAACTTTCTTATGAATAATGCATTCTAGCCCCAATTATCCTGTCGTGGTTGATTCATGATTTACATATTTTCTCTCCGTAAAAATGCAAAGTAAACAAATCCTCTTCAATCTTATTTACCTAATTGGATTGCCAAGTTAATAATGCGTAAAACAATCCGAAAATCAGAAAAGTTGTGGCAGTGTGCTGTAAACCCCGGGCCGCATTCACGGGCTATTAATTCTGACAAAGTACTGTGGAGTCGTCGAAAGGGTTGCTCTGAGAACGGTTCACAAAAATGTTGTGACATTTTGTGTAATGTATGAAAATAATGTAATGATATTCATTACTTGTAGACAGACAACAGCTGTTGATAAAGGAGGTGCTCGGTTCAAATGCGTGTTAATCCTAAACTCCAATAACGTACATCACGCATCACAATTAAACTTATATCCCTATCTCTGATTGATTGTAATGTTCAGTAAACATAGGACTATTGTGCAATAACATTACCAAACCAAATGAGATCGGAAGGAACGCTCGCATCGAATAGACCCCCGACCATATATCATTCGTTCAATGAGCTTACAACAATTGAACAACAAGCTATAGAGCGGCAGTCTCATTGTGTGACGTAATTTTATCAAAAATATCGGACATCACAATAGGAAGGCCGACAAAAGTCGGAAGAGCGGATGCGATTCGCGTCGTCTTGTCGGTCTTGTCCGACAAACGTTGCGCGCTGATTTTTTACGCAATCGACACAAAGAATTGTCGTTTGTCGAAGGGGATGTTTCCACCCACAAGTCAGCGGTACTACATGCTCATCGCTCATTACGGACATTCGGAAATGACTTCACGTAGTTCGGAACTTTTGGGGCACTTGTAGTGCCGCTTGAAAAGAGTGGTCATTGATGGTAACGTGTGGCGTGTATACACAGGTGTGTGATTATTTTTAACAGTTTTGCTCTATTGTAGGTTAGTCATAAATAATGGCCGTATTCACGTGACAAGTAAAATAAGTTTCATGTCTGATACCAATTGTTAGTAATTGGATAGATCTGAGTAAATTGTTTGGCTTTTGTGGTAAGCATAAAGTTCAATAAACAAACCCTTTCAGTACACACTAAAACTGCAAACTATAAAATGGGGTCGAAATTTATAGTGTCACAATTAATCCCGCGGCGTGAACCATTAAGAAAGTGCTACAAAGTTGACTCGAGCCGTGTAACTGGCCATTATAGGACTTTTACTGTTATCGCAAATCGTAACGCCTGCCGCGCACCATATAATTAGTCGACAGTTTCAGACCATCTCATTACAACGATCATCAATCCACCCTATTTAAATAACCATTACTGATCTTGCACCGCCAGGTCTAAGTACACTCTATACAAAAGCAGCAATGGGTTTTGTCAAAACCGATAGCGTCAATTACACTCTTTTCCACCCCCGGCCCCGGGTTGCGTGTCAGGGCCAGCACACAAAAGCATCAGTTTGGTCATCGCAACAATACGATGGGCATGTCGAGATACAATTGATTTTCTGCTCGCTATTTAAGTCAATGTTATGAGTGAGGGGAACTCGTTTCCGTTTTATGCTGTTACACTTTGACGGTATAAAAAGTAGAATTTCTACTCCACTGTGACTTTTTTTAATGCAAAAAGATCTGGAAATAAAAAGAAAGAATAGAAAAGTACAATAGCGACCCACTACCGTACGCGATATTAGAGTTTAATAAAGCTTTACAATCTATTCTACGGTGGATAGAACCTACTTATAATTTTATACACTAACGTGTTAAAAATTTAAATTCAAAAATTCTATTTTCTAAAGGAAATAATCTCTCATCTCACATAAAGTATCTCTCATTATCACTCTGACAAGGTATAAGGAAAACGCAACGCTTAAAACACTCAAGAAGAACATACAGATCGGAATAATACAATTAGCAGCAAAAAACTGTCCATTAAAGAAGTCATTGCACACAGTATAATATGCACACAGTACAATACGTTTGTCGGTGTTGTACAAGAGCTACGCCCTTTCTGGCTGCCTCGTCGACCTACAATACACATTCTCAGCTATTCTCTCCTCAAAGGAAGGAAGTGAATCATTTTTATTCGATTAGCATCCGAACTCGGCTTGCACAAAGAGATCTAACACAAAGAACTGCTACTGTTGCGTACAAGTTAAATTTTAAGAGTGATGACTCGGCAATCAATCAATAAAGGTATTTTATAGAGGAGACATGATCTTGTATGCTTTGGTATAACTTATTGTACCTACTTACAAAAAGCTCACAAAAATTATGACGTTAATTTAGCACACAAAACATTTAAAGTTTACTGTTTAAAATTTTAACAATACATGAAGGTTTCAGGCTTTATTGTAATAAAAAAAATATCAGCCTGTCATTTAAACCAGTAGTTTTTGGAAATAAATAGGTTTTAGGTGTCAGTAATCATAACCAAACCCGTAATTAGCAAGAAACTAGTAAATTGCTGTCAAATATCAGAACATAAAAATTGTCGGGTAACCGTAAAGGAGAATCGAAAATATTTATGCAATTTAGTCTAAATGCAGGCTTAAAAATAGGCAGACCAGACTTCACAACCTGCCAAGTGCAATAGAAAACTGCCCGTGAAATGGGAAATTAATTTCAACACCATGTCGGAAACACTGCAGCTAATGCGTCTAATTATAAGTAGTGAATAATCAAGAAACGGTTTAATTGCCTTTGATATCCTTGAGAGTAAGGTCTTCAGTTATTTTAGTACGATGAGTTTAAGTACTTATTTCCTTAGTCATGACATGAATGATGGGCATTGCAAGGCCATATTGCGCACGGAGCAATTCTGTATCATTCTACAGACACAAAATGTTACAGTTCTGGAAGTAAGACGGGGATCAATTAGCATTTGGACTAGACGCTCTACGGCGTAGACCCTCTACGCCGTAGACGGGTACGCTTAAGTATTGTCTATCCTATCAGTACCTTTTTATAGTAGGTTAAAACATTGTGTGAATATTTTTTTTATCAAGACAGTAGTTACGACCCAAACCCTTTTTAAACGATTAAATTATGCATACAAGACAAACACAGTTGATCTCACGATTAAGGTGCCGTTGAACTATTTTTCCATAAGTACACAATAGATCAATTAACGTATCAAAGGTCTATTTCCAGTTGAATCGACCGCTGTGAGGCGTTAATAGTTCGTAAGTAACACGCTAACTACTGCCGTCAGACTTGAGTCGGCATAGTGAAACCTCGCCAACTAATGTACGCCTGAAGCTAATTGGAACTTAATTGAAATAGAACACTGCCGCAAGTGTTAGAGGATTTATGATGCGCTATTTTTGTACGTACGTTCACGTTTCTTTGTCGTTAGGTAAGAGCAAATAGAATAGAGATGTTCAGCACAGCCTCCTTGAACATAAATCATTCTTGCTGGCCACTATGGTTTGTCTACGGTGTAACCAAGTTTTACTTTTCACTTTTGAATCACCACGTTATGATCCAGTTACTAATTCAATATCAGCATTTTTATTTCCAACATGCTGTTTGTGACGCCACGGGTGATGATGCTGGTCGCTACTGAACTTACAAACTTACCTACGAATATGTTAGCAGGGTTTTTCCAAGCAGTACCCTAAAAATTGATTGTATTTAAGGTCTTTAAATACTCATTAACCTAAAAGGGCCCCGCCTAGATGAATGTCAATTCAAAGCTATCAGGAACACAATATGTACCACTTGTGAATTATACCATAATATGAATCTGTTACCATTGAGTTTTCGAAGTTAGTTTTTATGTGCGTCATTATCAAAATGGTTTCAGGAGCTTTTCATCCTACGATGGGTAGGCAATTAAGAGTTTTTACGATTCTTCAACACAAAAGTCAAATAGGGATAGTAAAAAAGTGTCATCGTTTTTATAGCCATTGTCATAAAATTCGGGCTTTTTATGTAACACAATGATAATTTGTCATCCAAGACTGACTTGTGTGAGCACCTGGCTACCACGCGACCCTAACTCATACCCACTGAGGTACGCCTATAGCACAATTCGCAACGCACCTACTTTGTGAATGATTGTTTAATATATATTATGTGATCTTCAAATGTTATTTAAGTAGTTCTTTAAACATGCAGATGTTCCGGTAGGCGGTTCGTACGGCAGCTGGTCGGTTCCCCTGCGTTTTATGTAAGTATCTCTTGCATATAATGGGATGACATTGGAAATCGTTTTATGAGACAGCTATTTACCTACCGATTGCATTATCGCTATTGTGATTTCCACCGGTTAGTCATTCTTAGTTACTGATAATAATGCAGCACGGTGATTTACCTACTTTACTGTTTGCATACATTCTTCAATCAGTTTTATCTTCAAGGCAAATATGCAGGATTGATGTAGTTAATTTTGGCCATGTATTTTTTTTAAATTTTGTATTGTACAATTTATTATTTTGTATTTTCCTTTACGGTTAAGTGAATGAAAATGGGAAAGAAAAATTAAAAAACACAATAACCCGCTGTTGGGAGTGTGACAGTGGCGCCGAAAACATTCGCGGTCGGCGAATCGACTTCCTGCGTACCGTTTCCCGCCAAAATGGATCGCTTCCGGCGGGTATTTGTCATTTCCAAATCACATAGAGTAAAAAGAGTCGTTATTGATACAATGTACTTACCTCTTTTCTTTTACCATTTTTATAAATATACTAGGTCACTTTGACCAATATTTTTCTCTAGACTTTATTAATCTTGTAAGTCGTGAGTTGATTTTGAATTCTGACTTTAACTGAACGAGAGCAACATCAAAGCTTGTCATTTTTAGGGTTCCGTACCTCAAAAGAAAAAACGGAATCCTTATAAGATCACTTCGTTGTCCGTATATCTGTCGACAGACATGTCAAGACCCTTTTTCTCAGAAGCGCGGCGCGTTGAGTTATCAAGTTGAAATTAATAACAAATACTCAAGGCTGCAATCCCTTGAAGCAGTGAAAAAACCAATCTTCTAAGTCATCGCAATTAAAAGATACGGGCGTTTATGTTCCGTTTATGCCGCATAATTTGACACTCGCAAGGGAATCAAAACCCATAGGATACTTCCCGTTGACCTAGAATCATAAAATTTGGCAAGAAGCAATGTTCTGTACCACAAGTAAAGGAAAAAATCCAAAAACCGTAAATTTGTAGTTACATACCTACAAATTTGTACGGAACCCTCGGTGCGCGAGTCCAACTTACACTTGACCGGTCTTTTTTGGAATTAATTTGATTCTTAAAATACCTACGAATACAATGTTGTTGGTAATAAATGTAAAAGATATGTTTAGTATTTTTACGCTAAAACTGAAAAACATCATCCTTAAGCTCTTCTACAGTGTTCACGTCTCTTTGTAATCTCATAATCCGTTTGTTTGTTACAAATATAGTTAATGGTCGACTTTTCCCCTCGAGTTATTATTCATTTGAGATCCGGACCCTTGTCGCCGCTTGCGAAAACTGAGAGTGCTTTCAGGTCAACACTTAATGAGCCAAATGTATGATGAATTCGTAGCAATAATTGGATGAATCTTTATTTGCACTGTTTTTAGTAAAAATAAAAAAAAATGATATTGTTCAATTTAGCTTGGAAAAATAAAGTAAAATGTTGACATTTATTTATAATCTAATTGGTCAAAGTTGTTTTAAGTTTAATTATGTTAAAAAGTAATTGAGATAGGTTTACGAATCTCGTAGCAAGTGCTACGACATTTTATTTTTCAATATAACGATTTTTATTTAGTAATTTACTGATCTTGATACTGATTATAAATAATATAAGGGGTATTCGTACTTTCGAGATTATAGGGTACGGATTTATTTCCCCATCTGCGTGTAATCGCGTAGGTCCTTAATATTATAGGGTACGGATTTATTTATATATATCAAGTTTTCTGTCTAAAAATGGTAGGTGTTAACTAGTCCGCACTAGTTCTAATGGGTCTGAATCAGGGTTTTGTGCTCCGTGGCATCAGTGCATGTTGTTATCATTAAACTATGCACGTTACCGATACACGTGGCTTCAAGTGCTGATATACTACACATCGGAAACACATGCTTATTACACAAAGAAAATTTGTATGTAAATACTTTCACTACTTGGCACCAAGTAGGCATCCAGTGCTGCTACTGATAAAAAGTCTCCTGTAGGCAGCTTTAAGGGAATAATGCCAGAATTAGGTAGGTATCTCGTTTGGCGAAAAGAGTTAACTCGACGCAGTATTTCCATACAAAAGGATGCTACTGCCAATCTTCTTCATACGATCCCTTAATTTGATGTAGCCTTCTTAAAATATTAGGTAATGAATTAGGAACCATTTTATGAAATATAACGGTATTACGCAATCCCGTAAATAGGATATTAGTTATTTCTTAGATTAGGTTTTTTCAGGCTCCTCTTGACACGTTTTATGTTTGTATGTATCTGACTTGTTCTTCTTCGTCGTATTCCAATAGAAATTTTAATATGCTTCCACAAGAATTCGGTCACTCGGACTTTTTTTTTTTTTTCTAGGATGGGAAATCATCAAATGACTCCTCCCGCTCTGGGTGGAGCAGAAGGGAGTGTCAGACTCTTACTGACTAAAACCCACCCGTGTTCCTTCCTTAGCCCTTTCTGTTTCGGGGTAGCGGTAACCCTTTCGGACAATGGACAATCCCGCTGCTGTAATAAATATTGTTTTGTGGAAAATAATAATCTCGTAAAAATATATTTTCATTCTAAATTATCCGGAAACATTACCTTATACCTTATGTGTAGATAAGAATGCCAGGGCGTGGGTTGGTGTCACAGTGTCACAGGTAATTATTGTGAGAACTGATTGTGTAATTAGCGTGACAAGTCACAGAGGGCGCGGGAGAGAGTCACCCTCTGTGTTTTACACCCGTGAGACTTTTTAATTGTTTCTGTTTGCACTGTGCGCCTGTTGATGATCGTATTACCGCTGTTTGTTTAGAAAAGTAATTGGTATTTAATGCCTCTCACCTCGATTTTGGGGGTGAAGGAAAATTGGTATTTTCAGACTTTTACTTTGTACAGCCATTTTTAATGCGTACGGTTTTCGATAGAGTTGCAATTATTATATGGATATAAATATGTGAGCGTTTATATCAAACTACCCTTCAAGTCTATAACAATGAAAACAGGTAGGTAGTCAATTTAAAACTTAACTCATTAACAGCGTTAACACTTTAAAGCTTCTTAGTGGATGATCTGCGAAAGTTATTGTACATCAAAATAATGTGAGTACATCAATTTATTTCAATTTACACGATGGTATTGTTTTGGCGAGCGAGGGCGGCGTTCCCGCGCTTCCGGGACTCGCTTCCGACACGAGCACGACGCGTGGCGCGCCATCTTTGAATTGCACCCTACAACAATTGACGATTGTTGGCAGGAAGAAAAACACATCACAAATTGAGGAAGTGTTTACGCTATTTAGACCTTTACCACTTTAAAAATTGGGTGTGACTTTCATTGTATGGTTAAAAGTTACTTTTGTCGTTTTGGGTTTTCACTAAAATCTTTGATTGTTTTGTCTGCTGTCCTAATGCTGTTTAATAATTATCTGGAACATGTTTCGTGCGGCGAGTGTATTATTGAACGACCGTCGCGTTCAGGATGACTATAATTTGAATTAAAAGTCACGTCGACAGCTTACGAACAGTCAAAGTGATGGAGGGGTCAGGTGGATGGGTATAATTATGTAGAGTTAGTCATTTTCGCTTTTTATTACTAGAATTTTTGGAATAGACTTTTTCATTTCAACAGAAAATCACAAAGGCTTAAAGAAAACTTAAAACTTGTAAACAACGTTGGAGTATTAGTTAAAACACGCTTAATTTGCATAATTATACTTAAATAAAATAAATAATGTTCATTTTATATCCACAAATTACATTCACAAGGTATTAAATTGACAGGTTTTTTATCAAAATTTTGTAATTTGTGGGAGATCAGGAGTCTAAGCAAAGCCTAGGCCTGAATTTTAGAACTCCAGGCTCCCATTATATCACAAAGAAAAGGTTGTCAACGTGGTATAATTGATTGATGGTAGGTATGAGTGTGTTTGTATGTGTGTGTATGCCTATATTTACTGTACATAGAACATTACATAATTATAAATAATATAATTATAATAGAGAAAAAAGTATTATATTATATTATACGTAAATAACTATCAGGCACTTATCTCACCATCTCCGAGTAACTCCGAGCACGGTGAAACAAGCCCAAAGAATATACCTAACAAAAAATTACAATAAAAAACATTGTTACTTTACTATCTCAAGGACTTTTTCCGTCGCAGTGTACCTACGATTAAGTCTTCGGACTTAACCCCTTAACAGCTGCCATGCTATTCTCTAAGGATACAGCCTTGCGGGCAGCGCTGTCGCAGCGCTGTCGCGGTGGGTTTGACGGCTGCGACAGCGCTGCCCGCAAGCCTGTATCCTTAGAGAATAGCTCCCCTGATCAGTGTTATTAGCTGTTGACATGTCCGATAGTTGAACTTCTCAAAAATGAAATTTCTATAGAGACTGTAAACGAAATAATCAACTCACAAACAATAAATATACAGATAGTTTCATAATAGAAACTTATCTGATAAAATAATAATTTACATTACACGCAATACTTGCAGAAACCTTAAATTGTATCTACATACATAAAAATAATGGTACATTTTACACGTGTCAAAGTCAAACAACATCTGACCTTATGGAAAGCAATTAAATTGTCCATTACCGTCACAAATAGAGCAAGCACAATGTGAGAACGTCAAACGAGGCGGACAGAGGCGGCGCGTAACGACGGCGCGGCGGCACGGCAAACATTTGCGCGGCCACTCCCCGTGTGTGCTCTTGATCGCTGTTTGTTCACTATATCCACGTTTGTTTCCAAAGACGTAGGTTAACTAGCTGGTATCAGCTGCTTTCCTTGTACCGCTTCGTGTTGTTAGAATGTCGGTATCATTCAGCCGTTGACTGTTAGAATTGAATCACTTTCTGACACTTAAGGACCTAATTTCTGATCAAAAAGTATCTAGTCTGCACAGCTGACCTATAAAATATTAAATACGAGGTAATGTTATCACAGTTTTGAAGAACAGAGTGACTTCTTAGTCGTCCAAATCAGCTGTTTCCTACATGTTGTCTACTATAACGAACCAACATAAATATAAGTAGGTATGGAGCAGCCATTGATATACTAAAACCCAACAATTTTCTTTTTGGCTATTTTAGGGTGGGTCCCATAGTACTAATACTTGTTTATAATTATTAGTACAGTCACCCGTTTTCAGGCATATCCATGACACATTATACAGGGATTGACGGGGTCTGAGATCGCTCGCTTATTATGTAACCCTACATAGTATAAAAGGAGTCGCTTTTCGCGTCTGTATGTGCTATCGCTTCTTCTAAACTACTCAATGGGGTTAGATGCGATTTACATTACTTTTTATAGATTAGAGATTTTTTTTTCAGAAAGGTTTATGTCCTTTCATATTTAAATAGAGTATAGCACAAAAATGTCGATGTTTACACATGGCAGATTGATCCGTGCGATGCATGGGCGGGACGTTAGTTATTAATATTTTATAGTGACAAGAAGTCATTGAAGATGCCAAACTCACAACCAAGTATCGCCCATACCCACAAAAAATATGACATATGGATGGAAAAGCTTGTTTATATTACAAAATATATGCAAATAACTTGAAGTCCAAACAGACACTTGTGTTTTATGTTGACTTGTCGGTGCAGCACTAAATCCAGAACGATCAAAAGAGCTCGAGTGAAATTGCACTATCTGTATGCACGCTATTTGACTAATTTTATAGTTTTTGTCAATTTGCCAACCGGAATAGAATAGTCAACGCGATCTTGAACCAGATTGACGATATTTTATTTTACAGATAGCTGATATTTTTATATAATGTTTTTCTTTTTATTCATACTTTTACCTAGTTTAGAACATTTAATTACGATGATCAAACGTAATAGAAAAAAAAAATCAACCAACACCCAATTACAAAGGGATAAAAACAATATACATCTTCTCGTGAAAATTCCTTTCTACCAAAACTGTACTTTAAAACCAATACAAACGGCTTGGATTCTGAACTCCAGACGGTTCTATTCAATGTTCAGATACTTATAATAAAATAGAGTTTAGAAAATAGTGCAGAAAGTTTTCTGTTTATCGAACAACTTGTGCAAGAGGAAGCGTCTGAAGAATTACGGGGTGAAGTACGCCAACGTAGAGGGCATTACGCTAGAAAAGTTTTGAGTAACAATGTGTAATGTTGCCATTTCTATGCGCGAATCTCCCGACCGGAAGTGGCGGAGCGCGCGCGTCTCTCGCGGGGCTCGGACAACTTCGCTATTGTGGCGCCATCTACTACTGTCCATACTACTGACGTGTTTCCGGCTTCTCTTCAAAAAGTCTTGAGCTGTCAACTCATGAGGGGATACCTTAGTTTCTTTGAGAGTCTTTTTATTAATTCAATTCTCGATGAAAGATTTATTATTCTATTTGGAAATCATGTTGTTGTTACGCAGCTTTTTTTTATTCCATCGTAGTCGGTTGAGGAAAATCGTATGGCGCAGTTCTATTTGCGGAGAGACTGTTTGGTGCGGTAACGTTTATAGTAACGTCTTGTCTTACAACAAATAGGTATATAAATTATATCGTTTCTAGAAATATTAATATAGACTCAACTCTAGTAAATACGAATGAAATGCGTAGGTGAGATATCATAACATGAGTAACAGACAGATAATAATTATGTGGTAGCGCTAAACACTTGAAAATGTTCAGGCCATGGCCGGCGGCGCGTAAACACGATATATGACCCAATTTATCCACTTGTATGATTCAAATATAATTCCACATACGTTCACTGTAAATATGTCTGAATTAATCACTGAAAGTGAAACCTTACACACGCTAACTGGATAAGGGATGGTCGACAAGTCACGACCAGCGCCAAATTGTAAGCTCCCACGACTGTCGCAACTAATATCAGTGATGATTTTAAACACGTGTATCCTAAACAATCCTATGCTTCATGTTTCCGGTCCCTTTATAGCTGTTATTTGTATTATTGTATCTACAACCTATGTATATACTTAAACTTTAAACTTTATTTCAGACTAGGTCCATAATTTTGTATAAAAGGCCTCGGCCCTCGCTATATGTAGATGTATGTACCTTTTTCATAGTTGAGGCGAACGTCCATCGAATCACATGCACCATAATAGTTCTCCTCGCACCAAAGGTATTATTTTCGTAGTATTTTTAGCCGTAGTAGTGCGTTTGTAAATACCTATGTCAGACTTGATGAGAAAACTTTAATGTTGGCACGAGATGCAGAATTCCAATTAATGGACGCCACTTTCAATTATGACGTTATGTTTTTTTAAATACGTAGGACAATTTATAACCGGATACAATAAATAAATGGACACACATCTGCTCTTATATAAAATAGGTTTTAACTACATGTATTTGAAATAGTGACCAGTGGAGCGTAGAACCATGCAAACGCATCATCAGTCTATCCGTAGGCGGGCACTATTCGTAGCAAGGTCAGGCGATATTATATTTCAGCGTAGCAGGACCAGTTTACGTAGATCTCTCCTATTTTCTCTGTGTACCTCTTCGTTATCTATTTAACAAGTAGGTTCAGGAGACAGGGGAGGTCTATCGCGACTGGTTGTATATAGTGATCGCCATCGCTGTGTATGTGCCCACGCATATCGACGCCCGCGTCACTCGCGCCGGATAAACAGACGCCTTTTTTTTTGGGTGAGAAATTATCAAATATCTTCTCCCGCTCTGGGAGGGCGTGTCAGACTTTTACTGACTAAAACCTACCCGTGTTCCTTCAGTTGCCTGTGCCGGGGCTACGGTAACTCTTTCCAACAACCCGCGACCCTGGCAGGCATCGGCCCTAGCGGACCCCATCAGTCAGTGCTGACATCTCTCGCGTTGTGTTCCACACGCTTGTTGCTCGCCGTCCGCAAGCGCGCCTACGGTGGCCGGGAATCGGCTCTCGATTTACGACGCCCAGGGCGTCTCCTGCGGCGACTAGGGGTGTGAGCAGTGGCGTGTATTGCATAAGGGCATATAAGCAGTACCTAGCTCGATAAATCACCATCATGTCAATTACATTTTAGTGTGTGTGCCCCACAATTAAGAAACTTACAAAATTATGATAATTCCTTACCCCAGAAATTTGAACATTCAAAATAGATAGGTACTTTTGTTTTATGTTTCTGATTAGTGACCGAGTCTGTCTAGACTAAACCACTTTCAGAATAGGTAGGCAAGCACCACGCAGTGCTTGCCTACCTATTCTGGAAACCAATGCACGCCACTGGGTGTGTGGGCGCAAAAATTGCCTCTCCCTCATAAACAGACGCCTGCTTACGACTTTGTCCAAGTGATAAGTAATGGAACGTGGGTCAATCAAAACTGAAAGTAATCCAATGTCTACGACGTCAGATATATCGTCATCGTCGTTTCTGTGTAGGTGCTAGAAAATCTGGTTGATTCATTTAGAAAATTTTCGTTTCGTTGCTATCAATGTAAACGTTGAAAATGTTGAAAATCGAATTACTTGCAAATAAATGTAATTTTAATAGCAGTGGTGACCCTGTGGTAATAGCCGAGACTTACGAGTCGTAAGATCGAACCCAGACAGGCTCGACATTGGGCTATCGACATTGGGCATCAAATTAATTTATCAACACTGCTCTTAAAACGGTGAAGGAAAAACATCGTAAGGAAACCGGCATGTATACTTAGGGCATACTGAAAGTTTCTGGGTTCTGATAAATAAGACTAGATATATAAGACTACATACATTTATTGTTTTTCAAAGTACATTCCCTCGCAATTAAATGCATTTTTGCATTCGCTGAAACCACTGTATAAAGCAGTTGGACCAGTCTTCCTTAGGGCCTCTTCAATGGCTTCATAGCACATCACGCATTCACCGCCGATTCAGGGCTCGTAAAACGTGTGCCTCTAAGTTTATCTTTAATTTTTGGAAACAAAAAGAAGTCGCAGGGTGCGAGGTCCGGACTGTATGGCGAATGGCGTCATCAGTTCCACATTTACATAACATAATCAGCCTATAATGTTCCCACTGCTGGGACACAGGCCTCCTCTCTGTGAGAGGGACCACATTCCACATTCATTTTGTGGGGGTTTCTCATTTGAAGCCCTTAAATAGGCTTCTGTTACCTTAGCGGAATGTGAGGATGCGTTATCGTGGTACATTGCTTCGAGGACGCTTTTCGCGAATTTTTTCTAAGACTCTGGGCAAACAAGTGTTGACATACCAAACTGCAGTCACTGTCCTTTGATCTTCAAGGGATACTGTAGTATAATGTCCTGATATGCCGAAAAAAGAAGCAACAATTTTTTTATTAATGCTTCGACTTTTCTTAACTTTCGTCGTCAAATCTTCAGAAGGAAAGACCCACTCTGCCGACTGGCTTTTTCTTTCGGGTTCATTCAGGTTTCGTCACCTGTCACGATATTATAGACAGCCAATGACTGTCCTCCGTTAAACTTTTTATAATTTTATGGCACCACTGGATACGCAGTCGTTTCGAAAAAATATTCCTTTTGAGAGCTTCCGTTGCGTAAACAGTTAGTAACGCAAAAATCATGTATGACGGAATTGTGCCCCTTTAAAAGTTAAAAAAAAAGTCCGCGACAGAATATTATGTCTATCGTTTAAGATTGACTCACTATAACTTTTTTATAGTAATCAAATTTGTTCTAAAATAATGCTTTATTTGCGAAGGTGTTTTTATAAACATAATAATATTAATCCTTATTCAAATAAATACGTTATTCATCACAAGTATTTAATTTTGAACAAAATTGTTCTTGACATCATTTGGTTTCAATGATTATCTTAGGAGATATCATAGTTTTAATATAATACTAATAATAAAGCTGAAGAGTTTGTTTGTTTTAAACCTAATCTCTGGAAGTGTCGGTCGGATATACAAAAATCTTTTTACATTTGATATCTCAATTCTTGAGGAGGGCTATAGGCTATTAAACATCACTCTAGGACCCTTAGGAGTTAAGCAAAAAGAAAAAAAAAACAGAAGTTTTCGCTAAGCGAAAATGAAGTACGTAATAGCGCAGGCTGGCGATGCGATGCGATGGGGTGGGTCGGGAGAACAAAAAAATTCACGGGGACGAAGTCGCGGGCAGAAGCTAGTATTATATAAATGTAATCTTAAAAAAAAAAACAAATAAAGTATGTAGGTACATTATTTTAGATAAGTCAATGGGATCTGGAGGCGATAGTCCTCGCGCGCCTGTACGAGTGGCGCGCGGAGGCACTACGCCGGGGGGAAACTCCGCTTCCGCGGCAAATTCCGGCGGAGCGGACCGACCTTCGGCGCGATCTCATGGCTGCATGGAAAGAGCGACTGTCGCAACCCAGCGCAGGGCACGCCACGATAGTGGCGATAAGACCCCTCTTTGAGGAGTGACTAGAGAGGCGCCACGGAGCCCTCACCTACCGCCTGACGCAGGTCCTCACCGGACACGGGTGTTTCGGGAGGTTCCTGCACACCATCGGGCGGGAGGAAACGCCCGGGTGTCACTGCGAGGATCGCCCAGAGGACACGGTGGAGGTCTGCCCCACTTGGGCGGAGCACCACCGTGTTCTCGTAAAGGTGATCGGCAGCGGCAGCGACCTCTCGCGCCCGGCCCTAGTTCAAGCCATGGTCCGGGGCGAGAAGGAGTGGGAGGCAGTCACCTCCTTCTGCGAAGCAGTCATGCTAGCAAAGGGGGTGGCGGGACGGCTGAGGGAGAGAGCCTCACGTCCCAGCCGCCGCGGGAGACGCTCCGGGCGTCGGGAGCCGCGTGACGACTCCCGGCCAACGTAGGCGCAGGCCTGCGGGCGGAGAGTAATGGGTGACTCTCCATCCGATCAGAACCAGGCCCGTGCCGAACGGCGCGTACGTGTTCCACGCGCGCCTCAAAGAGATGTCAGCTTTAAGGAAGGGGCCCGTAAGGGCCGAAGCCTGCCGGGGCAGCGGGATTGTCCGAAAGAGTTACCGCTACCCCGGAACACCAAGGGCTAAGGAAGGAACACGGGTGGGTTTTAGTCAGTAAGAGTCTGACACTCCCTTCTGCTCCAGCCAGAGCGGGAGGGGTCATTTGATGATTTCCCATCCTCAAAAAAAAAAGCTTATTATAAGCTAACAACCTTAAACGTTGCTAGGGCGATTTAATTGTTGTGTAAGTATCCTTGCATTGTAGGGATAGATTTTATAGGACAGACATAAATATCATAACTGAATAAAACAATTGTAACTGCGACGTCGTTAATTAAACAAGATGTTGGCTCCCTTGTTCGTGTGGACGTAAATCATGGTGTTAGTACTGTGTAGTGTGTATCTGGTGGACACGGGTCCCGTCATCGCTATTCTGAACAAAACGTGACTGCAGGGTTGCCAAAAACAAACAAACATTAATACATAGTGGCTTTCACTGATGGTGAACGACAGCGACAGCTTCCGATTACATTGACAGCTAACATATAAAAAGTGTCAGTGTTAGTTACTATGTACAATTTATTATAAACATGGTAAAACATACATGATATAGGATACCTTCCTTCTATGAAGTGTCGAATGTGGACTAAAAACTAGATAGGCTACGAGAGCAAGTATCATTAGGTCCCTAAATAATTATGGTAACTTAAAGTTCGATTTTAGGTATATGCACACATCATATCAAGTGGATAAGCAGAAAACCGTATGAACTTAGCAAAATATCGTTTTGTTTTTAGTTCAAACATGTATTATAATAACATTAATAACAAACCTATTACCTTTTTGAAAACGCCAATAGTACATACTAATTCCATGGAAAATGCACAAGATATCGTCGACCGTAGGTTCAATTGAGGTAAGGGACATTGGGTATCTTGTCCCTTACCTCAATTGAACCTACGGTCGACGATATTACAGGCAGTTTGTTGTCAAAAAAAAGATGAAATGCCATATAAGTTTTCTTCGTTTTATTTATTTTTCCTGAAGTTAATGGTTTTAATTTTTTTTTTTGTAAGAAGCTTGCCACTATTTTTAACTTGTAAAATAGGTAGGTATTTTACCTTATTAGTTACACTTAAGAAAGCATTTGCGTGCAAATATGTGTTAAAAAAAACTATTTGGTGCAAATTTAAGTAAAATATATACCTTCGAAAATACAGAATACAGGCAGTTTTTGTCAAAAAAAGATAAGATGCCATAAATTATTTATTTTTAATAGTACACGACCTGGTTTTTTCATTTGGGTTTTTGTAAAAAGCTTGCCAATGTTTTTAACTTGTAGGTATACCACCTTTTTAGTCACACTGAAATGAAGAAAACCTCTCGATTTTTAACACTACAACGTGACTAAAACTAAATCGAAGCAGCTACCTACTTTTTAAAATTTTCCTGTGGTTGATAAAATAAATAAACCACAGCAATTCTTGTCTGTAGGAATAAGTAATCTCGGAAATTTCATCTTAAGCATACGTGCTTTCCCTTTATTTTCAGTAGCAGCAAGATAAAAGGTGCACTTATATGAGTCACCGATTTTTCACAACAGGTACCCTATGGGTATAAGAATAATTTATTTGTTCAAAAATATACAGACATTTAAATAATATGGTGTTACACTTTATTCTATGATCAATTAATTGCACTAAAAGCAAAACACCCAGATTTACAACCATTGGCAGCTCTAACTAAAACAAATCCCTGATTACCGATTGGGCGTGAAATATTACCTTGTTATGAAGGAAAAATGTCAAGCTAATTAGATAAGCGGATATTCCATGCGTCGTTCATGGCCGAGGATTAAAAACATTCGAACGGAGAGCCAAGCTATTTGAGTGGTATTAGGGACATAAATCATCCAAAATGTACTGCGCAGTTCGTTTTACATGCAAAGTTTTGATTTTGTGTCTTATATCCGAGGTTGGGCACGCAACGGACTACGATTAGATCATTTCTTTCTTAGTGCATTGCTTTCTGCTTTTTAACATACGTTATTTTGTGACTACTGTATGGTGTCTACTTAGATGTTTTATAATGTTGTAGTACGTAAGTGCAATAAAATATTGTAATTTTTAAGGGTGTGAGTAGGCTCACACCCTTAAAATTTCACGATAAGACATCTGTTATACAGGTCCCGAACCCAGTATAGACTCCAGCTCTCACAAAGGGTACATTTTAAAATATGACTTGATGCTATGAATCAAAATTGTACCTCTTTGAGAGAAACACATTACTATTGTATTGTAGGTATGTATATGCTTTTCAGCTATTAGTCGTAGTTTACTTCATTACTTCATGTAGGAAAAAACATATAGGCAAGTAGTTCCGTAACAGCCTGAAGTTTGGATTTGTGCCCAGTTGATGGCAATAGCATAGCCCTGAACCTGAACATAACTGGCGAAATGTGAGTGTACTTTAGAGGTACAACCCTGCATAACCCTTCGGTTCCTAAGCATTCTGAACGAGCGAAGCTGCTTACCTACTCTTAAACCATGCTCGGAAAATACCGTTTTTTCACGATTTTAACGATTTTTCATAAAATTAATACTTATGACTGGTCTTGAAACTATTGTGTCAATCAGCTGGCCTCGCATTCTTCACAAACATTGTGTTTTGCGTCGTGTTGCTCGCAACTCGCAAGGTCAAAATAGTAAAACTAACAAAATTAATCGTTACATTAAAGTTTTTCCTGGTTCCATGACGTAATTTATTGTTTATCTAGTTTGATTTAAAGCTTCCGTGCTTTCTATTTACGGTTGACGTGAGTCTCTGTCTGTCTGTGTCTGAAATTAAAAATTGCCCTGAAAATTATGCAATTTTTTTTTTTTAAATGTTCACTCGGCTTGCGTAACAGCCTACGAATGTTACATAGATATAAAATATAAGTGAGTTCGGTAGGTAAAGTTCTTTTTGCATTCGACGACTTAGGGCTGATTTCTCAATCTACAAATAATTTTTATTCGTGGAAAAATTGACCTCTGACAGATTTTGTATGGAAGAACTGTCAAAAATTCAAAATTACATATTCCTCGGATAAAATTATCTGGCGTTGGAAAAATCAGCCCTTACTTACATAATAACTTATTTATTATATTAGGTATATTGTTATTTAGAAATGATAAACACCTATTAGTTCATTGTAAATATTAAATCGTCATTTACTTGTAACAGCCTGCTACGTGTTACTAATATATGTAGTACTATTATGTATTCTGTGCTAATATTAAAATATTAAATAGATAATGTAATATTAATACAATTTATATGTAAACACACTTATGCCATTAAATAATTGTGTGAAACACGTGTATGCTCGAAATGGCGACAAGTAACGGTTTGTAACACTGGATGCATGTCATCAACGTGAATGTGCCAAGCTTTTATGACTGCAACTGACACGCGGGAATCATCAGCCCTACTTATTCTTCAACACTTCAAACGATTACAATAATTCATCCACATTTCAGTTTAGACAGCGCTAGCTTTAGGCAACGCGGAATTAATCGACCGTGTAGTGACTAATTCCGTCGTCATTTTAGCAGTCTAGATGCTTTTATAGCGAATAACATGCTCGATGCACAAGTGAAATCTTCGGCCATAACTCTGATGTATACGAATTTAATCGCCCTTTGCTAAGTGCGACTGAACATTAACAGTTCGGAGAATTATCTGGAGTTGTAGCTGTTCTAGACAACCATGTGTGCGTGTTGTGGTGTACCGCACGTCCATATAGTTAGCATCGATTAGGTTCCAGAAACATTTCTTGTTGTATACATGTTCCGCATAGCTCAGATGATTTATTGTTCTGAGTACATTTTGCGAGACGTTTATTGATATTAAACATCACGGTTGAACTCCGTTTGTAACTGCCGGGGCTGTGTTTTTGCTTGACAATGTCATGGAAGCTGTTAAAAATGCTAATAGGCTCTGGAATGATGAAGCAGTACCTATGTTGATAAGTGAAATATTTATTTTTGGGGAGTTACTTATGTTAGATTATGTGGAAAACTATGAAAACTTAGCTAGTGACAAACGAATTAAATTCATCTAGTAATAAATTAATTTAGTAGTCTAGTCAATTTACTTTCTAGAATTATCTTATTGATTTTATTGCTTCCATAAAACGTTGTGATTGATATTGTTGGTGCATCAACTTGACCGCTGCTCCTTTCATTCAACATTTAATTATACACCAAAATACTTTATGGTTCTTCTAGAAATTGAACTGTTTATAGCCGAACATGGCCACTTCAAACGGGAATCGAGAACTTATGAAGTTAAGATATTAGTTAGCTAGCAAGCAATATAATAATGTCTCTAGATATTTAGGTACAGGTATCTGGCTTCGATGTAGGTAAACATCAAAATAGACCTTTTCCTTTTAGCATTTGGTCTTTCTGATTATTTCCAGGACATCACGCTTTGCTTAAGGAATCGACCGTGATTTTATTACCTCCTTGCTATAGCCCGCGGCTTCGGCCGTAAAAGTCGGATAATATCCCACGGGAACGTACTACTGGGATTAAAAGTACGTTATAATAATTATGGTAATCCAACCTGTTATCAGAAGGACAAGTCCCGTAATTAAAATGTTCAAAATCTAGTCGCAATCTCATCTTAGCGACATTCAGCGTCAAAAACGTGTCAAAAATATAGGGAAATTACAGGTATTTTTTACAGATTGAGACTGAGATCAGACTGTGAACGTTCTTAAAATTACGAGAATTGCCCCTCAGACTGTAGATGTTCTTAAAATTACGAGAATTGCCCCTGTGTGCGAAGTTTCATTCAAATTCGTTCAGCCGTCTTAGCGCCAATCCGGAACATACGAGTACATCCAGACAAACTGACAAAAAATATTTTTTAAAAGTCGATCCATCACCGGTTATATTACGCTAACTCTTGCCCGCGGCGTGGAGATCGGTAATTAATTAATTAACGTAGTACCTATCGGGATACAAAGTATCATTAAATCCTAACTCAGATCATGGTCTACCTGTTAGCCAAATTGCATCTAAATCCGTGTAGTGGTTAAGGCGTGGAAAGGTTACAGACGGACAGACCAACAGATAGAGTTACTTTCGGATTTACTTATAATATAAAAAAAAGTATTAAATTATGGATCTTGATATTTACTTAGACCTATCACTACAAAGCGACGTCTACAACCTATGCCTCCGATTGATCTACATTTAAATTATTGAGAGACGAAACGGAATTGACTCATTTCATTCCGTGCGTAAATGTGCAGTACGACTAGTTATAACTAGTAAGTAGGTATCTAGATAAGTATATATGCAGATACTAACCACAAAAGGTAACAAATGTATCCATAGTTTACCAATGCGATGCAGGAGCCAAAACAATGAATATTCCATGATTGGAAAGTCAGAAAATCAGCAAATTCTCTTCTTCTATCTCTTTCTAATTCTATAAATAAGTCAAGGTAGCGATCGAGTTTGCTATAAAGTTGTCTGTTCACGTGTCAACAGATACTATATCTTTGGAGGCGTGTGGCTATCTTCGCGTTTCTGTTTAGCATCATTGTTTATATTACAAAACTAGCTCTAATTTATTTGCTATTGAATCCATTATAAACTTTAATTGAACACGTGTCTTCACCCGAGTGTAAGTAGAACAGTATTCATTTTATGAAGGTATTTTTATGATAGCTTTGATGTTCAGCTAAGAACTTTCGTTTATCACCTACAAGCCACGTAAAATCTGAGCTCAGGAAATTGCGAAAATCAAAAACATGATGGACGTACAGCTTTCATTATACATAACATACAAAAACAGGGATTATTCCTAAAATGAATTATATTCATGCATTATGTTAAGACCTATATTCTAAAGATGTAAATGCATTTCTTTATGATCGCTAAAGTAAAGTTTTCATTCTAACACTCTCTTACTATGGGCGGGCGGACGAAACGCATCGCCCGCACGCCCAAAAGGGAAAGGATCTCATCTAGTTTGGCTCTTATTGCATGTTTGTCGTGAATATACAGGGTTATTTGTAAAACACCAGCAACCTCTTAAGAGGTCATTGTACTCATCATTATGAACAACTTTTAATAAGGGACCAAACCAAATCGCAAAAAAAAATCAGCTGTTCCCTACATTTTGACGAGTTACACGAACATAAATCAGACACATAAATCCACTAAGGGTTTTTCGAAATTCCACCCCTAAGAGTGAAAGGCGGGAGGGTGAAATTTCTCGCGGACGAAGTCGCGGGCAGAAGCTAGTATATTATAAATGTAGTTCCTATCTGTTACATAATATAGACCTCGCTGAATCTATTAGAAAGGATATTACATACTTATAAAGCCGTTGGTGCCGTTGGCTTACCGATGTTAAATGAAGCGTTGTCGCTTTTAAGGAACTCTTGCACCACAACTGAGTTTTACATATTTTTTATTGTGTTTATCAATAGAAATTTAAAAAAAACTAAATTTTAATTGAAGTTATCGAAACCTAGGCGGAAAAAGTCTTCAATTTTATTAATGAATTCTTTAGTCAGCTTGACCCTTTTTCTTACTTCATTTACTACCGAAACTAGATAACTTCTCCCTACGTGCTTTCTTTGGACCGAACCAAACGCGAAATTAATCAAAATCACAGATAATTACATACAAATAATGAACAGTAAAATATTGAACCGTTTAGTGATCCAATCATTGAAATTAAGTGCGTGTACAAATAGTTACAGACAAAATAAATTGTCTCTTGTAATGGTCTATAATTACTATTTTATCTCCAAACGACCTGCATCATTAATATCTAAAATGTTTTGGCTACATCACTTGGAGCTAAGAATCTAAGGTGATACAAACAATGCTCTCGTACGAGTGAGTGTATAAATAAAATAAACGAGTGTCGTCATAGCATCGCGTCGCTAACCGTCCGTATCCGTGCCTGACAAACTTGCTCACCTTTCACACCCCCGTATGAACTTCAAAATGTCGCAAATGAGTTAAACACGTCATGTAAGGGCGAAAACAGGTTAATTTCTATTTGGCAAAACAATATTTTTGCAGTGACAAATGTAGTTGTTTTTCGATTTTATTTTGGGTAAACATGAATAATAAATTGCCTTGACAAAGATACGATGATCAATGAATTCTACATAGGGACTACATATATTTCAGCGTTCTTCATTCGTATCGGAACGATATACCTATTTAAGAACAGCTATCAGTATTTTAGAGCGACAGTTCCTCCCTGTTATATTGTGTATTGAGTTCTAGTCTCAAGAACCTACTCTATACTATGCTATAACCCCATTACTAGTGCTCCATCTAGCATTCTGGGTATACCCACGCGTAGATACGGTCTTTATATTTTAAATGATTTTATTTATGTAAGTAGGTTTGGAAAAAACTAATTATGTTTAACACAGTTCGATGTATCCTATCTGACTACTATAAGAAAAAAAAAGAGAACTCAGAAATCTCAGTCTCTATTAAAGTCCAGACATTATCTTGATCAGATCATGTAAGGACCATGTAGATAGTGTCTGAAATGGTCTTTTGAGGAAAGAACTACACCGATTTGAGTGGTCATTTGATTTTACGACACAGAAAAACCACGAGTACCTACTTTTTGCGATTGAGTATTATCAGTATAGTTTTCTTCACCTGTAACTGACGGTGAATAACGACAACCAAGACGCCACATTCCCGAGATTTTAAGTTCTCGATGCTCTAATTATATCTAAGTATCTATAATTATTGTGAGCATTAATTCGTGTATGTTTGAACAGCTCGTAGTAATTTCAGGCCGGCTTTTAATCGTGCTTGGCAATAACAAAGGGATCAGTAATGGAATTTACGATAATCAGGTGCTATTCCTCCGATCGATGCAATCGTCAGAGTAGGTACATGTAGCAAACATGTTTAAACTATAAAGCTCTATATTTTAGAAATATATTACTTTACATAATTATGTTAGCTTGGCTTGGCTTTTCTGCCTATCTTTTTTCTTGTAAAAATCTGTGGAACGACATTTGTATAACTTTTCAAATAAAGATGAACAAAAATCAGTCTTTCTTAAATAATAAAAATCATGCAAATCATTACACTCTACAGCCTCTGGTAGTGCTAAACAAGCCTTTGTTGCTATAATATAATCAGACAGAAATTTTTATCTATTTATTTGTAAGTTTATATGTAGGAGGTAATCGCTGGAAATAGATGTCGGATTAAAAAAAAAAGCATTTGATAGCCCAATTATTGAGGAAGGAAAGCTATATAACATCACACTACGACTCTTAGGAGCCGAGCTAAAACAAAAAAAAATAAGAAAGAACGCTAAGCGAAAACGAAGTAGTTCCGCGGGCAGGCGATGGGATGCGACGGGGTGGATCGGGGAAACAAGAAATTTCACGCGGACGAAGTCGCGGGCAGAAACTAGTTACTAAACAAAAACTAACGAAAACTGTTGCCTATTCTCTAAATCACTTCAAGGAAATGAAAAAACTTACGACATCGAAGTTTGTTCACTGGATCGACAGATCCTGCCTGATTCTTACGATAGCATAATTACAATCACGACACTGTAGAATGATAGTGTTGGTAAACAAGAGGATGTGGCCACAACTCAACCTCCCAATATAATCCCTCTGTCATATTCTACAACGCCCACAAAAGTGACAGGATTGTCCTATATGTAGCTAACAAGGTCGACCTGGAAAATACAATATCATAATATTATTAGCTCGTGTTCGTGCTTCTTGAAGGGCAAATACTTACAGCACTTCTACTTTCCTTGATAAGACTAACAAACTTTCAAAACGTATTACAAAAAAATCTATTCGTTACTCCACAAGTCTAGCCAAGCAGGTGCGTTACTACTGAGAAATAGGAACACGTACGTCTCGTGACAACAGAGGAAATAGAATATGCCTACCATCGGAAGTTGTTTTAAAGTCTGATCTTCAGTTGTTTATAGCAGATCTATTTATAAACCAAGTTGAATGCGGGCCAAAATTCGATAAAACGTGATGTTTCAGGGTGATGCACGTGGGTCGAATGACGCCATACAGCCAGACAACACACATACCTAAATAAGTAGGGTTATCCAATGTAAACAGACGAGACACTCATAACAAACGTAACAAAAAGGAAATTGAAAACGTTTCATTGAATGAAGTATTTCCAGCTGATGACGTGCAAGTGCTTACCGAGTACGTCATAGTTCGTGGTCTTAACCACGGCACCAATCTCTTACAATAACAAGGTGACCGATTTATCTTTGAGAGATCACAAAATGTTATTAAAAAAAAGTTCTTCCAGTGTTCGAAGTAACACAAGTCCTAACCCTAAACAAAGCCATCACGTGCAAAACGCGATAACAAAAATGTGTTAAACAAAAATATAAATTCTGGGGAAATCAGTTTACATTCAGAACTTCAGAATTTATTTTGATGAATGCGGTTCTATTGGAAAGATCAAGAACGACGTCTAGATCTACAAACCTGATTTCAGCGAAAGCTTTTGTACAAACTGTACATATCGTGAAAGGAAACGAACTTGGTCACTCTCATACCATTGATTTATACTTCTTCTTCTTCAGCCTTTCGCCACCCACTGCTGTTTTTTTTTTCTTAGTTAATAAGAACTAAAGTTCTCAATCCTCAATCTAGCCTAATAAGCAATTTAACTGTAACTTAATATTTTACGAGATAGATTATGTTATTACTATGCATTGTGTCATATTGCACTTTTACACAATTTCAAAGCACTTTCTTAGGGTCTGATAATTGATAAAACACTTTGTTCATGTGTTACATGTTTAGCACCATTAGCACCTCATTATTATTCATTCACTATATAAATACTACACTAACTCAAATGGTTTATTTCTCTATAGACTATGCACTATGACCGTATTGTCTAGCAGCTGAATTGCCTCGACATTCACATATCCGTGAAGTCTGTGTTCATGAGCTTCAGCAAATTTTTGAATGATGGTGGTGACGAGTTCCATTTTAAGGTCACGGTGGAGGTCGTCGTTTCTAATGTACCGTGGAGAATTTACAGCATCCCTGAGAACTTTATTTTGTAATTGTTGGATTATTTTAACGTTACTTCGTTTAGTGCAGCCCCAAATTTGGATGCCATACGTCCAAATTGGGTAAGAATATGCATGTATACACCTTTTTACACTTATAATATCATTGCTTGTATAATATAATTTTATTATGTATTGATTGGCAGGATTTCCTTCCGATCCAAGGCTGAGTGTAGGCATTCTGCAATGCACGCCACTCTTCTCTGTCTCTATCCTTCCTAATAAGCCTGCGTCGGCCAGCAATCTTGACCTGGTCATCGGTCCTCCTCATCGGCTGTCTGCCCACATTTCTACTACCAGGTCTCGTTCTCCAGTCCAGCACTGTTTTACCCCATCTGTGAGAGATGTGTGTGTACCATGTGTGAATTATACTACGACTGTACCTATAATAGATTAAGTAAAGATTAACACTAAATGATAGGGAGAACCATGTCAATCAGTGGTAGGTTGCTACCACTACTGCGGCGTAAAGATTTCCTTCTATCCAATAAAAAATAGAGAGAAATTGGCTGCTCGCAATGATTATGCTTCTAGTATAGCATATCCCTGATATTTTTTCACTTTAGTTTAAAAGAAGCATCACCGTTCTTGAAAATATACTCTAGAAGAAAAATCGAATATTAAAATTATCAATGCGAGGTCACCGGTCGCTGATGGCGCCGACCTTGGTGATCTCTTTCACAAAAATAAAATACTTACACAAAATCGCATCATACGTTTTTTGTACTGGTAATAAATTATATCGTCTACATTATAAACATCCTGTTATGAATTTAATGACGTTATTTTATACCAAAAAAATCGAGAGCTTGAATTCGCTGATATTGAACTACCATGATTTCTAAAAATAGTTTGCAATAGCTTCAGTGATTTAATTTTTTTTTACAAAAAATACAACGGACTTAAAAAAAACACTACAAAGTGAAAAATAACTTAAATTTCGGAAGTCGGTGTCGTTGGTTCCACATTTTTTTTTATTAACACCTTCCACACTTCCGAAATTTAAGTTATTTTTCACTTTGTAGTGTTTTTTTGGAAGTCGGTTGTAATTTTTTTGTAAAAAAAAAATATTTTTCACTTTTTAGTGGGCCAGTTTGTAACTTATCTAAGTGACAATAGCCTAGTGTTAACGGCTCATCACCTTTTACAAAATATTGCTTTTCCCGATGCAGGGACGTTAATTGTTGAGGAGTTCTCCTTGTAAGAACCAGGAGAACTGGAGCTGATTGAGAAGTCACCATCAGCTCCACTTCACGATACGCATTGTGCTTAGCAACCACATTAAAGTACCTAATCGAATCGCAAACCGTGAAATATTTATTATTGAGTAGTTCCGATGGCCATCTGTGGTCTTCATCATCAGTTCCACTTCACCGAATGGTGCTTTCTGAGAGCAAATGCACGAGTTACTATAAAAAATACCCAAATCGCTATAGGTGTGTCTACAAAATTTGAAGGTTGCCCTCGATTTATCCAGGATCCAATCATCAGATCCTGACTTGGTTACTATGAGACCACTTCAAAAGTATCTCCTTTCGAAGAAAAAAAGAATTTTGAAAATCGGTCTACAATTGGCGGAGTAATCGCGTAACAAACGCGGAATTGATAACCTCCTCTTTTTTTGAAGTCGGTTAAAAATAACTATTTAAGAATAATAAATATTACCGAATACCTGCCCGATGATCTATCTGATCTGAAATCACTGTAAATTCTTTTTCACACGAATGTTCGCTATCTCACTAGCAGGCAATAATTAATATTGATAAAAATATATATATATAAATTAAATCTCAAATCGTTTATTGCAATCCATAATGTAAAATTACAGATGGTAATTAATAAAATAATAGAAACATTTATGGACCCTGTCGGGCACAGCAAATTTTTAAATAAGTAGAGAGAGGAAGAGCGCTTTAATAATTTTACTTTGTTAACTTATATATGCAATACCAAGTGCATAGGTACCTAAAGACGAAAATATATTCAGTAGTCAAAGTTGTTACGTATATACATATTATGTATATACGTAACAACTTTGACTACTGAATATATTTTAATTTTATACAACGACGAATAAATAAAAACAATACGTAAATGTAATTAAGAAAGTTCAATCATTAATGTCATTTGATATCACGGTACCTGCGAAAATGTTACGTTTGAAAAGATCATAACAAAAAGGCGTTATCACATACTTGAGTCTATAAACAAAGGCGATTCATTAACGTGGAATGTAAAGTTGAATCACCCACAAAGTTGGATAATCTCAGGTGGACGCCGTAACGCCGCTATTTCAGTACTTTCACGGGCGAAGCTATACGTGGGGTTCCTGTAGGTACCAACGATGTATGTACTATGTGGGAGGTTTTAATCGCTTTCCCAGAATATTCTACTTAAAATGATGTAATAAAATAACAAATAAGAATAACATTTAAAGTTGTTATGAAAATACCGGAATCTAGACGGATGCAGCAATCTCTACCAAATGCTAAGAAACAAATAGGTGCGTTTTGTTGAATTTGAGTTTGATGTAAATTAAAGCAAAAAGTACAAGTATTTGAAGGAAACTCTTTAAAACAATAATATTTTAAAATTTTGTTTATATTTATGTTTTCAACATTAATTGACTGATATGGAAGTAATGAACATCTTTTATAATTCAATGAAACATGTTACCAGAAAAATACTGCATCCGGGAACCAATGTCGGCACATGAGTACCTAGTAAAATACGGGCAAAATAAAATGTTTATTGAATGCTATGGGCGGGCGGGCGGCGGGGCAGGGCGGGCGGCCGGCGAGTGAGGCTCGCGCCCGCCGCGACCAGTGCGCGCCCGCCCAGGTCCGACACTCGACGTCGGCTCGTCAACGAAACCACACAACTCTATTTTTTAACGACCATTTTTTAATCGGTAAGAAACAGTGTTCCATTGCTAAGTCCGCAAGGGTTGTGCCAAGTGTACCCCACGTGGGGTGGTCGCCGTCCCATGATGTCACCCCGAAGTTCGCGCCGTCTCGCTCTAAAGTTGCGCAATTGAAACTTCACCTCGCTCGAGTCGCGACTTCGGCATAAGTCTAGTTTGTATTCTCGTGGGTGATTAGTCGAGATAAGCGGAGATACCGTAACATTTGTTCAGCAGCACGTAAGTTACTCACACGTTATTCGGCAGTGAACGACCATAATAAGGTGAAAATAGTTACACAACAATATTCTAGTAGCATTTACGGAATAATAGTAAACACTGTGTTCAATGATAATAATCATAAGCAGTTATTCATTTGCTTCACTCCTAAAACTCGTTTTGGAAAGGAGCTACATCTAGAGAATGAGTTAACAATATTTTATATTTTTCAATTGAAGCAAAAGTGACGTTGATTGTGTATATTTAATGAATATTAAGCTTCAAGAAATCGTTTTGTGTGCTTAAATTTTTGATTACAATATAGAGAAGTTACTTTCAACGACAATAGTACTTTACAAGTGTGCATTCTGTACGCAAGATACTCGCTTAGACGTGGAGTTGCGGACACCACCCCGAAATACTATACTAGTGTGCATCGATAAATTAACTAAATACAATAGGTGTCTTATTTAAAATATTATTTCTACACAAATTTGATCCTGCAATATAATTATGTGTACAAAAGGTTTTTTCAGTGAAGCAGTGTACGTCCCCTAAAAAATACAATAAATCCGTTTTGACATATCTCCATTAAACGTATCCTCTGGTACAGGTGCATAGTGTGTGTCAAGTCATAGGTACCGCGAATATCAGCGCACCTGCGCCTGCGACAATGCGCCGGATCCGGGAATGCTGTGAATCCGATCCGGCTGCGCGCGCGCCTATTTTCAGCCACACTCATCCCGCGCCAAATTTGCAATCCCGCCAAATCGACGCGCCTCCATGTATTTTTGTAACCGTTTCACAATCGACTAGCTTTTTTTTAATGGCCAATCCACATTGCGCTGATACCTACATACTTAACCTTCAATTAATGTCTGGACTAGCTACCATGGATTTTTATGCAGATACCAGTGACAGCTGCTGCAATCGTACCTATATAGTACTATGGAATGGAGCATGGAAATGGGTGTAGCAAAACATGTTTGACATTGGCCTTAAGTCTTGACCTAATTTGTAATAATAGGCACATACATAGTTAAGATGAATTCGGATCCAATCAACATGATTGGATTAAAGATACTAAAAAAACGATAAAAAAAATTTAAAATTTAGTTTTAAATATTTAAAATTGTTTAATCTTATCGAATGATAAATAGCTGCTAATTAATTGAATTATTAATTTTTATTGTCAATAACTTTCTCCATTTTAAATCAGCTATATAGTAGGTGTGCCGTTGGTAATTAATTGAAAACCAAATCTAAAATCAATAACAATAACTGCCGAAAATTTATTGAGCTCTCAGTCGATATTAAAAGAACATGGTCGAAAAAGAAGATTATTAATGTAGATGGAAAATAAAAACAGTACTTATAATTAAAACATAAGTACCTACCTAACAGAATATTTAGGGAGCTTTATTATTTCCCTTATCACTATCGTCAAATTGATTAAATATTTTAAACATGAGAACTGATTCACTTGACCCAAATAAACTGACATTTAATTATTAATTACCTGCTTTGAATCTAATTGAAACCTTAATTAAATTGGTGCCAAGTCTCCTTTCCCTTTTCTAACTGTGATAATGTTAGCGTTGTCATGAGTTCTAATGACAGGTGGGACTAACCTCTATCACTTTCCATTAGAAATTGAGAAATGTTATGATGAGTTAAAAATCATGAAGAGTTTTTCTCTTAATAAAAGAGAAAAGTCTATGTTTTAATAAACATTTCTCATTTATGAATATTAAGTGTGTAACTTACAAAAAGTCAAATTTTTTCAACTGTAGTTTTTGCTGACAAAAACACCTACAACAATGCCTCATTAATATCGTGAAAATAAACAAAAGCTTAAGCTCGAAAGCTGTCAAACATAAACTACATGCACTCAATAATTTGTATGTAGTCTTTGGTGAGATAGACATAGGCACGTAATGCTAATGAGGGTCCATTCCGTAACCTGACCAAATTCCAGAACGTATAGTTTTCAAGGGAGAAGATAAAATATGACGTGCATTCCATAGATCCTTGAAGTGTTTGTTCTCATCTACACAAATGTCGATCTGAACTGAAAAGCTGATGAATGGTGTTTCTGTTCTTCTAAATTTAAACCAATGACGCACGTCAATGAATAAACTGAACAAAACCCAGAGGTTGTGATGTGAAAAAGTATTTGTAGACTCGATCTCGATTTTTAAAATTTCGTTAACGATTACTTGGTTTAGGTAATACTTGTAACAAACGGCCTACAACAACACACGTTACTTTGAGGGTTGTTTAGTGAGAATAGCAATGAAATAACAATGATGTAGGCGAACTTAATCTCAGGGCTAATAATAAATAAATACTTAAATAATAATATATAAATCAATCCAGTTATCTACAATACGAAAGCAATACAGGGTTTCTATACCAACTTTAAGCAAAAGAAGCTCAATATTACAAAAGGACAAAGAGATTAGAGAAGCTCTTGAAATACCCCGAGGTCGCGCCGCGAAACCCTCATCAATTCTTCTTCTCATACTAAAAGCTCAAAGCTTACGTAATTAAAAATTGCGGCAGGCCGCTGACTTATCCACATCGTTACTCGCAACAAGGTCGTCACAAACTCGAAAATAGCAGAGCAATGAGTAGACATTCGTAAAAACGGCTGTTTTCAAGTTTCTCCTCGACACCAGTTAGTTTGGCGAGTGTCCAAGTCCACGGGCCATTCGACGCGAGCCAGCCACCGAGACGGCTATTTGCAGCCCTGCTGCTAACTCTAGCGTACGTCACTGCTCTATTTACCGAGGCACGAACATGCTATTGTACTCAATTATGTCACCTGGACATATTTTTAAAGTACATAATTATGTTGGCGAACTCAAGGTTAACTTTTGACATATTGACAACAAATGCGAGACATACATTCCGTAAAAAAATTGTGAACTTCTGATTTATAACAACAAATGTTTACAGAGGTAGATTTTGTTACAGACCACGAGCACGACATAAACTGCCAAAATGTTTAAAAATCATTTAGAAATGATTGGCAGAAATGAGACGCCGTCGAAGAAAGCCAGATTTTGGCAATCCTTCGTGCGATCTCTAAAAGGTAAGCAGAAGAAATAGCAATTTATTGACATTAAGCTATAAAATGGTTCATGTTTCAATACGTGCCATGAACCTAAAGGAATATTAAAAGTATAGAAGTCTATAATTTTTTACCCCAGGATCGGAAGACATCAGAGCCGAGGAGAGGTACAGGCCCAGCCGCCGTAGCGTGTTCCCCGAGCTATTGAGCACCAGCTACCCCTACAGCAAGTCCATCTACGACGACCCCATCGGCGCCGCTGAGAGGATCACTGTCCCCGGATACCGCTACCTGCCCGTCCACCGTGAGACCTACGGATACTCCCCACGCCCCATCTACACCCACAACTACCCTCGCTCCCTTGACTCGTACAGGCCAGGTTAGTACCAAGTGTAAACAACATACACACACACACGCTACACTAACCGGCTTGCCAATTGACCACCGACCTGGAACAATTATTATGATTGCTAGCTTCATTAAACCAAAATAGAAAATGTTGATAGATCACCTGTTGGTAGCAGTTCAATAGGTAATCGATTGGCAAGTGCATCACTCACACTGACACGTCAATTTGGCAATCAAAGGTGACACCTTTGCCCGAGTCAGTTAGTCTGCCTAGAAATAAAAGTTAAAAGTGTTGTAATAACAGTTAGTTTGCAGAAATCAATGCTAAAATTAATGTTCACTGTAAATATTACATCTAAGTAGTTCAGTTTTAAATAATACTGTACATATAGTGAAAACATTTGATTACTTACACAAAAGTTAACACAAATGTGCTTCACGCAGGGCACTATTGTGCAGTTGTTATAAACACAGTCAACTTAATCTAGTTCTGCAGTTTCCACTTCAGTTCTAGAACTGTTTCAACATTTTGTTTCAGCACAAAAGGGCTCCGGAAGAGTGTAGATTAAAATTCAGGACTTCTTATATTGCGAACACTGCATAATTAATGTATAGTCACATTTTGAGACATATCATTATCAAAAAAAATGATCGTAATTTTTTTTATTAAAGCGAATTAAGCAATTTTTAATAATTTTATAACAAGTCGTTGCGGGCTATTCTGCTGGCTATAATATTTTACTATGTAATAAAGTTTTATATAAATAAAGAATTTTTATCATAAAACAAAGATGATGTAACAACCTGTCATCAGCTCGAAGATTGATATTGGATGAATCGATTTAACATTACATGGAGCTACATACAATCACAGATTCGTTTCTAGTTATTGATTAATATTTTTCTTCGCTATTTCTAACGTTATGACTGTCTACGTTACACACTAGTAAATAGGGATATTTGTGATTAGTGATGTTTGACGTAGGTAATTGAAATGTCTATAAGTCATAGGAAGTCGTTTTCATAAAATGTAAAGGTGTTTCATGATTAATATTAGCTTCATCTGTTCAAATACGTTTGTACTGTCTGGCATTTCATGTTGTTGCTTGTGCAAGTTACAACTTATTTTACTAATATATCGCATGTGTCATTTGATAGAAATCACCTCTTTATTACATAACATTACTTCACACTTGTTAAGTCCATGAATGTTACATCGTCGTCACTAGTGATGCATTGATCTTCTAGCATTTGTCAGGTGATACATATATTATTATTTACCCCTTTAATTAATACTAATTGTGACTTAGCCCACAATGATTTTATTTTATCGCGCCCTCCCGGCAAGTTGATGTAGAGGTGAGTTCTATGAATAACTTTCATGATTTACTATGGTTCCCCCGACATTTTGACTATAAAAACCAAAATCTTAGCTCAGTAAACTAATCAACTACATACTTACTAACTTATTTGGAATTAACAAGTACCTACATTATTTCCTCCCATATTATTTTAATAGACATAGTTTTACTTTATTCTTCAAAAATACCATATGGAAATGGTTGTTTTATAACATTTTCCATATCTTCTACAGCACATTTAGCAGTTCAACAGTTTTTTTCTTCAAGAAAATCGTTTGAAAAGGCTACAAAAACTGATTTCTGTTATCCTTCCGTTTTTTTTAATTGGTTCTATCAACGAATCTAATGTTTGAGCAGTCTTGATATTAAAAATAGAAATGGCAGTGACCGCTGGTTTTGGATCATCCGTATTACCACAAATTAATAATACAATTTCGAAATGAGGGTAAATGTTATAGTATAGAATTTGACACTAATAAAATATGATTCCAAACCAATTCATTGGCATTCTAGAGTGTAACGTTTGTAAGAGCAGACAAGTATATCTACAATATTTAAAATGATCAAACTTAATTAACTTATAATCGTTTCCAATGACAGTATATCACGTACCAAGGCGCGTCCGACGAGGCGTCGACCCCTTCGATGCCCACAAGGCGTGGCAGGACCATCTCGACAGATTGGCAGCCATCGACAGGCTGTACCCCTCTCGCTACGGTCTTTACCTGAAGGACCGGGCATACCCCATCACTGACCTTAGCGTTCCCATTTCCACACCCTTGGCGCCCAAGAGCCTTAAAGGCATTGAATATGAGCCCGACAGCAAGCCTCACTGGGGAACAGGTAAATACTAACAACTTTATGCACGAACACATAGGATAAGCTAGAATAAGCGCTGCCGCGGTTTATCTGTACAAGTTTTACTTCTACATCTTATTTGTAGTCGTCTTTCGTGTCTGAGATAGACTGATTGTTATTGTAAATAAAGTACAGGCGAATCTCGGCTGTTTGCTGATCCATGTCGGAGGCTAAGCACGGAATACCAATTATGTTAAACATAAATTATCTAATAAAGATAACAGTTCTAGTTGGAATATCCCGGACGTAGCACTTCATGTGGATTCAGATAATTATAAGAACTTATTGGGACTCCATTCACCTGTAAGATTCAATCACACTTGAATCTTATACGTGTGCTATGACGATGTCCGGAGGAATACAAGAAGCTATAATATCAACTTATTGAATTAATAAAATTTCAACTGATTGGTACACCCAAAAAAAAACAACAGGTACCAAACAAAATCGAAATCCGTACATACTTTACCCAGTACATTGTTATAAATAAACCATCCAAAATTCAAAATTGTAAATAAGTAGAGCTTCAATACGTAAAATTGATGCATTACATCAGCGATATATATAAATTCTGACATCCTATTGTAAAAATTACATCAAAACTATATTTTCTGATTGCGTGAAATTTTAAATTGTATTTGTTACGATATGTAGAAATAATTTTATACCTTCCCATAACTTGTTGAATAGTACAAAGTTTTAAGAACATTTAACTAACACTACGATATATTTTGTATTAAAACATAAAAGACCAACCCGTGTTTTGATTTAGTAGTTTAGTACCTCTCCGTTGTAATTTAAATACTCAAGCTATAAAATATTTTCTATAATTTGGCACAAAAATTAATATTTTTAAACTTAAACGTAACTAGGTACTTGAAGACTGCCACACATTTCTGCCAGCTTGTCTGTTTATTCAAGATCAAATATTTAATAACACCTACTTCTAGCCTGTTCTACAGAAATGTGCGCCAGTCTGAAATAGAGATGAAATTTTCATGCATCAATATTTTGAAACAAACATTTTTGCATGAGCTGCATTGTAAATATGAGCAAAGCAACATTCGTTCCGGAATGTTCACTTACGTATTCGGTATTCATGCTCGGCATACAAGAACACTACACTCTACAAGTACTCCTATAATAGAAGACAGGTGATCTTTCTATTCGGTCTTATGTATCTATCAACGTGGTCAATGGATCCTGTTATCATTCCCCGAAGTGTATATTTGAGAATGGTATTGATTATGAGACTTGCCATGAAGGAGCGTGGCCGGCGAGGATATCGGACGTGTTCAAAAGTGACCCATTTTTCGCTGAAGCCGAAAAATGGGCAGGCTTTGATCGCTCACTCCGAGGGAAGTCCCCGACACCCGTGAAGCCGAGGATTAGCCCACCGCGCGACTGCGAGGTCGCATACGATGCCGACGGTAAGGGCAACAGACCATACCCTGAACACCCTGTATCTTCGTCATGACCCACTCTTCTATCTGGGTTATTGAACTCTTCTAAGTCAGAACCAAACTTTCTACGTCCGAAGCCCCAGTTCAGTGTAGAAGCACCTAATTTTTCAGAGCTGTGTGAGACTTACTTAGTATCTGTAGTTAATACATATAACCTGAACGATTTACTTCTAATTTCTGTCGATTTGAAATTCCTAGTGAATAATAAAACAGGACATTTTTATTCACAAAATCTTTCTTATTGTAGGTAGATACCTAATATTAATTAACATTGCCCTAAAGTGAAGTCCTGTTCAATGAGTGTATGTGTTCTTTTTCATAAAATTTCATTTATGCTGAAAAATCGCATGACGTGAAAGCAGAAATAAAAACATAATCACATTAATCACTATCGTTCATTAGTTTGGAGATATTAACAGTTTACTTATTAATACATTTTATTGTATGTTTATTTAAGAGTCCTTCGTTATCACTTCTTACACTACCTACTTTAAACACAATATCTTGTGTTAAAAACATTTCATGGCGCTTAGAGTGCTTGCGGGTTTTGTTAACACGACCTACGTAAGATGACGCATTTCTAGCATGTGCCAACTCATGATTATTATTTTCAAGTGACCATTTGGGAGTCAGTTCAATTAGTTTAATTAATCTGCCACCAGTATTTTGTTAATACTGTTTTACAAAGAAAACTTTTCAGGATCAAGATAAAATTATTGGAAAGTAGGTAGTGTTTTTACTCACCTTAAATATTTATTTCTTAAAACAAATTAATTATACTTTATTAATTTCTATGTCTGTGGGACTCGTAAATAAATAACATTGTAGTATGGACGCAGTGTCACGCAGCTGTGTTGAACGCTTGCTTAGTTAACACTGTTTGGGCGGGCGATGACGAAGTGCAGCTATAGTATGTCTGTTGTCCCGGCATTAAACGTTATAGTTATGGCGTATAGGTGCACCGCTGTACAACGCCGGCGGACTCCGAAGAAGGCCATGGGCTGACATTTTCAACCCGAGCCCTTCTCTACCGATCTCGGCCATCACTCGGGACCCCTTCTGGTACGACTGGCCGGAGCTGAGACCCATGGCTCGGTGGGACCGCAGCCCCTCCTACATCCGTGACTCGTACCTGTCGCCAGTCAAACGCACCTTCCTATGGGACAAACATCCGATCAGGCCGTTAGGTTAGTGGGTTGCTGTAAATACGCAATACGTCACCCTGCAGCTTTATTGATGTCTTCTGAGCTGTATTAAACAGGCCTCTCAACTACTTCATCATTGACATGGACTACCACCGCCATTTATTAACTTTGAATATATCGATGTCATTTATAATAAGACGATGAGACGCTGCAGTTGGTTACTTTTCAATAGGACGCGCAACGTTTGCAGTAAGTGCGTGTGCGCATGTAACTTTTGATTGGTTACCTACCTCACATTTAACCGATATCTCAAATATTTACAAGTGTTTTAATACAATATATATATCTCTAATTACGGCAGATTTAATGATGGCAGACCGGTTCACCGTGGACGATCTAAGCAAGACCTTACCGTTCATTCGTAGTCTATAAAACATGCAAACTTATAAGCAGGTATCTGTCCGTAAAGTCGTTTAAGTGAATGTATTTTGAATCCCATTGTCTTGTTCACGTGTTTTCTCCTACTCATTTGTGGTAGTTACACGGTTAATAGACGTAGATCACTGACATTTCCGTTTATCATTATTGCAACTGAAACTTAACAAAGATATTTCATGAGATTTGATTTTAGCAACATTTAACTTCGTTTCAAAGCACTTTAGATACATACTTATTCAAGGAAATACCTACCTACTATTTATCTTATTTCTACCCTTATTGTTTGTGTTTATTATTTAGGTACAAGTTTGCAATTCTATTGGATCGTTGTTGTAGTTACTCATCAAATCACTTCAAATATTCAATAGCATAAGACCACATAATTATCATTGTCATAATTATCTAAGCACGCAAAAGTACGCCTGGATGCACAAAGTATCATGTCTTAAAACTACACACATAAACCCTAATCAAACTGTAAATATGACCATTATTAATTATTAAGTAATTAAGCTAATTTTCTTGAAGCATATATCAGCTTATTTACATGATGGTGTACCTACTATGTTTCCGTTAGATAAATAAGATGCAGAACGTTTAATTTGAGACGACTTGTGGAAATTGGTCTAAGTAGCTAGATTTGGCGTTGGTACCTACATTTTTTCTTATCTCTCCGCATTTGCTTTGAGATGAAATCGGGGAGAAAGATAAAAAGGAGTCTCAACTTAAAGTGCATCCTGCTTAGGACAATATAACTTAAGAAAAACGCTAACTGTTTTAAAGATTTGTTTAATTTATTCCTTGTATATCGAAATATCCATACCTACCTATATAAAAAACTTTCAGATAAAAATAATAATCAGTATATCGTCATTACTATCATGACGATATACTTAGGTATTATCAGTATCGAATAATGAAGTATCAGCTAGGTTTACTTCTGTTTTCTTTTCCAGCTGCTGCTTTCTAAGGGACGCGACACCGAACCCACAATATTATAAGAACTTAATTTATATTTTATAAACTTTTTCTGTTATACATTGACTATGTTAAAACAATTATTTAACAATAAATTTTAAACTAAGCTACAAATTAAATTACGAATAATAATTTTTGATCAGTGATCACGCAAGATCTCAAAGACTGCAATATAACATAGTCACTGCCACGAATATGAACTTGTTACAAAAGTTTTGTTTTTATTACCTAAATATTTTTATTTATTCCATAAATTGAAAAAAATCAATAAAATCTAAAAAACGCGACGTTGTTTTCTTTGTCTCTTCTATATATTAGGTACCTAGAATATGTTTAATAACGTTTTTTAGTTAGGAATACGATAGGTTTATTAGGTTTTTATGGACGCTATTCCTAAAGCTACGACACGACGGTAGGTAGGTAGAGGCACCGTTTATGGTTATAAAAGTATAAATAAATTGATTAACATTTTACTTTTTAGGGATCTAGAGGTCACACAGCAGAGGGCCTACAGTTAACCACCCATGAGTGGTAACAATTAATCAGTTGCGCGATTTTCGTTAGAGCAAGCAACCAGAAACATTAGTGCTCACATACACGAGCGGCACGTTGTCGACGGCAGCCGTAGACGTGACGGCTGCAGCTGCCTCTGCCGTTGACGCATGTCGCTTGTGTGTATCAACACTTACCACTGATGTGCGGTCTGAAAATGGAACCTTATTAGGTACTAAGCCTACGCTGTCTTTCTGTCCATCAGTCTGTCTGTACCTACTTAGGAAGCCAGTAGAAATTTTCACAGAATACTTGTCTTATTACGAGAATTCTATCATGGTTCATTAAAATAATGAAAAGAATACCTAGTTATTGAAGTACGAAACCGTTAGTATGCAAGTCCCACTAGCCTTAGGCTATGATGGGATTTCCCTTCCCGGCAAAAAAAAAATAAAAAATCCACACAGGCTTTCATTCCCTATTTAACTTCTTTATGTGATGAATTTTGAGGGGCCCGTGGCTAAATAATAACAGCCACACAGGTCGATCGATCAGGTTAAGCCACGCTTGCCGCGGTTGGTCTGTGGATGGGTGACCATCTTTACGTGCCTCGGAAAGCACGTTAAGCCGTTGGTCCCGGCTGTCATTTTGGATCTTTGACAGTCGTTACGGGTAGTCAGAAGCCCGAAAGTCTGACAACCAGTCTTACCAAGGGGTATCGTATTACCCAGTAACTGGGTTGTAGAGGTCAGATAGGCAGTCGCTCCATGTAAAATACTGGACCCCAACATAGTTGGGAAAAGGATATGATTGGCTAGGCAGATGATGAGGTGATGAATTTTACAAAATCCTTTCTTAGTGCACTTTTCATACTCTTGTGCAAAGTTTCATGCTTTTAGACCAGCGGTTTAGGCTAAATGAACATTGTCTGTCAGTGACTAAAAGAAGATCAGGGTAGGTATCAGATCTACGATCAAAAAAATCCATACGTACGATTTTCTTCTTTTTTTATAACCTTATTTATATCCACTGAGGCTGCATTTATACCAGAGATGTGTGAGGATGTGTAGCGAAGGATTTTAGCTCAAGCTATAAAAATACGGGCCTGCGGGCGGAGAGTAATGGGTAACTCTCCGTCCGATCAGGACCAGGCCCGTGCCGGACGGCGCGTACGTGTTCCACGCGCGCCTCAAAGAGATGTCAGCAATATCTAAGGAAGGGGCCCGTAAGGGCCGAAGCCTGCCGGGGCAGCGGGATTGTCCGAAAGGGTTACCGCTACCCCGGAACACAAATGGCTAAGGAAGGAACACGGGTGGGTTTTAGTCAGTAAGAGTCTGACACTCCCTTCTGCTCCACCCAGAGCGGGAGGGGTCATTTGATGATTTCCCATCCACAAAAAAAAAAAAGCTATAAAAATAAAGCGATATATAATTAAGTATTACCTATTCCTTCGCATATCTCGGGTGGAAACGTAGCCTTATGTTGCTAAAGAAGAATAGTAATGAAAAACAATGTCGGTAATATCTGCTGATAAATAAGTAAGTAGGTTCAACTACCAAAACATTGCGAACGCAAAATTTCTAATAAGTAGGTAAATGGAATCACAACATAGATGGGTAGGTATAGTACCTACTAGAACTAGAGTTTCATAGTCGATGCAATGGGTAATCCGATCTACATCAGTACCCAGCGAGCAGCAGAACGTAATACCTACCTAATGTAAGTATGTAAACTTTAGCTGTCATCGGAGGCATACCTAGTCCTAAGGTGGTCCTAATGACACAGGCCACACAGGAAGGACGTGATACGAGGACGGGACTCACACGCGGTGTCCCTTTCATGTACCTATACCCACTTATCTTCATTATTCTTCATACAAAATGAATTAACGCGATCTGGTACAAAAATCAAAATTCTGGGTCAAAATTTGTTGGGGGCCCTTTTTGCCTGACTGTGGCAAAGTTTCAAACGAGGGTATTGTTTTAACTAAATAAATAAAGTAACATAGGTACTAACTGGAAAGATAAAGCTGTAATTTTAATTTAACACTATGAGAATGTAAGAGCGAGCGAAGCAAGTTGGCAAATTGAAGCATCCTGGCTCGGATCAGGTTTCATCAAACATCGAGCGAAGCAGCTCGAATATTAGAGCATTCTAGACCGGAATAGGTTAAACTGGTAATGGTTTTCAAGTTCGTGGTGTCTCCCAAGAGACCTAAACGCCAACTGGCTCATATTTTGGAAAACGATGCATTTTTGCTGAGTGTTCGATTGAAAGTCGAATATATTCTGGATTGCGATGAGATATGAAAGGATGAAAGTTATCCCTACTCTAACTCTATGTTATGGCGTGTACAAAATTTTCTCAACTGATATTTTACGTAACTACAAAATAAAAGGTCGTAGAATACCAAAAAAAAAAAAAATATATATATATATAGTGCGGTCATAATATCATATTTTATAAGATTGGTTTTCTAATACAACCCCCTACAGGGGAGTATTTGTAGTAGGTACCTATATGGTACCTATAGTATGATGGATCCTGCTGAGATTGTGTTTTGTTGCGAGTGTACAGTGGTTAATCAATGGCGTGGACGATAGGCGTAATAAGTAGGCCGCATCAAAAAAAAAATCGGATCCCCTTTTACCCAATTAGTTAAGTAGCTCTAAATGAAGGTATTGCTTTTTCTTTCTGTCTCATCTCATCATACATTTTCAGGTTCTACAGTAGTAAAAAAGTTTGTGTGATATTAACAAAGTACTACTCACCGATTCACATATTCTGGTTTCACCTGACAACATATGTATTAAAAAAAATGCATTTTATGCACCGTAAATATTTAGCTAGGTACTCAAATCCCTGCATGATGGGTTTCAGAGTAGTTTAAAATTCCCGCTCATTTTAAGCTTTTACGATTCTATAGACAATGGACTATTTATTGTGTCTATGGCACTGACTTAATACAGGTCAGTGGTTTAGGGTCATATTTTCAGAATACGCAGAATACAATCTTAGAGCATTTAAATGCTATATGAATACAATGCAAGAGAATAAAGTATTTAAAATCACCAAATAAGTACAACTGGCTAACGAGATGTTTTCTTGAAATATAAATAAACTTACTTTTGCCCAATTAGAAATTAGAGAGTTGTATCAGATGATTTTATAATTATGAATACATATTATTCGTTACTGACGTGAATCATAATTTGATGAACGCCCAATATTGAGTCACAGAACACTGAGGCGCTAACAATGAATACTACATAGTCCAGCATCCACCTTAAAAGCCTTAGTACTAAACTACTGAAATGCAAAAACATTGGCTATGGTTTGTACTACTACCAAATTGAAAAAAAAAGAATTCCTCAATCTATACTAATATCATAAAGAGGAAAGATTTGTATGTATGTTTGTAACGAATTGGCTCAAAAAGTACTGGACCGATTTTAAAAATTCTTTCACTATTTGAATGCTACATTAACACTGATTAATATAGGCTTTTTTTTTCTTTTTTTCCACCCGTGCGAAGCCGGAACGGGCCGCTAGTATTTAATAATATAGGAAACTATAGAAGAACTCCTCGTCTCTCCTACTTATTTAAAATTTTGCGGTGCCCGACAGGGTCCATAATTGATTGTATTGTTTTATACTTACCACCTGTATGTGTACAGAGGCCAGCACATCAAGCTACCCCAATCTGTCAAGTTTCTTTGACAGATTTTCAACTTTACTACAAAGGTTCATATTCAATTGGAAAAATTTTACAGATTGGGGTAGCTTGATGTGCTGGCCTCTGTACATTATGGATGCATTACAGATTGAATAATTGAATTGAAATAATTTCGTTAGTCCAAATTAAAACTAATTACCTATAAGTACTTGCTGCAGTATATTATACTATAAAGCCGGACCTTACCACAACAACAAGCAAAATTAGGCAGCAGGGTCTTACCGCAGCAGCAACAACAACAACAAGCAGCCAGGAGCCACATAAAAATTAAACAGAATATTTACAAGACACGAAACGGGTTACCCCAATGATATTATATTATCATTGGGTTACCCCGAAAGAAGCGTCATTCTGTTTCTGTTGTCAATCAACAAACTTCAAAAACCAAAAAGGTCAAACGTCAAAGTCAAACCAATTTTGACAGAACAGGAACGTCAGGAACGTTACGGTTTAAAATTTTCAATTCAATTACGTTAATTTGTGTTGTTCTTTTTGCATTTTGTACCTACAGATTATTTTAGAGTAATGGGAGAAAAAGTACAAGATCTCGTAAATAATGTGGAGATGAACAACTCCGAAATAACTTTTGACAATTTTACTATTCTAAAGGAATTCGGAAATATTGTAAACCTGGTCCGGTAAGTAGTGGACGCGTTCTTTTTTTTGCTTGAAACACAGTTTATTGTTATGTTTAACGACCTCGTAACAAAAAGTAAAGACAGACAAACAGATCACTTATAGAAACTCCAAAATAAGGAAAAGTTTTGAAACCACTTTGTATTTCAAGGAATGAAGATTTTCTTGAGACTGTCCCCAAAGCAAAACTTAGGCGCGTGAAATGGATGCCCATGTTCAACTGTTTGAAACAAGGCATTCTGGACGAGATGGTTCAAGAGTTAAGTTCAATGTGGGAGTATGAGAACATGCCCCAAAAACTTGAAATCCTTGAAAAGCAGAAAGAAAAATTCATGGATATGGAAACTGACAAAGTATTATGGTAAGTCCTGTGGAAATGTTTTTGAACACAGGGTCTTTTTCAAAATAGAATAATTTTAAATAAGTACTAGGTACGAAGTTCACTTTAGACCTCTTGTTTAAAATAGGTAAACTCTTGACTCATTATGTATGTAGGTATGTATCTATGGGTCTTTGTTACCTGATAATAAATAGTTTATTATTATTATTATCACATGTTTTATTAACTTATTTTATCAATAAAGAAATACCTACAGCAGACATATTTTTTAGACAAAAGTAAAGCATGCACACATGGATACGGCCCGATTCAAACTTTATGGCGGCTCGGAACATGAGGCGAGTCGCTGCGCAATAACAAATTCACCTGACAGCGGGGGTGAAGGGTAAGGTACTGCACAGCGAGCAGTGCACTTCAGAGCCGCCATTAAGTTTGAATCGGGCTGTACACATCAAGCTATACATTTCCAGTTTTAGTTGACCTCACATTGTATAGGTTTTTCGTACCATCAAAAGTCAGCTTAAACTGGTTATGTATAGCTTGATGTGTAGCCGTGTGTTCAGTGCACTGCATATTATAAAGCATAGCACTTGTTTGACTATTGTGTCCTATTTTAGTTGACAGTTAATGTTTTTATCACACCAAGTCCTATGTGTCAATATATTTAATTTTCATAGTTATGTATAAGGTTCTGGTTAAAGCTATGAATCAGCATAACTCCTTAGGGTTAAACTTTTAACTGCCTGACTTCACATCAGTTGTTGTGCCTCCAGCGCCCGGCACAGTGAATTGAAAAATAAATACCTGATATAATACAGCATAATTAAATAAAAAGGCAGATTAAACAAGCTGTGGTATTTGGTTGTAAATATACAGCCATGGTGAAATGTACTCAAAAATATTTGTTTGTAAGATTAATCCAGCGTAAGCAGTTAAAAGGTTAACTAGTCTTATTAGGTGGATGTGTCTAGTTGGGATTGTATTACATAAAAAAGAAACCTTAATAGTATAAAATTAAGAAATCTTGATATAGCCTTTCTTTTCAGCATATTTCTGTTTTTTTTTTTTTGCAGACCCTCAAACATGGTGAATAGGGATGCAAGGGTGAATCAGAACAAAACTTTAATAGGGATTTTAACATTGAAATAATATAGTTTGTTGGCAAAAAGGATAATGTGTTTACTGTATTATAATCAATGATTAAGTGCACTTGTTGCCAAGAAACTATTATTATTTCATAAAATCCATTTTAAAGTTTTATCCTGATTCACCCCTTCATCCCTATTCACCCCATTTGTAGATAATCATTTTTTTCTAAACAATATCTTGTCTCTATTTACAGCTAACAAATTATTTATTTTTTCTTCTATAGGAGACCACAACTGGCAGATGTAAAAGCACAGCTAAAAGCCAGTGATGTAGCCAATTTGAAAAAACAAAAAATTCTATTAGAATCTTTGGCAAAAGAATATGAAGCAAGAGTTAATAGGGTCAAGAAGATTCTATCAGCCAAGCGAGGTTATCTGAAAGCCCTGCAGCTCGATATCCAAAAATATCAGAGAAGAAACGAAGACCTTATTTTAAAAATTAATGAAAAGGTGGACAATCACCACAATCTGATCAAAAAAACCACTTTAGCAGATAACTGGAAAGAGAAAGACATGGATATTAATTAAGTAAATTAATAGATATTATTTGAATAAAATTTATATTTCAGAAAATTGTACACACCTGAGAAAAAGTACAACAAAATGTTATAATAAGTTATACAATTTGAAACTCAAATGCTTTCGAAACTTATCTTTCTCTAAGTGTAGACGAAAATAGAATAAAATTTTAAATATTAAGTGACAGTAAATTACATAAGTTCTAATTTTGCTGCTATCTGTACCAGCTAATTATTTTACAGTATATGAACAGATATAAGTTTATAGCAACATAATTATCTTCTAACAACAAATTTAATAAGCATCAAGTGATGTAAAAGTATGAAATAGATTAAGTCACATTTACTCTCTTATTAGATACATAAAAATGTTAGTTTTAAACAAAAATACATTTTGTAAATGCAAACCAAAAAACTGAAAATAAAATTAAAATAAACTTCTAGTTTAAAATAGTGATATTTATTAATGAAAAAACATACATAGCTAAATAAAATTGTACAATGCAAAACCTGCATATAATTTTATAATATAACAGTAATAATACAGCAATTGCACTATTGTTGCGAGGACTACACTGCTTCTACCACATTTTATAAATTATATCAATTCATTTAGAGACTTAACAGTAAACTTTGAAGGGAAAGCCTCAGCAGGGGAGATCATGTTGAACATTCGTCAAATTTTGAACAGATACTTAAGGTAAGAATAATACTGAGTGCAAAATAACATTAATTTCACTGGGTACTTCACTCCCTCCTTAACACATACGTGATTGCAATGGAGTCCTAGAACAGAAAAAACACTTATTGCTATGACGAGGTGAAAGTTAATATCATGTCTTAGGCCAGCTCCACAATAGGTTTTAAAAAACAAGATATAATTAACTAAAATAATCAAAGGAAGAAGTTCCATGGACGATCATTCATTTTAATTTTGCGTATTCCAATAAAACTAGAAATTTCAAATTAACCAATTATCGTCACTTACTCAAGACCTATACATAAATTACATTTATAGGCACATTAGTTACAGAATAAACCAAGCGAATGTGCTTTCGATCCACTACAACTTAATAAATAGGTAGGTAATATGAAATGTAACGACGCTTTCGTCTCCAATGCCCGCATCTTTAAGATCGCTTGCCACCTCTCAAACATTTTAAAATTAAGGAAACAATTCACTACAACATCAACATGTTACAATAACACAACAGGGTACAAGACCACTTTAAAGGCTGCCTTATAATCAGGGATCGAAAAAGCAATAGTCATCAAGGCATCGCCGAATAGATAATGTCAGCTCAATACAATCTGTAGAACTAAATTCATAAATTAATATCACTCACATTAATAATAAAAATTAAAAATAAGAAGGCACAAGCAAATCGATAAATAAATTTTAACAATACGCGACATATTATTCGGCTATGTCTAATGACCATACTAAACATAATAATTATAATACATGATATAATTAATTATTTGTAGCATTCCTCTCACTGTGCAGCACACTGGATCCCAAACGTCAGTTATTTCTTCTTAGGTGGTGATCGCTGAGGTGTGGCTGGCCTCCCACTGTTTATGCCATTGTACTGGTATTTTGCCTTCTTCTCCGATGGCTTTAGTATCTGGAGGTAAATGAATAAATGTTATTAAAAGTACTTATTTTAATTTTATCGCTCACCGGTTCAATAGGTACTAGTAGTAAGTACAATTACAGCATTATCTCGAAATACGTCTAGAAACTACTATCTACCAACTCTTGCTTTAATGTTTGGTGAGACATTTACTAACAACCAAACATTCGAACACCTGAATTGCTAAATTCAAGTCGTAACTGTTAATTACTTTGACTTATTTTTACTCCACGGGCAGCTTCCTTTCACGAGTGATACATGCATTAAACTGACAATGTATGGTTGCCAAAATAAAGTAAAAAATATTTAAATAAAAGTTAAAATTAAATGTTGCAGTGTTTTGATGAGGTATTATTTTACATTTCATTTACCCTACTAAAGTACATTCGCGTTAAGAATGCAGTGAATCATTATTGTCCGTCGGCCTAGCCCAGCCCCCCTAACCAATCAAATCTTTTAAAATTACAAAATCAAGTTCACAATGACAGTTGAAGGCATTGCTTCGAACGCAACGGTTGTGTCCTGTCATTTGTGTTAACTGAAAAAAAAAAAAATGAATACATCTTCAATTCGTAAAAATAAAAGTGGTTCGATAATTCATAGTGGGGAAAGAAAAGTAATTTACAATGTTTTTATGTATTTTAAACAGTGTGATTTAAATGTGACTGTGGACAACATAGTACAAAAAACGGCAGCTACATGGGGTGTGTCCGAGAGAACAGTTTATAGTATTCTTAGTGAAAAAAAGGAAAGTAATACATTGAAATCGCCAGTGAAAGAAAGGGCCCGGAAGTCTATGATTGACTTCATGCAAGCGGTTTCTGACTGTTTGGTCGCTAATTAAGTTCCCTGAAGAGTGATGAAGCCTCACGGCTAACATCATGGCGGTTATTGTTGGAGCTCTTCGAGTTAAGATTTGAATGTATCGGTCTTGTCTCCGTGTGGTGCAGCGATACCGTCCTCCATGGCGCTCAGCCACGGTACCAGTGCTTCGGTAACGTGTCCAAAGTCGACTGATAACACTCTGACTTGTATTCAGAGCTAAAGCCACAGTACGTTGCCGGGAACCAGCTTCTATCATTCCCACGGCTCTGAGCATTTCTTCCCTGCTTAAATGACGTCGCCGCTCCATAATAACGTTGGTTTTAATCAGTAGTAGGGAAACAGTAGCACTAATAATGTCTTCAATGCGTTGTATGTTTTTATAGGGAAAATATTGACAGCTGATTTTCATCTTTTACTCGAATTTGATTCACAGTTCCTGATTCAAATTATGGAATGCACCAAAAAGGATCCATATAAATTTATAAAATCATAAATTTATTACAAAGCCACATCTCAATCTCAAGAAATCCGCATAAAAATGCTTGATCCCTAGACACTTTTGATGTGATTAACGCTACTACACACATCAAAAGTGTCTAGGGATCAAGCATTTTTATGCGGATTTCTTGAGATTGAGATGTGGCTTTGTAATAAATTTATGATTTTATAAATTTATATGGATCCTTTTTGGTGCATTTCATCATTTGAATCAGGAACTGTGAATCAAATTCGAGTAAAAGATGAAAATCAGCTGTCAATATTTTCCCTATAAAAACATACAACGCATTGAAGACATTATTAGTGCTACTGTTTCCCTACTACTGATTAAAACCAACGTTATTATGGAGCGGCGACGTCATTTAAGCAGGGAAGAAATGCTCAGAGCCGTGGGAATGATAGAAGCTGGTTCCCGGCAACGTACTGTGGCTTTAGCTCTGAATACAAGTCAGAGTGTTATCAGTCGACTTTGGACACGTTACCGAAGCACTGGTACCGTGGCTGAGCGCCATGGAGGACGGTATCGCTGCACCACACGGAGACAAGACCGATACATTCAAATCTTAACTCGAAGAGCTCCAACAATAACCGCCATGATGTTAGCCGTGAGGCTTCATCACTCTTCAGGGAACTTAATTAGCGACCAAACAGTCAGAAACCGCTTGCATGAAGTGAACCTTCATTCCCGAAGACCGCTACGGGTACCACCTATAGCAATGCACAATCGTAGGATTCGATATCAATGGGCTCTTGAACACAGAAATTGGGCAGAAGAACAATGGCGTTTCGTGTGCTTTTCTGATGAGTCTCGTTTTGGTATGAGACCGGATACAAGACGTATACGACACTGGAGAACCCCTGGACGCCAACAGCGATTAAAATCCTGCCAGGAAGTCCATCCTTATAGTGGTGGAACCATCATGGTATGGGCGGGTATTTGGATCGGCGGAAGAACTGAGTTGATTTGGATCAGAGGCAACCTCAACGCTCAAATTTATGCTGAGACGATTGTATCAGACGTCATCGTTCCTCTACAAGTGCAAATCGGTCCCTTATTTCAGTTAATGCATGATAATGCACGACCGCACACCGCAAGAGTTGTAAGACAGACTCTCGCCGCAGCTAACATCAATGTCCTGCCCTGGCCTGCTCAGTCGCCAGACTTGAACCCGATTGAGCATGCATGGGATATGCTACAGAGAAGAGCTCTGCCGAATATGGAGGGTATCCAGTCGCAAGAAGACCTTTTTTTGTTGTTGCAACGAACATGGGCGGCCATTCCACAGCGTGATTTGGATGAACTCATTTTGAGTATGCCAAACCGATGTTCTTGTGTTGTTAGTGTTCGCGGTAGAAACACGGATTATTAATTGTTTAAGTTACCCAATAAAATTTTAGAGAAAACTGTTATTTCAGTCTTTTTTTCGAACTTTTGCGTTAGTGGTTCAAATGTCAAAAATCCCTTTATTAGGAAAATGGCAAATTTCTTTATTAATGCAAAGGTGACTTGGTTTATCGTTACTGTGACAAACGAAAACACTTTATTTGATGAATCCTTAAAGAAAATTTTAATTAATATCAATCAGGAGAAAAGTTATTGCAAAAATATATGTTGATCCCTAGACACTTTTGATGTGTGTATTTATGGAAAGCAACTGCAAGAGCTAGCCTCAGAAATAGCGACTAAGCGTCCAAAAAGGCTGTCTGTATCACTCCTTCAGGACAACGCTCGACCACATACTGCGAAGTCTGTCCGCCACATTCTGGAAAAGCTGAACTGGACAGTGGTACCTCACCCGCCATACAGTCCTGATATTGCGCCGTCGAACTATAGTCTGTTTCGGGCTCTAAAGTTACATCTAAGAAAGAAGAAGTTTGAAAACTATGAACAACTCCAAGACGATATCGCCGAGTTGTTTGACCACCAGACTCCTGCTTTTTGGGAACACGGCAAAATGTCTTTGCCAGAGAGATGGTTACATGTCGTTGAACATGACGGTCATTATATTGTGGATTAATATTTCTTTAATAATAAATAAAATTACTTTTAATAAATGTGTTTGAGTGTCCAAGAACTTATGCACCAACCCGATATCATCCTAAATGTCAAGATTTCATGAAATAGTCATTCAATAGGATTACTTGATCTTAGAGAGTTGTATTGAAGCCTTTAATTATTAGAATTCTGTAAATATATATTTGTTACGGTCGCGAATCATATTTTATTCAACATACAACTTAATACTGGCCAGCAAATTGCAAAAAACGTAAGAAACTTTGAATTTCGCGGGCTACCCTGGCGCTTTCGCCTTAAGACCAAAATAAAGAATAATGTTTAAGGTGATTGCGCAGTGATTACCGCGAAATTTAAATTTTCTTACGTTTTTTGCAATTTGCAGGTCAGTGTCAGGTTGTATCTTGATCAAAATATGATTCGCGACTACAACAGGTACTTTTCACAGTATTATAGTCATTAGAATCACTAATACACCTTCTTATGTTAGATTTGTACCACAAGAAGAAATCTCCTAGGGAAAAGTGTTTATGGTACAAATCTCACATAAAAAGATGTATGAATATTTCTAATGATTATAATTCTGTAAATACGTACCTGTTATAGTCGCGAATCAAATTTTGATCAAGATACAACCTGACACTGACCTGCAAATTGCAAGAAACGTAAGAAAATTTTAATTTCGCGGTCTACTACTTCGCATTCACCTTAACAGGGTTTTTTGAAAATCTACCCCTAACTGGATGACAAGAATACTTGCCTAAGTAAGTAATAAAGTCTATCATTTATATTTTTTCAAAACTACCCCTCAGGGGGATTTGGGGGTGTTGAAAGTTTGTGTGGAAAAATTTTAACGCGCGGTCCGAATAACTCGAAATTCAGCCGAGCGATTCTGTAAAAATCTCACCGTGATAACTTAGGTGAAGTGAGGTATCAATAGTGGGAATCCCTAACATCAGGTGGAGTGACAGCTCACTTCACCTAAGTTTTCACGGTGAGATTTTTACAGAATAGCACTGCCGTATTAATACTTTTGACAGAAAAGATACATAAGTAAGTATAAGAGTCTTTCGAAAATAGACCCCTGACGAGGCATAAAGTAATAATTCGAATTTTAAGGGCAGTATTATAGTACATGGTTTAGTGGTGGTTAGTTTTTCGAAAATCTACCCATAACGGAGTGAACAGAGGGGTAGTCAATTTTACTGAGGAGTATTTTATTGCATGGCAAAAGTGTTATTTGATGGCAACAGGGAACAATGTATGCTTTAATGGCTAATGGTTCTCCCTTTGCCCCACAATAGACTTCTGAAACCGGTACGCGCGCATTATACACGAGCCATTTTACAAGTAACCAGGGTTACTTTTAAAATTATAGTAGACCTGAAAATGGGTCATGCTTTTGTCAGTATGTGTGTGTGTAACAAAATGGACATATCTGTCTGTTACTGTTAAACCCCAATAAATGGTTAATCCTAAATAAAATATCGATATTCCATTAACTATGCTTTGACAGACAGATGCAAAGCGAATGCAACAAATGGGGTGTGGCTGTGTCATGGACACGCCCGGGCGCGTAAACGTAATCACATACAACACAAGGGCGCGCCCGTGGTCAGCGTCAGGATGGCTGGACCAAACGAGATATGTCCTTGAGACCATGTGCACTATTTAATACCTATTTCTTTGATAATATTTCTTAACGAAAAGGTAGCAAATATTTAACTATAGGTAGTAAATGGTAGCAAATAGGTATTAAATAGTGCACATGGTCTCAAGGACATATCTCGTTTGGTCCAGCCATCCTGACGCTGACGCGCCCGTGTGTTGTATGTGAATACGTTTACGTAACGGGGTTGATCCGCTCGGCCACATTTATTCTTTTACTGGACTGGTCTATTTTAGTTACTTTCATAGCATCATGTCTTACGGTATTTTGTTGTGGGGACGGGCTGCAGATATTGAATCTATCTTCATTTTGCAAAAGAGGGCTATCAGAGCCATCTACAACCTCAGCAGACGCGAATCTCTAAGGGAACTGTTTAAAAAAATTAACATCATGACGGTTCCTTGTCAATATATATATGAAAACATTATGTACGTTCGAAAAAATCTACATCTTTTTAGTAAGATATGTGACAGGCATAATTTGAACACTAGAATTTATAGGAACAAATTAGATCAACCACGTTTCAGATTGTCTAAAGTAAAAACTTCTTTTATGGGTTATTGTGTAAAATGTTATAATAAAATACCACTCGATATTCTTCAACTAAATGAGAAGAAATTTAAAACATGCATTAAACACACACTATGTAGACAAGCATACTATAAGTTGGATGATTTTATCGTAGATAAAAATGCTTGGCTAAGTGCTGGTCCTGCTCCACAGACACGGGCTCACTAGTTAAAATTTCAATATTTGGAAGACATGCTTCCCTTTTTTTCCTTTCTTTTTTTTTTAAAGTGTTTCTGACATTTGAACTTAATGTGTATTTTTAATTCAATCAAGTTTTAATTGTTACTTTAATATCATACACCTCTTTCTAGTAAAATTTTATTCATCTCGTAAATAAATTGGAAACTATAGTTTTGTATAATTTAGAAGCATTTTTTTTTTTAATTTTGTAAATGTAAGAACCATGGATTATATTTTTTTTATATTGACTTGAAAGAGCATGGCAGTTGAGAATGTGTCATGCTCACTTAAATGTCTCACTGATGGTGGCGCGTGTGTTGGATCATTCGGTTCCCTTCAAAATGGTTGAGCTGGATGGTGCTGAACCATGCGTCATGTTCGTGAACGGGTGCTATCAGTTGAGACTGGTCATCTCTTAGCTGCCAGGGCTTCTTTTTTATCTTACACCTATTTTGAATTGTTTCTTCATAACATTGTTCTCACATATAGAAGTAACAAGAATACTGTACTCAGGATTTTGTAATATCTTGATTTAAAAGTGTCCTTGGAGTTTCTTGCCCGTTCTTCTCCAAGAGATCTACGTTTTGGAATGGGCAACTAGCTTCAACTTTCTGACTAACTGACCGACTAGTTAATTTTGACAATTCAAAAGTGCCTGGAAATGGTTTAATTGAAATAAATGCTTTGAGTTTGAGTTCCCAGCACTGCTTGACTCGGTCATATGGTGTTTTATTGGTACCATCCGATTGCTCTTGAGAAGCCCTTTTGCAACCGTATACGATCTCTGTATTTGGATTTGGCTTTTTGACGCGTATAGGCCGATATTATATATTTTTTATATTATTTCACATTATATTCACTGTCACTATTTTACACTAATGTTTTGTATACAATCGATAGATTTTAATGAGAGCTGACGATTGAAACTTAAACGTCGTAGCTTTTTCTAGTCAAAAGTTATAAGTGGTAAACTCTATACGCAGCAAAATTACCACAAAATGGCGGCACTTCCCCCTCCACCGCGCGCGATGCGTCACAGTCCTCACTTGGCGTAGTGAATTCTTTGATCCTTTAGCTATCCAATAGTGTAATTGAATTTAGGTTGGAGATGATAGATATGAACCTGCAACACCAAACTGTATCCCCCGATTTTGTTATCATTGGTTTTTTTGACTTGCCTCCCACTATGGAAGCAATTATAATAAAGACGTATCCACGCTAAAAGCTAATTCCATGCCGAGGTTGTAATATGGGTGTTCATTGAATTATTATTCTACATGAAAAATGAAAATAGCAAATCACGTCAATTTTAATAACGAATTGGTTCATTCTGTGACACATTAAGATACAGTTGAGGGAAATTGTTTCATAAATGAATTAACATACTTAAACGATCTCTTAAACGATGCACCCGCCATCCCTTACCTCGGGATGGCGACTCAGTTTCGTTTTGTGATCTCTTGTTTCGTAACTAGGTGCATTTAAATCATAACAAATAATGAAAAACACATTAAAAGTACATTAATTCAACCTAATTATATCCTCCATTGGATAAGTACACTCGCCATCCTGAAGCGTATGGTATACCTAGTCCCTTTACTAAAATTCCAGTCAATATTTTACAAAACAATCAAAATAAAATTAGTGTTCGCTTGACGTTATTCAAACACGTCATTACTTTAACCAAATCACATCAATTATTACAGTATTAATAAAGTAAAACATACTAGTACTAATAGTAGTACTAATTACTTTGTACTCTCACAAAAGAATAGCATACCCGCTTTAAAATCCTTTTTTACAAATAGTATGGTAAAAAAAAATATATACGGTCATTTTGAATATGTAATTACCGATATTCCTACAAAATTAGTTAATACATAAAGTTCCAAATAATAGAGATACTGACGAAAAACCTCAAAAAGTTATATTTGCGTTTTCCCAAAAAAAAGTTGTTTCCGATTTACATTGTATTGTCATGACAGGGCAGCATTATCAAAAATCAAAATCAAAAGTCATTTATTCAAACTAGGCTGAGAATCAGCACTTTTCGAACGTCAGTTACAAAAGACAGTCCCCCCAAAACGCCCGCCCTTCACCACTTCCTAGTGCTTTCGCTGGGGAGAAGAAGTGGCGCAACAAACTCCCCAGCAGCACAGCTGTCTGTTCAGTTAGAAAATATTTAATTGTATACAATACTAGATATGCAAAGTTATTGACGTTACAGAACACATTAAATTAAATTATTTGCCATATGTTAGCTTGCCACGCCAATATACCCACAAATACAATAAAAACAATACGTACTCAAGCAAAAATTAAAAATGTAAACAAAACTTGCTACCTAAATAAAAGCCTCCAGGTATAAAGGGCGTGACAGCTTACATATGTATGCAATACTGGGTTCAGTTCACATAGCTGTGAATGGTAAACTAGGACCATCGAAGTAAAATAAATTTAAAAAAGTTATTAGTAATAACAACAGTAAAACCAAGGTCAGCAAGACGACCAGTCACCACAAGCAGCACCCGTTCACGAGCATAACGCAAAGATCAGCCATTACCCCCCTCGCCATATTTGAGGGAAGGAGGCAACCCGACCCCCGACGCTACCGCAAGCAGTGACATCTAAGGGAGCATGACGAACTTGCTGCCGGTTGCTCAGGCAAGATAAATGTGATCAATCGTAGAGGTCGCTAGCTAACCACATATGTTGCAATCAACTCATTAGAAAACATTGAAATGAGTAGATTATGTCAATAATAAATTAAAATAAAATTAAACTGAATTGACTTATAAAGTCAACTAAAAACAGAAAAAAAAAAATATATATATAAACTCATATAACCTGTCAGTAAGCTAATTCTGGAGAAAGAACATAAACATTGTCTTGAGTTAATCAGGGCGACCAACTATTCTTATCGTTTAAGTAGTCGTTGATGGAATAGTATGCCTTTGAACAAAGGTTAGATTTTACTTGAGCTTTAAACGCATTAAAAGGCAAATCTAGCCAAGAAGAAGGTAGCTTATTATAAAAGGCTATACCAAGCCCAACAAATGAGTTATGAACCTTATGAAGCCGGTGAAAGGGAGCACGTAGTTTGTCCTTGTTTCTGGTGTTAACATTGTGAATATCACTGTTTTTAGTGTACAAGTGTATATTTTGCCTAATATATAAGATGTTGGCTAAGATGAACTGTGATGCAACCGTGAGAATACCAATATCTTTAAAAAAATCTCTTAGAGAAACTCTAGCACCTAGCTGGTAAATTGCTCGAACAGCTCGTTTTTGCAGAACAAATATATTTTGTATATCAGCAGCATTGCCCCATAGCAGAATACCGTAGGACATAACACTGTGAAAATAACTAAAATAAACTAAACGAGCTGTATCAACGTCAGTGAATTGTCTTACTTTCCTGACGGCGTAGGCAGCCGAACTGAGCCTTCCTGCTAGGCTTGATATATGTGGTCCCCACTGAAGTTTGGCATCTAATGTTATTCCAAGAAAAACTGCCGAGCCCACAGTTTCAAGCACCTCTTTATCTAAGACGATGTTGGGTCCTAGATTTCTAACATTCGGTAAGGCGAACTTTACACATTTGGTTTTCTTGGCATTGAGAACTAGGTTATTTGGCGTAAACCAATCCGTAACAATAGAGAGTGCACTGTTTACGTCGTCAAAATCTTGTCTATTCCTGTCTACTTTAAAAATAAGAGAGGTATCATCTGCAAACAGTACAACGTCACAGATGCCCTTTAAATAGAAAGGTAAATCATTAATATATACTAAGAACAAGAATGGACCCAGTATTGAGCCTTGCGGTACACCTAACTGAACTGGTAGCCCAGAAGATTTCACACCATTAACATCTACACATTGGAACCTATTATGTAAATAAGAATTTATTACGTTGAGAGCTTCGTTTTGGACACCGTAATGACGTAGTTTACGTAAAAGTATGTCATGGTGCACGCAATCAAAGGCTTTGGAGAGATCACAGAAAATTCCAATAGCATTTTGCGAGTCCTCCCATGCATTAAATATGTGTTTCAGCAAAGCAACACCCGCATCTGTAGTTGAACGACCTTTTGTAAAGCCATATTGTTCATTATGAAGGAGGCTATTTAAATTAAAATGTCTTAGCAGCTGCTTGAGTATTAATTTTTCAAATATTTTGCTAAATGCAGGTAAGATAGAAATAGGCCTGAAATTGCCAACGTCATTTTTATTACCTGATTTAAATAAAGGTATGACTTTACTACTCTTCATGAGGTCAGGAAAAATTCCTAAATCAACACATTTATTAAAAGTAACAGCTAGATAGGGGGCTACGATGTCTATTATATTACTTAAAAGTTTAATGGAGATGCCCCAGTAATCACCGGTGTTTTTAGATTTAAGTGTGTTAAAAACATTAACTACATCACGCGGGGTTACATGTTCGAAGCTAAATAAGCGACTACATTTAGGTACACTACTATGCAAAAGGTTTTCAGCTTTAGACGGGGACGAATTTAAGGAGCGAGTCGTGGTTACAGGTATGTTGGCAAAAAACTCATTAAATGCCTCAGCTACGTCAGCAGCTTTATTAACTAATTTGCTGTCAACCATAATCTCAAGTTGTTTATCTTGTTTAACCGATTTACCCATTTCATTATTAATAATTTTCCAAGTGGTTTTTACTTTATTACTCGAATTTTTAATTGAATCACTTAAAAATTTTGATTTAGCAAAAGTACAAATTTTTTTAAATAATTTTGAATAATTTTTTACATACTCTAGGAAAGGAGTATCAAACCTGTATTTTTTCAAACCATATAACTCGTATAGTCTCGCTCTACTTCTATAAATACCTGGAGTAGCCCATTGGTTAAAGCCAACAGAGGATCCATTAATGTCAATGGTTTTGGACTTGAAAGTAGATTGGTACTCTTTTTGCACGACAGCAAAAAGGGCACCATAAATTTCATTTGGATTCTCGTGTTCAACTATAGATGGTGTAATTCTTTGAGCTATATTATTTTTAAACATTTTGCAACGACTAGCTGTATAAGGCCTACATTCAAATTTATGCGGCTTTTTAGGTAATGGCATGGGGAAACTAGCTAATAAACCACAGTGATCGGATGTTAAGTCAGTTAACACTAAATTATTTTTGGCATCACAATCACTAAATATATTATCAAGACAAGTTGAGGAAGATGCCGTAATCCTAGTAGGTTCAAAAAACAAATTAATTAAATTATAAGATCTAAACAGATTGAGAAGTCTAATACTTAATGGAGTAACATCTAGAATATTAATATTGAAATCTCCACATAAAATAATATTTTTGTTACTTGATTTCAACCTGTGGAGAGAATCTTCCATTACTGATTCAAAACTAATAAAATCCCCAGAGGGGGGTCGATAAACGCAAATTATAACATGTCGCTCAAGTTCAACACAAGACAACTCAATAGTGCGCTCGATTGAAAGATTAACTAAATCTAAACGTTGTTTACATTTTAACTTGTTTGAAACAAGAACTAAAGAGCCACCACGAATAGCACTTTTTCTGACAAATGCCATTGTACTGGTATTTTGCCTTCTTCTCAGATGGCTTTAGTATCTGAAGGAATAAATGTCGCATTAGTCTGTGGTACCTCTCATTATGTTGTCGCGTTGACGAAAAGAAATTAATAAACAAAACTACCAAATTCTCATGGCAAGCTACATGCTCATACTACAACACATGATTGATAAATTCAGCGACGCGGTACCCGCAGCTCACAGGACGCCACGTATTTTGATCAAATTGCTTTTCTATAAATAAGCATAATTATTTATAGAAAAGCAAACCAGGACTGGCGCCGACCTCACTTGGTCCCAGAGTAATCGGCCCGTAAGTTGTTACGTCATACGAACGATATTTCACCCTACGCAGGCTCTGTGATTGCCGTTACTTCATAAATAGGTGATTTAGAAAAATATTTTGCGATGATAGAACGTCAATTTAGTAATAAACAATTCTACATTATGCTTGACGCTTGACTTGAATTCACTGAATCAAACCTAAGTTTTAGAACAAATGGGATGGGAGCTAGTGCACTAAAAATTAAATATAATAATGTTTATCCACCACCCTTTGTAGGTTTCGCATTACATACAAAATGGTTTAACCCTGGTTTCTGAAAAAATAACTATTTCTAATCAGTAAATCTGCCATCTAATGCTTTGGGTTTTCCAAGGACTGATCAGGCTATCAAAAGCTGGGAATGTTATAAAAAGATAAAAAAATATAATAAATACCTGGAAAGAACACATAAGTGTTTCGTCAACAGACATCATGCCACCAGCATTGTCAAACTCTCCACAGTAGTTGGGCGCAGAAAACAGTGTCACCAGTTGTCGTTTTGCAAAGAATTCGTATCCATCTTCCACTACCTAAAAACCACAAAAGGAACGTATACAACGTGTAACGTTAAATTCGCAAAACCTCGTTGGGTGTACGAGGTTTTGCGAATTAAAAGCATAATACAATGACCAAAACAATTTTTTTTAAAGCTATTATTATTAAATAGTGTTGATTCTAGCATTACTTTACGCACTCAAAATTGAGTCTTAATGCCTTAAAATAAGACTTAATTTTCTTTGGCTCAATCGGCGGATAGTATGGCAAAAATGCAAAATACATAATTTAAAAAAAAAACTTAAGTTACTGAAATCGATTCAGTAGTCAATTATGAACTATTTTTAGGTTTTGCGCATTTAACGTTACACGTTGTAGATATTACTCTGCTGTTCAAAAATTGTGAATTGTAATCTATTCGTTTTTCTAGTTATGTAAATGTACATCCTCTGTATGTTACTAGGCTACTAGGCTTCCATCCTATTACATGCAAATAGACCACCGGAAAAATCCTAATTAAAAAATTATATTGCCTTTAGTGTAACACACAGAGAGGATTTACGTTATAATTAGTGCATCAGGGGGAAGATCTTGCAGAGCACTGTATCTAGGTACAATTATACAATACTGGGGGTGCAATGTAAATGCTAAATGAATCTGGACAATCTTCTCCAGAACTTACCTTCTTGACTTGTGAATCTTGTAAGTTGTCACCACAGCATTTCTGAGGTATTAACATACAGAAGTACAGTTTATAGAATAATCTAATGAAAAGTGCATACCTGGTGAGCCCGACAAATCAAATCCAAATCATGTCTGTTGAGGAATTTACTGACGACATCTGGACCGAATGTAAACGATACACCACGATCATTCTCGCCCCAACCCTGTACGTCTTTGTCTGGATCTGACCATAGTAGGTCGCAAAGCAGTCCTGAAACATTTGTATGTTGATTTTATTAATTAGATAATAATAATTCTTCACAAGCAGCTCTAGACTAAGTAAGTGGTTTTTACTTGGATACTAAAGTTAATTCAAAGAGCTTTAAAACAGTAACTGCTACTATTTCGTTCATGCATTTTGTAACTGATACTGAACTGTTGTTAGACACAATGATACGGACTAAGTCAATGACGGAAACGAATTGTTGGCTTAGTCACATGGATGAATGAACATGATTCATCAATTAGTAATGTCTTATATATATTTTATTTTCGTCGTTTAGCAGGACACTTTACCTGTGTCAGGGACATCAGTGGGTCGCATTATTCGCCTGATTTGCTCCATGCCTTGTAGATCTGGAGAGAGGCCGCCATGACAGCAGAAAATCTTCTCGTCAATGATAGCTGCTATTGGCAAGCAATTGAAGCAGTCCGTGAATGTCTTCCACAGCTTGATATTGTATCGGCGTTTGCACTCGTCGTAGAAACCTGATGGATGCACATAGCGTGTCGAATTGCAGTCGTAAATCATCTATCTAATAAAGATTCCAATCTATGGCATGTAAGCCTTGACAAAGTCGTAACAAGTGAGGTCAAGCATAACTTCAATTAGGAGTATAAATGAACATTACTCAGTATTTACCTACTCACTAAGGTTCTTGAAACAGAAAATAGTATAGAGGGAATTTATTTACAAATTGTGGTTATATCAGAAGATAATCAGATCTCATTGGAAAAATTTTAATCTTAGACATCAATCAAATATTTATCATGAAGCTCACTGCTTGTTTTGAATTATCATTAAATGCTGATGTGACACACTTACCATAAATGCGATTTATGCTTGCACACTCGTGATTGCCTCTGAGAAGGAAGAAGTTCTCAGGATACTTGATTTTATAAGCGAGCAGAAGGCAAATGGTCTCAAGGGACTGCTTGCCGCGATCCACGTAATCTCCCAGGAATAGATAGTTAGCTTCGGGGGGGAAGCCGCCATATTCAAACAGACGTAGTAAATCCGTGTACTGGCCATGTATATCACCTGAAATTAATAACAATTGTGGAAACAATGTAATAATAAATTTCGTATTTTAAAAAAAAATCTAAAAGTTCACTGTGAGACTAATTTCATTATTGATGTCATGGTATTATGCTGTTCTTTAATTGAACCTTTCTTCTTCAAGAGCCCGAAAATTAGAAGACCTGTCCTATATCTAATTTATCTGTGGAGTAGCTTATGATTGTGTTATATGGAGACTACTGACTGATAGTTATCTTTTTATGGTTTCAATTGTCTGTCAATATTGATTTATTTTGAACTCTAATCATAATAATGTCTGCCAGCCTTATTCAACATACATAATCTCTGTGATAGACAGATCTTATAACAAACAAAGAAAAAGTAAGTAAAGAAAGATTAATCAGCAAAATTTGTTTCACTAACATTGACAATAGGGATAGAATAGGTAACATTATGTTAAATCATATGGAGCAATTTGTTTTTTTTTTTTAATTGTGTGCTCCAATTACTCTACTACCCTTAATTTAAAGGATAGCAGTTTAGAAAGTCTTTTTTGCTGCAATACATCTTAAAGTGAGAAGAATAAGATCATAAGGAAACTTTAAAGTGAGTTTTATTATAGAACTTGTAGCAGAGTTTAATTAAAATTAACAAAAATCTAAACCTACATACCACAAATTTTGAGTGGTGCTTCCAATTCCAGTAGTATCGGCTGTTGCAGGAATATCTCTCTGGACTTCGTGCAAAGGCCCCGCACCTCTGACTCAGACATCTGCACTGTCTTCCCAGGCCTGCATCCTCGAACTAAGACAACATTAAATTACTACTTAATTTGTTGTACCCAATACTCCTGATGTGTAGGCTAAACAAAAGTTATGTAATGTTGCTGAATAAATTTAATATGAAGCTACAACAGGATAATTAATGAGTTAGGCTGCCATCTGTAGCAATATTATACCTGATTTTTGTTTTCAAAATAATCTGAACTTTCTCATGCTTTTTAAAAAGGCCAACACCTGGGTAACTCACCTAGACCTTCTTTGGACTCCCTAAAAATAAATCTAGACAAAACCAGATGGCAACCCAATGTGTGACCAAAATACTTTATATAATGATGGTGAAGAGAAATGACTAAAAAATACTAAATGATATTTCAAATAAATAATACAATTACATCTCAAGCACACACAAATATGCATGGATGAAGTAATACTTGAATTGATGAATAATAAATTTGATAATTGTGGCTAGAAACACTGTACGATAGAAATTACACATAGAACTATTTACATTTATCATACAAGAACAAAACTCAAATTAATCCAATTTCTATCTAAAACATGCACCTTAACATAAACCGAATAGCCACAAAACAACATTAATTCTTGGACATTTTTAGGGATTGGAATAGCAGATTAAGTAAATAAAAATAATTAATTGTAAAAAATAAAACAAAATAGAATATAACAAGAACTTTCCCAAAACTTCAATCCTGTCTAAATAACATGCCCGATGTCATTCATTTAAAAAAAAAAACAGAATAATAGAAACTTGACAAAAAAAACAAACATCTAAAATTACTAGATAATTATATAAAATATAATAAGAAATAACCAATGATGTCACAAATTATTGTTGTACAGTCCGCACAAATTCTTGTATAAAAATGTTCATAGTGGGTATATAGGTGGTCAAATAACAGTGTAACTTTAGGACAAGGTACATAATGTGGCCGATAGCTTTCCTTTGTTGAAAGTGGGCTATTTATAGGACCTATGAGGAATAACAAAATAAGTAAAAAGAGTCAAAATAAAATTTTTAATTTTAATGGGATAATTTGTTAAGGGATTGGTCACTAAAGGAAGAAAATAAAGAATCTAGCTTAATACTTCGGCAAGAATTCTGGATATAACCATACATTCTCCTGAAAAGATGTCTTTCAATTTCCCTTTTCGCCTTGCTGTTTCCTGCTGCAGTCTGTATACTGCGGTAACCCACCAAAAAGCAGCATAATAAAGTGAAATAAACATGTTTTAAATCATATAAAGTGATACAGAAAGCGAATAAAAGCTTAACAATAGGCCCATGGAAGTGTTCCATGCTATGGAATTTGACATCATTGTTAGTAGTGTGATTATCTCTATTATAGCTATATAATTTAACTATTTACAGTGTCTGCTCTATTTCTAAGACGGAAATAGTCGCCTGCGAGTCATCTAAAGATCTAACATCAAATGCAGAATCAGATAAGAATTGAGGATAATCGATTTATTTATGAGTTTGACGTTTCTATACCTACATACTCGATGATAATTACGCAACAAGAGCAGACTGAGCGAGGATCCATTATGTTAGAACATAACTTTCAGAGTCAAAGAATCAACATACACATTAGAATATGAAATAAATGTATCTTTACCTTCTAAAAGTCTGTGAATTAGACTGTCAACATTGAGTTCGTCAGCCATATTTACTACACGAATAATTTACGTCAAAAAGTCAAATCTTTCGACACCACCACCGCCACTGCTTGTTTTTGGTTTTTAAGTTTTGCGTTTCATTTCACGCAAATATCGATAAAATCAGTTTTATTCTATTTTTCAACTGCACTGAATGTGTTGAGGACGGTTTCTTTTTGTCTTATTGTTCCGAGTTTTTTGTAAATATAACAGTACTCTGGTCATATTTTTTTCTAGCTCTATGGTTCTGGGGTAATTACGACTATTCTCTGTACGGATAGAGATGGGCGAGGGGAAAATACCCAAAGTGAAAATATCAATCCAGGTAAATTACGGGAATTCACTCGGGTAAATACCCAAGCCTTGGGTAATTATACAGGGCGATAGGGACATCGGCGAGATTAACTGTTACATAAATGGTTACAGTTTGCGCGTCATTGTTCCTGCCATCTTGTATAAAAAACAGAAATTTTAATTTATGACGTTTACATGTACCTGTGCTTCTATTTCTCGAACTTCGACTAAGTATATTAAATTGTTTTTCTATAGATGTGAAATAAAAAAAATAAGCTAAGTATAATTACTTATTCAAATCTACATAATACTAATCTGTGATTCAAATTCTTAAATTCACGGACAGCCTAAACCGCTGTGTCTAAAATCATGAAATCTTGCTTATAAGTTATACTCCATTTGGTTGTAATAAAATAAAGGTAAATAAAAAAACCACGTGACTTAGTTAACCGACTAAACGTAATACCACTCACTTCATTAGTCATGCTACATCACAGTTGTACTCTTCAATTTGGCAACGTTATTAACGAATTATAACGTTGCTAAATTGAAGAGTACAAGAGTAAGTACCAACGAAAAAACCTTTCCAAAAATGTATGGAAATCAGATGTATTTTTGACAGATTGAGACAGATCAGAAGGCAAATTCCCGTACTAAAAACGTTCAAAATCTAGTCGCAAATCTCATCTCAGCGACAGTAAACAAAAACTTGTCAAAAATGTAAGGAAATTAGAGGATTTTTGATAGACGGAGAACGAGATCAGACTGTGAAACAGTGAAAGTTCATATAATTACGAGAATTGCTCCTCTGTTGAGCTCAACAGCTCAACTTGTTTGCCCTCATTTCCCAATTATCTATGACCAGCTTTTGCCCGCGACTTCGTCCGCGTGGGTTTCGTATTTTCCTCAAATAAAATATTTAACACCCTCTCCACTTCCCCTTGAAAATAATAAAATTTAATAATATAATATTTACGATCTCTAAACTTTATTTAGAGAAATAAGTATTCGGGCCAATTTTTTAGATACTTAGTTACGATGTTTCAAATAAACTGTCGTCCCTTTTCATCACAACAGGGCTTGTTGTTATTAAAAAAGCGTTTGGTACGTTTTCATTTTTATGACATAAAGGGGAAAAATTCCGTCATACATGATTTTTGAGTAACTTAACCGTTTAAGCAGCGTCCGCAACGGAAGCTCTCAAAAGGAATAAATTTTCCCGATTTCGCAAAATTTTTCATTGGTGCGACGCTTCTATTGATCGTAGCGTGATGTGTAGCATTCCTCGACAAATGGACTTCCAACATGATTTTTTTTTAAATTCGAACCAGTTCTTCCTGAGATTAGCGCGTTTAACCAAACAAACTCTTGAGCTTTTAAGTCTATTGTGCATAAGTAGAATCACAGACTGCCTTTCACTGAATATGTTTTGGCCTGGAGTTTTGGTTTGGTTTAGACAAAAAAGTGTTTCTCAAGATTTGGTGCCCCCAGGGTTGGAAGGCCCGGGACCATAGTTAGGTACTGGCTCTCGCCAGAGAGTAGTGTATTCCTTGGTTACTGGGCTACTAGCCTACTAGAACTTACTACTTAAAAACTACTCACTTTAAAAACTAGTTTCAACCAATCAAATCGCTTGAATCTAGTTTTATGTAATGCTTGAATATTGAGTAACGTTCTGTAATACGGGCCTAAAACTCCTTTTATAAAATAATGTGCTCTGTGCTCTAGAAGGTGAATTCACAGAACGACAAAATAAAAATACTCTATGGTTTGGTGGACAGACCTTTTTCAGGAGTGTCTTAATGATTTCAAAGACAATACCAAAGCCCAAATCATAGACAATCCACTTTTTATTTTTAAATTCTATTTTGCGGGCAAAATGTCGCTGTTCTTGATTGTCAAGCTATTTTCTCATCGTAATGTTCCGTTCTGGCGCATAGTATGTATGAAACGCCGTGGTTTGGCGTGTGCGTTCTATTTTATTTTAGACAAGACTTGACGGCTGTTTAAAAAAACTTCATGGCTCTGTGTTCGATTTTGTTATACCATTGCTTAGGTTTTTCGTAAACAACACGAACAAAACAACTTGAAAATCCAATGAAGTGGGCGGAAAATCGTTATTGTGTATAGTGGAAAACCTAGGCATTTCATCAAGACTGCCTAAACGTTGAACATCATCTCTGTGCTCAATGGAAGAAAAGATGGAGAGTGAACACAGTTACAGTGGGGAGAGCAGTAGCTCTTCCGAAACATCAAGTGGCAGTTCGGAAGGAGATGACGAGGTGTTGGAGCCGGTGCGCATCTTGGGACTGTCCTTGGAGCTTCCTCAAGAGCTTTGTGAGGATTACTCTGTATTCAAAGAGTTCTTCTCTATGAAAACTTGGGATGCTTTGGAAGATAAACACAAAGAGGAACTTAGCAAATTCTTACCCAAATTCACGGAGAACGAAGAAGAAGAGAAGGAAAAAACCATAAAAATGCTTTTTAACCATGAACCTTTTCATTTTACATCACCTCTTGGTGATTTTTATAACAATTTAAGGCAGGGTAACTATAGGCCAGATATAGCTAAAATGAGAAAGTTTTTAATGAAAGCAAGGGCTAAACAGCAGAAGCATAAGGTGAATATATATACACAGTTAACTGTTAAACTTTTGTTCTTTCCAATACTTAAACAATTGTGAAGATTTTTAACAGTAGGTTTAGTTGATTAACAAAAAATAATTATTTCAGATAAAATCATATTATGCTAAATTACTACCAGAAGTCTTAATATCCCGTGAGCGCCTACTAGCAGCTGCCAAAGCGGCTCCACCAGGTCCCATACCACGTCTTCCATTATTGCCGCCAAAACCATCATCTAAGAATAACTTTAAGCCATTGTATTTGAGAGCTAAACAGAGATATTTTGAAGAGCTGGCTGCTATACGTAGTGAGGTTGGAGGGGATGAATCTGAAGATGAAAATTATCCTGAAGGTCCTCCAGAACAGTCTATCAGAAAACGGAAACAACTCAATCCTGGACAGGTAATAACTGTTTTGAATAGTATAGTCAAAACCACCTTTAATGGTACAACTTAAAGAGTGCTATCAATGTCAAGTGGTTACCATGGACATGAAGCTGACTTTATGTACCCTGTAATTGTAATATTTAATATAAAAAAATACATTTAATTTCAGACTGCTGATGGGAATGTATCCGGGACATTAGGAGGTTCAGATCAGTCAAATTTGACATCATTAGAGTGTTTAAAGAATGTTTTAGCAGCTCATAGGACAAGAAGGCAGTATAGAGAGGTAGACATTTTGTTATTGGAAATTATGTTTACATCTGAACAACTTACCGTTATGTAAACATTACATGTCTGGTATAATATTTTAACTAGAAACTTAAAACTAAATTATGTTACACTTTAAATTATGTTTATTTTATGTTATGTTATTGTGTTTATTGTCTTTTAATGATTACATTTGTTCCAATTAAAATTAATTTTAACCTACTTGCTTGGGCCTGTTTCATATGGGACTTAGCGTGGCAAAATGTGGGTGTACTATATGTGTGACCTCTGCATACCCCTTTGGGGTATGAAGACGTGATGTTATGTCTAGTATTACTCTGCTTTGTGGAAGAGACATGGTTGGGTCAAATGTTTAACTGTTTGTTTTCAGAGTCATCCAGAACTAAATACAACAGGAATATCAATTGATGATATAAAACAGAGAGTTGCTCTAGTGAATGGTGCTAAAAAACTAATGTTTGGTGGTCAAAAAAGTGGATCACCATTACAGAAATTAAGGAGGGGGCCAAAGAAAGATAGTGTTAGTAAAAGTAAAGTTCAAGACAAGGCAACAGTTAAAAAGGGGAAGGAAGAATCATTTGAAAGTGTTGAAAATAAACCTTTGTTGCCAAATATAAAGATCAAATGTGAAAGAGAAGAGTCTGATTCAGAAAGTTCATCATTTGTGGACCCCATGAATAGTCCAAAATCAATAAAGAGGGTTGAACAGGTTGAGATTAAACAAGAGATCATTGAAAAATATCCTCCTAGTAATATATCAAAGTGAGTTCTTTTCATCTTTGTAACTGAAGAAGTGGTTACTTCAACTTCTAATTATTCCAACAATCATGGATTTGGTAATAAAATAATTATTATAATGTTTTTACAGTCTAAACTATAGTGAAGTAAAATTAGATAGCATAGTGAAACAAGAGCCTCCAGATACAATGGTGCCCATTCCAAACTCTGCAAGGGCAGGCATACATCAAGCAGTGCCCATCAAACTAGAGGATTTGGATGGAATTGGTAAGTTGCCATACATTACACTGGATGGTAAGTATATCTCATTACTAATTATTTCATCATCCATTCAAATAATTTTGCTTAGAATTTTTATTGTTGCAATATCCTTTCCTTCTTAAAATTCTAATACTTTTGTATAATTTTCCCCTTTTTGGTTGGTCAACTTTTTTCTCTCTTTTCTCCATTTAATTTGCCTTACACAGTGTTGGTTATAAAGTTATTTTTTTTAAAATAATGATTAATCATTCCTCTTTTTTTAACCTGGATGTTTAAAACCTGCCTTTCCATGAATTTTGTTTAGCATCTCTTCATTTCCACTAAAATGTTAAAATTACTTTTTCTTTACCACACAAGTTCTTATTAATGCATGTGACTAATTCTCTGGGTAACTGGTACAAAAATAACCTTTTATATGATTAACCTTGGACGAAAGGTGACCTTTGTTAACCCATTCAAAGTAAGAAATCCTTTCGCTTCAGATATGATGGCTCTTCCGGTGGAACTAGCAGACGACTCAGGGGAAGTGATCCAGGTGGAGACATCAACTGAAACGGTGGAAGACACTCCCTTAGTAGACCCTGATGAGTCTCTTACAGAGACAACGCATGCAAACTTCTTGTCTCTGGTACGAGCATTGTTCCCTGCGCGGGCGGCACATCGGGCCTCTAAACAACAGTTGCATGCGAGATGTACGGCTGTAATGAGATCTCCTATAGCGCCGCTCAATACTTGGTATAATTGTAAGTAAACATACAATTTAGTTACTTATTCTAGTTATCCTATTCTGAACTCTAATACTCTTGGGTGTCGCGGTCATAAAATGTGGGACGTTCCTGAAACTCCCTGAACAGTCTCCGGACGCAAGTGGGGAAGATGTAACTCTAACCTGGTAAAGCGGGGTTACCTCAACGGAACGATAGCAGGGTGTGGATATGGAGCTATATCGCAAACTATGCTCCACCTCCTGTCCTGCCTTCTGTGTCCCAAAACTTGCAGTCACATCTCTGCCCTGTCACCGACGATGCTTCTTCAAGAACATGCGACGTTTAGTATTTAGAACTGGATCCCTACTCCCCTAGACTAATTCTCATGTCATCTTGCTATCGCTATTTATGACCGCGGCTGCCACGAACGTTGGCGGACCGTTTACTATAGTCTTTTACAAACTGGCAAAGTTAGAAAGCGAAAAATAAGTAAATTTATTTTACTGAAGAAATAAGAAACATTAGGACAATGAATGAAAGACAAAAACAGATTGCTGATACATAAATATATCTACACTAAAGCAATCTGTTTTTGGGTTTCATTCATTAACCTAAAATTTCTCATTTTTATCAATGAATATCATATTTTTTTCAGTGTCAGGTGATTGGGTTGGTGAGTTAGATTCTGCCTTGGACTTCCTCGCAGGAGAAAGAGGACAACATCCTGATGACTATGTTCCTTACCTGCAGTTTTTACCAGAATCACAGGTAAAACATTTAGGCATCGTTTAAGGCCCACTCACACCACATATCACTAAATACATTTACCTAACAATAAACATATTTAAAACATAATTCTGTTTATATATTCTTCAAACGATTGACAGAAATAGAACAATGTTTTAAATTTGTTTAGCTCTAAATGCTTTTAGGGATTTGTGGTGCAAGTGCACCTTATTGTATTAGACTAAGTACACAAGGCTACACATCAAGCTATACATTTCCAGTTTTAGCTGACCTCGCAATGTATGAGTTTATCGTACAATCAGAAGTCAGGTTATACTGGTTATGCATAGCTTGATGTGTAGCCGTGCGTACCATACACAATTATAAACATCCAAGTGTACACACAAAGCATTAATTTATGTTTGCTCTTTTGTTAATAACCATCATAAGTCTGTTGTATCTTATATTTGGATCTGCCTACCTGATTTCGTACTGTCAGATTATGACACCACAAATCACTCAATTTGTTTAATGCTAATATACCTATTTAAAACATCATTCAGTCTTTCTCATCTCCAGAAACAGAACAATGTTTTGAATATGTTTATCACTAAACCCGTTTGCGGTGTAAGCGGGCCTGTATTTGGTAGTATGGAAACTATAGGAAATCAAAATATATTACAATGAAATCAGATTAATATTTGACGTAGATGTATCAATGGATCGGCGCCGGTCGTGACTGCGACGCGATACTAGGTCGTCTGTGCGAGCGATGGCTCCGAGCTGCCTCACCGCCCCCGCCGCAAAGCGAACCACCGCCGCCTAGGTAACTTAATGAAATATCTTCATAAACAAATTAAGTTGGGCCTTGGGGTAAGTTTGTCGCTGGGATAAGGCCGTACGAATCAAATTCCGCTTCATTTTATTACGACGATCCCTTAATCGTCGTCGGCGCAGAATAAAATGGCGCCAGACAATGCTGCCCGCATTCAAAAATATTGCCAAACTACGGTTGTATCCCAAGGCCGAACTTACCCCAACACACTCATTTTTTTCTTATAAATAGACTACGTTGTGAATGAGTCTATGATAAAAAATTCTGGTTAAAATGGCTCTATTAACGATGTCTCGAAATTCTATCTTTGACATTTTGAGGGCCAAACTTTAGCGTGCAAATACGTTTGCGGGCCGCGTTTAAAATTACTTAGTGCATTTTAAAGTAGTGATAATATTTTTTTGCGATAGATATTAGACATGAAATAATACGACAATGTTATTATAGTACAATTTATTAAAATAACAAAATGAAATTTATAAAAATAATGGTAGATTATAATTAAATCATTAAATTTGCAATTGTTACAAACTACTGAAGTTAAATACACCGAAATCAATGAGACACTTGAGGTTTAATTTGGGAAACTAATCAATCGATATTTGGATTAATTCCACTGATACAAAGACGTAAAGAATTTTCCAAATTATCGTTAGTCAGTCTTGTACGATGTGTTGATTTATTAAATTCATCAATGAAAAGAACTGTTCGCATTTATAAGTACTGCCAAACGCACAAATCAATCTTCTTGCGAATTTTCTAAGCTGCGGAAAATTGTCTTCTTCTAGGTATTTTTTGTAGAAATCGCACAACTCTACGTCTTCAAATTTGGGTTTTAGGAGTGAGTTTTCTTGAATCTCGATCAACTCCATTTGTAAGTGTATTGGAGCATTTTGTACATTACATTTTGTAGGAGTAGCAAATAATCTGAAACAGTCTTCCATGTTTTTGAAGTCGCTAAATCTGTTCGAAAATTGTTCCGACAGTAACTTGAGTTCTTCAGCATATTGAGCATAAGCAATATTTTCATACGCAGAGAGCGTGTTGAAATGGTAACTGTTACCAGACAGCATCATTATCAAAGAGTGAGGCGGCAAACATCAAAGGATTTGATGTTTGCCGCTTCACTGTCACTCCCGTGAGTATAAGTACCTAATGTAATGTTTTTTAATTGGGTTTTTTCAAAATGTCTCGCGGGCCGGATCATATCTTACAGCGGGCCGGTTGTTGCCCATATATGATCTATAGCGACAGTTGAAATGAATGTGTTAATTGCATAAAATACAACGTTGCCCAGGGTTAGACTCTTACTGACTAAAACCCACCCGTGTTCCTTTCTTAGTCCTTTGTGTTCCGGGGTAGCGGTAACCCTTTCGGACAATCCCGCTGCTTCTTTGTTGTACTTGGGTATGCAATAATAATAACCAACAAAAATATACAGTCTCGTATTCTCAAGCAATTATAACAAAAAGTTAAGGAAGGAAAAGGGGAAACTTTATTTTATTTATTTATTTATTTTTATTTATTTATATTAAATTCATAGTGCATATTTTCGTGTTAATTAATTGAACTTATTCATGTGATAGTTGTTATCTTCGTCAGGTATCCGACAAATTGGTCAGTCCGTCCAGCAACCGAAGCAGAATTGGATGATTTCCGTTCGCAGGAGCTACGGAGATTTTCAATGGCCGCCAAACCATTCACTTATGTGCTGCATGGGTATGTGTTAGTTATTAATGAATGAATAATGTAAAAAGTGTTGATGATTTTTTTTTTGTGGTTTTATAGTACTTATTCGTTAACGAAATATTTTATAGTATACGCAAACAGGCCATTCGTTGCTTACTTGGTTGTATCAAGAATAATAAATGTATGTTATTTTATATCTTATTGATACTTTTATGATGTTTTCGATAAAATTGTTTCATGCTTATTCCCTATGAGTAAAATCGATTATATGGTATAAACAAACAAACATAGGGTCCATAGCATAGCGCGGTATAAGAACCAGATGAACGTATCTTCATACGTATTTTTTTGTAGATACGTTCATCTGGTTCTTATACCGCGATAGGGTCGTAGCATTATGCTGAGCGATGGCCATTTTGCGTGGATGTGGCGCATATTTTCCCCCAACTTGTTAATTTTTTGTATTCGTGTTCTATCTCTGCGTCTTATTTTACCGCAAATATACGTATTTTCTTAATTATTTCTAAACTGGACGCGGAAAACGTAGAACACACTTTAACTTGTACTAAATAAGGACCAATACCAATAAAATCAATAAAGATCTAGAAAAAATTGCTGGACGGAAAAGCCTGCCTCTTGGAGGGCTCATTTTTGATGTAGGTTTTCTTAGAAAATATCTATATCTTCCATACAAATCTATACAGGGTTACTTTTATTGACCAGCCTTTAAGGATGTGGTACAGACCATCAAACTAAACAACTTTCTCCATGGGATCAACATCGTAATCGCGAATAAAAATTCAGCCGTCCCATACGTTTAGGTCGAGTAGGAGGAGGAGGAGGAGGGTTATGATTTTGGCCACTATGTATGTATGTTCATCTGTCTCATAACTTCAAAGTACTTTAATAATTTGACAACTTAGGTATCGTTAGAAGCGAATTAACCGTCCGCTGCTTATAGGCTATGTGACGTCACACTAAATCAATATGGCGCCCTCTAGAGGACATAAATAAAGTAATGAATTTAAAAATAAATATCCCACAAAAACATTACATGTTAAATGTTGCCAAGACGAGACCATGTAGCTCGAACTGTCAAAAAGTAATCAGTAGGCCAATTCTGTTAATTTAAAGCGTTCAAAATCTAGTTGCAGTCTCATCTCGGCGACAAACAATTGTCTAAAACTTGTCAAATTGTAGGGAAATTTGAAGTATTTTTGACAGATTGAGACTGAGATCAGACTGTGAACGTTCTTAAAAATTACGAGAATTGCCCCTCAGATCTCATGTAGAGCCAAGCTTCTAACTCTACACACGCCCTAACTCTACAAGGCCTAACTTCGCGAACTACACCTTAGTCGAAATATATGGCTTGGCCGTTTCGTTACTACAAGAACCATTGTATAGCAGTATGAGAGTTTTTCACCTTACGCTCATGTGAATGTAGCGAAATGGCCCAAAATAATGAAATTAAAAACTAAAACCCGACTACTGAAAGTACCTTCCTGTGGTCGCATGCTACCATAGCTTATATGTACATATTATATGTTGGTACAGCGGCATGTGACCACGGGAAAGTACTTTCCTGTTACATCCTTTTCAGTAGTCAGATTTTAGTTTTTAAACTTTTTTTTACTAAATGCATATGAAAGTATATGCGGTACTTATTTCATGAAAACAATTTTGTCTGTATGTCTGTTTGTTCCGACTAATCTCCGAAACAGCTGGACTGATTTTGACGGGACTTTTATTGATGTTGAAATCGCGATAATTGAACGTGCTTTGGTAATAATGATTGCTCTTGAACATTCCCAAAAATGATTTTACTTTAAGTAAATTTGACTTTGAATCATAGACCTCATCCATCGCTTTCCATTAGGCGTGATCGAGATCAAGAGCCCCATTCAGAAAAAAAAAACTGCGTTTATGGTACACTTGAAGGACTAAGGCCCGTATTACAGAACGTCACTCAATACTCAAGCATTACTTAAAACTAGATTCAAGCCATTTGATTGGTTGAAACTAGTTTTAAGTAATGCTTGAGTATTGAGTGACGTTCTGTATACGGGCCTGAGTGCAGAACTACGCTTATAGACCTCAGTCTTATTGTTGAATTTTTCATGGAAATACTGAATAACACAATGTATATCTAGTGCTGGTTACTTTACAACTTAACTTTTATTAAAGAAACTGGCACCAAAATAAAACTCAGCAGACGTTCCATATCAACTTTTGATTTTGACATCTGCTTTGACAGAAGCGTGTGTCTTTGTCGCGGCGTGCAAGTTTTCGTCCGCACGCCGTATGTTTGTTGCAGCGCCACCAATCTGTTGGCTCTTGCGGCGCCGACAGCAAGTGTAAGCTATGTTGTGTGCAGGTACCGCTCGGTGGTGGGCCCGTGCGCGCGCGGCGCGGGCGGCGGCGGCTCCGTGCTGCACGCGGCGCGCCCGCGCCACGCCGCGCTGCCCGCGCTCGTGCGCGACGCGCTGGCGCGCCTGCCCAACGGAGAGGGCACGAGGCACCATGTGCTCACGCTGCTCAGGTAACTACTACGACTACATACTGACTTATTTATTTTTCACACCACCATAATGAAAAAAATGTAAGTTTTGAAGACCCCTATAGCCATTATAGCCGGGCAATAATATTTAACTGAATTTCATTAAAACTCGCTGTTGTGATTTGAATTTGAACCTTAAGTAAAATTCATTTAAAAATTATTACAAAAAAAAAAACAACGAGAATCGTTTGATTTTTATTACCTTGCAAAAGTTGTAAAACAGAGTATCCGGGATAAAGGATTTCCGTCTCGGGCGAGCTTGAATCCCTCGCTGCTCTAAGGCCCGTATTACAGAACTTCACTCAATATCCAAGCATTACTCAAAACTAGATTCAAGACATTTGATTGGTTGAAACTAGTATTAAGTAATGCTTGAGTATTGAATGACGTTCTGTAATACGCGACTTAGATTTCTACACTTAAGAAAGTCTAGAAGCCGCTGCGCTCGGGAGCATTAGAATTCGTTACGATTTGGATTCAACGTAACGTCAGTAACATAGGACACTGCTTTATCCCCTTGGTGAAAAATATACTATTCAAGCAACGTAAATTACCTCCTTCTTTTGGAGGAGAATCAATCACTTTTAGAAGTACGTGCGACTTGATAATTGCTTGTATTTTCAAGCAATTTATTGTTGACGTTATTACTTTTGTTTAGAGTGTAAGGAAGACTTACAACAACGTATACTTATAATTTTCAAATATCTAAAATCTCATTATTTGATCCACAGGATGTCACAGTGGGTTGCGCCGTGCAATGAACAAACACTGTTGAATGCAGTTTCTTCAGTATTAGACAGACTACTGTCAGCAAAACGAGATCCTGTCGTCAAGTATGACCAGAGAACAGCCATATGGACATATCTACATAGGCATAGGTATGTTGTTTATGATATTGAATTTTTAAGCCTGCAATTGAATATAGTCAGATTGAGTATCTGGCACACTGTCGTCATCGATCGATAATCCCCGATTAGCATTATTCTGTGCACTAAAAAACCACTGAAACCTAACTATTCTTGGAATTGTCTCTTCAAGACCTTTATTTTGATGTTACAGGAAGTCATAATTTACGATTACACTTATTGTTGGTTAAAATTCGCCACGTTATTTTTTTTTTTTCAAGAATTACCTATATTGTGGCTTAGTGGGCATAGATACGAGTGACACGCGTCGACGATAGAGGCAACTGCAATCGTCGCGCGTTGGTGGCAGCCGACGACACGTCGCGTCAGCGGAGTAAATAAAAATATTACTCCTTATTTAATAAAATATTCAGTTACATAGGTCTCGTTAGTGGACAATTGGACCACATTTGTCCATTGTTTTTTGGCACACGGATGGACCATGACCTAGGTTAGGACATAGTATATTTTTAGTAGTAAAGAAAGAAAGAAGAAAGAAAAAGTATTTATTGCGACTCGTACAGGAGGATCACAAACTAAATTTAACACAGTCTAAATTAAAATACCAAAATAAAAACTAAAAAAAAAATAAAAAAGTAACAAAAAAGAAAAATGAAACAAAAAGTCCTATACGAGGTCAAAAGGCTCCTATCTCAGCATGATGCTGCGATATTTCAAAATAAATATCGCAGCGCTGGTATTCTGATAGGGCCCGCTGTGATGTCACGGGTAGTTACAGAAATAAAAAAAATAAAAGAAATAAAAATAAATAAATAACATAGATTACGTAAAATATTTATATCCGCGCCAGACGTAACCTCATTACTTGTCTATGCCTTGAGTGTCATAATGAGTACCTTCCCTAGGGATAATTTCCAACATAAACGCGGACGAGGCCGCGGGCAAAACCTAGTAATTTTTATAAATAAATGAAGACTTATTAAGTTCATCAGCTATGTCATTAAATTCTATATTATATCCCAGTGGCGAAGGTACCATAAAACTCGATTTCCGCCGGCTTCCCTTCGAAAATTCAGAACACAACCACTCAATAGTCACTTCATCATTGAAACATAATGAAACGGTTTATTGACATTTTTTTTGCTCCAGCTTACCTCTGTCATAAATTCATCCTTCGCCACTGTTATATCCAGAATTTATTTCATTGTCATCCAGGAGTGAAGAAGACTGGCTGAAGATCACTTCGGGGCGCAGTCGCAGCAGTAAGCCGGGCAGCGTGCTGCTGTCGCCGCCCGCGCTGGCCGCGCCGGCCTGCAGGCCTGGCGCCGCGCACAAGGAGCCGCAGACCTCGCCGCATTCCGTGAGTCTTGTGTTTATTTATTTAGGATCTCCTACAAAAGATACATGACACATAAAACATCAGAAGGCCAATTCCCGTAGCGTTCAAAATGTAATCGCAATCCCATCTCAGCGATGAGCAATGTCAAAAATGTAGGGAAATTAGTATTTTTGAGATCAGACTGTATGTTCATCAAATTACGAGAATCGCCCCTTTGGTATTAAGTAGGTGTACTCCTTCTTTTTTAGGAGACCAGAGCTTGCGGTGTTTGTTGTTGTAAGTTAACAACAAAATGTGTTAACTGATATTGTAATATTTTCCACAAGCCAGCAAAGCAACGGTACAGTTTTATTAAAATAATTATGTTCTTCTTACTACCCAAACCCCGCCGTCGATTTCACAAACATCGATTGGTTTCCATATTTTCCTCTTGTGAAAAAAACCTAGCGGGGCGTTGCGTGTTCCCTGAACTGAACTTAACGTTTTAGTAGTTTGTATATGATAATTAGCTACTTATTTCTTCCAGCATCATCATAATATCATGCTTTATTTCCTACAGTTGGATCTAGAGGTCGGTAGCGTAGAAGAGATAGTAGAAAACGCATCGGACAGCGACGTGGACGTTGACGACAGTGGCCCCCCTCCCTCAGTCCCTCACCTCTCCTCCGCTCAACTTCTCATGCAAGCCACGCAAGCGTCGCAAGGCAAGCAAGTCGCCTTACCACCTAAACCGAAAGGAAAACTTGTTGCCACACCACCACTGAAAACAAAAGCCAACGCAGCACCGAAATCTGCTCAAACTACAAAACCAGCCAGTAAACAATCCGCACTTATGGCTCAATCAGCTAAACAGGCCAACTTACTCGCACAAGCAGTAAGACAAAGTAATGTTCAAGCGAAACAAACAACAGTCATACAGCCAGTCAAACCTTCAGTCCCTCAGTCCCCGAAACAAATGAACGTGATGCCTCAAGCGCCGAAACCTAACGTAACTACAACTAAACAAGGAACTGTGATATCTCAAGTTATTAAACCACCGACTATAGTGAAGCAAGCTACTAGTCAAGCGAAGCAAATCAGTCAGACGATACCGGCGTCGCAGTCGCCGAAGCAGAGTCTAGTGCAACAGACGAAGCAGAGTCAACTGCAACAGACGAAGCAGATTATTGTCAATCAGACTGGAAATCTTGCGACACAATTGTCAAAGTCACTGCCTTCAGTAGTGGCAACACCGCATAAATCTCCTCTCATCAAACAAAGGCCCTTACAGAAAGTTGAAGGCTCACAATCACAGGTAAATATGGGTCTATTTTATCAAAGATCTTGTTATTTAGTCAGTTTCTACAAATCCAATATTACATAAACTATTTCGTTTTCTAGATAATAACAAGCACAGTTGCGAACCCGCCAAGTTTGCAATCGACGACTGTGATTCAACCATCCAGTACAACTACTGTTCAAGTATTGCAGAATAAGGTACTTACAAGCTTCCAAAACCCTTAATTGTACTTATATTAGCACTCATTTTTATGTTGGCACTTCTCTTCGCGTATTTGTCAAAATATTCATAAGTTCCTCGCCCCCTTTTTTTTTGTGGATAGGAAATTCAAATGACGGGGTCCCGCTCAGGGTGGCCGGTGGAGCAGAAGGGAGTGTCAGACTCTTACTGACTAAAACCCACCTTCCTTCCTTAGCCCTTTATGTTTCGTGGTAGCGGTAACCCTTTCGGACAATCCCGCTGCCCCGGCCCCTGTTACATAACTGGCGAAATGTTCACGTAACATAAAAACACGCCCTGTTTCACCGAATGGTTATGCAGAGGTGTACTTCCTTATAGTGAAATGTGGATGTACCTACTCATGGAAGGTACATCCACATTTCACTATAGACCTACCGCTTAACTGAGACGTTGCCTGAGGTAACAGCGCGGTGCGGGAAGTGTGTGGTGACGTGATGCGAGAGCTCAGTGATTCGTCAACTTGTGACAACTATCACCCCTCCCGCACCGCGCAGCTACCTCAGGCAACGTCACAATTAAGCGGTCGGTCTATAGTTATGTTTTAAGTCCCATGTAATGTGGGGGGGAACCCATTGTTATAAACCGGGCATAAATCCAGACTCCGTGCTGCTACTGAGAAATTCCAGATTGAAAAATCCAATAACATTGCCCAACCCGGGAATCGTACCTAGGACCTCATGCCCAGGCACTTGCGACCACTCAACCATCCTTCATAATGTTAATTTTCTATTAACTAATTAACTCAAATATCTGGTAGTGCCAGTATTATACCTTTCTCCCAATACATAATGTTATATCATATGCTCACCCTGAATAAATACCATAATGTACAGTTTTCGAGGATGGAATACACCTAACATATTTCTATTTTACAGGGGACTCAAGGTACGCGATCATTATTGATACGACCGAGTCCAGTGCAGACTACTGTGACGGCTGTAGTATCCACACCATCGACTCAGGTACATTATAATAACTATATCTTAAACTTTGAGTAAGTATAGATTAATCGATATTTTTGTATTTATCTGTGGAGGCTTGAAATTAGCTCTATAGTTGTGAGTTACTGTTACTATCATGTTATTAGTAAGCCTTCTTGTAAGTAGGTTCGAAAGAATAATGTAAAAAGAAATAGTTTTTCTTGGAATTAATGCTATATTTTTACACTCTTTGTCGTACACCAGTAAAACATTCAGAGGATATCAAACTAGGCAGTAGAAGTATAATGGGCTGCAAATGAAAATAAATAAAATTAAAAAAGGTTTTTTTTATTAGGCAACACCAACGACGAGACGCGGCGTAGTCCGAGTGTTAAGTCCGGCCACTCCAGCGTCTGGAAAGTCATTAATATCTCCGCGGGCGTTGATGCAGCAAGGTAATATAGCTTAATGTTTTAATGCAAAATGTAATTACTTGTTAACAAAATAGAATGGGCGACAAAAATGTTGTTAATATAAATTTTATGTTATTTCTCAAAAATACACAGTGGCCCTGATTCTGTTGTTCACAAACTAAACTAAATTTAATTTTAGTGTATCTTTTTCTTTCTATTTCAATATGAAAAGGACAGAAGATTAATATAAGTTTAGTCCTGTCAAATTAGTCAGCGCCTGACGTAAATTGACGTATTTTTAGTAGCCAATTTTTTAATCACGTCTAAACTTGTCTATGGATTATCTAATTTGACAGGACTAAACTAATATTTATCTTCTGTCCTTTTCATAATGAAATAGAAAGAAAAAGATGCACTGAACTTAAATTTAATTTAGTTTGTGAACAACAGAATCGGGGCCAGTATTATACAATTGCATTTTTTTCACAGTTACACCTGCCACCAAGAAGCGTCCCGCAGTACCTACTACTGCATCTGTCACAACTATTGCACAGGTAATTTTGAAAGTATGTATGTTATTCAAGAGTTGTGGTAGTCGCGGTCATAAATCGTGCGAGTAGGATGGAGAATATATAGTCAGAGATTCGTGTCATCTCGCTCCCACGTTTTACGACCGCGACTGCCACTGCTACGAACGTCAAAGTATATGTAGTTATTGTTTGTCTTCGGACTATCGTAATCGGCTAAGACTTATACTAATCAACATGATTGCATTACAGAGCACCGCTGGCGCGACAGCAGTAGTAAGCAGTGTGCCGACAGTGGTGACGTCATCGGTGTCGACGCGCACGGTGCAGCTGGCGGGCGGGCGCACCGTGCAGCTGGCCAGCAGCGTGCAGCTGCCGGCCGGCCAGGCCGTGCAGCTCGCGTCCGGCCACACGCTGCAGTTGTCCTCTCTCCAGCTGCCCACCCACAGCGTACGCCTGCCCAGCGGACAAACAGTGCAGCTAGCGAACCCACAATCCGTACAAACCGTCCGCGTCTCCAACGCCACAGTCAAATCCCCTAGTTCACGCGCACAACAATCCACATCCACTATCAAAACGAGCCAACCCGTCCAAATACCCGTTTCAACAGTACAAATAGCAGGACAAACAGTTCAAATCGCCGGTCAAACAGTTCAGTTAGCAGGACAAAGCATGCAGTTAACTGGGCACACAGTAAAGTTACCCAGCGGACAAAGTGTTCAAGTAGCTAGCCAAAGTATATTGCCGTCGCAAAGTGTTCAACTACCTAGCGGTCAAACCGTCCAGTTAGCCAGTGGTAATATGCAAACAGTGCAATTAAGTGGATCTAATGTTCAATTATCTGGTCAAAGTGTTCAAATGCCAAGTGGTCAGACTGTGCAGTTAGGTGGCCAAACGGTGCAATTAGGTGGTCAAACGGTGCAACTAGCAGGTCAGGCAGTTCAGTTGCCAAGTGGGCAGACGCTGCAGTTGTCTAGTGGGCAAACTGTGCAGTTGTCGAGTGGCCAGACATTGCAGTTGGCAAGTGGGCAGACAGTGCAGCTAGCTAATCAGACGCCGAAGTCGCTATCGCAAGTTGTGCGGAGTCAAGCGGGTGGCGACAAGGCGACTACTGCGCAACCGATAGTGGCGAAACTGTTGACCAATGCACAGGTAAGTGTTGCAGATTAGTTGATTCCAACACTTTGTAATGCAGTGTCTTGAAATAACTGCTCACGAATTTGGCGACGTGGGAGAACTGATATTAATCTTATCAATTAGATTATCGGCGAAAGTATCTAAGCGTAATTATTTGAAATATTATCAAATCTTAATTTAATTATTTCATAATTAAATTAAGATTTGATAATATTTTGTTGGATGTTGATTAGGCTAGAGAATTGTGAAAGATTATTAAGTGTAACTGAGGTATTAATTACCTTATTTATATAAGTCACTTATCTTTTAATTTAGATAATAATGATTTTAAAAAAAGGTGGTTCAAAATTCAATTGTACAGAGGCCAGCACATCAAGCTACCCCAATCTGTCAGATTTTCCCAATTGAATATGAACCTTATTCCTTTGTGCTAAAGTTGAAAATCTATCAAAGAAATTTGACAGATTGGGGTAGGTTGACCTGCTGGCGTCTGTACATTCTTCAGAACTTTATTTTAGATTCCACTTACGGTGAAGGAAAATAAATATCATGAGGGCAGTGCGGATGAAAATAAAAATACACAGTGAGCAAGATCAATGCTCTTTCCTTAGGTTGGAATTTCCTATTAAACAATACCGGCGATATCTGGCGTCTGCGTTGATTTTACAGAGTATTTTTAAGCTGCAATTATGGGTTTCAAAAAGACCACATCAGTGCTTTTCAATAGTTTCTTGACGCTGCATACTTTAAGAGAGAATTCGCCCTTTTCGTTATTGGGAAGAGACCTTTGGGGCAATTCTCGTAATTTTAAGAACGTTCATAGTCTGATCTCAGTCTCAATCTGTCACAAATACCTCTAATTTCCCTACATTTTGACAAGTTTTTTTACATTGGTTTGTCGCTGAGATGAGACTGTGATTTTGAACGATTAGATTTTGAACGTTTTAAATGACGAGAATTGGGCTTCTTTTCTGTATAATTGTGGAGTAATGTAATATTGGCATGTGGGCAGGGCCAGATGCTGTCGCTGGAAGGCGTGGCGGGCGCGCGCACGCTGGTGGCGGGCGTGCGGGCGCGCGCCGGCGTGCGCGTGCTGGCGCCGCCCGCGCGCCTCAAGCGCCCGCTGCTACTCACCTCCGCTAAGCCGCTCCACAACATTATATTACAGGTAGACTTGGCGACACTGAAATACTTTTTTTTAATACAGTTGCTCAAAAAGTGGCGTATTGCAGGGACGTATAGCGTTCGGGATGTGGGCTATTACATATTCGTGCTTTTTTTTTACCTTTCCCGAACTCGTGCGTTCTCTTTCCCAACTGTCAAAATCATGTCTATGAAAAACCAACCATGAAGTTTTTACTAAAAAAAATTCATAGAAGTTTTTATGATTCATGCAAATACGTATATTTCTAAAAAGAAGCTACTAATATGTTTCAATATCAGATTTAATGATTGATTGAATAAGTTAGGTTAGGTTTCATTTCATTTCATCTCATTAAATTTCATTTTCATTTCATATCAATAAAAAAATTCTACTGAAAACTTGGCTGTATCATAGTTCCCTTTGCCTACCAGAATGGGTGAAGAAAAAAAAATCTCTGCTTATATTCTACGGTTGGCGCCATTTTTCAGAAATTTTCTTTGCGAGTTTTAGTTGTTTGTTGCACAAAATGAGTAATTTCGACCCTAGTTTTTTTGAATTAACACCACCTTATTTTATTAAATTGCTTCATTTTTTCGCAACTGTATTAAAAATAGTCGTTCAGTACACGTGCGAAACCGTCATTGCAACTTGTTCCGACTGTCAACCCTCCCCTTCGGCTGCACCTCGGCTCGGGTATACATTTGTCGGAACTCTTTGCAATGACAACCTTTCCGCACTTGTAATGAAATATGCTATTCTTTTTTTTTGTGGATGGGAAATCATCAAATGACCCCTCCCGCAATGGGTGGAGCAGAAGGGAGTGTCAGACTCTTACTGACTAAAACCCACCCGTGTTCCTTCCTTAGCCCTTTGTGTTCCGGGGCAGCGGTAACCCTTTCGGACAATCCCGCTGCCCCGGCAGGCTTCGGCCCTTACGGGCCCCTTCCTTAAGCTGACATCTCTTTGAGGCACGCGTGGAACACGTACGCGCCGTCCGACACGGGCCTGCCGATCGATTCCATAAAAATCTCACCATGATAACTTAGGTGAAGTGAGCGTGAAGTGAGCTATCAATAGGGGCAATCCCTAACATCAGGTGGAATGACAGCTCACTTCACCTTAGTTTTCACAGTGAGATTTTTACAGAATAGCACTGCTGATCCTGATCGGACGGAGAATTACCCATTACTCTCCGTCCGCAGGCCCAAAACTGAAATACTTGATTTACATAAAATAAAATAAATACATATTTACAATACCAGGGCCTTAAATTAAATTAGAGGTACCTTTCTATAAATTGGATTCTACCCGAATTAAGATTAAAACTGTATCTCAGGTATCTCATTCAAGTGCTTATAAATAAATACCATCTAAGATCCCTTAGACAAAAAGTAAATAACTTATTAAAAAGCTTGCTTATGGCAAGCTTGCTTATGGCAAGCTTGCTTGTGGCAAGCTTGCTTATCTTGCTTATAACTGGCGTGTTTTGAGGATACTGCCTAGAAAATGAAAATTCGAATTCTTATGAAGCCTGAATATAAACTCACTCTGCCAGTCTCCATAAAGCCTTAAGACATGTTTGAAAATGGCTCTATCTGGTAGGTTCGATTATTTCGATAGGAAAGTTCAAGTTAAATATTTTTGTTTATTAATTTTTCAGCAAAGCGATGGCAATACTATCAGGATGGGGTCAACTACGAGTGGTGCCGCTCCGTCATCACAAACTTTAGTTTTAAGTAATATTGGTAAGTATTCTTTGTAATCCAGTATGATATGCATTTGTAACTGAACTTTATGTATTAATAACTTCTCTTATTATTATTATTATCATAGGTGCTCAAACGGTGACGACATCAACAACATCAGCGCCCGTTTTAAAACTACAACAGGTAAAAATTATTTCTAACAAATTGAATACTATCGCTCACACTTTTAAGTTGTTTTCATCGATTCCATCAAGAATAAGTTATTATCATATATTGTTTATCATTATTTTAGGTGAATCCAATACAACAAGTTAAACTCGCGCAAGGAATAAAAATTCAACAGGTGAATTTTGACAGTTTGCATGGTTTGAAAAATGCTTCAGATTCAAAACTGAGTTTTGTAGTTCAAGATTTGCATGAATCTAAACTTGGGTACAGACTGACAGATATTTCTTATTACCGATGGAAAATGTAGTTTAGGTGCTATAACTGCATTACAACTGCATGGCGACTGCTACAACTGAAAGGCTGATTGTGCAAGCTAGACCGTGCCAGCTTGGCACGTTCTAGCCGGATTGTGCGTACATTTTTGCTCCTACGTGCCACCACTCTGATCCAGATCAGCCTAGCATATTTAGCCCTAGCTATGCGACCATGGCTTGCAGCTGTAATGCAGTTGGTTTGATTGAAAACTGCATCCAAAATACATTCTGCAGTTGGTTTGCAAAGTGTTGGTTTGTCTGTAAACACTAAAGAGAGTTGATTGCATGTGTGATTGGATGCGACTGTCGGGTCTATTTAAAACACATTAACAATATATTTTTTTCACTGATATTTAAGACATTTGCTTTACTTTTTTAACAAGCACTTCCTACATAAAACTTTATTTTAAAACCTAATAATACTGTAGATTGTGAGGTGGCAGTAAGTAACTATATAGTAAGATACTTTGAGTGCTTCCTCGGTAAACCATGTCCCTTTTGAGTCTGGTCTTAATTCTTATCACAGATATAGGTAGACCTGGATAACGCAAGTATTGATCTGTATGAAAACCAAGCGTGCCATTTTTTTGACTACCTACTATGACTTCACAAGGGCTCTTTCTCACTCACGCTCACACAACTCCTGCAGTACACCTGACTGAACGCGAAAGTGGCGGCTTACGATTTTTTAACGTAAGTTGGTGCGATTTTTGGCACGCGAAGTAGTTGCTCTTGCGTTATCTAGGTGTATCTATATCTGTGGGTGTATAATGTGAAAGGTTTAGCTTTAGAAGGTTTTGTGATGTTATTAATATGAACGACTATCAACTGCAAACCATTTCAAAACTATATTTAACCATTTGAACGCCACGGTCGTGTATAGCGGACAAATGAAAACGTGCCCAACACGGCCACCGTCGGCTAATACCGACAAGAAAACACCATGTTTTAAGTATAAACACAGAAACTGAATTTAGTTTATTTATTTTGTACTTAAAACATGCTGTTTTCTTGTCGGCATTAGCCGACGATGACGTGTTGGGCACGTTTTCATTTGTCGGCTATACATGACCGTGGCGGTCAAAGGGTTAATAAGCTCTTACATTTGCTCGTTATATATAATTATTTTCTCTTAGACAATTATACGTTCTGCTTTTGTCAATGAAGGGAAAGGGCAATAGTGCCCAACAACAATAACATTAAATTAAGCATTTTAAGAAAAAAGGGTTTTGTGAATACTTGACTATCACTAACTGCTATGTAACTAAAACTAAGATTATATATTTTTGCAGTTGATTAAAGGAAACTTAAATATTAATAATATGCTAAAAATTTGCATTATTTTTGTAGTAAGATATCCTGTGTAATTTTTCCAGGCTGTGACAAGTGCATCAGTGCCGACCTCAAGCGGCGTCCGCAGCGTACTAATGGACGGCCAGCAACTGAAACTAGTGGGAGGGCGTCACGTGCTCGCTAGGATACTCCGGCCGGCACACCCGCCCTAATAAATACACACTGCCATATCTTTGTAACCATAAAGATATTTGAATTTCTTCTCTCAACATTGATATATAAAAACGAGATACACATTCAGCGACTCAAAAACGTCGGTGAAAATGAGTGCACCAATAAAAAGTGAGCCCGTTTTTCTGTAAGTATGGCAAATTAAAAACGTAACATAAGGTACCGTAAGTTGGGTTGATTATGCACCGAATTTTATTATGTGATTAGTAAATGTAAAATAAAAAGTGCTGTATGTTCATTTAAACTAAAGTACTTTTAGTGATAGAAAGACTAGGTATTCAAAATTGTTTTTATTGACTAATTAACAATGTCACTTGATCAGGTACATAATTTTAAAAAAATTAAATTTGGCGCAAAGTATTCTCTTCGGGGGGGGGGGGGGGGGATATTTTGCGCTGCTTTATAAAATCAGTCTTATAAAATAATACTGGCGCAATCATACCCTGCATCGTTTTAGGCGCGAATCTTTACTCAATACCGTCAAGCTCTTTGACGCTGAAAAACCTCGCCGAGAGATAATTATTGGAGGGTCAATGCTCCCAAGGACATTTTCCCACTCATAGAAGTTAATGTCTTTTCCTGTGCCTATTTCCAGGACTTTAAGGACTTGGCCATTGCATCGACAGTTGCTCCTTTCTCATAGAAGTCGATAATGAGACCAGGGTATAGTTTCTCAATTTTACCACCACAAATGACTCTTTCTCACGTCTCACATCTTTGAATCTCGTTTCTGGTCGAAGTGGATGATTACTCTCCTCTGGGCTGTTGGGCTCTAAAAAGCAACCATCAGGATCGTCTGAATCATCATGTAATGAGACCGTTTTTCAAGTTGCTTCTCACATTTGCCTCGATGTTTTCTAAGAGTTTCTTTAGCAAACTCTGAAAAGTTTGTTTCGGTATCGTTGGGTTTATGGTTCTTTCAGAACTTTCCTTCCATTCGCTTATAATTTTTCGCCACTCAGCTTTCAATTGACGAAAGAACGCGACATCGAGCGACTGAGTTATGTGAGTGCTGTTTGGCGGCAGGCACACAAAAGCAATGTCGTTATCTCGACAGAGTCTCAATGTCTCAACCGATAAATGGGAAGCCAAGTTATCCCCAATCAACATCTTTGTGCCTTCCATTTTCTTAAGTCATAAGATTTTTTTGCCAATCTGAAAATAGCTGGTGATCAAACCAACCTGAAGGAGAGTAGCTGTAGTGGCATCCTTTGGGACCATTCTCGGTCCATGTATCCCATAACTTCTGCGATTTGTACACTACGTACGGGGGCATCAGCTCACCTGTAGCGCTACCACAAAACATTTGACACGTTGCAGATTTTTTCAGGATGTTTGCATCCCCTTCGAAAAATAACTCGTTTTTGGCCAGAATCGTCTTTTAAGTTTGTTTCATCATAGTTAAATATATGTGTAGGAGGGATGTCTTTAATTTGTGGTGTTAAATTTTCAATGTACTCTTGTAAAATGTCTCGCTGCCCTGATCTTCTTGATATTTGTTGCAAAACGCACTGAGAGGGTAGGATGGCGTTTCAAAAATTGTTTAATCCAGTCATTTCCGGGCGTATTATTCTTAAATTTTCGAACAATGCGTTCAGATTTTTCTAGATACATTTTGACAAAAATTTTGAGGTCGTGCTCAGTTAATGGAAACCCATAGATGCCCTTTATCTCAATATGTCATGCTATGGCTTCCTCTTCCTCATCTGTAAATATTTGAGGCTGACCAGGTCGATTCATAAGGGCTTTTTTTATTTTATAAACCAGAGTTCGCAAGCGGAATGTTGAAATGTATGCTAGTTTTCCTCTGCGACATTTGACCAGACTTAATAGCCGCCAGACATAGTTACAACTGTTCCTTGGAGTATTCAGCATATTTTCGAGCGCCTAGTTTTCTTTTGTAGACCCTCGGCATGTTGCAATATTTGTAAAAAGCAAAAGAAATTGAATATTACTTGAAACGAGTATACTTTGCGCCAGAATGGGTATATTTTGCGCCAGGTGCAAAGTACCCCCATTGTAGTGACATTTCGACCTTGCGTTAATAAACCTAACCCAAAATTAAATCCATTGAATTATACAATGAAATACTGTCTTATTATACAAAAAGAACAAATAATGGATATAATATTATTAGGCTTACTTGCTTAAGTACAGTGATTGCACGGATACACACGGATTTTACCAAACTTAAAAAAAAAAAACTTTCTACTTTCACGTTGTCACTCCTTGCACAGGTAATAGCAACATTTGCGTTTAGACATCAATAAAACCATAGAGTTGTAAATTTTTTTTTTTACGAATTTGGAGCAAACTGGCAGGCGCAAAATCACCCAACTTACGGTACGTTAATTTTGATAAAACCCGCTTTATGTCGGTTGGTTTAAAGTTTAAATTTGTGTTTTTCAAATAAAAGTTTATATATTTGACTTGTATTTACCGTCGAACGCACTTTTTAATAACATTTTGAAGGAATTGTGTATTTTGGGTTTTTCTATATCAATGTCTTTCAACATATTTCTCGAGGATTGTATAGCTAACATAGAGAAAACTAACATACAATACGCCTCTTACAAAATTTAATTTTGTTTTGTATCAATATAGACGAACTTTGGTTAACATTTAGTTTCCTTATGAAGGTAATATTGTACAAATCTAGTATTTTTCGTGGACTCGGTTGTAAAGTTTTCAAGTTCAGAATATTTTTGTATAAAGGTAATTTGACTATTTACAATTCGTTTATTTATTTTTGAACGGAAAAATTAGTATTGGTCGAGGTTATCTCGTTTGAGGGGTTTCAAACTGATGAAACGAAGGTAGGTTTTAATATTATGATGTAAATAAAAACCAATTATTAATTGTTAAAGGGGAACACTAATGATTTGATTATATTCTTGTTATTATTATGTTAATTTATTAATTATATATAGAGGACAGGAAAGCTAAACATTGAATGGCTTAACAATATATATACAAGATATTAAATTGAGGTAAAAAGATAATCTTGGTTATTTTATACTTCTATGACAGGTATTGGGTTTTCTACCCATTTATTGACACTACAAAGAGCATTCATAAAGTATATTATGTTAAAAGATCTTAATTACAATATATTTTCATATTTAATATGTTGTTTATGATTATTTTATTGTTCTCTTGTACATAGTGGGTCTGATCCCCTTTAATTAAAGTGACATATAAGTCAATTGCTCTAACGAGTAAAACTTGTTTATAGTATTTTAAAGGCAATTTAAAATGTATGCTATAGTTTTTAATATTAGGTTCGTATTGCACAGTTTTTCACTGTTAGATAAATAAAATAAAAATATGTATAAATACTTTTTTATGTTTTATTGAAAACTTCAAATATTTTTGGGAAAATCTAAAGCCTTCTTAAACTAACTACTAGTTCGTATTTCCGCTTTATTGTACGAACGAGTAGCAGTCTCCTCTACGAAACGGCAGGCGACCATTACAATACATCATGAAATCATAGATTTTGAACGAATGCACAATGCACGCAGTAGTTACTTGAGCGTTTATAATAATTTAAGCACCTAATTAACTATTATAACAAACAATGTTTTTGCTTGTTCAACATTTCAACGGCATGTTTATAGTATACAAGAAAGTGTTCTTATTGGTCACGCCCTACGTAACTCGAAATACAAGTGATCATCAAAAATGCCATATTCGGGTGGGAAACCATAATTTATTTCATTACTTATGTACATGGGTGTGTGTTCTCAGCAAATACAAAATAATCACACTGCTCGAGGCATTAATCCAACTAATTCTAACACAAAGCTAATAAATTAAATACTATTGATAAGTTACTGTGCGATGTTACTTTGCATGATACAAAATTTTAGCATGAATTATAATGATCCACATGTTAATATTATAAGAGGTCATTAATTATATCCAAACTTCGCCCATTGCGCTTGACACGGTTTCATAAATACAAATCGCACCGTGTGCAAGAGACTAACAATTCCTTCTACAGGGGAAACGACAATAATCAAAGATACTACGGAGGTATCACATTTTAATTTCTAACTAACACTTCTCCCCTGTCTCCTCTCACATGATTGTACAGTCATATTACATACCTAACATTGAATTACATAATACGCGTAAATGCTTATATTTTCTTAGCACACAAAGTTATTACACATAAATTTAAAACGATAGTGCCGTTATAAAATAATTTTGTAACAGATTATACGTCTTTTAAATAAAACTTACTAATCCTAAAAACTCAATCATATATCAGTCTTATAACTATGTTTAAAATTATATAAATACTTAATTGAAAAGCAAGTTAGATAATTGAAATGTATAGTAATAAAAGAGCGACGTTAAAACACAGATAGAACATTACACCGAGATTGATATTATTTCATCTTATCCTAACAGGCTACACAAAAAATAAATGAGTATGCTTATTATGTAGATTTATAAGTACCACAGGTTTAGTTAATACTGACGAGTCATACAATCGAAACTTTCAGAGATATGATATACATAGCACGAAGGTTACCGATGAATCGCGAGCTGAGCGTCGAGCACAACAATATGCTGTTATGTGCAGCGACAAGTGCGCAGTGTGTCGCAGACAGTGCCGCTTGATAAAGATTCTGATAGCGTGAATAACATTGAGTCGACTGTGGCCGAGCTCGACCGTTACAACGTATCTACATTTATTAATAATGAATGAACAGAAGCTCCGAATGCCACCACTTTATAGTTAGGTTCTAGCAAGCTCATAAGTACACTATCAATATCTAATTGTCATGTTTTATTACGATGCCGAATGGCTTTTGTGAGTCACAGGGAAATGGCAAAAACGGTTATTGGATCACGTCGACTACCTCTAGATATTAATTACTTGTCACTTGAAGCTCGAAAGAGACCTTCGCTACGTTTTGCTACTTTGATGGTGTCTGAGCAAACAGGTGATTAATAGAATAACCTGGGTTTGCTATACCCCTGCGACCAACGTCTCTAAGTAGTAATTTATTAGTAACAAAAATATTTTTAGCAACTTTGGCATTTGACACGAACGTCCCTAATTTAAAATCGAATATCTAGTGCGATTACAAAATATACTTACATATTATATCGTATCTCTGAACATGGAACCACCTCCCGGCCTTAGCTGGTACGAGACCAACCGAATCGTACATTATATACAAACAATAGGCACTGAAAGTTTGAAATATGATCGGTGTGTAAGAAGACGAACACAGACAGGTCTTCTAATGCGACTTCGAGAATCTACACTATGGCAGCTAAATCATTACAAAGTGCGTGGAATGCCTGATGTACAATTGAGGTGACAAGGACGCATGCACGTTATTACAGCGCTGCCGATATAATCACTGTTCATATTCATTATAATGTCTATTAGTCATACACACAAGCAAAATTGAGTATTCTTAGGTGCAACATTTAAGTTATACAATTTATAATCATTATAATTTAGTTAAAAATCAGTGAAATATAAACACAATAGGTCATTAGTCATGCACGTCAAGTAGCCTCGCTGCTTACAATAGTTTCAGTGGTTGTGACAGGTGCTACACGTTGACCTAATGCTCGGTTTGTGTTTATGAATGATTGAGTTGCCGTATGCCCGCGTTGTTGGCCTGTTGATCCACACCTGACGCTCTAGCATTTAGCGAATAGCGTTTACTAGTAATCCTTTATACGTATAAATATATATTATTATTTAAATGAAAGTTATAGGTATTATTAGACGAGTGTGTAGTTAAACTATGTACGATATGTACCAGAGTTGTACACGAGGCATCCTGCCGTCAGGCGGCTGCTGAACAAGCTTGAAGCGTGTCGGGCCGAAGTGCTCACTCGTCGCCCTCGCCGTCCTCGGCGTTCTCAGCCGTCAACAGGTTGGTGTTGTCGTCAGCCTGAAGATCGGCTGTTAACTTCTGAAACAAGTGCTACGATTATGTATATGTCGCAGCCAACTGGTTAAATTAGCCGTTTAGTTAACCGCCTGGCCATTGTAAGTAGTGCTCGCCTCGCTTCGCTCTCCCGGCTCGCATGCGGTTGATCACAGTTCTAACCTAACTTAAACCATTTGGTCGGCTCCCGCGTGATTGTTATTAACAGTTCCAACCTAAACTATTATTGAATATCATTCAGGTCATTATTTGAACGGCCGCCGTTTAGTTAAATGGCTAGGCGGTTAACTAAACGGCTAATTAAACCAGTTGGCTGCGAAGTCTTTTTAATCAAATTAATTTACAAAGAGAGAGTTGTAAATTAAATTAAAAAATTAAATACTAAAGCGCGCACCGCTAGGTTCGGGGGGAATGTGCCACACTGCACGTTATCGAAATATCTAGTACTAGCTTCTGCCCGCGACTTCGTCCGCGTAAATTTTTTTTGTTTCCCCGACACACCCCGTCGCAACGTGTCGCCGGCCTGCGCTATTACTTCGTTTTACTTGGCGAAAACTTCAGACTTTTTTTCTTTTTGCTCAACTCCTAAGGGTCCTAGCGTCAAGTTTAATAGAATATAGCCTTCCTCAAGAACTGGGCTATCAAACGCAAAAATATTTTCATATATGCGACCAATACTTCCAGAGATTTAGAGCTTTCAAACCGTGTTTCAAACAAACAAACTCTTCAGCTTTATTATTAGTATTATTTTAAAACTATGATATCTCCTAAGATATTCATTGAAATCAAATGATGTCACAGGCAATTTTGTTCAAAATTAAATACATGTGATGAATAACGTATTTATTTGGACAAGGATTAATACCATGTTTATAAAAACACCTTCGCAAATAATGCATTATTTTAGAACAAATTTGGTTAGCATAAAAGAGGTTATAGTGAGCTAATCTTAAAAGATAGACATATGCTGTCGCGGACTTTTTTTTAGAACTTTTAAAGGGGAACAATTCTGTCATATATGATTTTTGCGAAACTTTAACCGTTTACGCAGCGCACGCAGCGGAAGCTCTCAATAGGAAAAAAATCCCCCGATTTTGAAACATTCTTCATTGGTGCTCCGCTCCTATTGGTTTTAGCGTGATGATATATAGCCTATAGCCTTCCTCGATATATGCGCTATCTAACACTGAAAGAGTTTTTCAAATCGGACCAGTAGTTCCTGAGATTAGCGCGTTCAAACAAACAAACTCTTCAGCTTTATAATATTAGTATAGATTTGTGTAAAACCACAAATAAAACAATGTATCTTTAGGTATTTACTTATTTTTTTATCTTTTCGTATTAAATCACTATTTGGCCTTTTTACCAGTGAAATATTTTATTCAAAGCAGGTAGGTACCTTGCATTACATTGCACTAGACCACTAAGTTTATGAAATGATGATAGCCCGGCTGATGTTCCATCGTAATGAGGGTTTTATGAGAACATTACAACAGATAAGCTATTTATTAAGAGTAATTCAGAAGCTGTAACAGTCTAGATTGTAAAGAAATTACTTTACGGTAATTCGATACGGTGATTATTCTGTCTAGCCACTACCTACCCAGCTAGAACTCACTTTTACTAAGATTTATTTTAAAGAATGATCCAAACAAAAACTTAATTTATATTTACCTAAAGCTAACAATAAATACTTAGCACATGAGACATTTCAGCTAACCATGTCCCTAACGTGCTATGGTAACACATTTAAAACATACTTGGATAAAATAAAAAAATTGCAAGTCAGATTCATGAAATTATTAGTAGATAAAAACACAAAAGACCGTTGTAAAAGTTGTGATTACGAATACTTATTTTTGGAATGTAAAATGCTGCCGGTTCATGAAAGGGTAGTGTTGTCAATAGCTTTAGAACAGTATTGTAGCAATGAATTTAAAAACACTATTATACGCACAAGATCTCAAAGGAACAATAATATGAGAAGATTTGCAGTGCCCACTTGTAATAATTATTATGGTCGTAGGTGTAGAAATTTTTTAGTCCCAACTATTTTTAATAACCTTCCAGTAGACATGGATAGTAGTATCACAAAAACCGTCTTTAAAAATAAATTACAGAAGTACATCCTTAATATTTTTTGTCAGTCGCTTATATAAAGAGGATATTAAAAAAAAAAATTGTATGTCTGTTTTTGTTTTTAAATTTAAGTATAAAAATAGTTTTATTTTTGTGAAAAAGTGTCATTATATTAAAAAAAAAAAAGATTTATGTTTATATTATAGAAAAAGGAACTACGTCTGTCAACAAACTGCTTTGCAGTTTGGCGGAGGTAATTATATCTTTTAAAAAATTATTTCGGTGAATAAACGCTTTTTCATTTTTTTTTTTCATTTTAATAGGTATTCAATGGGATATCAAAAGATGGAAGTGACCTCAGGTCGTCTCGATTTGCTTGCCATATTATATTTTATCCTAGTACATTTTGCTACTAATGCGCAGTTTGTCATTGTACTCAGGTTCTACAAGCGGGGCGGGCGGGGCGGGGCACGAGCCGAAGGCGAAGGAGTAAAAGAGCCGTTGGTACCTACACAAATTTTTTATTTATTAATTTAGTTTATTCACAATATTTTTAGGCATGAAAAGGCAGGACGGCTCGTTGCTGCGAAGTAGGTATAATAGGTAGTATTCTGTGGCGCACTTTTCCGCGCGATGCGCCAGTGCGGAAATCCAAAGTAAAAAAAAGCAAAAAAAAAAATGTGCGTTTGTGCCCGTACCCCAAGCTTCGAGGACGCGATCTGCGAGCGCTTGCGCCGGCGCACTGCTAGTGCGAGCAGCAGCACCAGGGCGATGGACGACAGCGCTGCCACTAACAGCGGCAGGAGCAGGTTGTCACCCGGAGAATAACCCTGAAAAGTACAATAAATTTTAGAAACACGTAAAGCCAGGCCACGGCGCCAGGCGCCAGAACTATGCAAATACCCACAGTTTTTATAGTTCAGTTATGCAATCTTGCAGATTGGCGAGCAGTGGTAACGGCCCCGACTTTCGAGTTGTAGGAGGTGGGTTCGAACCCGGGCAGGCGCTATGCTTTGTGACTACCTACTCTCAAAATGTTGGAGGAAAACATCGTGAGGAAACCCCTAGAATAAAAAATTCGGAGATGTGACATCTTCCAACGCGCACTGGGCCGAGTCCCGTACGGTATATCGAATTACCCTTGAACGATATAAATTAAAAAATATGTAAAAATCAAAAAAAAAAAAAATTTCATCGGCAAATCTTGGTATCGGCCAACCATTCATTCAATATAGCGTTATTCGGCGAAACGTGCTTTCGCTAAATAATGGTATCGACTAATAGTTTTTTCGTATTCCCGTTCGTCGGTGAACCATGCTTTCTGTAGATAGTTATATCGTTCAAGGGTAATTCGATATACCGTACGGGACTCCACTGGGCCCGCGTGGTAGATTACAGCCTACTCTGGAAAAGAGGAGGCCTGTGTCCCAGCAATAATGGGGATATTATAGGTTGATTATGCTGTAATTATGTAATCTTGTATTTATAATGCCAGATTACCAGCATCCCAGTAATTCCATTAAAACTATCTAAGTGTAGACAGTTTTATTAAGTCTTTAAAGCCACATAGGGAGTTGACTTACTCTTCTGAATGCGAGCGCAGAAACATAAGAGCAAGGTTCTCAGGTCTAAAAGATTAGAACCGCACGCCAGACGATAAGAAACAGACCAAAACCAATTTTAGTGCTTCCAGAGCTCTTATCAAATTATAATAGCGCAATTGTGTTTGACATAACGGAAAAGTGCAATATGTACCAGACTTCGCAACATGAAGGTAGTTAAACGGTAATTTAAACCGTCAGCGTCGTTCCACAGTTCCGCAACTCCGGGAAGAGCAGATTACATCCGTTGGCGACCGGGTATGCCCATCGTCAACAACTAAGATTTCTTTATTGACCTCTAGCGTCTAATGTACTAATGTATCAAGTGTATAATCATTGTGGGATGGAATATTATACCATCTCTTACGTAGTAAGAGTAACATAACTGTTAGCTGGTAATCCTAAACGTAGGTAAGTTACCGGCTGTTACCGTTGAGAACACCTTAGCAAATTATTACTAGGTACCTACTACCTATGTATTAAAAACTACTTTTGGCATTGTAAATTGTAATAATGCATGTAAGTACCTTCATCATCATCATTATTGAAGCCCTTTAGCTGACAATAAAGTATAGTTTACATTAAATTCTAAGTAGGTATCTAGAAACACAGGTGGACAGTGATGGCCCAGAATTTAAGTACCGGCCCCGGCTTACGAGTTATAGGTTCTGGGTTCGAAACCAAGCAGGCCCTTTACTTTGTGTAATTTATTTCATCACCACTGCTCTCAAAACGGCGAAGGAAACATTTTGAGAAAACCGGCATGTCCTAGAGCTAAAAGTTCGAAGACATGTGACATCCACCAACCCACTGGATCCGCGTGGTGGATGACGGCCCACTCCCTTTCACAGAGCGGAGGCCTGTATGCCAACGGTGGGAACATTACAGGCTGATCTACTAATCAGCAACATAAATCAACTTCGATGAAATTTGTACCTAAGTAAAAAACCTCAACGGTTATTGAGCTTAAAGGTCATAGTCGGCCTTCGCTTTTTTGCCAATTTTCTCAGTCCTATGAGTATAATGACATCCATATGTTTCTAACGTGTACTAATCATTAATTTGAACATTAATGTCGTGCTTATTAGGCCATGCGGATTATATTTTATAATGTAGCATGTACACAATATGTTGTGTTCGGTCGAGCACTTGTGTTCAATTATCTCTAACAATGTATTACTCGTATCCCCGTACAATAATGCTGAAAGATAAATTGCTCCAGAGATTTGGAGCCTTAGAAATCGAAAAATTATGTATACAGAGTTGTGTAGATACCTATATAAAACCTGGTATTTCCAAATTCTTGATTTGCTTTCATAAAATGTGATTTGCAAAACGTTAGAATGGATTCGTCACTACCTTACTACATACACCTTTCAATAATTGTTAGGTTTTAGACATGAAAAAGATAATAAAAAAGGCGTCAAAACGGGCGTTTTCACAAGAGCAAATGCAAACTCTCAGTTCGCCGCTAAGAGTGTTCCATATTCGTGTTATGAAGGGCGAGCTTTTGTCACTTTTTGGACAATCATCCAAGGCCCCAATCCGTTTAAAAGACATAATAACACTTGCACATTGGCAGTCACATTTATGAGTAACTTCTGCGCTTAGTTTTGATGAAACCTCAAGTACTTAACAGTTTTGATAACAACCATTTTATTGAGGCTTTAAAAGTAGGCTTCACCTAGAGATTACAATATATTGGTCAATATTTGCGTAGGTATGTCTACATATTTACATATCTATGACTACGAGCCTATGTGCTAATAGTTAAATCGGTAGAAACGAAGGTCTTTACAGAGTAGAATTTTGATGCACCTAATGGGTTTTACCATCCATTTAGAGTGTACTGAACCAGGATCAAGTTGAAACTCTCGTTTGTAGATATTATGTTTGTCTGATCGAATCATTGTAGGTATCTAAACGTTATGAAGGCTAAATTCCACGCACATGGATTTAAATGTGGTTTAAAGTGAATCCCTGCGTTTACTGCTTATAAATTATTATGTTCATCTGCGTATCTAGCTCTTAATACTAAGTTGTATAGATATGGAAAGAATGAATAAATCATGTCCTAACGTAGCCTAGGAAAGTACTTATTTTTAGAATACTTTACTGTTTTATAACATCCCTTCGGCGAAAGACATTCTCGGCCAAACGAATTTGTCGATTTATCGATTTCAGACAATCAATATCCACATTGCGTTCAGCTACAAAGGTACTTACCTACCTACTTATTGCAAGTTATCAGAATCGCATTATATAGTAGGTACACATTCCACAATGGATTTCGTAAATCAACTACGTTTTCCATGTCTGCTTTCATTAAATTACACCAGCTGTTACCGAAGAATTGTTATGATTAGTCATGTAAAACACGCACTGGCGTTATGATTTAGTAAATAGGTAGGTAAACATTACATAAGTTAGTTAATAATGCAGTACATACCGTCCATTGGAAGTATGATGACGTGTCCACGAATGGCCAGCGCGCGCCATACCACCCGGCGTCGCCGGCCTTTGACACCGTCACTTCATCGGAATCAGTGCCAGGGGCCGCGTAGTCAGGCTTCAACGGTGGCAAAGAAAACACTTCATCTACTTCAAGAGACTCTTTAAATTCGTCATCGTCATCCACCGATAGCATTGTATCCTTCAAATCTCTTAATTTCGAGTTTTCACTAGTTGTGGCAAATTCAGTCGTTACTGGAGTTCTAGTAGTAGTAGCTTTAGTTGTAATCAAAACGTCGTCGAACCCTTTTGTGGCGAATACTGATTTCTCTGAGGGAACTTGTGTTCGTGAGTAGTATCTTATAACGCTTCGTAGCGTGATTGGTTCCGGTGTGACTGTCGCTCGGATTATAATGTCTTTCTCCCATTTAACTGATGCATCGTTATTATTGCTGGATGCAGTCCCAATAAGAGGGATAACGTTATCGTCTGTTGGAATAGGCGGAATAACTGTAGAGGACGTTGAGCTCTTCCACGATCGTAACGCCGGCATTGTCCAAGGAGGCGTAGTCGCTCTTTCGCCAGTCACAGTTGATGGAACAGCAGACGAGGTGGTTGAGGGCAATGTCGTTGGAGTACTCGTTTCGAATTTCTGACCTAGGGTTAACACGACTTCTGGGAACATCTTCAGTTCTTTTTTCCTAGACTTTACCATCTCACGTGCAGCGGATGCCATCGGTGCAGGGGTCATGATGATTTCTTGCTGGGCTTGCTGATTCCTTGCATCAATAATATAAAGTGGAACGAGAGTTAGGAAGAGCGTTGCTGCCATACTGGACATTATCCATAAAGCATATTTCAAATCTGATTTCCTTCGAGTCCGTCGCACATGTATTGAGGGGCTGTAGTCTCGTCCCTTGCCCTTCAGGCCGCTGTTGCTCAACACTTCCTCGGTCTGCGGAAGGATGGTGTACTGGAGACTGTTCTCGCCGTGTCGCACTGTCTTGTACATTTTGCTGTTGTTCCTACTTAGTTATCACAAAAGGAAACACTACGTTAACGTTTTCTATTCACACTAAATCTTATCACATGCTCGTATTTTCACAGTGCTGAGATGGATCCGCGGTGCTCGCGTGTCTCAGTTCTGCGAGTCATCAACGTGAAGAGTCGGTGCGAGACATCGCGGCCACTCGCGCTTTGTGCAGCGTCGTCGGCTCGGCGCTGGCGGGCGCAGCGCGCACGCGCCACAACATTGAGCGGCTGCGCGTCCCCTATCCGCGGCGGCTCGACGGCCCCGAGCTTTTGAGGTTATATGACTTAGAAGCCGGCTTCTATTTTACATCACGTCGCACCACAATAACAATAACATTACAAACTCTTTAAGTAGGTATCTACCTCGCCTCATTAAAGAGGATGAGCTTCAGAGACTTTTTAACACTTGCGTCTGAATGAGCTAGCTTCTTTTGTGTGCGCCGAATTGCTGCTGTTGAATGAAACGGAAAATTTATTTCGGGTCCACTTCGCTAATGTAATCGAAAGCCAATACCTACAGTCTGCCGAGTAAATCTAGCGTGGCTAAGTTAAACTTGATTTGTACCAAACATTTACGTTGCTGGTCCTGATTGAATGTTAGCATGTGTTTTTCTTGTAGGGTTTTTGTAGAACATTTTATCCAAATTGCAGACCTTGATGAAAATTATGAGTCACTATCACGACGATGTAACTTTTCCAATTACAAGTGCATGATTCAGTATTGGTTTCGGGCAACTTCCATCCATTTAGTTTTTTGCATGCATTGATCAAATGCAATGACGGATAATTTATCACGTGAATACAACGGGCTTGGCATCGGCTCACTACCCAATACTGCCGCAGTGTATGTGCTCACTGATCATTTTGTTGATAAAGCTCATGCTTTGTTGCTTCTGTCAAGTTGATGTAAAGTCGGTATCAAGAGTTAAACCACCTATATAATTTCAGAATCAAAAATAATTTCCATACAAAAAAAGAGGTAGAACCATGATAGAGATCAAAAATATATCTTCTTTCACAGATCCTAGCCGGCAAGTGATCATTGTAAGTTAAGCTGCATCAAAAAGTAAATGAAGGCAGTTATCCGCTTCACATTCCTACAGACCAAACTATCATTTCGCGTCTAAAAGATTATAGTAACCAGCTACCAACAGTGTCTAATTAAAGCTTAGAAAAAAGTGTACAACGAGTATATTAACATGTTTTTGCCGGTCAAACAGCGAACACACCATACGAATACTAATTCACTTGACCTTCAACGGAATCACGTTTCCTTTCGAAATTGGTTCGTGAATGCTATATTTTTAGAATAAAAGTAAAAAGAGAACGGCCAAACAGAATAAAAGGGTTGGTCGGACGAATCGTCCCGGCTTTTTTGTTGCTCCACCATCTTTTTCTACTTAGAACTCCGTAAGCGTTGAGTTAGATAAAGGTGCCCGTTTATTCCGTGCGTTTATAACGATCGTTTCTATATTATTATATCTTGACGGTTTTCAAAATGGCTGTGGTGTATAACATTGGCGACTGGCGACTGGCGCAGGCCGTTAGCGGCTGGATCGATTTGAATTGCTTAATTATTAATTATATCCCTATCGCTATTCATTGTAGGTAGGTATAATGTGTATTTACCTATCATTTTCGAATTATTTCCTTGTTTCTGATTATTCTATTAATCGCGGTTTATAGTTAGAAATTTCACGTATTTAGGTCGAGGAAAAGTTAGTATCACTATTTAGCAAAGTGTGGACTAGGAGCTAACGATAATTTGTACCTTACTCATTAAAGCTTTTTACATAACATTCAGCTCCTAGTATTAATCGGTTTATGCCAAAATTGTGTGCAGTTAACAGACAGCAAAATATTGCCGAACTGTTTGTTCACAGCCAACACGGAGATTCTTTGATTTTGATATCAGCGTTATCTTTCGTAAAGCTTTTCCTATCAGTAACAATATTGACTTTGCTCATTTACATAACGTATCTTTTCCCGCTGGCATGGCTGGTATTTGCTGTAGATTGGCGTTTGACAATATTAAGGTTATATTTCGTGGCCATTTAAATTCGACTTTGCTCAATATCATTATTATCAGCTGGTGCCTTGCAAACCTACTTTCAGCAATACTCAGGTGTTACAAAAGCCTTGACGATACTGAGACGATAGACCGTATCTGTTTACATAATTAGATAGAAGTAAGTTAACTTCATAATGTGTTTACTTTGCTAACTTACGATACAGTTACAACTGTAATGATGTGAGCTTCGTATGAATTGCTAAAAGTTGTGTAACTATATTTGTTGGCACCATTTACCACGTGAGTTGATGTCCCATTTAATTCGTGTGTGTGGCTGGCACACTCTACATAGAGAAGTCTTTTACGCACACACGATTCATAAATATAAGTGTAGCAAATTCATCATCGTTTTTATTCTGCCTAGATGCTTCTCTTGTATCGAACTAATATTGTTTCACGTAATACTGCAGATGTATCAATGAAATCTACGTCGTGTGCAGTACAACGCTGGACTCTACCGTGGCTTGCATTAGGGCGTCGTTTGCTCTAGTACAATGACATCGACAAAGCAGCTATTTTCGTAAGCCGCTGGAAGCCGGCCAGCGCAGCGGGGCATCGCGTAAATAAACGTACATGACAAACGCATGCTGCGCTCTCTTCGGGACGATTTCGACAAATTTAGTAATGCCCTGTAGGAAGCTATCGACACAAAATATGGCTCGACAGAGAGAACACGCCGAATGAGGATAGCCGAGCGAACACTTGCATTCAGAATATAAACTTCCGTATCAACTGTACTTATAATAAAATAGGTATATCCGTATAATATTGTAGTTTTGCAGAATTCGCTATATTAATTACACAAATATGTAATAGGTATTCGTGAATAATAACTAGTTTTATTCGCGAATATGTTACAGGTATCTTTACATTATGGGTCGATTTTTCCATCGCCAGATAACTTTTATTCGAGGAATAAAATTGAAGTTTGACAGTTTTTGTATGAAATAACTGTCAAAATTTCAAAATTATTCCTCGAATAAAGTTATCACTGAAAAATATACCCTAATTAGAATATGTTTAAAGATAATGCTACATTTTGAGGTAATAATGTAGGTAGTTATTTTAAGTAACCTCCACAACCTTGAGGGTTCAAAGCACATCCTGCCAGCGTGTTTTACGAGGTTTGCCTAAATAAACATTTTCACGAACACGTGTTTGGTCGCTAATGCTGGCGGCCGACCGGCGAGGGCGACCAGTGCAGCGAACCAACCTTTTGTCGTAAAAACTCTATTTATTGCCACACCAATATTGTTCCTTCATCCACTTACAAAACAATTTCGAAGGGAGAAACTATAAGTTACTTACTACCTGCTGCGTTGTAAACGGCACCAAAGGTTTTTATTACATTTTTTTTTCCAGGGCTTTCTAAATATTGTTTCGTCTTTCGATCCCGTCCCTGAGATAAGTCCTCTTTCGCTTATCTTATCCCCAAGAGGCTGACTAAGATAATATTTTAGGCTCAATCTTGCATAAAAACAATTTTCATTTGGGATAAGGCGGTTGTAATGATAATTATCTTGACAGTGCCTTAAAGTTTTAATTATGAAAGGGTTTCTGAGTGTTTTTGTGTCTTATATAACTTTTGGGGTTGTATTGATCTTTTGTTTAGGCTCACGTGTTTAGGTGTCAATAATGTTTGTCAGCGTGACGGCGATGGGTGCATCGGCCGCTCCTGACCCTGGCTGGCCCAATGCCACGATATATTCGCTGAACACCGGCCCGGTGGCACTTCGCCAACACCCGGACCCTTCCGCATCGTTAGCAAATCATCATTCTGCGCAAACTGTTGAGACGGCTATTTTCAGGAACCGTTTAGTGATTCCAGAAAATGCTTATTCATACTCCTTTATTTCTTCCTTTATATTTTTTTCACCTTTGTCACTTCTTGCCGAAATTAGCTAAAGGCCATTTGTACACACAAGTTTTTCTTGCCGTGAAAAACTATGGTTTATACGAGTATGTCAGTGTTGTATGGAAGCTTGTATATAGACACGTTTTTCCTACTCCTAGGTTTATACGCCGTGTGTAGGCATGGTACGTCAGTGTTGAATGGATCACTATGGAAGGTTATATACATGGACAGTTTTTTTTACGGCGCGGGTTATACACCGTACCGTAAGGAAACCGTGTCGTGTACAAAGGGATTTAAAGTCCCCAAATCGTAGTGTAGTTAAAGATGTGATGAAAAAGTTGCTCCAGTTAATGAAGTCTATTTAGAACATGCTCTGCAATATGGTAACCATAAAATATTATTATAATTTAGATCGATAGCGAGGCGTGGGTATCATTTTTGAATTAAGTTTCTTTTGGACAAAGATAGTGAATAATGGTTTTCACTATAACTGTCAGCAAGTCGGCAGTTGGTGGGTAGTTATTAGTTATTCTAACAGTGGATCAACAGGACGGTATTGGCTGCCAGGACTGTTGGCATTGGCATAGGTTCAGGACGTTGAACCCGACGCATGTGATGTATGGGCGTATCTACACGTGAGACTGAAAGTGCAAGTGCATTGTCCGATCATGGCTGTGTCTAGCCTTTGGTAGATACAGTTATTATAAGTTTAAATAAAAGAAGTTAGTTGTATGTCATATTTTTTTGGTAATTCCAATAATGTTACGATCTGCATCTACAAAAGCTTTTTGTAGCATTTTTTGTGTTTCTCGTAGTCTACGAGAAACATATCATGTAGTTATTACATAATTGGTTCGTTAATGAATTGAACACTTTTGAATGAGATATTGATATTTTTTTTATTTTGATGATAGTTACTGTGTACAGTGTGGGATCATATAAAATAAACATGTTTTATATTAACATTATTTTGTTATGCATTAGGTAGGTTAGGTAACTAAAGCTAACATTCCCATCACTGTACATTTTCGAAATAGTTGTTTTTGTGAAATCAAATATGCATCTTTTTAATAAATCGTCTGGCAATAGAACACGTTCAATTAGAAGGCAGTACACAAACATGCTATGTGTTAGTGGTCATGACACTTATATGTCATGTATATGCCCAGTTAATTATCTTTAACAAAATACCCGATGGAATAAAAAACCGGCCAAGTGCGAGTCGGACTCGCGCACCGAGGGTTCCCTACAAACCTGTAGGTATTTAAGTAAAAGTTCACCCATCACGACAATCGAGTCATATTTATGGTATTTTTATTGCAAAATGAAATTTATAACAATACAATATGGAAAGCTGGAGGAGCATAAATTAATGACAAAGGTCTCTTTATCGTTTCAGTAATCCTTTATTTTATGTTAACACATATAATTTATTTTATAATGTAACTGAAATACCTACACTAGCCTTGCAGCGGCCTTGCAAAAGTCTGCTGACGAATGAGGGCAAGCTTTTTTATTAAAGTTATTTATTTTCAAATTTTTTTAGTCACTATTTAGAAATCTGGTACAAACATGTTAATTATGAATTAAATTTGAACCAGATCTGTAAATGGTGACTGAAAAAGGTATGAATAGTACCACATTGAACATTGAAGTTCGAAAAAACATTATCTATAGTTGTACTACTTCGTGTAGTGCTAGTGTTTATTAACGGAAACATGTTTATGGATGAAAATTATGAGGAAATTCCATTTACAATTATTTGAAAAAAAAAATGGTCTTGACAGACAGATGGATGGACGGACGGACGGACGGACGGACGGACGGACGGACGAACGGACGAACGGACGGACGGACGGACAACGAAGTGATCCTATAAGGGTTCCGTTTTTCCTTATGAGGTACGGAACCCTAAAAAGAGTCCAATCCACTGTTTAAAAAGAAATTGTTAGTCTTATTAATTGATAAATGTTATTACTCCATTTGTGAATTTCTAAATGATAAAACTTTATTCTAGCTACCTAATTAATCCTGACATATTTAATTCTTCATTTTATTTTACTGACCATATTATAGGAATGTTCATATTGATAGTATTTTAGACTTTAGTGTCCTTGTAGGTAGCGTGTGTGGAGAGAAATGAAAGTTTGTAATTTGTATACTGACACAGGATAGATTAAAGTTTATTAGCAAAAGGTTAAAGATTAAAGGTTATTAAGCACTTGTGCTAAATGTTTGCATACCTAATTTAAGATATGTAAGGATCTCTAATTATAAAAACATCTGCATTTTTTTGTACATACTTTCTATGCAAATAAATAATTATTCTATTCTACCAATTTAACATAATGTTACATACCTTGTGTATCTTACTTCCAAAATATTATATTTAAATAATATTGATGACATAGTTGGTAGTTGGTGATGTTGCTTGGTTGGTTGGTTGGATAGTTGCTGGGTGGTTGGTTGGTTGCTTGGGTTGGTGGTTGGTTGGTTGTTGGTTGGTTATTGACATAGTTGGGAAAAGGCTAGGCAGATGATGATGATGATGATGATGATTAATGTAATTATCATTATTTTTCTGTATATTTTGTTTTATTGTTATCTTGTAATTTTTTATTGTAATTTTTTAATTGTTGTTTTGGTGTAATTATGTAAAAAATAAATATGTAATCGTGTTGATATTTACGTAGGTCGTGTATCTCTATGACATACCTACCATGATTAAAAAAATAATAATTAAAAATACTAAAAAAAAAAGAATAAATAAATACTACCATAATTTAAAAACATTTTGACGTTTTGGGTTTATAAATACATTACAAATCGTTTAATAAAATAAACATAGTAGGTACCTACATTACATACATTGTATACAATACCACTGTATTACGAAAGCTCCAAGGGCCTCTACCACAAGGGAAAGTCTACGTCCGTTTAAAAATTTCCACAAAGTTTTTGGAAATTGGCCAGTGCGACTGATCATCCGAAATACTCTGCCTTGAACTTGACGGGACGGCATGGGACAGCATTATGGCGTCATTGGCGACCTGTCAGGTGCCGGTGCCACACGTGGAACACACTCATCCTGTCATTTCTGTCTGATTTCCAAATGTGAGGTAATTGACAGTAAGAAATAACATGTGTTATGTCGCGTTTTGTTCTATTTGAGTAATTATTGCGTAAACGTTCATCACTTTGACGAAGCCAAAATAAATGATTACGTTGAAGCGTTGAAGGCTCACTTGATTAATACCAGCCAACTAAAATTATCCTCTGATAGTTTATTCTGGAACGTTTGCACCTAATGTATGCAAACGTAGCAACTTGCTAAAACAACATAAATTATAACAATACGATCTTGTTTAAGAAATCAAACTACAATTTAATTAGGTATAAATTCATATACATTAGGGACTAGTATGGCACAATCAGGCCCACAGACCCGTATGTACTTACAGTCAGCAAAGGAGATAAGTACGAAATTTAATATGATAAATTAAATGTTTGTTCTCTATTAATTAAATTAAATTTTATTCGAAAACATCAATCGGTTTCTTACTAAACTTCAACTAAGTACTTATATTCAACGACCCTGCATACTTATCTCCTTTGCTGACTGTACTATGTACCCAACATTAAATAGTTGTAGTGCGTAGTTCATTATCTAAATATGCAAGTGTTCGGTGCTCGTAATGACGAGGTCGGCGTAGATCGTGTTAACTAAACGTTTTTATTATTATAAACGTCACGTAATATGCATGGTGTAAGATAAAGCTGCGGTCCATATGTGCGCCTGCGACGTTCCCACGCCTCGCTCCCCCGCACCCCCTGCCTCGCACACCATGTGTTGTCGACCATTGTAATGTGAACCATCCCCTTATAATTTAAATTTGAGCGTCGTGTTATAGTTTGTGATGATGGAGGTCACCTTATATTGGTGATTGTTTACCTCCCGGGCTCGTAACATGTTCACGCCTAGGGTTTCAGGACTGACGGTTCTCGCTAATTGATCGAAGGGCAATTGATTAATGAAATATGAAAGTGACTGCGTAATGCATCCTGCTTAGTACTTCAGACATCGCTGATTTTAAATGCCGACGTTATGGTTCTTAATTGCATAAAAAAAAAGGCGGAAGGCCTATGCGTGAGTAACATGATACCATATGCTAGTATTTTCACACGGTGATTTAAGATTGCTCAAAAAATACATCAGCAGAACTGTTACAAATTCGCTACAACAAAAGAGCAATAAGCAATTTCATCACAACACATATGCACTCAATAAATTGTAGCTAAGTAGTCTCTACGTAACCCTAACTTACTTTATAACGTAATGTTAAAAAAAAAAACTGAAGAAACAAGTGATGTGCAGTTGATAGATTAGTTTAACGTACGGAGTCGGTAATAAGATGATAATGGATTGTGTTAGGGACATATCACATAATTGAGCGCACATAGTCACATATTGTTAACTAGCTGTGCCCACGATTTTGTTCGTGTGCATGGGTTTAATTTTTTTTTGCGTGGAACCATATTCCTTTTTCTAAAATAAAAGTTAGTAAGTTATTCCTTAGAATACCAGCTATGTGGCAGTGAAAGTCCCGTCCAAATCTGTTCAGCCGTTTCGGAGATTAGCCGAAACAAACAGTCACACAGAAAGACTTGATTTAAAAATTGTCTTTTTGTTATAAGTAAGTACCGTATAAAGGTATAACTAAAAAGCTGTTATTTTGACATTACAAACAGACACTTCAATTTTATTTATTTAGTTTAGATCATAACGAGACGTGGCTCATAAAGAAGCTTATGTTGTAGCCAGATGGGACTTTAAGCATTCTTATAACAACGGTTTACTAGCTAAGATTATTATCAGCGTTTCTTTGTGTGTGTGGAGAGCTTCGCAGAAATAACGTTTCTGAATCGTCGAGAAACACAGAATGCTTGTAATTAACATAATTTATTTAGTTTGCTGTGAGTTTGGCGAATTGTTGTCTAGTTATTGTGTTTGCTAAAACATGTTGTTTTATGTTGTATCTATGTTAATAGAAGTATTAAGTACTTATCTAAATTAATACAGAAAAATAAGTATCCTTGAGAAGTGAAGAAGTTGAATTTTGAATGCCAAAGAGGGCTTTTGGCATTTAAAATTCAACTTCAGGGCCTTTGGCATTCAAAATTCAACTTCTCTGTGGCAATAAAATAAAATAATTTTCATTTACTTCGGTAAGCCATCGCTAATGTTTAATTTTTACAGCGATACATATAATATGTTACAGAGTACGTGTATTACATTCTTCTTCTTAGCGTATCGATAGCGAATAATAGCGATCTAAATGGACTCGACTCAGAATTCGGCTATTTGTTTGGAGCCATCACCAGCGTCCATCAGTTCCTGTAACGTGCAGCTGACAAAACACGCAGGTCACGATATTAAGTGTTCCATCGTTTGTGGAACAGCACCATATTTACACTTCAAGCCGGAGTCGTCTATGAATCTCCGCCTAAACAGGTTTTCCTTGCTTCGCCAACCTGGGACCGGAGTCTGTTTAAAAACTTTCAGGTTACCCAAGGTAACTCATGTCCGGGTGGGGAGGTCTTCAGTGGGTGGAACGAATGGTTTGGATAAGGGGGCACCGGCTCGCCACCGCTTCAGTCTTTCTTGGGGTCGTTCGCCAATGTGCGGGATGACACACTTTAAAAACTGTTTCAGCTTTTCAGCCTTTGTGGCACAAGGATGTTGTCGTGTAAAGGGTGTCGTGTGTCGGAGACTATTTTGGCTCTTTGGCTGGAGCCTGCCACCGCTATGCGAACCACTGGTGGTGCTATTTCTGCTAGTGGATACAGCATTTGTACCGAGGTCGGTTTTAGGTAACCAGTGATGATCCGGCACGTTTCATTTAAAGCTGTATCCACTAGTTTTGCATGGGCAGAACAACTCCACACAGGGCACGCGAATTGTATGGCTAATAATAGGTTTCCGTTATTTAACTAGGATAAGTAAAAAACATTCGAGCCGTCTATACAGACTAAGAAATATTTAAATACAAAATATTTAGTATTATAATGTAAGCATGTAACTGAATACGAATATTCAAAAATACACAAATTTTAGAACAAAGACAATTAAAGCATGCATCCTCATTCCCTCTAGCATCTAGATTTAGAATGTCGCAGATGTCGGGGCGTCTCGAAAATCTCAACTTATTTATATGGCTTCATACAGATTCGTATCACCACACCTGCTGCAACATGATACATGGCAGATCTTATCACGAACTTACACTTACTAGAAAATTATATAGTTAGCTCTGTGTTGCCTGTCATAATAATTAACCTTTAAGGATGTTTCTTCGTCAGCATGGAAATCATTGTTATTTCTTCATAACAGCAATCCTGCGGGGTAATTGCGTATTAAACTAACAGAGTAGCAAGGGTTCCATTTTGACAGTTCAACAACATTCATTGCGTTATTTAAGTACGTTGTTGAGCAGACAAATTTTTCAAACATAATATGAAGAAATGATTTAGCAATATCCTTTCTTTCAGATTGTTACGCAATTAGTGTGCTGAATAGGAATAACATGGTGTATGTTAGAATCTCAGAAAGCTTTTACAGTTGCAAAATTCTTTACTTTTTCAGATTTTTTAAAGCTAGTGAGCCAGCGATTCACTCGCTACGTATATTTTTGTAGTCGAGAGTCGAGACCACACGGGTCGAATAGAAATGTGATTAAGGGCTGATTTTTCCAACGCCACATAATTTTATTCGAGGAATCATTTTGAATTTTTGAGAGATCTTCCATACAAAAACTGTCAGACGTCAATCTTATTTGACAAATAAAAAATAAGTATCTGTCGATTGTAAAATTAGCCCTAAGTCCAGCACTGTTTCAGTAAATACTACTAAATCTTGAACTATTAGCACATAATTCTATCGTGTGGACCCCCGACACGCTCCTGGCTGTTTTTTCTTTACTAAATTTCGTGAAAATCGTTAACTTTGACTCCTTTTTACGATCGTATAGTAACTTTAAAGTTTAACTGGGGTTATACCCCATGGCCATGCGATAAATTTTGCTTGAATAACTTTTCCAAGAAGGTCGGGAACTGTTTTGGCATGATGTCTAAACGGGCTTCTACTACATCTGTTCTATTCAATTAATCATGCTATACAAAGAAAATAATTATCTAAGTGTATAGATTATTTTCAATACAAGTCCCATTCAGCCTAATTAAAAGTGATTACTAACATTAAATTGAGAACATACAGTAACCACGTGTAATATTTAAGTGGGTGTTTGATGAAACCATCGTACAGGGCCACTCGCACTCGGCCACTCCACTTGAAAGTGTTTCGTAACGAGCAAAAAATCAAAGCTAAACAAAGCATGATTTGTATATTAGTGTGTGATGTGTGTCGTCTGCATGTGCATTGGAGTGTGTCACCTGACCTAGCCCAACCCTGCACTTGTAAGTTTGACTCCCGCCGACATGCTAGTGATGTCATCTACGAACTACGACACAGATTTATCGATTCAATGTCTCTTTATATTTCAAATCTGTGACTGATTGAATTACTCCGGTAAAATGCAATGGCGGCACATTGCATTTTGCCGGTGTAATTATGCTAAATATATTCAATTATCATTGTTATTAAATTTGGCGTCATGTTTGTTTACAACATTACTAAAGCACCACACGTTTGTACGTACTACCTATTAAAATCCGAATGACAGAATAAGTGGATATCAAACTATATGGAAGTTATTATAATCAACTAGTAATATAACACATCACATGTGCTGGAATCTGCAATGATAATTCGTACTTGTTTATGCGTAATGCAATACTCGCATGACACATACACATAACAGAAACGTCGATATCATGATTTGTGAACGAGGTCGAGCCCATCACTAAATTATTTTGTGTTCAAAGTGAGTGGGGTTGACGGGTGCTACAAAAAACACAAGCTTAGCTATGGTGACAACGGAAAATTTTCTACAACGACCCTTCATAAGGACGAGTTTTGAAGAATTTCGTTATTGAATTTCTCACCCTTAAGCACCCGGTTGGAGGACTACTAATAGGTCGTAAATATAGCCGCGTGGTTTATAATAAATTTACACTTGACAACGTAAATTGCTTTTGCCATAATGTTTTTTTGATATCTTTTGGAATAGCTATGCTACATCCTGTCCCGTCATTTCAGGTAGTTCTGATTTGGCAATTTTATTCTGCACATTTTAATTACCTGCTCTCTGAAAACAAAGATAACATTCTTTTTTGTCTGCAACAGAAGTTTGACCTGATAGAAACTAGATGAGAAGTTAGGTAACGCGTGATATAGTTTCATGAGAACATTGTGAGACGCTCAGACACGTCAGGGTGGGTGGTGTCTTAGTGAATATTTTAACACCCGACACACTGGGTTCTCGCCAAAAGTATCTACCTGTTAAAAGATATTTTCATATCTTCATATTATATATTTTCGTTGGTAACGATGTAAAAATATTGAATAAGAAAGTAAGTATTATATAAAAGTTATGCGTGCAGAGACTACGTAATAAGTAACTTGACTTTTTATTCTATTGGCTGTGTTTTGTTATTGGCTGCGTTGTCCCGGCTTGATTGCCAGGCTCTCTCGCATGTGGAGAATGCGATATTGGACATATTTATTAGCTACGCATTTATTCTTGATTTTCCTGATCGGCAACAGCAAATTATGTGCTTGAGCAATGAATACATTAAGCTGCCTTGCTCCCCAAAATAAATGCAATGTTTTTATTGAAAATCTTTAGATATATTTACAACTATAAGTATTTCAAAGGCCATGCATAAATAGGCTACATACGCAGTGTATCGCGACTTATACAAGAATTAAAGTATACGTCTTCCAAATTCCAAAAACAGATCAGTAAACAGGTAAAATTGAAATAATTTGAAAATCGACTAAATAAAGTTTCTTTATCGAATTCGCTCACGTAAATACAAGCGGATCTCTTTGATTACATTCGTACGTGGCTTGGTTCTCTGTCGAAACAAAATGAGCCATGTAAACCGACGGAAAAGTATTTGGCAAGAATATTTCATCACGAGGAAATTGTGCCGGCTGGCCGACAATTTCACATACACGTAATATGGACTGGTTTGAGCTTAAACGAGGATTAACGGGTACGTATATATGTGTAAAAGCCCGGTTTTCGCAATATCATATCATGTCATGTCAACTAAGTTAACTTAGGTATTAGGTATGTAGATAATAAAAGCTAGAGAAGGAAGTGGGGAAAACCGTTGAAGAAGCTTGCCAGATTTTCACATAACGTTCTGCGAAAATTGGCTCCCTATGTAGATTTCTCTATAAAGATTTTCACTATGAAGATTTTCTCTACAAAGATTTATTTACCTAATTGTATTTATTTAAACGTCAAACACTACAAATTATACAATGGGCGGCCTTATCGCTTTCTGCGATCTCTTCCAGGCAACCTTGGAATGGACAGTAATTTTCCTGGACATAAAATGGGGCTGTCGTTGGTGCAAATATTATGTATACAATAAACTAAAATATACACTAAGATTTATAGATTCCTATCTATGGATTATTGCATGTGGTTTAGAAGAAGCTAAGCGTAAACTTAGTGATCCCAATAGTACGTCAGAATCTAAGTATATTCTGAAAAAACGTAAAACCTAACAAACTGAATCTTTTGTACGACTTAGTAAAAGAAATGTAATTGTTGTTTGTTATTGAACTAACAAAAAACCCACGGCAGATCTCGCACGATTTAACTGTGAAAGGGATTATCAATTACATCCATATCCTGTTGATGATACACGATGACACCCGCATGACGTTATCACAGGATCCCCACCTCATGTATTTCCTTATGATATGAATAAATTAATGATATTAATATCTATAAATGAATAAAATTAACGTTAATTGAAATAGTAATCATAAACACGGTTAAAATCATATTGCTTATAATATCTATTACATTTATAATGAAGTAATTAATTAATCTTTGAATAAAGACTGTTTGTCGTATTATTTAAGGTACCTACAGAATGGATCATACCTTCACATTGTGTCATAAAGGCGACTTAGTCAGTCAAGAGGATGGACATAATAGGTTAAATTGACTGTCTCGTCATATTTCAATCAGACTTAAAGCTTCACTTTATAGCTTCCTAAATGTGTCTGCCGTTTCTAATAAAGTAATTAGAGGTAATATTGTTGATACTCTTAGTGAGATTTTATGAAATGTTCCTAAATAACCACATCTACCAACCCGAACTGGGCCCGCGTGGTGGATTACGGATTAATTCCTCTCACAGAGAGGAGGCCTTTGTCCCAGCAGTTGGAACATTATAGGCTGATTATATCTAAAGAACATTAATATAACCTATATCTTCGAAATTACTGGGTTACACTGAAGCTATACCTATTCCCCACTAAACTGTATCATCAATTTATTCATAGGTGCTGTATTTTCCACAAGCTAGACCGTATTGTCTGTCATTAAGGGCTTCCATAATACAATGAAATAACCTGGGACCCCTAGATTATTTCATTGAATAATCTAGGGATCCCAGATTATTTAAATCCGAAGATTACTTTGTGGTTATACAAAGCGCTGATCAGGCCGATGTTGGCTTATGGCGCTCTGGTTTGGTGGACGAGGACTGAACTTTCGACCACCATTACCAGACTGCAACGCTTCTAACGTCTGGCCTGTTCAGCCACCACTGGCTGCATGAGAACTACCCTAACAGCAGCCATAGAGATAGCCCTTCAACTAACTCCCCTTGACCTGTACATACAGCAGGAAGCAGCACTAGCTGCCATCAGGCTTATGCACCTGGGTATATGGAGCAAAAACCATACTAGTCCACACGCTAACATACTGGACCGGGCGATTGAGTACCAGCCTCTCATCGCTGCCCCGTGTGATAGAACACCAAACCAACCGATGTTTAACAAAAACTAGTTATATTATACAAACTGTTCAGGAAGAAAGGGATCAGTCAGGAGCCAACGAAGTGCGCATATACACAGACGGCTCAAAAACACAAAACGGTTCAGGTGCTGGCGTATACTCCCTTGACCTCAACATTAACTTTCACATACCACTAGGCACACACAGTTCAATCTTTCAATGTGAATGTGTTGCCTTAACACAAGCTGTAACAGCAGTAAAGCGCTTAGACATCCGGAACTACGGCATTAAATTCCTATCCGACAGCCTATCTGTGCTCAAAGCTTTAGGGAACAAACAAACTAACAACAAACTGAGTGAGGTCACTCCGCGAAGCCCGTGAAGCTCCCAGCAAGCTTCTGTGCTTCTGGGCGGAGTTAGGCTGGCTCTGTTAGCCAGAATCCCCACGTCCAACGGACCGAATGAGAGTCTAAGTGCGGGAAAAGGGAGTCCCATCATCATCATCATCTGGGATCCCTAGCTTTCGTTTGCTTTTGTTACCAGAGCACTAATGAGTAGGTATGCCTCACGCGTGATTTTATAGAATCGCGATGTGGAGTTGTTGGAATCTGTTGTCTGTCTAGTCGTGGTCTTGTGCTTGTTTTATTTTTTCAAGCCTTTTTTTTTGGATTCTAGAACGAATAACATTCCTGTTTGTTTCTTTTTGCGTGTTATGAACTTATGACGTGTATCATCTTTTTCTTTCGTCTTTTTAACACGCTTTTTACCTTCATTTGTACCTTCGCAATCCCCTGTCACGTTAGTGACGCAAGAGTCGATTTCATTTTATTTGCTTAGCATATATTTAGTGTAACATTTGTGTTTTACAAAATGTATAAGAGTGTATGTAAATATTGTGCTGCAATGTTTAAGAAACGCGAAGGTTACTTAAAGTTCCAAGTTATGTCGCCAACAGTGCGCTTTGTCCACTTCGCAGTTTGATTTTATCTAATGGATGTTGTAATGCTTGTAATGTTCTGTCTTAACTAGGCCTGGGGTCATCGCCGAGTATGTTACAAGTATTGTCTTGTTTTTAGTAGAAGTTATGTCTCACCTTTGTTACGTTTCGGAGAAGTAAAGTCGATTGGTTGAACCTTGCATTCAAAACGAGGTTTGTTATTGTTACAAAAACTTCTCATATGAGCTCTGACCACACGTCCGTATGGTTGTGCTTAATTTTTTGTTTAAATGCATGAAATATTAAGATGTGTATAGGATTTTTTTTTGTCCTTAGATACAGTCATGGCCGCGGGCTGTAAGAGGCCTTCAATTTTTTTTCGCTTCCTTTATTTTAAGTTTTTGCAAGATGAGCACGATTTCAAGAATTGGCAAAGCTTTTTTACTAATATACAAAACAAAAAAATGTCTACAATCTGTGTTTACTGATGATTTATAATAAACTAGCTTCTGCTCGCGACTTCTTCCACGTAAAATATCTTGTTCTCCCGACCCACCCCGTCGCATCGTATCGTTTGCCTGCGCTATTACTTTGTTTTCGCGTTCTTCCTTTGTTTTGGCTCCTAGTCCGAGTTCTAGCATGATGTTATGTCGTATGCCTTCGTGAAGAATTGGGCTATAAAATGCGTTTTTTTTTTAAATAGGACTGGTAGTTGTGATTAGCGCGTTCAAAAAAAAACTCTTCAGCTTTACTTTATTATTAGTCTATATATCATGTAGGCGAAGCTGAAATTTTTTTCATAGTTAGGTCTTAGTTTCTGAACTTCATGCGACTCCATATCATGATGTATATATATTCATATTCATTTATTTGCGTTCCACAAGGTAAAAACAAGATGTTGACAAAATGCTTAGAGCTATGAGCCGTTGTAGACCCTGTCAGCGCACAGCAAAATATTATTGTTTGATACATAATACTTAAAGTTAAAAATCTAAATTGAAATTAAAAAGTAGAAACTAAAATTAAAATAAAATTATACATGAAAACTGAAAAATTCACTCTTTTTAACAATTAAAAAAATAAAATAATAATATTAAATTTCTGTAACAATTAAACTATGAATGTTTTTGCTCCCATTAGCAGCAATTCGAACGCAGCTCAGTATAATAAATCAAAATATTATAAATCATTTTCATTTCAGAGCTGTGGCTTCAGTGTTTACAGTCGCCACACAAGTAGAAGCTTTGTTTGTTTGTTTTAAAGAGCTTTATATAAAACAGCTTACTCGTTTGACATGAAACTTTAAGTATTGGATCATTCAATAATGTTAATATTGTCATTTAAGTATAAAAAAATATTATTTTATAAATGCGAATGTAACTGGTTGTCTGTCTGGTACGCTTACGCTCTTCACGATTACGCCACTGCACCGATCATTATGTACAATATTAGTTATTCTGTGTCATTATAAAATTTGACAGATAAGTAGCCTGGGGCCTGGAGAAGGACCTAGGCAACTTTTCTTCTGGATTCGCAGACAAAGTCGTGAGCAACAGCTACTAGAATTATGCTGCATCAGCGACGAAGTTCGTGTTTTATGATAGCAGCTCCTTATAACGATGCAGTTATAGCCTTATAGCCTGTATGTAAATATGTTCAAATGACGTACTATGATTTCCAAGAGGTGTACAATGCACTTTTATAGTATGCCAGCCGCGTGAAGCACACCACAAGAGTGTTGACCTCTGCTCGATACCTAACTATCGATACATGTAATAAATACGTTGCGACAACTTTATTGTATAAGGAAAAATTTAAATGCATTCGTATTTACATGAAGAAAACAAAGTACCTAATTATGGAGGAACATAACATTACTTTTAAGCATTAATTTACCTGATATTTGTATTTTGCAATATGCACCTCAGGAAAATTGAAAATTGGATTCGATCACTTTAGTTTAAAATAGTTACTTTTGATTATGATTATTTGAGGGAGTTTCTCTACCGGCCATTTCCATTATGCTTATACAAATATATGATCTCATTCTCATTATTATTTAAAACTAGCTTCTGCCCGCGACTTCTTCCGCGTGAAACTTCGCAACCGGACACACCACGTCGCCCGCCCGCGGTCTTATTTAATTTTTGCTTAGCGTTCTTGTGACTTTTTTCTTTTTGCTAGGCTCCTGAGGATCGAAGCGTGATGTTAAATGCCCTTGAAGCGTGATGTTAAAAGCCCTTAACCTTCCTGAGTAATTGGGCTATCAAATGCAAACACATTTTTTTTTAATCCGACAGGTACCCAGAGATTAGCTTGTTCAGACAGACAGACAGACGCGCCGGGAGACTTTGTTTAAAAAATGTAGTGATAGTTCATTTAATTTGCATTGTAGACGTAAATGGAGAACAAAGCAACATTTTATGAATAGAGAAGTAGTACCTGCATTAGTTACTGTTATTCAAAAGCTCCATAACATCGATAATAATTCTAACAAACGCTTCAGTGGCACATCCCTATCGTCAACCGCAAGTTATAAAGCTGGTCACGCACTTCCCTAAACGCGTCCCGTCGCATTGTCCTCCAGACGTTACAGCATATATTACATTATGTATACCTTGTGTTTTTAAAAAGCTATTCAAAAACAACCATAATAATTTAACTCGCATAACCAAGGGCGTACCTGTTATCTATACATATGTTTTTTGAATAGGGAAGCGCTGTGTTTTTGTTATTAGTACATATGTTATGGACGAAAGCCGAAATGTGGTTGCATCTAGTTTGAAGCGGCTAGAACTAGATGAAACTGGGTTTCGACTTTCAGCTGTCAATACTTTTACATGAAAAAAAAAAATTATCTAATAATGTTTAATGTAGTTAACTAGTTTACTTATTTTTAATTACTGTGTTAGTCACATTCACATGTGAGAATGTGATAATGATATTGAGCTAATTCATGTGCATTAATAAAGTTTGCATTCGAAGCAATAACAGGTTGCTTTGCTTGTCCATCGCTAAAAGCATTAAGTAGCCATATCCGGGACGTCAGCCACTTGGGTGGGATATATCCACAACACTATGTATTTCTCGAATATATTTTATTTATAGTTAACAAAATAATTGAATCCTTTGTGCGAATTGTTTTGGAATAAATCTGCATAATATGATATCATTACTGATAAATCGTGTCATAATGAATGAACATGTTAAGTGTTGCAAAAACTATTCATTATAATGTAATTCAGAACTTGTATTTAAATAAATTAAAAAAAAACAACCCCTTTTTGCGTACCTACTTTGCGTTTTACAAGATTTTTAACATAAAAAATATAAATTAGAAAAAACTGTTTGATATTCAAAAGAGCTTAAAGTCAAAGTCAAATAATTTATTTCAAATAGGCACATAAAAGGCACTTTTGAACGTCAAAAATGTACAACGAGATATAATTGATCCTAGTCGCCTTTTCCAAAAGGTTGTTTCGTATAGAGAAGAATGGATAAGAAACTCCACACTTGCTCTTTTAAAATGTTTAACAATATTTTGTATATATTAATTATATAATTATATGTGAAGACGATGTACCTAGAATATCACAAAATTACTACCCCAATAGGTAAAAAGAATTCAAAATGAAGCAATGACAATTATCTTAATTATGTTGTAGATACATAGTGCTCACACATTTACAAATACGTAATGTAAAAATAAAAGAATTAAAAAAACATTTATGAAATGAATAAATGATAAGTCAGTGTGTAAAATAATCAAAGGATGTAAAATAACGTCATGATAATAATAATTTGTTAATTGAATTTGTCTTTTAATTAATAATCGATTATGTGTTCAGTCATAGTGGTTTCTGTTCAGTGAATTTGGATTACGGATACATAGAGTTCTAGAAAATGTCATCCAATGTGTACCTACTTAAGGTACTTAGGCTCTTTATAGAAGATTTTGTTTATTTGTTTGAACGTGCTAATGTTTGGAACTACCAATCGCATTTGAAAAATTACTTTTGCATTTGATAGCCTAATTCTTTAAGCTAATTAACGTCACGCTACGAAAATAAAAATGCAGAAAGAACCCTAAGCGACAACGAAATAGGTAATCGCAGGCTGCCGATGCAATGCTATATTTTATGTAATTTTATGCGGACGAAGTAGCGGAGAGCTAGTATATAAATAAAACAAAAAAGTCGCCGAATACATAACCTCCTCTTTATTTGGAGTCGGTTAAAACAGGTAAACACTATAATATAATCATGTCAAATAGTTATATTTATTTCTACATAAGTACTTTTTGTAAGTTCTTCGCACAATAAAGCGTTCTATTACTGGTAATTAATGCTTATAAATAATATAACAAAGTGGTATTATAAATAAAACATAGAACTAGGAGTACCAATAAATTGGATTTTCGGAAAATTCTGCATAAGGATTTTATTGCAAAATTTTTTAACAAAACTTCTACCATAACAATTATTTCCCTTAATGGTGTGAAATCAATTGATGCTAACCTGGGAAAAACTTAAGATATAGCAATTAAACGAGGGTCGAGCCAGGGATAGTTAGTGATTGAGAGTTTCGTAATAAATAAAGGACTGTAAATTTTGCAGCCTACTTAGATTCATTTTCTGTGATTTTACTGAATATATATTTTGTAAGGTATCCTTTAAAGGAATCCTGATAATTAACCTAGCCAACTAACAAATAAATATGATGTTCTCTCTAGATTAAATGTTATTAAAAGCATTCATAATCAATTCAAAAGTTTCGACTCATTATAGTCATGAAAGTTATGAGTCAAAACTTGAGAAAACGAGCCTTTTCGAATTTTCCTAGTTGTTGTAGATAGATAAAAACCATTTATTTAGTGCACAAAAAAGACATAACACAACACACTAAAGCACAAATTAAATGATAACACATTACATGAATATATGTATAAAACGAAGCGCCAACATACAAAAAATAAAAAATTAAAACATAGTTAAAGAAAATAATTGGCCCCGATTCTGTAGTTCACAAACTAAACTAAATTTAAGTTCAGTGCATCTTTTTCTTTCTATTTCATCCAGAAAAGGACAGAAGATAAATATTAGTTTAGTCCTGTCAAATTAGATAATCCATAGACAAGTTTAGACGCGATTAAAAAAATTAGCTACTAATACGTAAATGGCCCCGATTCTGTTGTTCACAAACTAAATTAAATTTAAGTTCAGTGCATCTTTTTCTTTGTATTTATTTATGAAAAGGACAGCAGATAAATATTAGTTTAGTCCTGTCAAATTAGTCGGCGCCTAACGTAAATTGAAGTATTTTTAGTAGCCAATTTTTTAATCACGTCTAAACTTGTCTATGGATTATCTTATTTGACAGGACTAAACTAATATTTATCTTCTGTCCTTTTCATATTGAAATAGAAAGAAAAAGATGCACTGAACTTAAATTTAATTTAGTTTGTGAACAAGAGAATCGGGGCCAATTTACGTCAGGCGCTGACTAATTTGACAGGACTAAACTAATATTTATCTTCTGTCCTTTTCATAATGAAATAGAAAGAAAAAGATGCACTTAACTTAAATTCAGTTTAGTTTGTGAACAACAGAATCGGGGCCAATGACATACTTTTTAAATCAAAATAAGGAATATACAAAGTGCGGTGTGCGTCTCAAGGTTGCACCAAATGTGTGTTTTCTAAGTGATCGAGAACTAAAATTGCAAAAACATAATTATTAAGAAATTAGACGACATTAATATAATAGGAAATGGTAACGCGATGCTACCAACAGTGAGGAAGGCGACGGACGTGACCTCGCATGTATCCGTATAGGAAGAACTATTTAGTTCCTACATTTTATTGTTTTTTGTCATATGCATAATACGCACGAAATTAAGATGAAGACAAACGTATTTAAAAATACCACGTAAACAATAACATTAATATCTTTAGATATAAAGCCAAAAATATGCAAAGTCGTGCTTTTAATGGCAGCATGTGCGGTATTGTTGTTCCTAAATGCTAAGTTCTATTTTCGCCGTGTCAAGTCATTTATTAAACTGCTATGTCGATCCGGTCACTGAGGTTATAAGTATGTACTAATGTGTCTAATATTATACATAGAATTATTACCAATTATAAACGTCTGCTCTACCAAAATCACACTGCCTTTGTTTACATAAGTAGGTACCTACTAGAACTCATAAATGTATGACGTATCATGCAAATTAACGAGCTATTAAGCTCTCCTCTCTATAGATTATAATAATTATTTGTTCCTAATGTTCAAATGCACAAAACTCGTTTAAGAGATTCTAGTTAAGCATATAAGCATATCTATTTTTTCCACACAGAAGCCTTAGGCGGTATTCAAACCAAGGAGGGCCTAAAAACTGGTCCCACGACTTGCGGCTCTCTTTGATAACTGCAGAGAATGTGTGCTCGTTCGAAAAGCGCTAGCTCCATTTACTTAATCAGTTTTGCAGTGGTTTTTTAACGACCTAACACTTTACATACGTTTGAGCATATAAATATTAAAGTCAACATCCCTAAATGGTGATAAAATGAGTAACATGACAAGCATCTAGATCAGCTGAGTTAACTGTTCTGATTGATCTCTCATAGAGAATGAGTTGCATTTTGTGTCCGTATAAGGCAGTAAATAGTTGGTATAACATAACAAACGACTCCGACAAAACCTCTAATAGAAAATTCTATTAGCGGTATTTTGTAGAATATTCTATTAGAGGTATTTTGTCGAAGTCATTATCAGATCAGCCGAAATAGCTGAGACGTGCCAAATTTTCGCAAGAAACAAAGAGTCGGCTGTTTCGAGTTCCCTACGCTGAAGTTAATTGGTGCTGCGGCCGAGAAATACCGAGAACTTTGTACATTTATACACAAAGCTCCTACAGATATACCGACTCTACAATAAGCGTAAAATTGCCTAAAACTTTGAGTGGTACTTTATTATGATTCGTCGAAAATATATTTTAGTGAATATTTAGTGATGCCAACTAAATAAATATATCCATGCTAAATATATCCATTTAAATAAAGCGTAGTTCAAGAAATTTTCAATAATAATTGCTTATATAGATCACCTCTGTCAAGGAAACAAAAACTATCGCACGTGTAAATCATTTCTAAGAATTCAATTTCTATTCATCGGTTCTTTCCGCCTAAGAACTAGTAACTAATATATGATTTTAGTGATTGAAAAAGTAATCTATTAGCATTACATTCTTCCTTCCTCGTTCTACAATATATGTACTGGGTGCTATAAAAGCCTGCAGTCGAAGCGCGAGGCGGCGGCGGGCGAAGCGGCGAGGCAGCGAGGCGACTTGAACTCATGCATGCGACACAAAGGGGCCTTGTTCGTGAACCACCGAAGGCCGCCAGCTCTGCGACAACGAGTTTCCTACATACACTAGCAATGTACTCACACTTACATTTTGAGAAGTTCATGGCTACTTTTATTTTTAAATGAGATAAACTCGGAGCACGAAGGTCAAGGACTTTATTTTTGGCGGATGCGGCGCGCTCTTGTTGCCAACGACCTGCTTTTAAAGCATTCAGTTGTTTATCTTTCTCCGAGCGATGTAGCTGTGATGGGATTAATGGATTTATATTACACTAGCTTTTGCCCGCGACTTCGTCCGCGTGGGTTTCGTATTTTCCTCAAATAAATTTAACACCCTCTCCACCTCCCCCCCAAAGGTATTTCGAAAATTATTGATTACGATCTTTATACTTACTTTATTTAAAGAAATAAGTATTCGGGCCAATATTTTAGTTAAACTACCTAAGATGTTTCAAATAAACTATCCTCCCTTTTCATCACGACAGGGCTTGTTTTTGCATTTGGTACGTTTCCATTTTTATGATATAAAGATTATTTATACCCATTTTCGTGTTAATGGAAGTTGAAGTTTCTACTCCTTAAACTTTATTACCCCGGTAGGAGTCGAATAAGTAAAAGCCTAAAACTCATACTTTTTTATTTTAAGTAAGTAAGTAGTAAACCCCTAAAAGTGACAATCTTTATTATTTACTGAGGCAAATGTTGAAAAGTTTCAAGTTTCTTAACCAAAGGAATAAGACCGCCTTTTCACCTTCACAGTTTTATCCCCATAGGGGCGAGATATTGAAAACATGTTTGGGACGCTTCCATATCTTGACTCAAAGATTATTTATACCAATTTCCCATTGAATCAAGCCACCCAATAAAATACTCCTCTGTGATATGGACTACCCCCGTTCACCCCGTTAGGGTTAGATTTTTGAAAAACCCAGTCACACTTTTTATTTATTTTGGTCTTAAGTATACATACTTACTGAGTTCCGAGTTTATATTATTGGACCGCGCGATAAAATTCTCCCATACAAACTGACACCCTCAATCTCCCTTTAGAGCAGAAAAACATAAAATGACAAACTATAATTTACTTAGATAAGTATTTGTGCCAAGTTTGAAGCTTAAATTTATTCATACCATTTTTTTGGAGTAAATCAAGCTACGCACTATAATACCGGCCTTAAAAATCGAATTACCACTTTTTTACCCGTCAGAGGTCTACTTTCGAAAGACCCATTTCTTATTACTTACTTAGGCAAATATTCCTTCCAAGTTTCAAGTTTATTAACCAAATGAATAAGATTTTTCGTATAAAGTTTTTCCCCACTTTTCACCCCACATAGGAGGAATTTTGAAAAATGTTTGGCATGTGTTCATAACTTGACTCAAAGATTATGTCCAACAATTTTCGAGTTAATCAAGCCACGCAGTAAAATGGAAAATTAACTACTCCTTTTCACCCCGTCAGAGGTAGATTTTCGCAAAACCCTGATACATGTTATTCTTTACTTTTGGTCTTAAGTATAAATACTGAGTTTCGACTTAATCGGAGACCGCACGTTAAAATTCTTCCATGCAAATGTTGACACCACTTAATCGCCCTTTAGGGGGTAGTTTAGAAAAGCAAAAAATGCCAAAATTCATAATTTACTTAGATAAGTATTCATGCCAAGTTTCAAGTATATTAATCCAAGGAATAAGATTTTTCATATAAGCTGTATCCCCACTTTTCACCCCCACAGGGGTGGAATTTTGAAAAATCGTTTGGAATGTGTTCATTACTTGACTCACAGATTATTTATATCAATTTTCGAGTTAATTAAGCCAGGCAGTAAAATTTGCCCTGTAAAATTAACTACCCCTTTTCTCCCCGTTAGTGGTAGATTTTCGAAAAACCCTGACACACGTAATTCTTTATTTTTAGTATTAAGTATAAATACTGAGTTTTGAGTTAATCGGACCGTGCATTAAAATTCTTCCATACAAATTTTGACACACCCCCACCCCCTTTAGAAGGTAGTTTAGAAAAACAATAAAAACCAATTTCCATAATTTACTTAGATAAGTATTCGTGCCAAGTTTCAAGTTTATTAACCCAAGGAATAAGAGTTTTCATACAAACTTTCATCCCCTATTTAACTCCCTTAGGGGTTGAATTTCTAAAATTCCTTCCTTATTCCTCGTCTACATTATAAAGAAAACCTCTGTGCAAAATTTCAGCTTTCTAGGTCCAAGGGTTTAGGCTGGGCGTTGATGAGTCAGTCAGTCAGTCAGTCAGTCAGTCAGTCAGTCAGTCAGTCAGGACTTCTCTTTTTATATATATAGATAGTAAACATCGTATCTAAAGGAACGTCATCAATGAAACTTTGTAAACATCTTCTATATCTGAGCTGCTCTACGCCAGAATCTAGATTATTTAGGTCATAGGCCTCATAGTACAGGTCAATAATGATCTAATGATCTCTTTACTCTGCATTTGACGTTTGTACGCCTGTATTTGACAGAGTCTAGCATCGAAACCAGTTTTCATTGAAGTCCCATTCGTGTTCAAATAATTAACGTGAGTAATTGACCGTCGTCGTTGTGTGTACATTCATAAATATCTTATGCTGTGTTTATCTTCGGCATTTTCCTATGGCAGTCTCTTAGTATGTAGGTATGGCAGTTTTTTTTAAGATCACATAAGGTATTCACCGTAGCGAACGAATTAGCATTTCGTTCGCGATTCACCGGCGCGGACGGCGGCCGAGCTGACTGTCCTTGGAATAAGGATGTGGCAAATGGGTGTCTTATCTGACCGTTTCGACTGTCAGTAGGCTCTAAATATAAATACGCGTCGTCGGCAGCTTCATAGTTACAATAATGTCTTGTTTTGCATGTAGTTAGTGTCACCCGGCCCTGTTCCTGTTCATGCACGCGTTAGATGATTCAGTTCGTGATTATTGATTAGATGGAGGACGTGTGACGAGTGAACTTCAGAGCTGTTGATACGCTCATTTCTATGCGTCCCTTACAGAGTACCGAGAAGTTTTAAAAATCCTAAGTCACCGATACCCAGCTATATGAATCAATGAATTTAAATTCTGTTTGAGTTGTAGAGCACGCAAATTATTGTAACTTTGTTGCAAGCAGGTACCCATTGATTCACAGTTCAGCGTAGATAAACATGTTTGCATGCAAATCATTAATATTGCCATTTCCTGTTAAATAGTCCGGCAATATGATCGGCAATTTACTATGAAGTGTTGGTGGTTAAGCTAGCGGCTGTGATGGCTGACGTGGGTAATATTAGCGAAGTATTAAACAACGGCTAAGGTTTCCCCTTGTGAGATTCTGGAATGCAGCTTGTGTTGATAAATATGAGTGTGCGTTCGTTTGTATTTAGATATTCACCTCTCGGAGACGCGACGTTGGTAAAAATGTAGGAAGAAGGCAGGTTGGTTATTAGTCATTGTCTATTTTAAACATAACATTTCTACTGAAGAGAATGTTACAGTGCATTCACGGATTTACGGTTTAATTGAGCTTTTGTTTCCCCGCCACTGCGAGACTATTCACGAGTTCGCGACATATTACGTCGTTCGCTGACGTTTCCTGCGGTTAATAAACGTTAGTTTATTTTAGTTGAACACTAAACTTAAAGCGTTGATTTCAGTTTATGATGGCATAAAATTCCAGTCAAGCAGTGAATTTACAAGAATCTTATGATGAGCTAAAAGATTACAATGAGAGTCTTATATGTTATGAAACATTCGATCCTCTCATTTAGAGGATTAATATAAATATATGCAAGATACGATTTTACAAAATAAAAATCTGGTATCTGAGAGTTCAACGCACTGATCAAGTTTGCGCCATAATTGCGCCTCGGCCAGCAATTTACCAGAAATATCAGATAAATATTTGTGGCCGTCACAGAGACACTCTCGGCTTCTGCGAACAAAAATATGACGTGTTCTGGCAACTCCACTAATAAGGCACAAGTCAGTGTTGCTAGTTTTTACATCGCTCGGGCGCTAATGCATTCTAGCGTCGTTGTTGTGTTGACATTTGTTCAAAATAAAACGACAAGAGTGGGCTGTGCGCTGCCTCGCGCCTCGCGCCCGTCTGCTCATAATGTTTGGTTAACGTTTTGTTGATATGTTTAACGAACAAGATTGTATTTAATAAGACAGGAATAATAAAATAAAAGTATCGCTACTTACGCTCACATTTATTTTTTGTGAAGCTTATTAACATAACTAACTTCTGCCCGCGACTTCGTCCGCGTAAATTTTTTTGTTTCCCCGACCCACCCCGTCGCAACGTGTCGCCGGCCTGCGCTATTACTTCGTTTTCGCTTGGCGAAAACTTCAGACATTTTTTCTTTTTGCTCAACTCCTAAGGGTCTTAGCGTCAAGTTTAATAGAATATAGCCTTCCTCAAGAACTGGGCTATCAAACGCAAAATATTTTTATATAGGTATGCGACCAATACTTCCAGAGATTTAGAGCTTTCAAACCGTTTTTCAAACAAACAAACTCTTCAGCTTTATTATTAGTATTATTTTAAAACTATGATATCTCTACATTGAAATCAAATGGGCAATTTTGTTCAAAATTAAATACATGTGATGAATAACGTATTTATTTGGATAAGGATTAATACCATGTTTATAAAAACACCTTCGCAAATAATGCATTATTTTAGCACAAATTTGGTTAGCATAAAAGAGGTTATAGTGAGCTAACCTTAAAAGATAAACATATGCTGTCGCGGATTTTTTTTTAAAGCATTTAAAGGGGAACAATTCTGTCATACATGATTTTTGCGAAACTTTAACCGTTTACGCAGCGCACGCAGCGGAAGCTCTCAATAGGAAAAAAATCCCCCGATTTTGAAACATTCTTCATTGGTGCTCCGCTCCTATTGGTTTTAGCGTGATGATATATAGCCTATAGCCTTCCTCGATGAATGGGCTATCTAACACTGAAAGAGTTTTTCAAATCGGACCAGTAGTTCCTGAGATTAGCGCATTCAAACAAACAAACAAACAAACAAACAAACAAACTCTTCAGCTTTATAATATTAAGTATAGATTTGGTCGCATAAAGCATGTTCAGAAATCTTAACTCATAATAATGCCATGTCACCAATTACAGTGAGGTAGAACCCTCTTCTTAGATAAACTTAAGTTTATCCACAGAATACATAATAGTACAACCGCTTCTAATGAATAGTCTCAAACAAATTCAGAAACTTAAATTGATGACAGCATTGGATAGATAAATCCAAACACAGGAAACGTGTAGATGTTTTCCTGAATTTGGATTTGTTTCACACAGTAGGATTGTAAGTCTCCCAACATGCGGGTGCGCACAGTTGAGAAACCAAGAGCAGATAGGTACTTGAGTCCTCTATATAAAATATTCATAAAGACCACAAGTCAAGGAACCTTGTCGTAACAAGGTGCGTCTCAGAAGACTGGCAGTTGTGACACATTTTATGGATTTCAATCAACTTGTACATTTACGAGCAATTAATCCCATGAGGCCTACGACAACATAGTCAAGACAAGGACTGTTTAGAGGATTTATTAAGACAATAAAACAAACATAACCCCTAATGTTGTATAATATCTATCGGCAGTAGGCCTTGCAAATCCCGGTCAGGGGGCATATTGCACAAGATTGAAATCGTTTCGAAATGTATCAAAGCCAAGATCTTTCTCAATTTATCTTAGTTATCCATAAAAGGTATGGAAATTCGATGTGTTTTACGCTTTATGGCGTTGTAAATTGATACAAATTTAATATCTACGTATTTCCACATAAAGTCAGTAAATAAATATGCAAAGAACCTGTTTTGCGTATAAAGGGGATTGGATTTTAACTTGTTTTCGACATGTGGGGATTTTTACCTTCAACACGTCATGCGTTTGATTGAATTCGATAAAAATTATGTCATCACACGCAAATGCAGTTTTTAATGACGTTTTAATATGACATGTTAAATAAATGGTATGACGCTATGCATAGTGAATGTATGAGATACATATTTTTAAATTGCTAAAGACTAAAATTAATTATTGTAATAGACCTTCAATTATGTAGATCAAAAATTTCACATATTTCTTCTCCAAGTTCTCCAATACAAGAGCCCCACACATCTCCAACATTCTTCCTCAACACAGTGACATACTGTCCTACGTCGTACATAAGATAATGAGCTAAATAAAAGATTTATAGATATATAATGCGGAACATCGACCGGCCTCGACAGGAGTGCCGTGATGCCGTCTCAGGAAGCCTGCCACTTCCGACCGGAAGTCGGTGCAGACGGAAGACTTGCGTCACTTCCGATCGGCCTCAGTGTGGCGCTTTATGTGTAGGCCCACTGGGATCAGTCAATATATTGCTCATAGGATTTTCCGCATAAGCTTTCGGCATGTCATGTGTGTATGCAAAAAATTCTATACACCAACTCGCACTGGGGCCGCGTGGTGGATTATGGCCCACTCCCACTCACAGAGAGGAGGCCTGTGTCCCAGCAGCCAGCAAGGCCTGCTGGGACCTAATATGCTACCTTAGAAAAGCTACCTTTCTATTTATCTTAAGATATGGATCGAGATTTCTAGTGCTACATATGATTATGCGTTACATGTGAGTTCACAAAACTGATATAATCGTACCCACTCAATATTTGAGAATTTATAATAACTTCGGGGAATAAGTAAGTTTGCGATTACAACACAATTTATAGCCCAGTCTTACACCGCTAACTTTTCTGGTGAGGCAAGTGAAATATAAGGCAGCCTAGGCGTTTCAAGGAAAAATACCTTTGGATGCAAATAGTTTGGTAACTAACTTGCTGTTATTAGGTATCCACTCGAGAACCTGCGCTTTTATAATCTGCACTGGCTTACACACCACCCAACCTCTTCGATTAACTCACCATCCACTGCCGCTTTTGTTCACTGTTGATTCAGCATAGTACCTATCAATGGTTCAATGGATGTTGTGTTTGTAGGTCTGTTCTGTATACTAGTGTTAGTGTGGTAGTGGTGTTAAGTGACGCGGCAGAGACGGCGGGCGTTGCGTGGGCCCACAGAACGAGTGCGACCGGTCCCCAGGTGTCAGCTCCGAGGTACAGGGCCGCACTTAGGCCTGAGTTCACCAACATTCAAACCACCGGTTAGGTATTTAAACAGTTGGTTTATGTCAAATTTCCTACGGAAATTTTAAATATAGAACTGATCAAATATTTAATCAGTTGATTTAAATGTTGGTGAACACAAGGCTTAGAAATAAAGTGGCTTGTTTAAACAAGAAAATAAAGGTATCAGACTTTTGTAGTGTTTGAAGAACAAAGTGGAGCCCGGGGACCCCTAAAAACTCATGAAAATATTTGAACTTAACAGCAAATGGTCTTAATTATAATACAATAAGCTTGTATTAAAAAAAAAACTTGGTAGGGATGTGAATTTGATAGAGTAACATTATATGTTGTTGGTAAAATTATACAAACAGTTGATGTTAATATGCAAAAAAGTATCCTGAAAAAATGCGAAACACGACACATGTAAAAAAAATTGCATAATCCTGTTATAAATAAAACAATAATCATACATATAAATAAAATTAATGAATTCTGCAAGTTAACAGCATACGTAATACATTTTATGATAATTGTTGATCGTGCGAAAACCTGAGACTAGATTATTAAAGTGAATCCTGATCGAAGATTATTAGATTATGTATACATTATTAGTTGGTTAATTTTTAATTATATTCAATCAACAATAACTACCGCTCAGTCGTTCTAGAAAAATATTAAATGTCATGTCAAAAAGACTTAGTCCTCAATATTACAATGTAAATATCGGAACAGGAAGTAATCAAAGAAATCAAACTAAATCATAATGCTAACCAAACTACCACAGCCACAAATTAGCTTTTAAAGCCAAGCAACATACTAAGAGTAAAGTTTACTTTTAAACTTATTTTAGTGTACGCCCGAATTCTCTCCTGTGCGACTAACAATCTAAGGGACTCGCTAAGTTGAGAAGCCAATACGGTTGTTTGCGTAAACATTCACTGCATCAGCTGGGTTACTTAGTAAGTTAGTACTTAACTCTAACTTGGTGCATTTACAACATCTTCATGACTGTAGCCCTGACATTGTAAGGCAAGTAATAGAGATGCTTGCTGCTTGTCGTCATATAATATCGCGATTTGCATACCTTGTTCGAATTATGTCCTAAGAATGCAAGTCGCGACGAAACGGTTATAAGAAACTTTGCACTCTAGTTGTTGTTCAATCTAGTTGTTAGTCGACCTTTTTTAGTACCTACCTATATTTTTTTTTGCAAATCCTCTGTATGGGATTGGTCCTTGTAATTTTGTGAATCTGTGAAGTGTTCTTTTAACCGATCGTTTTCACGAACGATGGTTAAATGTTAGTGGCTTTTGTAATGACTGTCCATTACCCTGTCTGTATAAACTATTGTCTTCTAACGCAGTTCTTTATTTTAAATAACGATATTTCCTTACATTTTGACGTGTAGAACCCTACTTTTACACACAAAAACATCTCACCTCGGAACAAAATAAAAGGCAAGACTTCAAAGTGTGAATTCTGGGAATTCATCCCGCAACCCTGAACGTATGGAACCGGACGCTCCGCAGTATTGGCATTCGGGTCATCTACGATTATGAAACACGTAGCAATGATAAATGATTTCTTTGTATGAAATTCTTCTTCTCTATTGTTAGCACTAGAAAAAAAATATAAAATATATTTATTTGACCCAGGTTAAGGCACACAATAATCAAACAAATAAAAACAGAAAAAAGTATAGTATTGTGTGTCTGACGGCTACGCCAAATAAACCCAGTTCAAGATAAATGCCGAACAACTAACTGACTGCCTGACGCTGGTACAGCGCCTGGTAAACTATACGAGATGAGTCAGTCAGCTAGTTGGTACCGCGGCTGCCCCATCTCTGTGTTCATTAGCTTTCATATTGTTTACCTCTCACCACGTTATTTCCAATCGTTGTCCATGTCACGTCTATTTCTTCAGGTAGTGTCATCTTCCTTGAAACTTTGCCTCACGAGTTTTTTCTCTGAAACAAGCTTACGTCACAATTCACACCTGAATATTTTGAAATAGGTTTCACATGTTCTTCTTGCAAAATAGTTGAGTCCTCTTGACGTAGGTGCTATGACGTTCTTACATTATAGACACAAATAAATTGGATGAAACATCTGTAAGCGATAAACATTTTCGTCCTCGTGAGGGAATTGAACCCACGACTCTGACTGAATGTGTGGACATTGGTGTTTGGGTATGTCGTCGTCATCGCCAATGTTATATGGCTTTGCATCTATTATAAACAACACAGAATCTTATTCAGCACTTTGCTTTGATTTTTAAGCTGGATTATGACTCCATTCATTTATATGTTTCGACTTGCCCAGAACAGCAATTAGTCACTAAAAAAATATTTAAACATAATATTGGGACCCAAAAATAACCTTCGTGTATATTTTGGTCAAACATCTTTTGGTGTGAGTACATAAAAGTATTAAGTATATTCACGGACTAAGCAAAAGGCATTGGCAGATACCTTCTAATTATTCATCGTGAATCAACAGATAGTGGGCTGACTGTATAGGTATACAATTACATTGTCAACTAGAGACGGTATATTTTGATGTTTAATTTACCACAAACGTGGGTAGCGTAGCGACTACAAGGTCCAACGTAATTGTTTGTTGTGCTGGAAATTTTATAATTAATTTATATTCATGGAGAATAGGGTGTGTCAGTGGTTTCTTATCATTCTACTTCTTCTTAGTGACTACATCGATTCTCTTTACCTAGCTCTACGATGTCTTAATGTTTTGACTAAATGATTTTTGATTTGACTTATATTTTTTTTTTTTTTTTTATAAAGAACATTGCCCCACACTAGGAATTCCTCCTGTATTGTGGGTACGTTTACAAACATTTAAACTCACATACACAAACAGCCATTTAGTACTAGCTTCTGCCATCTAACTCGTTGCCTATCGAAATTCGTTCTGTGGCTTAGGCGTGAAAAGGTAACATACAGACCGAGTTAATTTCGAATTTATAATATTAGTATGGATTCATGAAGCTCAATTGGGCTTTAGTATTTCTTGTGATTCAGATTTTGTCACTCCACATCCTATTTTCGCACTATCTGTAAAGGAAAGGTTCCTGCCAACCAACTTCAATCTATCGTGTTACCGGCTGCCTATGGGTGTGTATTATTGATGCCCCTAATTTGTTATCTAAATGGCATAACTGCTATCTACTGTCCACATCGCACAGTGGCTTAATCTGTTCCGTTATTGATAACACTTAATAGTCGAAATCTCATATTATGTTTAAGGGGGATGCGCTAGGTAGCTCGCGAAATTAAAATTTTCTTAAGTTCTTTGCAATTTACAGGTCAGTAAAGGTCAGGTTTTGATTCGCCACCTTAACAAATATGAATTAACAGATTTTTCTACCCTCGTGACGCCGACGCGAACATACGTACTTTCTATCACCTCCGTGTTTTAAAATCCCAAAACCGTGTATAAAGTGCATTAATGAACTATAAAAGTATACAGTGATCATCTATAAGGTACATGTGTCAATTGTGTGGAAAATCTCAGTGAATGGACAACTGCAACCCCATCTGTGTATAGTTTTATTATTTCAACGAACTAAACATTTTAAAGAAGTGGCAACCATTTGGACTTTGACCGCATTAACAACACAAAGAAATCGTTGAAACATCTCATTAATCACCTAACCTTCAATTAGTCTACTGGTCACTAATTACAACTAGCCGTGTAACGGGCTTGTGGCGCAGCGGTTTGATAGTGGCTTGCACAAGTAGCGCGGCACTGCGGTCTTAGGTTCGATTCCGGCCTACGCAAAGAGCTTTTTGCTTTTTACAAATTTTGTTATACGTTTTTGCTGGCAATCCGCAATACATGCTGTACACTTTCCCTTTGACAAGAATTTGAAACTGTATTCTTATATAAAATAATTAAGAATATAATAGGAATACTCGGCCAACTACAAAATGCAACGAACTCCGCCTCTAACTCCTAAAACAACCTTGGTACTTGGACAATCACTGTCTGAATCGGACTTAACGTCTGCGTCTACTACCCAAAATACTGACGGGAACAATATCACTGTACGGTGCAAACGCCAACGCATCGACGACTCCCCGAATAAAGAAGTGGATACTGAACTCAAGCCAGCATTAGAAGACTTCAAGCTTGAGCTACTGGATATGTTGACGAAATGGAAGGATGAGCATGATCAGATGCTAACATCTTGGAAAGCCGACCAAGACGCTATATTATCTAAATTAGTCAGTGATGTTTCTCAGCTTAAAAAGCAGTGCCTTTCAATTCAGTCGACAAACTCTGAGATTGACCGCAGTATGACCTTTATTAATAAACAGCATGATGATATCATCAGCAAGGTTTCTAACTTAGAAAAGGAAAAAAGCGCGAACTCCGAATATATAAGCCGACTACAAAAGCAAATACAAGACCTGCATTTCCAGTCGCGCCCAGCAACTATAGAGATACGCAATATCCCGGTTAAAGAAAAAGAAAATCCTGAAGATCTCATTTCTATAGCAAAAACTGTGGGGAAAGCTCTCAACATGGACATACAGACTTCCGCTTTCCGGGATATATACCGTATACCTGGAAAACCAGGCTTATGCAGACCGATAGTTGCTGAATTTTGCTGCGTCAACACAAGAAACGACTTTCTAACCAAAGTTCGAACATTTAATAAAGAGCGCTCATTACATGATAAATTAAATACCCAGATTATTGGTATCGAAGGTGACAAAAAACCTGTCTATGTCGACGAACACCTGCCATCAACCGTGAAAAAGCTACTTTATGATACCCGCCAGTTTGCTAAAACCCATAATTATTCCAGTTGGTATTCGAACGGAAGAATACTTCTGCGTAAGGATCCAACTGAAAAACCACTCCATATCAAATCGGAGAAGTGTCTCACTATGTTATTGGGACAATCAATGACTATTCTTTTTTATACCTAATTCTTTTCATTATGCATGCATTAATTTAGTTATTGTATTCAACTTTTGCCTTTGTGTAACTAATATTTACTTTTTAATATTCTTACACTTTACTTATTACGCACTTTCACTAATATATTACACACACAGATTCACTCATGCAAGCAACCATAAATATTTGAGTAGCACTGATAGCAACATTGTAATACCTTGTCTTTTTCTGTCACCTACAATTCGGTATCCAAATAAGAAGTCCTCCCCCAGAAACAATTACAAACCGCTACACCTCATACATTTAACCACAAATGGCTATTCTAAATAATAATATATCCAACGAAATAGATGACCTCTCTATAGCCTGTTCTCATCTATGCCCACCCGAGCGGTGTTTGGATTTTATGAAGCAACCAAAGAACAACCTAAAAATTATTCATATAAATATCCGAAGCATTAAAAAGAACTTTGACCAATTCATCACGATGCTAACAACCACTAAAATTGAATTTGACGCAATTGTACTAACCGAATGTTGGCTAAAAGTCTCGGGGCCCCTTCCTTACCTGCAAGGCTACTCTTTTGACGTCACGAAAAATAATAAGTCACAGAATGATGGCGTGGTGATTTACACCAAGACTTCACTGAACTGCTCGTACATTGAACCCTCATTCTGTGACTCAAATTGCCTTGTCTGTACTATAGGTGACACAGTAGTTATTTGCATATACCGTTCTCCATCTTATTCTGATCTTGAAAATTTTCACCGTAGTCTCGATATTTTAGTACAATCATTAAAAGGTTACAATAATATTGCTCTGATTGGCGATATTAACATCGATATTAAACCCGACAATCATGATCGTCAAGCTGGTACTTATCTCACCCTTTGTGCCTCTCTAGGTCTTCTACCCGCGCATGTGCTTCCCACAAGATCTGGCAATTGCCTAGATCACGTACTACTAAAAACCAAATGTCCTGCCACAGTAATTGTCCTTGAAAGTAACATCACAGACCACCTCCCAGTCATCCTTTGTCTACAAATTAAAAAACGGCCTGCAGCTAAACAACCGGCCAACGTTCTACGATATAACTACTCAAACATTAAGGAAACACTAGATAACACAGATTTCAGTCCTGTGTTAAATGAACAAAACTGTAATCTGGCTGCTGATCTACTTATCTCTACTATTCAAGGTGTGATAGCAGCACACAGCTATAACGTTCGTGTCCCCAGAAAATGTAGAATTCTGAAGCCCTGGATGACACCAGGTCTAGTTCGGTGCATTAGAAATCGAGACAGGCTCCATAAACAATCCAAATCATCCCCCGATAATAATATTCTTATGACCACCTATACCAGATACCGAAATTATCTCAATTCCCTTCTAAAAAAATTAAAAAGGTCGTACGATAAAAATGAGTTGCTTAAAGCTAAAAACAATACCAAGGCCACATGGAAAGCTATTAAAGGTATAATAAATCAGAACTCCCCCCCTCAGTCCCCAAGTGCACTTTTACTAAGCTCTGCTGACTCGAAAGTGTCCATTAATGAGGTAAATAACTTCTTTGTTACTGTGGGTGAAAGTTTAGCTTCGAAAATTAATACTCTCTCTGGATTCCAGGTCGAATGCCCAGCACAACCCCCACCGTGCAATTCCCTAGCCATTATGCCGGTCGACGAATCCGATGTTAAAAGGATTATTGATAACTTACGCAGTGACTGTGCCACTGGATATGACAAAATCCCAGCAAGTATCCTCAAACAGTCCAGCTCCTCTTTAGCTATACCCATAACACACGTCTGTAACTGCGCCATCGAGTCTGGTACTTTCCCCAATGCTTTCAAAAAGGCTGTAGTTCATCCTATCTACAAGAGTGGTGACAGATGCAACGTTAACAACTACAGACCGATTTCAGTTCTGAGCTCTCTGTCAAAAATTTTAGAACGGATACTCAACAAGAGTCTTACCACATATCTTGCAAAATATAATATATTAGCAAAAAATCAATATGGCTTTAGACAGGGAATCTCTACTGAGGACGCGGTCTTAGATTTCACAAGTCTTGTAGTAACCAAGTTGGATGAGGGGCTTAAGTGCTTTGGCGTTTTTCTTGACTTGACCAAGGCGTTTGACTCTGTCTCTATACCTACACTGATATCGAAGATGGAAAGCATTGGAATCCGTGGCAAGGCACTTAAAATCTTCTCAGACTATCTATCAAATCGTTCGCAATGTGTGAAAATCGACTCATGGTATAGTAATGATGGATACATCCGTTTTGGTGTTCCCCAGGGAAGTATTTTAGGACCTACACTCTTCTTGCTTTACATAAACGATTTGTGCCGCTTATCAATACCTAACTGCGATATATTCACCTATGCTGATGATATGGCACTGGTCATATATGACGACAACTGGGATAATGCTAAACTAAGAGCGGAGCAATCACTCCAACGAGTGATGACATGGCTTTCAGCGAATTTATTGACTCTCAATATTGACAAAACCAAGATTGTCCGCTTCTCCCTCCCTCACTCGGGCGCACCTCCTATAGAATCCTGTGCAATCAAAGCCCATACTTGCCCGAACTTTCTAGATCACAGTACTAACGCTTGCACTTGCCTCACCCTGTCACTAGTTACAAGCACCAAATACCTTGGAGTGCTCATTGATGAGCATCTTAACTGGCGCCCCCACACTGATTCACTAAGCTCGCGAATCAGAAAATTAATATATATTTTCAAAGAACTGAGACACTCAGCTGACCGTGAAACCCTGTTTCTTGTTTACCAGAGCCTGTGTGTCTCCGTTCTTACATACTGCATTTCTGCTTGGGGAGGAACCTGCAAGACTTACTTAGTCCAGGTTGAACGAGCGCAAAGGGCAATTCTTAAAGTTATGCAGTTCAAACGCCGAGATTACCCAACCGCCCTGCTCTATTCGGAATCAAAAGTCCTCAACGTACGTCAACTCTTCATTCTACGTGCGGTACTACGTCGTCATTCTTTGCTTCCTCTTGATAATAAACTTTTAAAAAAGCGTAAAGATTACCCAGTTTGTAATACTACTCGGTGTCGTACTTCTTTTGCAGGTCGGCACTTCAACGTATTAAGTGCTCGAATTTATAATAAAATCCATCGTCTTCTTGATATATATACCTTGAATAGGATTAATTTGATTAACAAACTTACCAGTTGGCTCTTGAAACTGTCTTACGAGAATACCGAAAGTGTCCTTATAATAAACTCATAAACCTTTAATTTATAACTGCCACTTCATAAAAATTACATATACCTACAAAAAATCACCCACAACACACACATACACACATACATAATCACATCTCGTACACAATCACTCAACTTTCCACAACGCTGTACTCGCCACATGATATATGGTGTAACGCTTTAGTACGCCCAGACATTGTTCCCGGGGTGGAGACCTGGTGTCCTGAAACACAGGTTTCGGCCTAGCTTAGGCACCAGTCTCCCACAATATTGTAATGTGTATTACTTATTACTAAGCAGTACCTACTTGTCAATCTTTAAATATTGTGGTGAGAAAATAAATTTTATTTATTATTATTATTATTATTTTTGATTTATTTTATATATCTCGGGATCATGGGGTCCCGGTCCTTTGGAAGGCGTACGAGGGGCCGAAGCCAACTCGCAGAGGCCCCTTAGAAAATTTTAATGAAATGTGGCACCAACCGACGATTGTCCCTATATGCACTATGAAAGTGCACCCAAGGACAACCCTCGGGTGGTGTAGGACTATTGCAGTATTGGAAAAATAAAAAGTTGTACTATGGGTTTTCGAGGTTAAAGTGGATTGGTTACCAAGAACTATGGAAGAACTATGGCCCCTGCCTGATCAATGTTTTATATATACACGGATAAAATGGCAGGGGGTGACTTGCACACGCAATAATGGGCCCCCGGGAACTGTCGCTAGCACATAGTGACGTAGTGACAAGGGGGCAACATGTCCTGAGGTGCTTGAGGAGTGGAGAGGTATTCCACGGCTTTCAGAACAATCCCAGAGCCCGGAAGATGGTCAAGATCCCTACGAGCACTTACTGCAATACTTCCTTCCCCCGAGCGCGTTTGCTCTTGCGAATCTCCACTCAAGCCGGCCAATAAAGGCAAGAATGAGGTGGGAGCTGTGTTCCTCATCAGTGTTCACTCCAACCAGCCAATTAAGGCAAGCCAGAGGTGAGGAACAAGACTACTCCCGGGAGATAGGGTCCGTGGGGTCGCTACTGCCCAACAGCTCGCCACATGCTGCCCTGCGGGTTTCTGTATCTCTCTTGGTCTGACTCCTCATCTTAGACCCGTTCCGGCAAAGTAAACTCTTCCGGCACAGGCCTAGAGTTCGGAGCGCGCAAGCCCCACCACGACGTCAACGTAGAGATACGACGATGGGGTTATTATTATTATTATTATTATTTCATAAAATCCTATTGAATGACTCTATTATTATCATGAAATATCAACCAATGGGATTATATGAAATTAGAGGGTTGTATTGATGACTTTAATGATTATAATTCTGTAAACACGTACTTGTTACGCTCACGAAACATATTTTGTTCAACGTACAACCTGAGAGGCTGAGACTGACATACAAATTGCAAAAAAACGTAAGAAAATTTGAACTTCGGGACCTTCTTTGGTTTTTAAAGAATTTGGTGTGTACAGAAAAGCTTATACAAAACTACAGATAGTAAAATTTGACCAGGATGTAACACTCTCTGTCGAAACATCAGAGGTGGTGAACGTGGCTTATCGCATTCTTAAGCGGTCTATCTATTATGTTCTCAGACGTCACCAACTATTCCTCAAGTTTTTTTTTAGGATCGCATGCTTGCGGTTTGAATATTCAACGCGTGGGCGTTCTAACTGGTTATAAAATAAAATAAAAATATGTTATTACTTTTTATCACACACCCGAATTGTGAATACGATTAATTAAGTATTCGTTTAATGATACGGCTGGTTTATTACGTGTGATCAAACGTTAATATATGTAGAATACAGAGGTAAGTGTTAGTATGCACAGCGTACTTGGTATACGTTCTGCTTATCATCGCATTCTCACAGTCGTTTTCAATATGTTGCACGTCCAATGCGTGTTTGTAATACGCGAAAGCAACTGCAACTGAAATAAATCACCAATATATACTTGGATAATGCGTCGTTGTTCCGCGCCTTGGTTTGGGAGTTTTAGTTTTCTGAGCACGTTCTTAACCACGATATATCAGCAAGAAGTATAGCCATAGTTTTGTAAGGCGATACGACATGTTCTACACGGAGTTACCACGGTGATGTAATCTCTACCTGTTGTAATAGGGACAATGTCAAGGTCCCATAAATTTCACTTGTCAACGACATTGATAATAAACAAGTAGCTACCTACCTAACAACTACCAAGTATCTAAGTTCGCAAAAAAAACTTGAAATAAGACATTTGCTACAAAGTCATTAGTGCGACTAATATAAATTTAGCATTATGCTATTTTTATCATTTACGTAGTATGAATTTTTCCGTAAGTAAACATCTTAACTTTTCTTCAAATGGAATGGAATGGAATGGTTTGATACCAGCATTATATGTACTTAGCGTATAACATAGTTACATTTTTTATTACACAAAATATTTAATCTTAAATACATTATATAATCTAACACTAAAATATATATACCACTAGCAGACCCTGCAAACATTCTTTAGCATAAAAAAAGCCTATGAACTATTCTCAGACCTACCAAATATAAACAAAAATTTCATAAAAATCGGTCAAGCCGTTTCGGAGGAGTTCGATAACTAACACTGTGACACGAGATTTTTATATATTAAATGTAGGTACTTACTACAAAAAACACGTCATCTCAAAATTATTGTTTATATCTAGAAAATACGCAATAATAACTTGTGAATGACGATGTTAAATGTTAATTATGAGTTTTAATCAATACCACGTTGTCAGTACAAAAACACGCGCACCCCTGCAAACATTTAAAGTTTCAATAAGGCCAGAGTACCAGTGAACAAGCTGCTATAGAAATAACTCGATTATATTATTTAATCAAACGTCAAGGGCTCTGCACTTAATATACCAATAGACCACTTATTTGTTATGATTAGGAAATAAAATATGTAATACAACATATAATTTGTGAAGTACGTGGATATGACAAAGAACATTGACAGGTCAATTGTATAGTAGAGATAATAGAAGCAAGGAAGGACACCGTTTTGAATGACAGTAATACCTGACTTAATGCTGGGGAAAAGTTCCCGATAGAAAATTGAAGTTGATTCTGACTACTTGTTACGAATTAATGCGTTTTTCCACTACCTGGTAGACAACCTAGTAATTTAATGACCTAAGAATGTTCTGTTTATATTGTTGGAACACTACACTGCACTGGATATAAAGAGGGAGCGGTTCTGGTTCTTACACTTTTACCTTCAAGCAGATCTGACTCGTAAAATACATATGTTTGATAAAATATTTTAAAAGGAGAAATATATAGGAGGGGATAATAAATCCTTCAAGTAAATAATTGAAGGGCGTATTTATATAAGTACCTTGAAATACACCAGATGCAGAAGGCAAACCTCCAATTGTTGTACCTGCAGTAAGATTCGTGAAATTACGTAGCAAACTAGCAAGTACTTAGTACTAAGAATGTCGACAATCAATATTAATTAACGTAATTTATATGTGCAATATATTTCTGCCACATTATTATCGTCAAATGCATTTACCGCAACGCTGATCAGATATTGTCTTGTAGAATAATAAGCTCAATTATATGATCTATTAAGTACCTAGAGACCATTTCAGGCTCCACTCATGTGGCAATGCTATTAAAAAATTATAATTATGTACATTGGAAATGTTTTAAAGCATTTTTACGATTTGGCCACTATACAACGTGTAACGTTAAATGCGCAAAACCTGAAAATAGTTTGTTCATAATTGACTACTGAATCGATTTCAGTAATTTTTAATACTTTTAAAATAATTATATATTTTGCCATACTATCCGCCGATTGAGCCAAAGAAAATTAATTCTTATTTTAAGGCAATAAGACTCAATTTTGAATGCATAAACTAATGCTAGGTTCAACACGATTTTCTAAAAATAGTTAGCTTTAAAAAATATTTTTGGTCATTGTATTATGCTTTTAACTCAAGGCATGCTCTAATTGGGGTGTGTGAGGTTTGCGCATTTAACGTTACACGTTGTACACAGGGTCAAAGTAAATTAGCTAGCGAAACTCTGGAGACTTGACGGGTATCGACTATCGATATACGATACAACCAAAATTATTAGATGTTATTTTGGGGGTCAACGACCGCTAGTAGTTTTGTTACTTGAAGTTTGTGTTGAGAAAATCTGTTTTCTTTTTTATGTTAAAGAAACAAATCACGTCTGTGAAGTTAAAAAAAAAACTGATATTTCAAGTGACTACACTAACTGCGGTCAATGATCCCACAAAAAAACCATCAAATTAATATTTTTTTTATCATATTTAGATATCGATACTCCCCTCACGTCTGCAGAGTTTCGCTAGCTAATTTAATTTGACCCTGTATATGCAATATAACATAATTTATACAAACGTAATCACAGAATTTGCTAGGAAAACAATAACCTTTACCTAAACACAACTTAGTACAAAAAAACAAGAGAAATAGGTACCTATTGAGTTTGGTTTTGTCTGCGGCACGCTCGTTCCATCATAGACCTCATCCATCATCAGGCGTGATCGAGGTCAAGAGTGGGCCCATTCAGCAAAACAACAAAAAACGATAATTCAGTTATTATAAATCTGGAAGAACGTGTCAAACTTGGACAGAAGCAAAAACAGGGAACCTACCCTTAGCTTCCTAAATTCCCATATGACTAGTGAACTTCGACATTGTTACAAAAATTTTGGGACCTTTATTAAATTACTACAAATTACTAAATAAAATCCTTCTTTAACTTTGTTTTAGAGATTGTAGATATTCATGATTGTTATATTTCAAACACATACATTTAAGAACTTTTTTATGTCGACCGTACAATTTGAAAACAATAGAAAAAATAAAAAAAAATAAATGTTATCATATTTATCGTATTCGGGGTTCTCTGAGACGGGGGCCTCGGGAATCGGGGTACTGAATGTTGAAGTAGGTAAATATATAAATAAGGTTATAACTACATACATATTTGAATACAAGAAATAAGGTAAGACGTACTTACACCTACACCAATATTCCGAACCAAAGGAGTTCAAAGTAAATCAATAAAGCCTGTCGAATATTACCTCGCCGAGGGAATCTGAGTGCTCTACTCTGCTTAATACTTAGTTGCACTTGCTACAAGCATACTCGGAGCCTCAAATATTAATATCGTTTTGGCATCTGCTACCAGCGATAGTAGTTGTGTACTTGAAAGACTAAGTGTTCTTGTTTTACTACTTTTCCCAGTGTGACTACAACGATACAGATATTACAGTTTGGTATTATGTTCTAAAAACTAAAACGACCACGGTGTTGATTATATTTAAGTCACCACGCTTCGTTAACTTTTAAACTAATTAATAATACATGTACTCTAAAACCTTGAAATATTGTAATTGCGCGTGGAATTTTTTATCATTAGTCTTTGGGTTAACACATGTGTTACTTACAGCTTGTTTTAAATGTTATTTCTTTAGTTGTTCACTTTTAACATTTGGCTCTCGTTAAGTTCAGCCATTGATATGTTTATTTTACGTGAGTTTTGTATTTTTTGCACGCCATCATTGTTTGGGCGAGGCAGACTGGCGGGCGTTACGGACAAGGAACCAGTTTGGTTGGGAATCAGACGGCAAAACCTGTACGTATGGTTCGCACCAAACTCTTTGAAACATCTCTTAGTTTGCTGCTTTTTAACACAACATAATACAACTACAGTTAGATATAAATCGATGTACTTTATTGCATTAAAGTTATTGAAATTGGTTTCTATGGGTCAGATGGGTATGTATAACTAATATTTAACTCGACACAAGCTACGAGCTGTTAACACGGTGTAGTTGTCACATAAATACGTTGTGTACTGTGTAAATGTTTTAATATAAATAGCTAAGGAACACGAACCTAAAATATGTTTAGGAACACAACGGCGGGGCAATTGCGTAATACATTATCAATCGGAATCGGTTTCATTTTGACAGTTCAACAATATTCATTGCGTTATTTACGTATTGAGCAGACAATTTTTTCGAACTTATGTAGCAATGGATTAGCAATTTGCTTCAAAATTATTCAGATTCCGATTGATAGTGTGTTACGCAATTAGGTTGCTGGATAATGTCGAAACAATTGAATGATGAATTATATTTCAGACAAAGTGTTCATCATAAATTTCATTAGCGATCCGTGTGGGTTGAGTTTATATCAATCACAATCACGCTTTTTAGTAAACGGTGAAAGCAGAGGTATGTACCTACTACCTTCTGTCTCGCAAGGTGTGTTAATACCGCTTGAGACATGAATAGCAATCACTTCACGCAATACTGCACAAGTGACGGCTTGCAGCTCATTGCATACTAGCACCATTAAGTAACCTGTTCCCTTACATGCGTCCACTCCTACAAGTCTCGAAGGAAGATAGCCTGGTATGATACGGGTAATAATTAGCAATTAGGTACTAGTAATGATGTAGGGTGAATTTTCCAACGAAGCATATCAAATGTTCAATAGTCGATTTAAAGGGAAATACCAGAGTAGCCCGAAAAATTCAAATTTTCTTAAGTTTTTTGCAATTTGCAGGTCAATGTCATGTTGAATGTTGATTAAAATATGATTTGCGAGCGTAACAAATATAATAATAATAATATCGTTTATTGCGGATCACATATATAAATAAACAGAATCCATATAAAATTAGTAACAACAACTTAAAAAACAATGCTAATATGATATTACCGAATTAAAATCATCAATACAATCCATAGAAATTTTATGAACTTAGAGAAGTTCATATAATTCTATTGACTAACTATTTCAATTAAATATGAATCGGTTCATAACATTTTGCTGACGCTGCGATCGGAACGAACACGCGTCAGTTTGCTTAGATATTTATGTCATATTTCACCTAATTAACAAGCAGTGTGATATAGCTAATAACTGAGTAAACAACCTAGAGAAAGGAATCGCCAACTGTGCATTATTGTTACATAACTTCGGCGCATTAAACTTATTTAAGTGCCATCAACCTCGTGATCTTTTCTTTACACTCTCCAACAACAACATCAACAACTCTGCAAGTGTACGGACCGTACAGAATAAATACAATTATGTGAATTTTCACGGTACCTGGCGCATCCCTCAAATTTCATAAACCAAATAAAACAACAGTACTACATATCTTGAAAAGTTGATTTATTTCATTTGAATTTTTTTTTATTTATTACATACATACGCTACTATTACAGTTTCCCAATTCAATTGATTACCTACATAGTAAGTGAAGTGAATTTTCTTTTAATTTTCACATTGAGCTCTAACTGCAATTTCCAATTTTACAAGTCAGTCCCTTGCAACACTCATCGTTTCTGAATATGTTACACTGAAAAAAAAAAAAAAAAACGAAACCTGATGGTTCATGGTGTTTTAAATCTAAATGACTGATTATAGACGAGGCCAACCCAGCGCTGGAGCTCTGTCTCGTATGGGTATGTAATACATATATGGCATAGTAACAGATAGTATTAAATATCACTTGAAATAACGTTCAAGTGATATAATTTTCATAAATGCGTAAAAACGTATAACCTAATTTCATGTGATCGAATGTTTATATTTCATATAACCTTATTTTGCTCTAATAACATTTAGTATAATGTTCATTACATATTTGCAATTTGTATAATGTTCTTTTTATACATTAGTTGACCTAATTTTCATATTTACTAATTTTCAGCCAAAATTCTGCAATGAATAAGTAGTAAGTAAATATCAGGAAACATCATTCTGATAAAACTTCATCTAGGATCTAACCCAAATGATTCACCAACAATAGAGCGGATCTAGCACTCGGCGGCTGCTGCCGATGCCGCGGTACGCTCGCTTCACTCGCTCGCCTTGGTCACTGTTCTGACCTAACGAAAATGGCAGGCGTTTAAAATTGGTTACTGGTCTAACTTTTTTTTTGTTTCCTGGTTGGAAAATCCTCATGGATGTCTGCCGCCCTGGGGTTAGCGGCGGGGTCTGTCAAACTCTTACTGACTAAAAACCACCCCGGTGTTCACTTCCCACACTTGGACCGGGGATCATGAGAACTTGTAGATACGCCTTCCAAGAGCCCCGGCAGGTACCGGCCCGCCTTTGCGGGCCACCTCAAGTCCACAGGGGGAGTGACGTGTAAGTATATTAAATGAAATTAGGTCATATGATTAGTACTTTTGTTATTATATCAAACGTTTACACACTATTGTCTCGCATAGGGTAGTAGCCTAATGCTGAGCAGTGGCCGTTTTGCGTGGACATGACGCATATTTTTCCCCCAACTTGTTTTTTTTTTTGTATTATTTCTCTTAGTCATATTTGCCGCAAATAAACATAATTATGTATTTTCTTACTTTTTTTTTCTTTAGATCTTCTTTTTCATCATCCCTAACTATATGAACACATGGAAAATTAGGAAAATAAATTCCACGCCACGTTCGCACATAATGCCATTTCAAACCTCCTGAGAATTGTGATTATGGGTCATTTATATTATACTAGCGGCCTGTCCCGGCTTCGCACGGGTGGACATTTATTTTTTAAACATTTCATTTTTTTCTTGCAATCAAAAAAGCCTATATTAATCTATACTAATATTATAAAGAGGAAAGATTTATATGTATGTTTGTAACGAATTGGCTCAAAAAGTACTGGACCGATTTTAAAAATTCTTTCATCATTTGAATGCTACATTATCACTGATTATTATAGGCTATTTTTTTTTCTTTTTTTTTCCACCCGTGCGAAGCCGGGACGGACCGCTAGTCAGTGATAATGTAGCATTCAAATGGTGAAAGAATGTTTAAAATCGGTTCAGTACTTTTTGAGCCAATTCGTTACAAACATACATACATATCTTTCCTCTTTATAATATTATATATAGTATAGATTGCCATTATTCAATTTAACATATTTTTTTAATATAAATTACAAATATAATTATCAAAAAATTACGAAATTGTCATATTTTCGCGACAGGTACTTTTAAATAAAGCACTACAACTATGAAAAACACATATACAATTGTCGGATCGTTGGTTTGCCTGTCACCTGTCGCCTGTCGGTTTTATTAAATAAGCCCCTGATTTTCATCCGTGACATCTCACAACACAACTGAGATCCAGTTGAAAACTAACACCAGTAATATTTCCTGATTTCTTATATGGTATACATAAAAAATCACTCCACGGCTATGGTAGCAATTTGACATGGACTGGACGGTGCACGGTGCCTTTATTTCCTAGCGTGGTAGCATGCTACAAAATATAGGCGCTATTTCGTAGCTCAAGAGTTATCTTTTGTTATGTAAATTTAGATGAAATTTCATGAATTTAGATAAAATAGTGTATGAAACTGCACATAACTATTATTGGTTAGGTTAGTATTGGTATTGGTTGGTAGAATTTGTTTTATTACCTCGCAGTAGGTTTTAAAAGTAGAGTATTTTCCTCGGGGATAAAGATAAAGACACATTTTGGGCGAGCTTGAATCCCTCGCTACACTTAGGATTCTAGTCTTTGCTATGTTAGTACTATTAGTTATTCTGTGTTAAAACTCATAGTTTCCTCGCTACGCTCGGGAGACCTAGAACCTTCACTTCCTCCGGTGTTTAAAATAGCGCCCGTACATAAGACACTGCTTAATCCCCTAGGTGAACAATCTACTATTATAAATTATTAGTTTGGTGAGGTAGCTTGATGGTTTCTACAGCCAACTAAAAAATAACTGAGACGGTCGGAGTATTTATATCATCTCATATCACATTATTGATTTTTATACTTATCTCGTGCAGTTCTGTGTCAAGTCAAAAACGTATAAAAAAAAAACAATGTAACGTTATCTATATGTCGCCGCCAACTAGCTTAATTATATTAGCCTTTCAGTTAAGTGCCTAGACTTTTAACGAAACGGCGCCGTTTGTCATTTATTACAACACTACTCGGGTGTTTTTTGACTGGATTAAATAACTGACCAATTTACTTTTTATTACTGTTCATGTTTTAATTTAACAACAGTCGAAAAATAAAATGATTGCGCGTTACTTCTTTCGACTGATCATAAAAATTCATTTCTCCCTAATGTTTAAACAGTTGTTAGAATGATTAACCATTGAAAAGTTCCATTTTTTCCTCACATTTTCACTCTATTACATAAATGACCTGTAATGCTAAAAATCTCACCGTGCAAACTTAGTTGAACTGAGTTTAAAGTGAGCTGTCAATGTGTCAATCCCTAGCATCAGGTGGAATGACAGCTCACTTTACCTAAGTTACCATGGTGATCTTTTTACAGAATAGCACCGCTGAGCATCAGTCAGCCAGTTCATTAAATGTTCTACTGAATATCATTCAGGCCGCTGAACGGCGCCGTTTAGTTAAAAGACTAGGCAGTTAATTCAAAGGCTAATTAAGCTAGTTGTCGGCGATATAATTATAACTTTGTTTTGTTTGAATTTTTGATATCGTTTTTGGCTTGACACTGACCTGCACGAGACAAATATAAAGACCAATGTGATATGAGATGATATAAATACTCTGACCGTCTCAGTTATTTTCAGTTTCTTATAAAAACATCAAGCTACCTCACCAAACGAGTAAGTTATAATAGTAGATTGCTCACCGATGGGATAAAGTAGTGTCTTATGTCACGGGCGCGATATTAAACACCGAACGAATTAATCAACGAAGGATTCCAGGGGCGTAGCGAGGAATCTCTGAGTAACTGAAGACTAGAATCCTGATTGTAGTGAGGGGTCCAAGACGAAGACATCTTTATCCCCGAGGAGATTGCTCTACTTTTTGCACCTACAGCAAGATAATAAAACCAATTCGATTTTAATTAGTAGTTTTTGAAACTGTTAAATAACCGGGGAATACCTAACTATGTGCAGCTACACATACTATTTATCTAATCTCATGTAATTTCATGTAAAACACAAAAATATAAATAATATCGTATTTATGACGCCCAAATCCAAAAATTTTGAGAAATTTTATTATGTCATTTTGCGAATTGCGCATTGCGAATTGCGAATTGAATTGCGAATTGTGCGCCAAATCCATTTTAACGTATGGGTACGCGACACAGCAACCAATAAGCTGTTGCGTAGACATGCTACTGTATTCTTATCTTTACTTCAGCCCAGTCATAATAGTGGAGACGACCCAGATGGCCGATTAATGAGAAGTATGGAAGATAAAGCCATGTTGCGTCGACCTCAAATAAATTAAGATAAGGGTAGGATCATGATGATAAGTCATAGTATTAGTCTTTTACATTTCCCAACCTTTTCCTAATCGCTTTCGATTTAGTTGATAAAGTTCAACGACCCGTGAAACGTAATCCTAGATTCTATTCCGGCTTCGAGTGGATATTCATTGCGCTACAGCTGTATCTATATAATTATATGACCAAAAGGATTGCTATTGAAAAGTGAAACTGAATTATCATTTCCATTTCAATGATAGGGGTATTTGCTCATGATTTATAGTGAAGTTTGTTTGCAGATCTTTGCAGGCACGGAGTAGGTATGGCTATGTATAGTATATGCACGGTGCATTATGCAACTCGTCTGTGCCGATGGTCGTTAAATCCTACGCTGTATGAACTGTTGCGATCGCATGCCATGACCGATTTATAGCTGCAGCTCGGTTCACAGGTGATTGATCTGCCATACAATGTTAGATAATTTTATGCTCTATCTCCTTATCGCATTGCATAAGGAAATAGTTTTGTCCAGTTTAAATGTAAGCGTATTGTCTGTTTATGAAACGATTCTAATTACTGTCACTATCGTTTTGATGACGTCAGACCAACATTATGCACCGCCGTGTTCTCGTAGGGGCGATCGGCAACGGCGGCGACCTCTCGCGCCCGGCCCTGGTTCAAGCCATGGTCCGGGGCGAGAGGGAGTGGGAGGCAGTCACCTCCTTCTGCGAAGCAGTTATGCTAGCGAAGGAGGGGGTGGGACGGCTGAGGGAAAGAGCCTCACGTCCCAGCCGCTGCGGGAGACACCCCGGGCGTCGGGAGCCGCGTGACGACTCCCGGCCACCGTAGACACGGGCCTGCGGGCGGAGAGTAATGGGTAACTCTCCGTCCGATCAGGATCAGGCCAGTGCTGGACGGCGCGTACGTGTACCACGCGCGCCTCAAAGAGACGTCAGCATTAAGGACGGGCCGTAGCCTGCCGGGGGAGCGGGATTGTCCGAAAGGGTTACCGCTGCCCCGGAACATAAAGGGATAAGGAAGGAACACGGGTGGGTTTTAGTCAGTAAGAGTCTGACACTCCCTTCTGCTCCACCCTGAGCGGGAGAGGTCATTTGATGATTTCCCACCCACAAAAAATAAAGACCAAAATTATATTATATCTCGTATTTAGAGAATTCTGATTGTTCTTTAATGAAACATTGCTGACGGCATAGTCGGAAAACCCAAATCATATTTTTTTTTTGTTAAGCCTGGGACAGGCTTAACAAAAAAAAAATATGATTTGAAAAAATATGATACTGCTGGGCAAAGGCCTCCTCAAGTACTTCCAGAAACTCCTTTCCCCCGCCACCTCAAACCAGACTGGGCGGTACGCGTCCAGGTCATCTCGCCAGCGCTTTCTGAGCCGACCTTGGCAGCGCCGTCCATCTTCAGGAACCCATTGTGTGGAAACTTTTGCCCAGCGGTTACCCTGCATGCGGCTGATGTGACCCGCCCAATCCCAATCGAGCCTGCCAGCATTTTTGCCTACACCTTTATACCCGTTTTGGAGCGCAGCATGGTGTTCCGAATTTTGTCCTGCATTTTTACACCCAGGATTCAGCGCTCCATCGCACTTTGGCACACTCTAAGGCGGAACTTTTGCGACTCGGTGAGCGACCAGGTCTGAGAACCTAGGCTATGACGGGCAGGATACACATGTCGATGAGTTTGCGCTTCAGGGAGATTGACATATCACCCTTCATTAGCGTCTTCATGGACCAGTAGCCTTTCCAGGCGTTTTCAGTTCGGCAATCGATTTCCCTTTCCTGCCTGTTTTCGAAAGAAACTAACTGGCCCAGGTAAATACATATATTCATCGACATAATGTATTTCCTGCCCATCTACCTCGACCCTACGCTTGATGTTGTTAGTCATAAGTTGGGTTTTAGACCGATTCATCGCAAGTCCCAACTTAAAGCTAGCCGTGTTCAGCTCTTGGAGCATGGTCTGAAGTTCTAGAGCTGTGGTGACAAAAAGGACTATGGCGTCGGCAAACCGGAGGATTGTCAGCCTCTTCTTGCTGACGTCAATGCCCTTGGCCTTCCATGAGGGTGCTAGTGACTAAATCCCATACTTAGCTAGAAAAAAATCCTAATTCTATCTTATTTTAGTCAATATTTTTTCACAACTCATCGCGCATAATTTTATTTAACCATAATTAGGATTGTGGGAATACTCTTTTCCCAGTTATTAATGAATTGCTAATGCTCAAAATATATTGTTCTTTTAAGTGTCAATATTTAGCATTGGGTACATCCGCCTAGATGCTAAATAAATAAGAGTCGTCCAATGAAATAAAGTGCAAACAGTCACGAGAAAAGTGGCGTTAATGAGGAAGGAAAATCTTCACGTGTTGAGGTAGTTGAACTGTGTAGAAACTTATTCAGAAAGGCTCCAGTATTTTACAATTGTCCAAATAATAGGAGTGTGAGTCAGACTACTGCGCTGTGCTCGTGAAAATAACGCAACACAAAGATAGAAGTCAGAAAACTATTATTCATGAACAGTTTTCCGCAATTTTCTTGAAAGTAATATTCCATTCTATTGGTTTTTTTTTTAATGTTGCCCCAACACTAGGAATTTCTCCAGTATCGTGGGTGCGTTTACAAACATTTAAACTCACATACACAAACAGCCAGACACAGAACAACTACTTGTAGGTTATACAAATATTTGTTCCGTGCGGGAATCGAACCCGCGACACGCAGCGCAGCAGTTAATCGCTTAACCACTACGCCAACCGAAACTACGACACAACTTGAAATTCTATGACACAACTTGATTATTACTTATTAGACAATTTAATAATGTAGATAATAGTCACTATTCACACACTACACACTAATAAATAGCGAGAAAACAATACATGATACAAAGAAAATCGATCTGTATGGCTGTCGTGTGAACTCAGCCTTACACACGATTACGAAAGTGATTGAGCATTTTAAATGTTATACGATTGTTATAACACTGACAATCAACAATCAACCATTTTAAAATTATATGTTAAGGTTCATTGAATATAGGTATTTATTTTAACGCCGGGGTACACTTAACCTTATTCGATCTTGCTTGGATATCTTACTTACCCAACAGATTATGTGTATCTACAAGTATTTCCTTACATTGTTCCACGAGAGGAAAATCTAAAATATAAGTGGATACAGTTTTTCTGAGATAATTACGATACATTTTATAACATGACCCGGATATTCGATCGGACTACTGACTTCAAAGAGCATCTAGTTATGCTAAAAACAACCAGGAAGTAGCAAGTTTTTTTTATAGAGATCAAGGATTCACAGCGCGTCACATCAAGTTTTTTTGTTCTAAACTTATTATAATTCAAGTTATTATACGAGTACGAGGCCTGCCTACTGAATGATTAATAATAATTAAACTCGCCAAATTAGTCGTTTTTTTATTACGTTAACTGGTTTTGACAGTTACAAACGGACTATATATAAGAAATCTGCGATGACTCGATCTCAAGGATGGAAAATCTCAGAACTCCGGATTTCCTAATTAGGAACGTTATTATGTTATATTTTCTTATTTATATTTCAGTATAACAATGGGTATTGGGTAAGACGTCAGTGTGGCAAATCCCAACCACTAGGTAGTTACCCTTAGTTAATTCCCTCCAGCGTACAGAGATAATAATCAACTCTGCAAATTAGTTTTATATGATATAACAATTTAGGTAACAACTGTGTGTTACGAACGAATTCGCTCACCGTCCGCGTTGTGATTAAGCTGCCAAATTTTGCAAATCGTGAGTCGTTATTGCTCTTATACCTATTTTATATCTTGTCAGTTTCGAAATAGATGAATTTCAGCATAAAAAGTAGATTGATTATGAATTTTTCATACAACAACCACAAGGTCAAATAATATTATAATAATCAATTAATATAATGTTATTTATTATTACTCAAGCGACAGTGGGATGTTGATTCCATCTGAGTGATGGTTACCCAAAAAACTAAAAATTGTGTTCAACATTTTTTTTTTAAATTATATAATTGTGTTTGAAAAATCACCCTTTATTTTATCATGATTTACCCCTGAATAATCACCCTATAATGTTCCTACTTCCCACCAGACGGGGCCGTAATCTACCACGCGGGCCCATTACGGGTGGGTAGATGCACATCTCTTCGAATTTTTAGTTCTACAACATGCCGCTTTTCTCACGATATTTTCCTTCATCGTTTTGAAAGCAGTGGTGATAAAATAATTTACACACAGTAAAGCGCCTGTCTCGCTCCTACAATTCGTAAGTTGCTGCCGTTACTTGGCCATCGCCTGCAGCCCTGAATAATATTTTGAAAATATTAAGACTCATAATTATTAGATATACAACGACTTCCATTTTGACCTATGATTTAATATCCGGATCCTAATCTATACTAATATTATAAAGAGGAAAGATTTGTATGTATGTTTGTAACGAATTGGCTCAAAAAGTACTGGACCGATTTTAAAAATTCTTTCACAATTTGAATGCTATATTATCACTGATTAATATAGACTTTTTTTCTTTTTTTTCCACCCGTGCGAAGCCGGGACGGACCGGTAGTATAACATATTTCAATGAAACAGATTCAAAATAACTGGAATCTATTTTGTTGTGTTGTATGACAGCATCACAGCATTAGACACAAATTATTCTGAAAATAGCTCTTTGACATTTGCGTTCCGCCTAGAAGACCTTTTGCTACTCATGGCCTACAAGGATGTAAAATAAACTACATAAAAAAACATTGTAGAGATAGAATCTCTGACCAATCGAGTATGTTGTAACTTTAAACAAAGAGGCACCATAAGTGAAGAAGTTATTTATCAGCAGCTTAGGGATTGGCAGGGCCGCCACAATTCACGCTGATCGGAAAATATCTCACCACTGCACTGCCTGAATTGGTATCGTATAGTTTGAGCTCGGACCGGGGTAATTCATACAGTTTAACAACATTCATTGCGTTATTTACGTTGATGAGCAGACAAATTTTTCGAACATAATATGAAGCAATGGATTAGCAATATCTTTCCAAATGATTGAGATTATGATTGATTGCGTGTTACGCAATTAGGATACAGAATCAGGGAAAAACAAAGTTGACTGATGGCGATTTCTGAACGGGTCTTTTCGCGAAAACTCAAAAAGGGTTTTCAGTCAAGAAAAGTCAAGGGTTGAAGCCTCCACATTTGCTCTGGTAACTTTATAAAATAACCAATCTATTAGGCAAGTGATTATGACGACAAATTGTTACGTAATTTCACTGAACGGTATGTTCTATGAGTTAATAAGGAGCTAAAACATTCCGTGCCTTTCTACTATTTAGTTAAGTTTCATCACGGAAGTTAGTTTTACGAGTTAATAAATGTATTATATGGTATAGAATCGATTATGTGATAAGAGGTTGCCATTGTTACACAATTAAATAATCAGTCCATATATCATTAAAAGAGGTGATCATGATGTTGTCAAGTGATTGTAATTGTACTATTGTTATTTTTTAATTGGTATGTTGGTCTTTTATAGAAATGTTTACGTGAAGTATGAATGAAAAGGAGTCTGTTTAGAGTTGAGGATAATATCTTATATAAATAAATATTTTTTTACTGTTATTTAGACTTAAGAATTGCGTGGACGCGTGTCTCAAATCACATATGCGAATTCTGAGTAATATTAAAAGTGTCATATTTTGAAGATTACGAAATGATTCTAGATTAAGAAATCCCAAGAAGAATAGGAAGTTATTTAACATTTAAATGCTTTCATTTAAGTGCTTTAAAATTCACACTTGGGTCCTTTTAATCCTCAGATTTGCGTACAACTTTGAAGGTTAAGATTAAACAAAAGTGTTGGTATTATTGTATCTCACGGGTAATATTCATCGGAACATAATGACCAGACAAAAAATGATTGCCGATATAAATCTCATTGTAACGCCAATTTGCCACGTGGTGGAATCCGAAGGCACTACCTACCTAGCTGTGGCGCCTACAGACACGTTACAATCAAAATCTAACCTTGAGTTGGGTTATAAATATGCCTCTTTGTTCTCAATAACCAATTCAAATGTTAAAATTTTCTTGATCAGCTACGCAATGCGCGTATTGCGTAGAAACTTTGTTTACTAACACATTCTGAATGCGAAATAACTTTTTTTTTCCTACATATAAATCGTTTACCATTGAAGGCATAAACGGCTTACCGGTTGTATGTCACCTGTCACATATTATAAGATAACGAGTTGAATGGAATGCTTCTCCATCGAGGAGCGTTCAATTGAATGTAGCAGTCAACAAAGGGCAGTAGTTTCATATTATAGTCATTTGAATTCCATTTTGCTTTCTATAAACACGCGCACTCGAAATTTATCAATTTATAATGTGTGAGAATCAGTACAGCAATGTTTGAGTTTGCCACTAGCCGGCAATTTCACGGAGCGCGGACCTACACATTCATGCTTGGAATGTAATTATATGCGGTCCAAGAGACAATAATGAAGCAAGTATCTCAGACCTCTGTTTGTGCCGCATTTGTGTACCTCTCGCGACTCGCCAGCGAGTGGCAACGGTTCAAACATGCAATGTATTCCAACTTATCAACTCGTTTAAAATATTTGCACATTAAACAAATAAAAGAATTGCATTAACACGATGCACGTAAAAAGTGTTTATTTATAATTTAATTGCTGAATAACGCTCGCATTCTGAAACAAAGACCACATATTGGGACCACATCCAAAGTTATTTTGGCGTGCGTTTGTTTTGGGCAAACATCCGGCACCCCACACCTTGTTTTATTAAGTGCACAATGTATTAATGTGTTGAAACCTTTTGTTTAAAACACTCGTACAGAGAGCTGCGCGAGTGCGCGGTTCTTAATGAGGGGTTACGAGCATGCCAAGATGTTTAAAATGCTTTAGTGTCTCTTTGCTAATAAACTGTGGCACGCATAAATAAGCAGTAAATAAGAGCTAACCAATCCGAATTTCGCTGATCCAACAAAGAAGAATGAACAAAGATGATGATTGAGACCATGATCCTCCTGCCCATTTGCCAAATTTATCTGAGGCCTCATTGTTTTTTTTATCTCTATAAAGGTTGGCAGGGATATCGACGCGCAAACTGTAACTATGAATTCAGCACATGGTACTAGACCCCCTAGCCACACAACCAAGACCCATTTCCACACAACTTCGGTCACCACGCGCCTCTTCAATTGACTGAGTTGAAGTGGACCCAGTGAGAATGAGTTACCTTGAATTTAAAATTCAGTTAAACCAATGACTGAATATGTAATTAGGATACCTGGCAAGGTGCAGTGATGACACGTGGAGTAAGGCAGTGACCGAGTGGAGTCCAAGGACTAGAAGACGAAATGTCAGTCGTCCTGCGGCGAGATCGTGGGTAGAAACTGGATAAGGCTGGCACAGGGGCGGGGGATTAGCACGTGAAAAGAGAGGCCTCTAAGCTCAGCAGTGGGTGAAGTCCGGCTGTGAATGATGGTAATGATGAATTAGAAACAATTGTATAAATACGAATAATGACGTGAATGTATTTGCTGGGACAATTCTATATAATACACATGAATACGTGTATGACTATGGAAATCATTCTTATATGCGGAGCGAGCACTAAAATTTCGAGTATTTCCAACGCGAGGCCCATATATTAGCATGATATGAACTCTCGTATTGCAATAACCTAATGGGTTAAAACGTTGCAATAGCATACAAATAGAATTCCAAGTGGAACGTGAAATATTAGTACTCCCCAAATGAAACAGTTGCTGGGTTTGTATTTCGCAATAGTGCATCATAGTAGCAAGTTGTAATACCTATCAAACCTGTAGTTTGTGCTGGAGATACACAAATGGGTCCCCAAAATGTACGAGATTATCCACCGGAGCGCGGTCACTGCGACTCAGACTATCCCACAATTATCTATTCTGAGAGCTAGCCAATTAAACTTTAGTTCAAACACGAAATTAAACGCAGGACTTCTCAAGCACAGTCCGAGTTCGAAGTTTTGTTATCATTAGGCCAATGGGGCGACAAGTTATTAACTCTACAGATTCATCTGACTTGATTCGTCTTGTCGTACATGTAGAAGATTTATTAAATGTCACGCCAATTTATAATTCCGATTCAGTGGTTCAAAAGTTTAAATTCCAAGATACACTTAAAACTGAATGAAAATTCTACTCGTTGTCATGTCACAACATAACATAATATTCGCTTATATATTTGAAATAGCCGACAACTGCTTACGAATGAACCTGCGCGGGCGCAGTTAGCTAGCGTGCTTTGTTCCTAGTTTATCAAGTAATGGACAACATGACACCCGGTGTCAGCCTTGAATTTCATTGTGGAGCTGATAAACGGCCACTACACACAGCAATGTTTATGTTAATTTATTTTATTACAAGATTAACATATTTGCCAGTTTATTTTGTTTAGCGTTAAATGCAATTGTTAAATAATGTATATCTACAACATGTGTACGTTTTAGCTTAGGTGCTAAAACTATAGTAAATAATGTGAAGTTCTTATATCAATTTGTAGCATTCATTGTTCCGGGTGAATCCCTCAGTTAATAACGCTAATGGTGGTTTAAAGTCCCACCATTATTCTTTCTGAATTTATTGATTTAGATTGTTTTGTTGAATCCAATTGTAATTTTTTTGACAAATGACAATTAATTAATTTGGTTTAAAAACCCCTTTTAAAATACTATGATTGCTCTAACTTTCGATTAGTAGTACTCTCTTTCTTGGAACTTAAACAAAGCTCAGTGATCGAGAACTCCAATCGCTCGAAAATGTAACCGATGATCTATTTAACATTATTTTCTTGGAACTGAAGCTGAACATAATTTATATATTTTTGCCTAGAAACAGTCGCCGCGAATGGGACGCCAAAGTCAATCATGATTAATTTAATTTGCTAATCCTGTTAGAACGGAAAGTATATAGTGGGGTATAGATTTCCTTTAGAAGAAAAAGATAGCCTTAATGCATTTGCGCATTCGCTAGAACCCAAATCTAACGCAAATATACAGACCTCCTGAAAGAAAAAAGTTGGGCGCAGTTTTTATCAAATAGTGTTTAATTAATGAGGCTAGACGCCATCACAGCTCGACAAGGCCCAGTGTGTTGCACTCGCCGAATGTACATAATAGCACGTATGCATTTATCTATGTAACATGACATTATAAATGCAGTTTATTAAGCAATCACAATGTACCATTATACTTATGATTTATTGGCTAGATTTTGCGTTTTGATTATATTATACAAATGGGAAATATTAATGCTATTGGAATATGTATTAGATGATACAATTAATTTAAAATGACAGTATGTTTTCTAATATGTTCGAGGCTGCCAATGACTGATGATCGGCAGATACATATTGGCATATAAATTATTCGCTTTTATACATATTATATCGAAGTAAACTTGCATAAAATTTAACACCTGCCATGAAAAAACTGTTTTATAAATACGTAAGTAACATTGTAAAAAGCGATTACAATTAAGTTGGTAGGCGCTAACAAAAAATCTGTTCCATTCAGAGATTATGAAACAAACTTCGCATTAGCGCCGTTCACTTGGTGAAAATAATACAACGTCATTCAGACAACCAATTTAATTTACTGAAGAAGAATTCAAAAATTTGAATTCGTCGATAAGAACAGATCATCGAAGTGACTAGAAGTTGATTCATAATTCCGAACACGAGCCGATCTTAAATCGCCGGTAGTATTGAAAAAATCGCCGGTATGTGCGCATATACATAGTGATTAGAGTTTAAGCAGTGGCTCGATGTGTGTGAATGTGTCGTGTTGTAACCGGGAGCCTAATTCTAGTGAGAGGTGGTTGCTCAAGCGGCGAGTTGCTTGCCAACGAGGAAGTGATGGTGCGTTGCGTGGAGCAATTGACCTTGGACGTGTGCTCGCTGCTTGCTTACTAATGTTTGACTGCCAGTTCGGAGTCGCTTGAATTTAACTTGGCTCCTGACTAATGCTGTGGATTGAATTACTTGCGGAATATAAATAGGATCGATAAGAATTTACCAATATATTTTGAAAAAAAAAAAACTTCCAATTTTAAAGAAGGAGTTCCTTGAATTTGAAATACGACCTCAAAAGGCTCTAATGATGCGAGGTTGGCGAAAAATAAGTCGCTGCTCTTCGTGTTCTACTTGCTCCTGTGACCGGACCTAAAAACTTTGGCTTAGCTAAATATTCAGCCTTCTTCTGGCCATGCCCAGTCGGTCTGGGGGACTAACCAGGCCAAGCGTCCAATGAAATTAAGGCATATATTAGGTACCTAACCAACTCGGTATCATTAAAAAGAACAAAAAGCTAACTGTTGGCAGGGTGTAGTTAAAGACTTCTAAACTTTATAAGATCACAGATGAAAGATTTCTATTAGTACGAAGAGGATATAAAAAACTAACCACCATTTTTTACTACAAAATATAGGGGTCCTCTGATAAATGTCAGATCTCTATAAGTTTTAGATGAACGTGAACTTATAGAACATTCGAAAAGCGACGTTGCCAGCTCGTATACACTAGCTAAAAAAAAAAACAGGCATGGATGAAATAACTTATCAGAGTTTGAGAAGTTTAACCAAAAATAAACAACAACCATTTGTGTCGGAGGATCTGATATTTAATCTGGCTGGTATTATATAGTTAGATATTTCTTTAACGGATAAAGATACAGCACTATGAATAGCACTATCTATAGCAAGAAAACTTATCAAGTACTGATCTTGCAATAGCACACACTTACCTATATAAAATTGCCAAATTACATTGGAGGTGTTGAAAGTTTTCGATATGACGAATTTGTTGTGAACAATAACATCGAATCACAATTGAAATCAATAGAATTTGCAGTAACTTACTAACAGGTAATAATAGGGGTTAAAAGTATGAAATTGCAGATTTTTGACTATCTGAAGCTTGTTATCTTTCATTCTATTTAGAATTACAAATTCAAAATAGTTTTATAATATAGCATGATATATTGTTTTTCAAAATCAGTTGTGCATTTGTTTCCCCGCCATTCGATTTTTTTTTTTTTATATCGCTGTTTCTGTAACCATGGAAAAATCGAAATTGTGTGATATTTTCGAATACGTGTTCCATCGGGGCACCAACGCAGCACAGACAGCACGCAATATCAACAATATATATGGACATGGTACCGTATGTGAACGCATGATTCGTTTTTGGTTTGACCGCTTCAGTTCTGGAAATTTCGATCTCAACGTTGAGCCTCGTGCCCGACCGGAACAACGTTGAATTGAAAGCCATAGTGGACGTAGTTTCATCTCAAATCATGTTGGAACTTGCAGCAGCCTTCAACGTAAGTGATAAATCGACACTGATTAATTTCCTTCAAATTGGAAAGATGAAAAGCTCGGACATTGGGTACCGTATGAACTCGCGGAAAAAAACAACAAAATCGCGTCGAAGCACCGCACAACCGGCCGTCTCAAAACTATAGGAGTTACGACTGGAAACTCTCCGCCACACACCATACCCACCAGACCTTGGTCTAACTTATCCCCATTTTTATTCGGAATTTGAATGACTTTTTACAGGAGAAAAATTTCAAATCCAACAAGGCGGTCAAAAGCCAAGATTTTTATAGCAGAGCCATCAACGAACTTCCACTAAAATGGTAAAAGTACATCTTCACTAATGACCAATACTTCGATTAACGAAACACAACATTTTCTTAAAAAAACATATTAAATTTTTTCCATGTAAAACGGCTATTTTATACTTTAATCCCTAATATTTAGTCTAGCATTGAAGAAGCCCGTATTTCAGCGCTATACTGTGAATAGACTCAATTTCACTCTGTATTGGCCAGGAAATAGTTAATCGGAAAAAAGCAATAACGTTCAAGCATCGATACCTATATCGAAAGCACACATTATCAACTTTTGAAGTTGCCACTGTTTAGACACAGGCCGGGACACAGGCCTGTAATCTACCTCGCGGGCCCATTGCGGCTTGGTAGATATCAGATGTCTGCGATTTTTTTCTAGGACCAGCCGAGGCCGTTTCCTCGTTATATTTTCCTTCACCGTTTTGAGACCAGTGGTGATGAAATTATATCGAAAGCAGAGGACATTTACACAAAAGAATCTTGGAGGATTCCAAGACATGCATTGTCGTCAATGTTTTCACGACACTTTGCACTTTGTATCATTATTATGATACAACATAATTAAGCTAGTGGACATATAAATATAGAAAAAAACAATAGAGGTCAGATAAGATCTGTAAGCACAACGTAACGACTCAAAAATCCAAGTTTTGCAACCAAAGCCATTACTATGAAATTAATGTAACACGGCCGTTAGCAATTTAAAATTTAGAGCAGAAACACTATTGCGTTGCGTTGAATATATTTCAACTGTCATTTGTTCACGTCGTCGTTGATTTTCATATTCAGATGGTGTTTGCTAACATTTCAGGCTGTTTCTTTTATTTATCTCATTTTTTTACATCAAGGGCGTTAGCTACGCACTATTGAGAAATATATTTTTATGCTTCACAGAAGGATTCTGACGTAGACATATATTTTTGGAATAATAATTATGACGTATTTTTATCAAATTGAGCTTTTCAGTCCTGTAGAGGTAGACTTTTTTGACTATTGCTAGATGAAATGTAACTTCATTTATTTCGTCTCTTTCTTGAACACTCTACAGTGGAAACCAAGAAGCACTAGTTTCCAGAACTGCCTGCTTATTTTATGACCCTAAAATCCTGTCAAGCCACTAAGTTCTGAAAAAGTAATTTATAATCTACTGTACTTCTGACTCCGTAATGAAGTAAGTTTTGTTGTGGTTTTAGTACCTAAGCTCTTCCCTAATGGCTTAATCATCAGATGGTCATCAGACAAAAAACAGAGAGATAGCTACTGTAATTTCTGGCTCCGTGAAGAGTAAGTTTTATGGCTTTACCTAGGATTTTAGTGTCTTGATTTAAAAGAGTGTCCTTGGAGTTTTTTGCCCGTTCTTCTCCATAGATAACTACGTTTTGGAATGGGCAACTAGCTTCAAATTTCTGACTAAGTGACCGACTCTTTGACAATTCAAAAGTGCCTGTAAAAGGTTTCATTGAAATAAATACTTTGAGTTAGACTTTTGAGTTTGAGTTTAGCATCTAAGCTCTTCCCTTATGGCTCAATCATTAGATGGCCATCATACAGAAAACAGAGCACCACATACCGTTACGAACATAGGTCATATATTCCGGAATAAGTATCCCGCAGGAACTAACCGTGATCTAAATTATACCATACGCTGGTGTTTATGTTATTATTCCTCACTCGTAGATCGCGATCCGTGTCCGTTACCTGGTTGATTCGGGATCACAGTGTGATGTTGTGAGAACACAGCTGGAACCTGATAAACCTCACTGCTGCCCATAATAATACGAAAATCAATCCTTTATTTCCTTCCAATATTGTTCACAAACTGGTTTACACTCCATAAATAAGTCCCTTAAGGCTTAACTTTACACATTAATTAATTTGTAAGAGAAGATCACGCAAGTTATTATACTATAGTAGTATAATCAGTCTATAATGTTCCCAATGCTGGGACACAGGCCTCCTATCTTCGAGAGGGAGTGGGCTGTATCTCTACCACACGGGCCCAGTATTGGTTAGTAGATGTCACATGTCTTCAGATTTTTTGGACATGCCGGTTTACTCACACTGTTTTCCTTCACCGCTTTAACGTAACATAGTAAAGCGCCTGTCTGGGTTCGAATCCACGACCAACAAGGTACCTAATTCGGGGCCGTTACCACTGAGCCACCACTGCTCTCAGTGGTTGTACCTACCTATAAATGTTTGAAACAATGGATTTGGAAACAATGTTATGAGCAGTAGCTCATAACATAGTTTACAAATAAACATTATCCACCTGCATATATAAATACTTAACTATGAATAACGATTAATTAAGTGTGTTGCGAGATGACCGAATAGATACATCGTTTTTACATATATAGGTATCTATACTAATTATTACATACCTACATAACAAGACATGACTGATTCTTTTGGTTACATCTGGTTGGAGTGAGATGAAATCAATACAAACATATTATATATTTTAAAATAAATGCAAACCTCATGGCTAACATATTAAAATGACGTATGGTGTGGTAAATCTTGGTTACCTTCCATCAACACAAAAAATGCATTGTTGGACGATTCCAATGCAATATCAATCCTTGGTTAACTTCTACCGCAATTTTTATGAGTTAAGCCTGATATGAATTGACATTTAATCATTATCATCAGCCTACAGCAGTCCACTGTTGGACATAGGTCTCACCAATTGCACGCCATTCAGCTTGATTCTCGGCAACTCTCATCCAGCTGCTACCAGCCACCTTGCCAAGATCGTCGCTCCACCTAGCCTGAGGGCGTCCTACGTTACATTTGCCGATTCGCGTCTTCACTCAAGAACACGTCTACTCCAACGGTCATCGGTTCTACGGCTAATATGACCGACATTGACATTTAATAAAACACTTAAATATATAGCGCTAATTAATGGGTATTCGGAAACGTAAAGATTCCTCTTAAATGTAGATAAATCAAATGTGTTTAATTTGACTCCCATCAAACTTGCCCACATCAATTTGAAAGATTGTAATTAGCACCCAGGTATAGTGTTTTTTATTCCATGGTAACATTTTTATGGGCGTTTGTAGGTCATTTTTTGTGCGATAAACGTGATCTTTATTTATATATTTTGGATTAAAAAAGGGGCTAACGTAATAAATAAAAAAACGTTGCCTCAATTTTGTAGGGTCTTCGGAAAACACGTACCGTAGATGGAATTATGTAATCATTTCAGTCAAGGCAAGACTCATGTTGCATCAGAATATTCTATCAGTTTATTTCGTAGTCTTGTTACATGGATAAGTTACGTATGAATAAAAATCAAATGTCGTGGAGCGCTATTGAGTCCGATAGTATAACGTAATGACATTTGAAACCACTATCTCTGACCCGCGATGACTAAGCGCGAACAAAACTGGTATCACCGAGGATGATGCCAAAGGGAAGTTCGAAAGAGACCACCATGCCCAAGAAGGCGAGAACAAAAGAGACAAACAGATACCTCATCCCTCCTCTTTTTAAGAGGGAAGTGAGGACGGTGCGGTTGCACCGAAAGTAAAAGTGAACGCTTTTCTGTCTTAGGATTTAATATTATGAAACTAACTACGTCTTCACTTGTATTTGTAAAGGTTTCCAATAAATCTTACTTCAGGTGATAATTAATCGTGTTGCACGATTGTGCAAGTTTATAGAACAAATCAAGCATCGTACAGAGGTTTTTATAATAATTACAAAAAGTATTATGTGGTAATGTAGTATTGTATATTGATACAGTTACCACATCTACAATCTTTCGCGTAAGTCAATACTCAAAATAAACCCGCATTAAACATTAGTTTGGCATAAAACATGCTTGCTGGAGACAGAACCGTTCATCGTCTTCATCCATAAGAATTGAAAGACCCAAATACAGGCACCAATTACATTAACTGATACTTAAATACATTATATACTTACATGTACACTGTAATATCATACTACAAAAATCGCCTCTTGCGGTCTTTCCCTAAAGATTGGGTTGCTCAGCCGGTAGATGGGCCGCGTAAAACCGGTAACTTGCCACGTCATGGATGAAAAAACTGATCGTGCAGCCGATAATGAATGCACGACGGAAAGTTCCAACTAAAGCGAACCCCGTTGAAAAAACGTTCGAATAAAGAAGAAAAACTCAGTGACGTGACCAAAAATGAAGCTGGTAGCCAATAAGCAGTCAATTGTGACAGGGCGTAATAAATTGAAGACGAATCAAGAATATCAAACGAGTGCAAGGCAACATTAATTTAGACATTTCTAATACTTCCTCTATTTATCCGGTAGGAACATAGGCGTGATGATTATTTCAAGTATAAAATATCGCTCTTTCACAGAAATAAAGGAACTGCAGGCGTAGTTTTAATAAAATCAGGAATATCCAACTTTATTATCCAGTAGAAGTTATCAGTATCCCAGGTTCTATTAATGATCCAACTCATAGAGATTTGAAATAAGTGTCCATGGTCAGTAATTTCTCTATTCCGCTAGAAAATCCTGTTCCCCGCATGGATAAGTGGAAAAATACTGTTTTGCGTAACATCTCATTAGGTAATACACGATTATGTAAAGTAAACAGCCTGTAATGTAGCATCTTGTGCATCATGCTGTATAACTTGTGTCCATTATCCGAGAACCAGTTCCTGTTAAGCGTTCGGTTTAGGAATACATTAAAACTTCTCATACACACATACAGCATTTCGTTTCTCGAAGTTCCACAGACTAACCGATCTCTATCAACGATATGGGTTCTTTAATTCTTTCTGCGTTATAAATTGCATCGATCTATTTGCTAATTTCATAGCCTTCGATCCTCTGCGAAGCTACAAAATATCATCGGGAATTGCAGCGATGTTTGGATCGTAACTTCACAAAAAATAAATGGAGGGATTGGAGGATGACGTCAGTCGGTAACCGGTTCCAGGTTGTATAACGAGCGGCCCTGATATAACCAGACAGGAGCGCACAACTCACTCCCACTTTTGCAACTCCTGTTAACTCAGAGTTATGTATCCCTGGCAGCCAATAAAAGGAAATAAGTGCCAATGCTGTTTTATGTTCCATTAACTTTTACTTTCTACTTGTTATTTATTAGGTAGATAGATATTCAGTTTCTGTTTCGAAACATTTTTGTATAATTAATTCGTCATTCAGAATATGATGCAGTTCAACACAATCCGTGAATCACCCATTTTTATACGTGCTCCAAATCAAATAGGCTTTAAAATGTAAATAGGTACCGTAAACATTCGTCCAAATCTTGCATATCAGCAGTCGTGTGTTTGTCGTTTGGGCTCAGTCAACCCACCGCCGTTCAGTTCACTCTTATCAGGAGATAGCCTCGACCTCTTCCCCTGCTTCTCACTGCCGATATCGCAACAAAATGCAATTAAAACATCGTAAAACAGTCCGTATTCCTATGAACATAAAGGTTTTATTAACAGTAAATAAAGTTTGGGAATGTTGTACCCCTATCCTGTGTAGGTATATAGCGATATCGGCAGTACATATGCAGTGCCAAGGAATGATAAAATAAGCTATGGACATGATTTATTGGTATGACTAAACCGCTGAGACCACCAGTGCAGTGCCGGGTCAGATAAGTGGGGCTAGCAGTTTGATATAATAATAATTATAATAATGCACACATACTCTACGAGTAGGTACTTAGTGAAGTTAAAGATACATCAGTGACGTCTCCCGCTAAGAATACTTACAAATTAGGCCACATTTCCTTCATTAGATTGTTGGCAAGTCAACAAAAGGAATATTCAATTCGTTTGTTCATTATGATGATAAACTAAAACGCAGTGAAATTAATTTAATTGGGTGTATGCATTAGCGTGACGTTTGTGCTATCAACCTCAATTCCCTCGTCCATTTATAGTTTACTGAGTTGACTAACCCTGTAGGTGGTGGTTAGGAACCAAATCATTAAAGAGTATTTATTCTATTCTATTAATTTGTTCGATTTAGGTTGATCTGCTAATCAGGACCAATATGAGTTAGACGAACTTGCATTGAGTGTGTTGAATTATGAAAGGGAGTTTGATGAAACTTCATTACGGCAGGTGACTCTGCCTGTGATTATGCCAATGACGGGAAGAACAGAAACGAGAATTGTCTTCTGGCTTCGTGCTCAGCTCACGACATTCAACATTACTACGTGTCAGCAATGTGTATCTAAGTTATGGAAAGGGTAGATAATTTTTCCCATAACTTGCATAGGTTTTCGTGAAATACCTAATTATCTATTAGTAACGTTAGCAAAAAACAGGCCGTAAATAGCAGCTCAAAGCTCACTGAAACATAAAACTCACAAGTTTCTGATTTCGTTTCCCACTCAGTTGCAAAATAAAATGCTCGTTAGTTCAAATTACAGATATTGAGTGTAGCGTTAGCTTTATTCGTCGTAAACTCTTTGATTTGTCGGCAGTTATTGTACACTTTAAGCCAACGTGAGACCCTTTCTTGTTCAAAACAACAAGGAGTTTCTAGCGAAATAGTTTTTATAGATATTTTTATGCTTTACAATCGTGCAAAGTGCCTATAATATATTGGCAACAAAGATGACTTAAAATAATTTCTTTACCGATTTTCATTAGTATGCAATGCCACAGTTGAACAAAGGGTTATTAAAATTTTTTCAATAAAACTTTGCTACAAGACGTGAACATGCCTATAATAAAATCATGCAAATATATTTTATGCCTTTAAATAATTCCCAGAATATCTAAGCAAATGTCTTCGAATGGTGATTTAATTTTGATAAACAATGGAAAGCATAAAATTCTCATACTTGTATAGTCATCCTTTTTATTTGAATTCAACTCTATTGTCTGTGTTATTTTACTTTTAAATCTTTTCGCAGACTATAAATCTGAGTGACTAAGCGTGAAGTAATTAGGATTTACATAAACTTAGAAATCTCAAAACGTAAATAAATTATTCCAAGACCAGCACCCTTAATGCGTAAAACATTATCGATCTCAATCTGACTCATTTTGAAGGATATTGCTAATCCATTACTTCGTACGCACGAAAAATTCGTCTTCTCACCTCAACAACATAACGCAATGAATGTGGTTGAACTGTCAAAAAGAAAGCCATGCCTACTGTTAGTGTGTTACGCAATTACCCCGCAGACTAACTGTGGGATGATATATCCTAACAGAAAAAGATATTAAAGCTCACTTAGGTATATTTTTGCCACCTCTGTTTCTAAATATAGTGTCCATATTCATATTCCATGTACACGAGGAACTTATCATATCGCTAGCCTGCCTACACAAACAAACAGCCGGCTTAAAATGTATAGTAAATAATAAATATCATGAGCCCGTCAAGGACTGATTTGGGACTAAATTTTATATATACTTTTATATAACTCTAAATATTAATATTATTTTTATACTTGTAAGTTAGTCACCTACTTTTGGATTGATAAAATTTTTGGAGGTTATACTTGAAAAACGCCGATCGTCTCTTGTTTGAATGAGACCCTATAATTTAGTTACAGCCGATTAACTATTATCCAAAGGATAAAAAATGCATACTAAGAACTACCATTATAATTTGTCAGACTAACTTGTGATATTTTTACGAGAAGATAAATAAAAGATAAAGATTATAATAGAAGTAATAAGCTGTTTAAGCTCCCTGATTAGCGTAACGAAATGGTTGCGTTTACGCAGGGATTTGCTAATGCAATGGTTAGGTACTTACTTATTTATCGACCATGTTATTTTTATTTAATCTATTCTGTTTTATCATATTTACAAATAATTTATTTAAAAAGGTTGTTATCTTATAAAGGGTTTGAATTGATTGATCATAATTATTATGTAGAAACAAGTTTCATAAATCCCTGAAGCCGAGGTCAATAAATTCTTAGTCACATAAAGAGAGAAGAAAAAATATGGAATTGAATCGTCTGATGACGCTTCGAGATTCTTTGCCCAATTGAATGTAAATATTATCACAAATCTTTTTTATAACTGAAAGAGGAAAATCTGTAACTACTTAACGCACGCGTAAATTATCATTCCGGACCAAAGTATTTATTATTATTTGTTTTATGTTCTTGCTAAGTGAAATAAATATAATTTTACAAGTCAACATTGTAAAATGTTCAATTATCAACGGAGCAGAGTTCTGATCGCCGTGGTCGCTGAGCCGTACTTTGTCCCGCCCAGGGATGACTGGGTGGAGGACCTGAGCGGCTCAGTGGCCATAATTTCGTCGGCCGCCGCCGGCACCCCGTCCCTCGAAGGAGTCACGAAGGGACAGGGGTGCGTAGCAGCACGGTTCGGAGAGATCGTAGTAGTGGGAGTATACTTCTCTCCGAGCCGAACTCTCGCCGAGTTCCAGAACTCTTTAACAGAGTTGAGTGTCGTCGTCGCCGGAAACCATCGCTTCCCCGTGCTAGTGCTCGGGGACTTCAACGCCAAGAATTTGGCCTGGGGTTCCCGTCACACGGACGTGCGGGGCAGGATGGTGGAGGACTGGGCTCTGGAAACAGGCCTGGTCGTCCTAAATCGGGGTTCTGTTCCCACGTGTGTGCGGATGCGGGGCGAGTCCGTGGTGGACATTTCGTTCGCCAGCCCTGCTCTGGCACAGAGTGTTATTGACTGGCGCGTCATGGAGGAGGTGGAGACCTACTCCGATCACCGGTATATCCGGTTCGACGTCTCCACCCAGACCTCCAGCGCGCCGGTCCAACAGGCCCCGAGTGGTCCGCGGTGGGCGCTGAAGCAGCTGGACCGGGAGCTCCTCCTGGAAGCCTCGATCGTGCAGGCCTGGGTGTCATCACCGGACAGGCCTGCCGATATCGACGGTGAGGCGGAGTGGTTCCGGGAGGCCATGTCCGAGATATGCGACGTGGCAATGCCCCGAGTCCGGCCAGGACGCGCCCGACGCCAGGTGTACTGGTGGTCGCGGGAGGTGGAGTCGCTACGCAAGGCGTGCGTCGACGCGCGACACCTGTACACCAGGCACCGCAGGCTCCGCATCCGCCCTCCGGATGCGGAAGCCACGGAGGCGGAGCTGTACGAGGGGTACAGAGCGGCGAAGACCGCCCTCCGCGAGGCTGTCCAGCGGGCCAAGGATATGGCCCGCGAGGAGATGGTGGAGACTCTGAACAGAGATCCATGGGGGCGCCCTTATAAAATGGTGCGGAATAAACTCCGCACCTGGGCCCCCCCGCTGACGCAGAGTCTCCGCCCCCAGCTGGTGGAGGAGGTGGTGAGCGCTCTGTTCCCTTCACGGGCGGAGCATACTCGGGCCCATGGCTCCGCCACTTGCGGTGCCTGAAGCGGACCACGCGGACGACGACGACATCCCTGAAGTGACCGGGGTAGATCTGAGAGTGGCGGTAAATAGGCTGAAGGCCAAAAATACCGCCCCAGGACCCGACGGCTTGCCGGGTAAGGCCTGGGTCCTGGCCTCAGGGGCTCTCGGGCCCCGACTAGAGGCGCTCTTAAGCGCATGCATGGAGAGGGGCCAGTTTCCACTCCGCTGGAAGACGGGGAAGCTGGTCCTCATACAGAAGCCAGGGCGCCCTGCGGACTCTCCGTCCGCATTCCGGCCCATCGTGCTGCTCGACGAGGTCGGCAAGCTCTTTGAGAGAGTGATTGCGGGCCGCCTCGTCGGGCACCTGGTGAGGACGGGGCCGGATCTTGCGGACAGCCAGTTCGGCTTCCGCAAGGGGCGCTCGACGGTGGACGCCATCATGCGCGTGAGGGCCCTCACGACGGGGGACGCGGTGTCCCAGGGTGGGGTGGTCGTGGCGGTGTCACTCGACATCGCCAACGCGTTTAACACCCTGCCCTGGAGTTGCATTGGGGAGGCACTCCGGTATCACCGGGTGCCGACCTACCTCCGTCGAGTAGTCGGGGCGTATCTGACGGACAGAGCCGTCATCTACCCCGGTCGCAACGGGGAATGGAACCGGCGAGAGATGTCGTGCGGTGTCCCACAGGGATCGGTTCTGGGGCCGCTCCTGTGGGACATCGGTTACGACTGGGTGCTGCGGGCCGATCTCCCTGATGGAGTCAGCGTGGTTTGCTACGCTGACGACACGCTAGTCCTGGCGCAGGGGAGGTCGCATCAGGCGGCGGCCGACGCGATGACACGCGGGGTTGCGATAGTCGTGGAGAGGATCCGGCAGTTGGGTCTCGAGGTGGCTTTGCACAAGTCCGAGGCCATGTCTTTTCATGGGCCTCGGAACGGGCCGCCTTCGGGATCCCAAATAACGGCAGGAGGGGTTCACATCGGCGTCGAGACAACGATGAGGTACCTGGGTCTCGTCCTCGACAGCCGGTGGAACTTCGTCGAGCATTTTCGACGTTTGGCTCCCAAATTGGAACGGGCCGGGGCCGCCTTCAAGCGGCTCTTGCCCAACCTGAGGGGGCCAAACGCCTCCTGCCGGAGGCTTTACGCGGGGGTCGTGCGGTCCATGGCCCTATATGGGGCCCCGGTGTGGGCGCGTTCACTGCGGCGGCGAGCCGCCCATTACCTGAACGCGCCCCAGAAGGTGGTAGCCGTAAGGCTAATCCGGGGGTACCGCACGATCTCGGGCGAGGCGGCAAGCCTCCTTGCCGGACTGCCGCCGTGGGATCTGGAGGCGATAGTCCTCGCGCGCCTGTACGAGTGGCGCGCGGAGGCACTACGCCGGGGGGAAACTCCGCTTCCGCGGCAAATCGCAGCGGAGCGGACCGACCTCCGGCGCGATCTCATGGCAGCATGGAAAGAGCGACTGTCGCAACCCAGAGCGGGAGGGGTCATTGGATGATTTCCCATCCACAAAAAAAAAAAAAAAAAAAAAACAGAGTTCTGAATACAAAGGCAATTAATTTTCATATTTAATTCGAAGATTTTGTTGAATTTGAGAATCAGAAACTGATGACGTAATGATATTACAACTGGATTATGTTTAGTTTTTATTTTGTAGGAAAATTGTATTTTTTTTTTTTAGGAATATTGTATTTTTTTTTGTAGGAAAATTGTATTTTTTTTTAATTCATTTATTTAAATTGTTTATTGTTCATTTATTTAATTAATAATACTTTAATTGAATTATTATTTAATTTATTTATTCATTTTAAATTGTAGAAAGGATAGGTATACATTATTCCTGTTTCACACTTTAATAAGTTTTCTTATTGAAAAGACCGTGTTAATTATAAGGATTAGAAACATTTATGACTAAGTTTGACATTATTATTTTGTGAAGTCTCCCAGAGTGTTGACACAAGCATAACAATTTGTGTGTGTTTCATGTCGTCGACAGGAAACTATGTAAAAGCTTGAAGCGAGATTATTTTCGCTCAAAGTTGCGAGCTAAATATGCTACGAGTGTGTTCTCGCTGTTCTCAGAAACTGTGGTGGTCGGCGCTCCGGCCCTTTGTTTTTGAACGTGACTTGCGTTTTAGATGCACGCAAATTAACTAAAAATAGACTATTTGCACTCTTACACTTAACTGTATTAGTTATACGCTTACAACTCGCGAAAACAACGCTCACGATCTTTTTAAACATACTTTGCGTTAAAAAACAAACATAAATTATCTTATTTACCCGAAAGCATGCCCTGCAAATGCAATGTCAAGGCTTACATACTGCTCGAAATAAATTTAGCATATGTTGTGCGATGTTAACAAAGGTAAAAGGTTAATACATGATAATTTGTTACTTGCGTGACAGTTGTATGTGTTTATTGTTTTTTAAATTAAGTAGTATTTTTTGTATTTGTATAAAACAATGAAACAAGATTGTTAAAGTTAAGTTATTTTAAATTAAAATGTATGGGTAAACGTTTGTTTGGAATTAAACTGTTGATACATTTCAGTAGAGCGACACCCTCTCGTTTTAAATAGCCCTCTTGAAGGGGAATCGTAGCTAGATTGGCGCACCGCTAATAACACTTATGCGGGTACTAGTTGCCCTACCTCCACACATGGAAGCCGTTTTTATAGTGACCGTTGGCGGTCGCCCATTCAACAATTACCATATTGATTTCGCTAAGATAAGCGACGCTCGCGTTATAAATTATAACATAAAACAAAATTACTTTTAATTGCTCCACTATGTAGTCACCAATGTTTTTTCTGTCTCCTTGTTACTTTGAAAAGTTAATGGTTCAAGCCTAGCCTGACGACCCGTCACAAATCCTTCCATTATCTTTTCACAAGTTAATAAGACTGTATCAGGGTAACAGATTTGTTGCGCTTTGCAACATTTTATCGTTGTTGTAAGATATTTCAAATTATCAATAGAAAAACCACATTTTCACGTCCAGTTTTTCCTATTATAAGAGCTCTACTTTTCCAAATTGGTTTTGACTGTTTGCAGCCCATTTTTTCCCATGACATTTGGTACACATAAATGGTCCTTAACGAACATTTCACTGGTGCTTTCCCCGTGATTAGTTGGGGTATGCCACCCTAAACTGTGGTACTGTATTTAATCTGACGTGTAGAATTATGCGGGTTCACTACGAGGCGCGAGTGGACCAACAATGAACTTTTTATTAACTATACCATGTTATTTACAAACGGTTTTAAACTCTAATTCATCGAAGTTAGAGTGTAAATTCAGTATGACGTTGTATAAATTTTAGCAATCTGCTATTATTGGAGAAATCAAAACAGGGAAGATTGATGTCATGGGAACTTAACGTGGGATTCTGATAGCTTTTTGTTATTATTTAATTACTTTTAAAATTAAATTACAAAAAGCCGGTAACTCTTGATTCGGGCTTTGTAGCTTATTTTTAGCAATAACATGAAAATAAAAGTCAGTATGTACTTGTAGGTACTACGTTCAAAGTCCAGAGGTTATCGAACGCAGTAAAATAATCATGAAAAGCTGATTGATTTTTTACTTGAAATTAAATCGTTTTTATCTGCAAAACATACAGCCGGTCGGAAAACCCACGATCCATTATGTATTTTTATCACGTTCCCGACTCTCCTCAATAAGACACATTGTGTGTTTTATTGGCGAAGGCATTGAAGATGTGATTACAAAAGAATGCAGCTCTTACAATTAAAAGATTTACTCCCATGTTCAGTAGTGAGTGCCGACTTTAAAACGGTTTTTATACGAATATATTATCAGCGCAATGTGGACGTGCATTAAAGCAATTACACATTACGGAAGCAATCTACTACAAAATGAAACTTATTACGTCGATGCGAGTATCGACTCGACACGTACGTAAGTTCTCGTTCGTAATCTTACGAAGGCTGTAACAATCGTAATTTACGTCATTACCGCTCGTCATATTTATTATATTACGCCGAATACTGTTATTCGTACAGCGTTGAGCGTGATTCGTATCATTCATGAAATGTGACCATTCTAGCTGGCGTTATTGGATAGTTGCAGGCAGTTGAGTAAATATTGAAGTACTGCGATTAGACAATGGTTTCCTCACAGCTTATGATATTTATTAGGGGTGAGACACGTTAATAATCGCTGGGGTTATCATGCAACGGTCGCGACTCACCCCTAGCTGGGGGACAAAGGTTAACGTATTCACTTATCTACGCGCTTACGCCACTAACGAACAGAGTTGATCGCTCGGAACGCTAACTCCAACTCACCACTTGCCAACTCACCACTCATGGCTGGCAAACATTTTTTAGCTCCCTGGATCATGAATGTCAACTTAATATTAACTGTATGGAGAGCCCGTACATGATGTTAGTGTAATATCAAAGGAAACGTCTGTTATTTTAATGGGGAAAGAAACTTGACAAAGGATGTAGTGCTGTCTTGTTAGGAGAATGAATGTAAATGTAATAATAATTATTTATCTCGAACACTTATATTTATATTGAAATAATGAGAAATTATATAAGTCACTAATCCGGTTTGCAAATATCAACCGGTGTACTCTTTGCAAAACATACCAACTTTAGTATGCTAATAGCACCATTTGTGTTCACGAGCGAGCCTTGATCTTTGGCACCTTCCCTCGAGCGCACCCCTTCAAATCAACATAAAGCGCCACCGCTTACACAAACAGCTCATCACTAAGTTTATGCGTGTTTCAAGTGTCCATTTGAACTTTTTATTATGTTCAAATTTGCGTGTTATGTGGGACACGCGCACAACACGCGACCCGCATGGGAGAGCCGAGGGTGCTTTTTGTAACAATCATTATTCGCAAATGAATACTGTCGGCTACGAACACTTTTGTTGCGCCGTAAAACGAATGACGATAAAGTTATGTGCCTTCGTGGTTTCGTTATGGGAATACTTTATTTTATCCATAAACTCCTCCGCCCAAGTCATAAACTGTAACGTGCTATAAGTATCACTTTTAAGGTTGTCTTCTGCCTTGAAATGGTTTATTGGAACCTTGACGTTTTAAACGATATGAATAATGTGATGGACTCCTTCACACGCACACATTAGTCTAAAATTAGACTGAGTACTGTACCTACAATATAATAAAGGGGCACTTATCATGAATCACAAGTCAACGGCCAGATAAAACGAATCGTCTCTGTTTGTGTTGTAATTACATCGTCTTAACTTGTTAACAGATATGAATTCGATAAATACTCATTGGTTTTTATCGTACAACGACCCCGTCCAACCACTGGCTGCCAATCAATCCCATACTACCGATAACATAATGGACGAATACATGAATGCGTGAGATGAAGCCCGCATTTAAATTTCACTTTATATTCATAAGCTCTTTAACACACCGCGATACCTTGATTCGCTGTTATTGTTGTACCAGTGAACTGATAAATATTAATCCCGTCCTCGTAAACACGGATCCCGCAGCCAATCCCGCGTGAGGATGGTTTTTGCGCAGGACGGTGGAAAAATTTTGAATTTCAAAACTGTACCGAGTTGTTTCGAAATCGGAACATCTTCCTCAGGTTTAATATTCTTGCTTAACTGTTCTCGAGTGAAATCGCATCCAGAATTGGAATTTCGTAATTTTTCCCATCGAAATGAGGACGCGGTGAATAAATCAGTACTTTCTCTAACCTCGGATTCGCACACACTCAGTGCTAATTATTAGGTTTCTTTGTGTGATTATCATTGAACGTTAATTTGTAACCAACTCTGTATAATAAGGATTGATTTGTGGCATCGGATTTAATTTTAATCTCTCCTTGTTGGCTTTTGAAATATCAGAGGCAAATCGATTATACATTTTGTAGTAATAAAATAGTGTCGAAACTTGTTGCGCAACGGCTGAGGACGCCTGGTGATGCTGATGAGTCGTCGTTCGCTTAAGATTCATAGCGTGATCTCGTTTGAGAAGTGCAATTTAACTAATAATTTTTACGCTTAAGCGCCGCCGCCGTAATTAAGTATCTAGTTGGCGATTAGGGTCACGACTCACGACTTGATTCCCGGGCGAGCGGAGCCTCATTCAATTTTCCGCGGCTTTACTTTGAAGTAATACTGTTTCCGCTGAGATGAATTTGTTTACGTTGTTCTTAAGTGAATTTATGCTAATTAGAAAAATAAGACCCAAAGCTGCTTCATGTCGCTGCTTGTTCAGAGGCTTAAAATTATAAACACGGAATTATTTGTAGGTAAATTAAAGTTTGGAATTATTTGTTGTTTTGGTTATTCGAAAGATCCTGCTTGTTATCTAGGAGAAAGAATAACAAACAGTTCTTATCAGCTGGATGATAAACGTGTCATCCAGCACAAGTCGTTAAAGTCGACCGAGATGAGAGGTCGAAGGTCATTATTTTTATTACTTTCTTGATATTTTTATTTTATTTATACATCAGGCCGACTTGTTCCAAATTAAGCCTGATAGGACTGCGAAGTTATATTTCTTTTATATAATCAATTACTTCTTCGTTATCGAGCTGAACTGGTTTTGATACTGCTGAAACGTGACCGAAGCATTAAAATGAGGGCCATTTGTCTGTATCTGGCGTACCTATTTCTTAAATGAACGGAGGGTGCTAAATGCCAATCATCTTTTATAGTATAGCGATATTATGTGATACAGATGATGTTACTTTCAGAATCGATCTGGTTTTTTCAGTCTAAAGCATTTCATAGTAAAATAAAAAAAAAAATTGTGCTATCTATATATATAATTTTATTTATCATTTGCATATATTTGTCAAACTTGTAATACTATAAAACCAACCAAACGTGTGTGTCGGACCACGCACAATGAAGGGTAGTTGGAATGAATTTATCTCAAGAACAAACTTAACATTTTAGTAGAAAATCATATTCTCCCATACATTGCAACTGCAAAAATTAAGTTGGTCGACTATTACTCGTACTCGTAAACTTGTAAAGCCTACTTAGCTGTGATAGGTCTTCTTTTATTTTCGTTATACATACTACTTCCGCGAATTTTTTCACATATCCATAAGCAACCATTTAGCTGGCAGGAGGACACTTGGCTCTAACAAAAATTAGCACTTTAATACTTCATATTTCACAAACGGATCCCTGAATCGAAAAATGATTTTCACAAACTCGGAATATTTATTAAAGACCTTTGCAACGATACCCCACACCATGGGGTAGACGAGACAAAAAAAAAACATCCTCACTTTACGTGTGTACCCTAAAATATTTTTTTCTATATTTTATTTTACCACTTTGTCGGCGTGATTAATATGTATATCCATGCTAAATTAAAGCTTTCTAGTACTAAGAGTCTCTGAGCTAAGCTGCGGACGGACGGACAGACGGACAGACGGTCATGGCGAAACTATAAGGGTTCCTTGTTGATTACGGAACTCTAAAAATCTGGGAAGGTACCAAGATTTGACTAAATCTAAGCACAAAGCAAACTCAAAATGTATTTTTAACCGGTGACTCACACACTTCCTTAGTTATAATCAGGCCATTATTCAACTTCGCATAGTGTGTAACAGGGCAAACACTAGGTATTTCACTTCCTCGTTTCCAAGGAGGAAAATTTCATTGAAAACGAACCAGTTCCGAGCCGGCAATCCACTGATAACCGCTGAATCAAGGATGTTGTCAGAAATAATTGAAATTTTTTCCACGTGTGCTATTTTATTTCCCGACAGTGAGCACTGATCACATTCGACTCGTAATTAAATGGCTAACAAAAGATCAAGGTTATGTTCTGAAGATAAAACTTTTTGTTGATATTCGTGACCAAACTTGAATAATGGTAAAAAATCACCGTGTAATTGCAAATAGGCCCCAGAATAACGCAAACTGGCATAGCGACATCAATGGCGTTAGCTACGGAGGTACACGAAAGGGTAAGTGAACGAAAGAAGCAGAATGCCAAAACGTACCAATAGAACAGGCTATAGAAACAGAATGGGAAGTACATGTTGATGTAAATAACTTTCAATTGAAATTGAAAGCTGGAATTAAGTTTATACTTATTACGAGTAAACTAGAGGAACTAGATTAGTCAAACAAAGAACTAGTGAATTAAGATTCTTAACAAGTCACTTTTAAAAAGACAATAGAGACTCCAGGAAGTAGGTTCTAGCTTCCTTTTGTGATATCAAATAATGAACTGCAAACGCTACTCAAAAAAACAAACTACATTACTTAGTCAAACCAAGTTTTCTATAAAAACAAGAAAATATAGGCGTTTAAAGACTATAATGGCTCGTCTATATATCTAAATAACAGCGCCATACACTCAAATGAGCTCCACAACTACATTAGGCACCTAAACACGCCCATACAGTGTTCATCATGATACGGAACACTAAGTACGGAATAAAATTACTGAACGAGTCAAGTCAAGGTCAAACCACATGCGGATATGGCGGCGTGCGGTGTTACCAGCCCACGAATGTGTACAGTCGACAAAGGAGTGTGGTATACGGGCAATAAATGAATAATATCCTCCAGGCTTGCACGATACTGACTGTATCCTTTTAAACAAAAGACGAACGATTTCAATTTGACTACAGCTACATACACAACAGGCGTATGAAATGGGTCAAAAAGGAGTTATTGAGCAGCCTGCATACTTATCTGTTTTGCTGTTAGTACTCGTAAGTAAGTAAAGTAGGTGCTTCAAATCATCAGATCTTCTTACACTGCATACCAAGGACGATGATTGTTCATCATATATGTATTTATAGTTTTTAATTTTTCAGATTATTATTCCGAATGGAAAATTAGCTTAGTTATTATCTAAGTAATTACGATATGTATACGAGTAATGTTAACGTAATCATGTAATCAAATCTATGTTGCTTATTTTAGTTTTAAGCTTTGGTTATGTATTAAGTAAAGTAGGTAAGTATACAAAAGTTTTGCCCAAATACAGGTTTTACAAGAGAAAATGTTGAAATGTTTGTATTGAAACGGCTACGCCTCATATTTTGACTAAGGTGTAGAGTATGTGAAGTTAAGGCTTTTAGAGTTAGAGCGTGCAGATTTAGAAGCTTGGCTCTACATGACATCAAGGCCAATTCTCGTAATTCAAAACGTTCAAAATCTAGTCGCAGTCTCAGCGATAAATAAATGTCAAAAACTTGTCAAACAGTAGGGAAATTAGAGGCATTTTTGACAGATTGAGATAGAGATCTGAAGGCCATTCTCGTAATTTAAAACGTTCAAAATCTAGCCGCAGTCTCATCTTGGCGACAAGCAAATGTCAAAAACTTGTCAAAATGTAGGGAAATTAGAAGTATTTTTGACAGATTGAGATTGAGATCAGACTGTGAACATTCTTAAAATTACGAGAATTATCTCTCAGACTGTGAAAGTTCTTAAAATTACGAGAATTGTCCCAACTTTTTGACAGTGCGAGACATATGTGGTCTCGTCTTGGCAAAATTTTACATGAAAATATTTTTGGTGGGACACTAAATTCTAGAATCTAGATCATAGAGGATTTCCACATTTTGCGTGTGTATTGGTCCATGTAACATCGGGTGCAAAAGGTAGTCTGCCAAGAATAACCATCCTTGTTTCACATTTCTGTATTATGTGGTCGTAAATTATGCGGCCGGCATTGGTTCTAGCACCAATATACCGATAAGCGGCGCTAATTTACATTAAACACCAATTTTTACGTAATATAAAACTGGTATTGGTTGTATTAGTCTAATTAAAAGAAGAATCATAAGTTCATAACACACAGTATTATTACAAGTTATTAGGTAGCGTGCTACCTACCTAATAAGTTGTAATTTCATATTGATTAAGAGGATTTTATTGAAGTGTTAGTTAACACAGCGAAAGGCGAATCTCTTACGAGTGTAAGTGTGCCAAGTGGCGCTAAGTAATAGTGTTAGCTAATAGCAGTTACATTTTATGATAGCAATCAAGAGCTTTTCTGTAAAAACGTTTACGTGCACTGAGTCTGTACAGCGTGTTGCGTATACGCGTAAAACCGCACGAATTCACACGATGTTACCAATCGTTATGAACTTTATGAGTTATCGAACAAAGTTTCGCTTGATCAATTGCTCCAACACCTTACGCTACTTGCTTTTTTGTGCGTCCACTGATTTGGTGGTTGCAGCCGGTCACGTCTAACGAGATAAATTGATGCTCAAGCCATGAACCAAATGAGTGTTTCAATGATATAACTTGATGTATATCTGTTCATACATAAAACGCATTCGAGAGAAGGTCTGTTGTATAATGAGCAGTAGTTACTCGATCACACAGTTGTAAAAACCTTCCTACCAAATAAAAAGCTTGATAAATTAGATAAGTATAATAACATTATTAGTACGTATTAAACACCGACTTACATCATAATTAATATCGACATGTATTTGTCTGTTGCTGAATACTACAACAATTTAAATATAATAATTATTATCATCGGCAATTATTAAATGTCGCGTTGCGTCATCGCTATATAACGAATTTGTTCGTTTGACTTTTCTGTACTAAAATTGTACAGCGTATAAACGTGTAATAGAACAACTTCCTATTGTGTGTGTAAGTGTGTAAGTAAGGCAGTGGCATAGTGTTGAGCTATTATCTAACAGTGAAAGTGTGAGTGTGTGCGAGCGCTGACGTAACGCGCCGGTGCGCCGCGCGCGGGCGCCGCAGCTCGCTCCACTCTCACTGCCGACGATTGATGCTGATTTTCAAGTAAACAACTAGGAAGTTCCAGGTGAACTGGATATTTATTAATTCCTTATTAAGATTAAAGCCAGCTTTATAAGGAAGTGCGTGAAATAACTACATTTACTTACATTCGATAATGTTTAGATAAGCAAGCGCGTTGAAGTCTTTTGACTGACACGCTATGCTCGTGGCTTATGTAACATCTTTGTGCATTATTTACATAATGCCTGCGCTCGACTGCTGTTTCGGATACATATTATAATTTTTGACTAATACCGCTTTATGGTTATGGTAATGCGTTATTACATTTTCTTCTATGTTCGCATTAAGACGTTTTATGTTTTTGTTGTATTGTATGCAATGCATTACTTCATTCATTAACAAAATTAGGTAGTTTCGTAATTTAAATGAGATTTCTTATAGCTATAAATATAATAAATAGGTAATGGCTTAGCAATAATGACTATAATTTATAATATAAGCTTTTTGTGTCTCTATTTATGAGCAAAGATTTTTCTGAACAGGCTTGGATATGTACCTTCCGTTATATATCTTGGTACTATGGTGCCGAAGGTCCATATTTAGGGTAGACGATGACTGGTAAACTCCTGTGCAGTGGAGTGGAGCACGCCACGCACTGCCCAATTTGAGTCGCCACGCTTCGCCGCTCAACTATTTTCAGTCTTAAACTTTTTGCTCAAACCCGACCCACTCTAATTTTATAGAGCAGGATTAAATCACAGCATGATATTTAAATAAATATTCGATACAAGTTCATTTACTTAATGATATTCAGCTAAATTGGTGGGCTGTGCTGTAGGTACTATTCATTATAATTATTCTTCCTTAATTTTGCCATTAATACTATGTTTATAACTATGTAGAAGCAACTTATCTAATAATGTTGCCGATTCCCTTGTTCACAAACTAAACTAAATTTAAGTTCAGTGTATCTTTTTCTCTATATTTCATTGAGATTAAGAAAAGGACGGAAGATAAATTTTAGTTTAGTCCTGTCAAATTAATCAGCGCCTGACACTACTCCATACAAGTTTAGACGGTTTGAGCGAAGAACGTAAGAAACGCAAAATGACAGATAAGCGAAAACTTGCCTAATAAAAAATTACGTCAATTTACGTCAGGCGCTGATGAATTTCACAGGACTAATCTAAAATTTATCTTCTGCCCTTTTCTTAATGAAATAGAAAGAAAAAGATGCACTGAACTTGAATTTAGTTTAGTTTGTGAACAACAGATTCTGTACCAGTGGCAAGTTTTATGCTTTACGATCTCTATTTCAATTTGCGTACGGATACAGGTGCAATAATGTCGTCAATTCATCTCTATAACGTAAACATGCATCTTAATCGGCGTCGTAACTCGTGTGGCATAACATCGAGTGCTCGAGCGAGCAAGAACTCAAACGTTCGATGACGTCACCCGTCATTTTACACGGTCTATACCAACATTCTTCGACGTCGTCGGCAAAATGAGGTTAGGCGGATAACATACAAATCTGAACAAGTTTTGTAAATAGTTAGAATCGGTTATTGTAGCCTATCTTGTGTTACCTCTCGTTTGCCCGCCGTTGAAATGTCACAGAAGCACACGATGACCTCACTCTGATGTTACATCTTGACATTTAGACATTTAGAAGGCGCTCATCTACTTATACGTATGTGCACGTTTTGTTTGTTTTATACCTACTTTTGAACAATTTTCAAGACAAACATAACTGTAAAAGCTCTATCAAAGATTTGTATGCTGGGAAGTACTTATGCTGGAAGAGATTTCTTTTGAAATAAACAACACCTTTGTACTTATTTTTACATTACTTTCTTCTTGTATGTTTATATTATGTGTGTACATAAATGGGTAAATAAATAAATTGATGCTTTGTCACTTCTAGTATTCCATCAGTTTTCATCAGCTATCTCATGAAACCTTAAATAAAATGCTGTTTCATTATCTGTGTATTAATATAATATCGCTGGGTAGCCACATACACTTATCATCGGTATGTAAAAGTAAATATGTGCTGAGTGCTCGTAAAATATCACACGTGTTGAACCTATGTGCGAAAGTAGATAAACAAACCTTATTCACACTGTCCCTATAACCGTCACTAAGTAGAACATAATATTATGGAAAAGTTAAGGTCAGGTTAAAAGATTACGACAAGCTTCATTTGTTACAATTTCGTCAATCATATTAAGTGTGCCGGAAGGCCCGCAGTGGGAAAATCCGTCGAAGAAATAATAAGCTGAACAGAAATATCCAAAATTATGCAATATGTTGTCATGTGTTGTTGACGCAACGCTTGTTTTCGTGGGTCGTGCTAAGTGTGCCGCGACCATTACGGTCAGCCGGTGGCCCACTGAGCCTCGCCGTGACATAACTGAGCTTCCGCCACCGTTCGTTCGCTCAGTGAAAGGTATAACGTTTTAACTCACATAAACTACAGAGTTACCGAGCTAAGACGAGTTCCTCCGGCAGTCCGGCCCACCATTGAGGTTTCCGTACTAAGTATAATAGTCAACACTCAAGCACTCGTCGCGGAAGTTTAACGACTCCTCAACAAAAAGTTTAAGGAGCTTTTAAAAGGTTGCGTTTTAAGGATGCCGGTGAAGTAACGCCTACTATTATAACATACGTAGTTACAATGATTAGGCATAATAAAGTACACGGCGAGCCAATAAACTGACTATAGAGTATCCGTGTGGTTATATCGGATAAATAAATGAACACAAGTTTCCGCGGTGTAATGCTTGTGTTGCAAGCGGAACTGTGAGTGGTTGCAGACTAGTCGTTGTTGGAATAGACACTTATCAGAGCAAACTGGCGACTTGTAATTTGTAACAGCCCTAATATTGTCATTCGGAATCGTAATTAAGTACTAAACGCGTTTATTCTAGCAAAACTGTTGGTTGTAATTGTAACTATACGGGCGTTCTAGTTACCTTGAAGTCAAGCCTATAACTAAGTTACGTTGACTTGTTATGCTTCATACCAAAGATTATTTTCAAATAACTCTCAAGTAAATTGCGTTGGGTGTACCGAAGGCAATTTTCCGCATTTAAAGAAAACTTCATTGAAAAGAAAGCCTATAATTTGATAAGGAAATAACTTCCGTGAAGTTAAGTTAGATTGGTAGTTTTAAAGTTTCAAACAAAATAAATGTACTTATAACATGCGTTTGCGTTTCAATATGTTGAAAGGCAATATTTGCGAATGTAGATACAGCAAATATTAACAGATTAACATTCTGTATTATTTTTTGTTTAATCACGTTGTTTAAGGTTTGCGGACCTTAACTTTAAGAAGACCCGACGAAGATAAATAATTTATTTTGTTGAGCTTACTTTGTAGTGCAGTAGCATAAGCATAATCAGCCTATATTGTTCCCACTGTTGGGACACAGGCCGCCTCTTGGTGAGAGGTTGTGTGCCGTGCCCGTAATCCACCACGCGGACGTAGTACGGGTTGGCAGAAGTCACACATCTTCGAATTTTTCGGTTCTAGGACAAGCCGGTTTCCTCGCTATGTTTTCCTCCACCGTTTTGAGAGCAGTGGTGATGAAATAATTTACACAAAGTAAAGCGCCTGTCTGGGTTCGAACCTACGAACTACACGTAAGTCGCGGCCGTCATCACTAGTCCACCACTGCTCGTGCAGCGGGATTGTCCGAAAGGGTTACCGCTGCCACAGAACATAAGGGGGCTAAGGAAAGAACACGAGTGGGTTTTAGTCAGTAAGAGTCTGCACTCCCTTCTGTTCCACCCTTAGCGGGACGGGTCATTTGATGATTTCCCATCCACAAAAAAAAAAACTAATGCTCGTGACCACCATTGCTCGCAGTGTAGTATTGACATTTATTTCAGTTGATTCGTATGTAAGGAAGCTAAGTGAAAGAAACCCTTTATCGTGTCGTGTGAGCCTAGTATCTTGGATATGTAGTGATTAGAGAATCAGGAACTCTATGAAATCATGTTTCTTTGAAAATATTCAAGTAAACGTATATTATTCAGCTTTATGCATTGATATACTGTATTCAGGGTGGCTAAGACGTCGAGGGGCAAACTGAAACCATTAATTCAGCACGTTTCTAGACCCCTTAGAGCAGACTTATTTCGTCGATTATCAAAAAAAAAAACTGATATTTCAAAGAAAAGTGCGATCCTACGCGTTCAAAATGTATGGAACAACAATCTTTTTTTAAATAACCAACGATACCTTTCAACGTAAGGTTCGATGTCCCTGCCACCCTTAATAGAACTGGATCCTGAATATTATTACTGAGATAATAGTTGCTATTAATACAGTATAAAAGCTCATACAGGATACAGACAATATAAGCAGCTGATATTCCAAATAAGGACCTTAAATTAAGAAAAAGTAAGATATACCATTTTATAGGTCGGGTAAAAAGTTTTTTCGTATTTTGTAAATAAGTATAAAGTTGTAGTAAAATCTCTTTGGCGTGTTGTTTGCATATAGGTATCAAACCAGCCGGTTTGATACCGTTAAATATTAGGTCGCACAGTGTACCGCGTAGAACATGCTAGGTGGACAATATTATTTTATGATATTTAACGATGCTTTTATATATAAGTAGTCATATTGAGGCATTATTAATAGTTTTTGGTATGATTTTGTAATAAAAAACAAACAAAATATATCTAAACAGAAAATTTTATTTAAAATAATAAACAAACAACAAAATTGCATTAAATAAATAAATACCTACAATTCAAATTAACTTAACCTAAACCTAATCATCAGAATCATCATCAAAATCTTCTGGTGAATCGTCATCATTTTGCGGCAATGTGCGACAATATGATGACGTTTCGGGTCTTGATGCTACTATGGTCGGGCTTACAATTAAGTTTAATACCTCTGCACATATTTTTTCCGGCTTTTTTTGGGGAATCTCACGAAGGCTATTAATCAAAGGGTCAGATGTTATTATTAACATGGACAGCAAGTCTCTATTCGTGGCAACACGTGAGCACTTGCGGGTGTTGTACTCCCTAAATCTGCGGCAATCTTTGTTACGTGCTTCTTGAGCCTCTTCGGAAAGCTGCCCAATTGGAAGCAATGCCGCTTTGATGACCTCAGTACTGTGTACTAATATTTTATGTACAGTAGCAGGCATATAGTACCACGAATAGAGACTAAGGTAATGTCTTCTAGTTTCAAGACAAAATTTATTAAATTCAACTAAGTTTATTTCGAACCCAGAAGACAATGTCCTCAAAATAACATCAAATTGTTTGATAATAGTAACATCCAACCCTGTGATTTGAGCGCTCATCTCAGCATTCTTAAAAAAGCGACGGGCTGCGTTTCCATCATTGGAAGAACCAAATCCTGGCTTTGGTTTATCTACAATGAGTCCCATTTCGTTCTTGAATTTCAACTTGATTTCTTCGGAACGAACCTTGATATCAGCTTTATCTCCGTCGCTTCTAGCCTGCCATTTCTTAATATTCAACTTATAGCTGATATGTAAAAGGCATTCAAAGCAACGAATCCAAGCATGAAGTGTAGATAAACCAAAGCCAAAATGTTCCTGATTGCTGTTAAACTTCGCGGGGTCATCGTTCATCGTCTTGGGGGTGGCATCACAGATGAAACACTTTTGAGATGAACGAGTTTCCGTTAAGGCGTTACATACCTTTCCGTCTGTCATTGTCAGAAGAAGTTCGTGTTTCACAGAGATTTGAGAATCACCAAAGTTGATAAGTGTTGGAAGAAGAGCATTAATTTCTTCCAACAATCTATTTGTCTCCGCTAACGTGAAGTCGTTCGTTTCCTTAGCAAATATAAATTTGATTGGGCGACAATACATAGTTGATGAAGACCGAGGATTTTGCCAAATAATTTTGGACCCATCATATAACTTAAGGGGAACGAAAGAAAATACGAAAAGAAATTCGTCCGTATCTTCAGTGTTCTCAAATTTCTGTTTGTATGTGCTGTGCCCAGAACTTCCATCACATCCCCATTTACTAACAAGTGTAAACGTTGAACTTGTTGGGAGGACACTGCTGATAACTTGATTCTGTGCTAATACTAGACGTTCCGCTGTTTTATTTAATAAGGCTTGCAAATTTATTTCAGCACGAGTTTCTGTTATAGCAATGTGCTCCTCTGCAGGGTAACAGGCCTGTTTGGATTTTACTACACTAAAATATGACGGAAACACATTATGTCCTGCCATTATGGACCACTTCCTAGTTTGTTTGTAAGCATGTGTTGTTGACTTAGAATCTATATAGTATGCTAAGGCTTCGTCACTACTTAACTGCCTAGGATCACAACTGGTATTTTTTGACTTAATAATATTATCTGGGCTCTCACTAATGTCTCTAATCACATGGGCAACTTTTCTTTGCCCTGCTGAACGCATAGCAATTTCGGCAGCAGTCACTAATTCACTGGCACTTCGAGATTCTACGAGATCCGACGTTTCTTCGTCTTAAACGACGTTTCCTCAAAATCTTTGCGAGGTCTTCCTGCAGATGTCACAGCCTCACTCGATGTTGAAGGTTGTGGGGCTAAAGAACTCACAGTAAACTGTATGTCTTCTTCATCCAGCCATGTCTTATTTGTTATTAAAAAACGCTCCTTCGATTTTCCCGAAGCCAACCATTTGGCTCCAATCTTAGTAGAAAAGTTAGATATTTTCAGCTTTATTTCTCTTTGGCTGCTTTCAGTAATGTCACCAAAGTGAAATTTTGAAGAAAGATAGTCATAAATACGCGACCGTTTATCATTCTTTGCGTGTTTCAACCACTCTTCAAAAAAGGCTACCCTTGAAATAGAGTAAACGTGTTCTGAAAAAAAAAGAAAAAAATATGTTGTACTGAAGTGTGCTGAACAATATGTGTAATTTTACAAACTACACAGTTATACCTACAATATATCTAAAAACTAGCCCGAATAGAGGCGAATCAATGTATTTCCTGAACGTTCTAAGTTTTCTTTATGAAAAAAATTACGCTAAAATTTATGCATCAAGTTAAAAAAATGCTAAAAATTCATTTAAATAGATTCTGATAAAAATAATATATTAAGTAATAGTACATACCCTCAGTATTAATATCCATCACAAAAAACTTTCACAATATCACTATAAACCACTATGAGATGTGCACAAATGTGTCGCTAAATTGCAACTGATTGCCGGAATGCTTGCATTAAACTCATTACCTGACTTCTGGACTCTATGACTCATCAGTTAAGTATTTGAAAAACAACTTTATCTCGGAATTTGGAGTTTGGGGGTGTTGATTGTGTTATGCAATTAAGATTTCCTGGAAATGAAAACTTGAATTTTGTCCACCTAGCATGTTCTAGGCGAAATACCGTGGGTCGGGGCAAAAGTATTTTCGTATTTTTCATACAAAAAAAAATTGTTTTAGGTTTCATTTTTTATTTATTTATAATATGTATGTGCCGTTTTGATCGATGACTTGTTGCCATCTTGTGGGCAATGCCATGATCCCATTGCTGTAGAAGTTTTGAGATTTTTTATCAAAAAAATCTGACAGGTAGTTTTCACTGTGTTCTTTTGAGGTTAACTTTATGCTTCCTAAAGAGTTCTGAAGTGACCGAAAAAGGTGAAAATCTGATGGAGCAAGATCAGGGCTATACGGAGGATGCATCAACACATCCCAGCCAAGCGCTCTCAATTTTTGCTGAGTGGCTATAGATGAGTGCGGTCTGGCGTTGTCGTGATGAAACACCACGCCCTTCCTATTCACCAGCTCCGGCCGGTTTTTCTCAATAGCTTCTTTTAACCTCATCAGTTGTTGACAGTAGAGGTCAGAATCGATAGTTTTACCCGGCGGCAAAAGCTCATAGTGGACGATTCCTTTCCAATCCCACCAAACACACAACATCACTTTGTTCCGAGTCAGGCCGGGCTTTGCCACGGTCTGTGGGGCTTGCCCATGCTTCGACCACGATCTTTTTCGGACATTCTTATGTAAGTGATCCATTTTTCATCACTCGTAATCAACCGTTTAAGAAATGGGTCGGAATTATTACGTTTCAACAAAGAATCGCAAATGGAAACACGTTGCATTAAGTTTCTCTCAGTGAGATCAGTGGTACCCAAATATCAAGTTTTTTCTTGTACCCAGACTTTTGTAAATGCCGTAAAACTGTTTTGTGATCAACATCCAGTTCTTCAGCAATATCATAACTACTAATATGTCGATCTTGCTACACTTTTTAAAAAATGGCACTGATTTTATCCGTGACAGGGCGTCCAGAGCGAGCTTCATCCTTCACACTAAAATTTCCTGACTTGAAACGCTTGAACCACATTTGTGCTACTCGTATTGATACCGCATTAGGTCCGTAAACCGCACAAATTTTATTCGCGGCGTTCGTCGCATTTTTACCTTTTTTGTAATAAAATTTTAAAATGTACCGAATTTCTTCGTCACATACGTTCATGTTGCTTGCTTGAAAAACAATTGAGAAATGGCGGGAACTAGTTTTTTTTTTAATTTATTGCATCTTTAGAATGTCAACATTTAATGGTATTAAAACCAGCCAGTTACATTCAGTACTGCCAAAGAGGTTTGATTACTAACAATAGATTCAAAATACGAAAATATTTTTGCCCCGACATTTTAAACAATAAAAAGTAAAAACGATTTCCCGCCACTTTTCAATTGTTTTTTGTTCCGCCAAAATGAGTGAATTTAACGAAGAAATTTGATACATTTTGAAGTTTTTTATAAAAAAGAGAAAATGCGACGGAAGCCGCGAAAAAACTATGTGATCTGTCAGTAAGAATAGCGCAAAGTTGGTTCAAACGTTTTCAGTACGGGAATTTTGATGTCAAAGATGCAGCTCGCTAAGGTCGCTCTGTTAGGTACGGAAAAAGTCGATGCAATTTTTGAAAAAGCGGAACAAAATCGCCGATATTAGTAGTTATGATATAGGTAGCTGAAGAGTTAGGAGTTGACCACAGAACAGTTTTGTTTTGACCCATTTGAAAAGGTATACAAAACAGCTCGATATTTGGGTGCCACATGAGCTCATTGAAAAAACCTAATGAATCGTGTACTCATTTGCGATTCTCTATTAAAACGTAATGAAACCGAACCACTGGTGATGAAAAGTGAATCACCCACGGCAAGAACCTGCGAAAAAGATCATGGTCAAAGGGCAGTCAAGCTCCACAGACTATAGCGAAAGCCGGATTAACTTGCAATAAGATGATTCTGAGTGTATGGTGGGATTGAAAAGGCATGGTTCATTATGAGCTTTTAATGGTTTAATTGAAATAAATGCTTTGAGTTTGAGTTTACCGCCGGGCAAAACCATCGACTCAACAAATTGAGAAAAAACGGCCGGAATTGATCAACACAAAGAGTCTTTCATCATGATAACGCCAGACCAAACACATATTTCGCCACTCAGTAAAAATTGAGAGAGCTTGGTTGGGAAGTTTTAATGCATCCACACTGATCCAGTCCTGACCTTGCACTTTCAGATTTCCACCTGTTTCAATCTCTTCAGAATTCTTTAGGTTAGGTTAACATCAAGGGAGGACTTTCAAAACTACTTGTCGCAGTTTTTTGATCAGAAGTCCCAAAATTTCTACATCAATGGGATTATGTCACTACCTACAAAATGGCAACAAATTATCGAACAAAATGGCATATATATTGTAATCAAATGTTAATAAACTATGAAAAAAAATGTCTTGAATTTGTATAAAAAATACGTCAAAACTTTTTCCCCGGCCTTATTATACACGATGAGTTATGAAAATATGTAGGAAGGCATTACTAATGATGTTAGCAGACAAGTTCACAGTTTACATCTATAGAGGTATGAGGAACAGGGTGTAAAGTTCACTCATACTCTATAGAAAAGGGAGGATCCTCCGACCAGGCAGGATTTTGTGACGTCAGTATGACGCGTTGTTCGCATGTGGCGTCGTTGTAGATACCGCTACATCATTTTGTGACGTCAGTATGACGCGTTGTTCGCATGTGGCGTCGGTGTAGATACCGCTACACATCTAATGAGTAAGTGATATAATTGTAGCGCAAGTTTCTACTCAGAAGAAGATCTAGTACTTCCGCATTCACTATAATATCATAACTAACTAGTTGTTACATTCACTCCATGAGTTACCAACGTCTCGGTACTTTTCATCATAATTTCAGCCTGTGTCCACTTAGGCCGCTCTAAACGGTCCAGGGTCCTATAAATCTTTGTATACTCTTTTTGAGCTAGAAATCAAAATCAAAAGCCATTTATTGAAATCAGGCTGAGAATCAGCACTTTTCGAATGTCAAAATTACATAAGACGTCCCCCAAAACCTCCGCCCATCACCACTTCCTAGTGCTTTAGCTGGGAAGAAGTGGCGCAACAAACTCCCCAGCAGCATAGCCGTCTGTTCAGTTAGAAACCTTGATTCTATACAATAGAAGATAAGCAAAGTAATTAACATTACGAGACACAGAACATTAAATTGTTTGCTAAATGTCAGCTAGCCTTATAGCTGCATAAAGTCACCTGAACAACGGGCTGTCTTCAGCTCTACGCCGCAGTCTATAAGTCTACATTCAGCATGACTTTTAGAGCACTGGAAAGAAAAGGAAACTTATATGTACATTTCCACCATATTAAAATTCATACTGAAAGTCAGAAGCATCCCCCCGATAAACCGAAGTACCCCAATAAATAGAAATAAGACCGAAGATCTGGAACAGGACTCGTACGTAATCAGCTTGATGCAGATAACGCAAGACTAATCATTGTGACAATCTATGCAGGCAACATATATCAAACGGTAATGATGATGAGGGGAACAAGTAATGACAAAAAGGAATGGACTCGAGAGTCATCATCATCCGCATAGCCTTTTCCCAACTGTTTTTGGGTCGGTTACCAGTCTAACCGGATGCAGCTGAATACTAGTATTTTACATGGAGCAACTGCCTTTCTGGCCTCCACAACCCAGTTACTGGGTAATACGACACCTCTTGGTAAGACTGGATGGATTAAAATAATGCGGACAAACAAGTACGAGCTCATGTGATTTTAACAGTGTATCACCACCATCATTGCTATTATTATTCGTCGTACACACCCATGGGTCGGATGCTTCTGAGAAGAGTCTACGTTGGTCATACGTAAGTACGTTCGGCGCCTCGGGGCCATCAGCCTCATTGCCACTCTTGCTGACTTGCTAATCTTTTTACCACGTCATTATAAGCTAGCTATTGTTGTAGAGCTCCCACCGAAACGAAAATATTTCATCAAAATTAAAAGTCATTTAATCAAATTAAGCTGAGATTCAGCACATTGTGGAGTCCAAATAACATAAGACAGTGGCCTAAAACGCCCGCCCTTCACCATTTCCTAGTTCACATCTATTTGTTAAGTTAGAAGATATTATCCGTAGATATGCTCTCATTCTCTTTTGTGCTAGTTAGGAGATATTATCCATAAGTATACTCCCATTCTCTTTCCACGTCTATTGCTTCCCCATTCTGCAGCAAGTACCTTCGTCTATAACTCATTAGGGCAAGCCAGCTGTTCGCAAACTTCGATCGTCAATTAAGGATTAGTTTTGCCCGTATTGCCCTTAAATGGCATTGCAATAGTTTAGGCCAGTGACTGAAATCTATCTATCTAGCCTCTTTCCATCTATGTTGAGGTCGGCTTCCAGAAATAACTGGATGCAGCTGAATACTAGTATTTTACATGGAGCGACTGACTATGTGACCGCCACAACCCAGTTACTGGGTAACACGATACCCCTTGGTAAGAGTGGTTGTCAGTCTTTCGGGGTTCTGACGACCCGTAACGATTGTATTATTTGTATTTAAGATCCAAGAATGACAACCGGGACCAACGAGACACGGAGAGGTCTCGGTATGAAAAAAAAAAGATGATCACCCATCCACGGCCCGACCGTGGTAAGCGTAGCTTAACTCGACTCGCGGACTGCCGCACGAGTACCTAAGTAACAAGTAATAACTGTATTACTTACAATTAGCCACGAGCCCATCCATTGACGCCATAGACTGAAATAATCCTAGCACTACAAATTCATCGCATCGTTCCCTGCAATGCTGCATAAGGAATTACTTTAGCTTTGATTCATTTTGTTTGTTTTCCTGTCTCTTCTATTACTCATTACAACTAATTAAACATATTAATCATAACAAACGTTACTTACTATTGTTCTGATTTATTTATTGTTGTGCAAAGTTATAATAAAATGTTTTTGTGTGTAGCAATTATTTCCAGTGTTACATAAAATGTATTTAAACCTAGTATATACTTATTGTTTTTTGTTATGAATATATTGTTGCGAAAATTTTTAGTGAAAGTAAATAGGTAGTGGGGTTCCCAGTAAAAAATGGCAGTTTTCCTTCCCGTAAGGAAAACGTGTCACTAAAAGATTGCCAAATAACGATGGCAAAATCTTTTGCAGTTATTTAGCTTCAAGCTGAATGAACCTTTTATATTTTCAAGTGACTTGAAAACCTGGAAATAAAAGCACACATACCTTATCAAACGTTGGAAGTTATTTCGGAAAAACTTCCACATCCAATCGAGAAACTTTTATTAGAAGAAATACTTGAAATTCTACGCGACCAAAGTTGAGAAAGGTCAACAGTAAAACTTAAATAGCACACAGGATCTAGGTGACCTAGATATTGCGTAAATGCCGCATACAAAATCATATACTCAAGCCCTCTATAAGTAGGACTACGAAAATAGACGAACATAAATGTATCACCAAACATTATTGATGATTTAATGGAGCTAGATTGGAAACAATGAAACAAGAGTCGAGTAATCAGCTCCAATATGTCTGGCGCGGGATAGAATTTCTTCGGAGAACAGTTCAATCAACGTTGAAACGTACCGAGCTTTAGAATATCGTATGTCAAAGTAATTTCGTTTTGATGAGTAACACTCTTTTTATTACTCGTTTTTTTTTCTCTATTTTACCATTTTGAGGCATTTTGTGGAGAGGATGGCCAAGTGAGAAACTTGTACCTTACTTGCCATCTTCCGTGCAAAAGGCTTCAAACTTAAATACTTAATAATAATTTTACTGACTAACACTAGCTATAAGATATTAAGTACTAACATTATGGATCTTTGTTAACCGTGTAAATACATTTTGTTTTGATAAATAAATAACAGGTAGTGTCAGGGAGATAATTTTATCGAGCAGTTTTTATTATTTATTAAGTAGATACTATTATATTGGCGAGTTTAAATTAATAAAGATAAATTGAATTCGATACTGATATAATGCAAAGCCATGACAAAGATAATACACATACAACAAGAGGAAGATTAAATTGTTTTCATAGTTAATTAAAAGAATAATTTATGACTGTTAATAAAAAGTCCAATGTCACGAACAGTTCAAAAACCCTCAGACCTTCAACCGACTATGCAAATATCGTATAGTGTGTCATCATCAGTCAATATAAACAGACAACTAGTGTCATTACTTGTATTGGTCAACTTGAGCGCAATGACGCGAGCGGCGGCCGGCCAGCTAGCTACTGAGCAAACCCAGCAATTGGCTCAACGAGCTACATATTATACCTATAGATACTTAATTTACCATACGAACTATTTAAAATGTTGGCTATTGTGTAGAAAGTATTCGTAAAATAGAGAAATCCTATTAAGTTCATTTTTATTGACAAATTCGTTAAGAAATTGAGGAAAATTATTTGCTCGATTGTCTCGTCCTACACAAAATCAAGGAAAATAGTCCGTAAGTTAATTGTCATCTGCATTCACAGCATCCTACACAGTTGTAAATTTTGATTACGAGAAATCGAATTACTAAGTTCTCTTTGGAGTGAAACTCTACATTACATTGCAGTTGCACCTCAGTGGAATTTGCACCAATGTCCAAGTTGCAGAATTTGTTTCGCTAAACTAGGTTAAAAAGAGGCTGGAATTTAAACCAACTAAAGAAAGCGTGGGGATAACATTGATTGATTTAAAATTGATGATGAAAGTCGTCATTTCTTCTTATTAACCTAAATGAGGTAATTGAAATCAGCTAATGATACACACGGACACTTGCGCAAGAAAGTAACGTGTAGTAGTTTCAGACAATCAAGACTACGGTCTGTGTGTCACGAGACCAAACGCAAAAACTATCGCGTTGACTGACAATTACCCTGCAACTGTTTGATTGGCAATTAAATTGAAGAGATGCACTTATTGTATCAGCTGCGAGTGTGCTGATGCACGTCTCATGATCATCACGACTCCATGCGATGCTCTACGAGTACCAAGGCCACTACGAGCCGCGTGATTGGTGGAGTGGCGCCTTTGGTCCAGCCGGCTAGGGTCAATTGATGGCTAATTGTGGAGTCGACGACTGAGCTGGCCGTAGCGAGTCGATGCCCAACGATACAATTTTGTGTTGTTGATATTTTTCTATCAATAACATTCTTATTTGCAGCGCAGTGCTTTCTATTTCTGTTTATTATTCGCTTTTTGTTTAGCAAGTCATTGAGTTTCTTTTATGCTGAACTTATAATTTCCTAGTACTTAAATACCTAAGAACTATTTGCCGCAAACTGAGAGTCCTAGAATATCAAATTCATAGACAAATATCCATGATTGTTACACCGATAAAAACTAATAAGTGGTTGAGCCAATTATGATTGTGTGCTTTATGCCGCCGGTACATTGGTCTAAATAAAGATTGATATCGAAACCGTGGATTACAATTATCGTTATAAAATATTGGAATAATATCGGTAGGTTACAGCCGCGGTGAATATCGGCGCAGGCCGCACAGGCAGCGCGGGCGGCGCGCTATCGGCCACGCGGGCTGGGGTCGTCGGCTTGTGATAAGCGCGTATCAGCCTCGCCTCTACACGTCTCAACTCACACCATATATTTCAATTATTAACTTCAATGATAAAGTAAGATGTTAAATCGAATGTACTCATTTAACTTACATTGCACTTGAGATTTATGCTTTGTTTATTAGCCTCCACTGCCGCCAGTCATTAATGAGTGTAACGTACCTACTTACGTATAGGTATATGAATCGAGACACCATACCATTATGATTTCTATGAAAGTGACCGATATGTTTTATACTTTTCATAATTAGATAGGTGGTTATGTATGACATAACCTAAACGTTATGCTTAGTAACATCTAGGCACGTGTTTACTTACAGGGAAATACTCGTATTGTGATTAAATACATATTGGGCTCATACCTAATCCATTACAAATATAGAATTTTTCATAATTTACTAAAGGCCATACAAAAACCACATGGTAGGAGTTTAGTCTCTACTTACTTAAGTAACATTCACTTTAAAAATCATTAAGACAATATTATTTTCGCATCACCACCGCTATAACAAAAGAATCACAAGAACGAACATACCTACAACATTGAACGATAATTATGGTATAAAATATCGTTCAAAACTTAATAGAGCATTCCAGACTCCAGATGTTTTAGGTAGGTATCTAGTAATGCTGATGAGACGCGTCATTGATGAAACGATCAAATACAAATCAATTTAGACTCACCCATCTAAATGTCAGCTAGGCCGACCATTGCTTAACCGACTTGATAAATGTGTAAACAACATAGTTGCAACAGAAGGTTTTTAATTAACATTTTATTAACATGTTTTCAAAAACGATGAATTTAAAATGTCTTGACGCCTTTGTACTCAAAACATGATACCTATGGCCCAACTTTGTTTACTTGTGGACTGTGCTGTGTTTTAAATATGAAAATTTCATTCCATTTTTTCATTTTTTCAGATGGAGGAATCAAGGTTAGGTTTATCCTCATTTTTGTACCTACAGATTTCTCTCGAATGTTGGGTATTGTTTTCCTCTTTTTCAATATTTCTTTTGGGAAGGCTTTTAAAGATGGAATTGAAACAACAAGGAAATATAGATAACCTACATCTAAATAATTATATATAGCAGAATGGGCTCATATACTTCTTCAATATGGTAATATACTTAATGAATATGTAACAGTGACTACATTTTAGCACATGTGAGTGGTTGAAACTTCCGTCACGACACAGAAACGAACAATGATTCAACCCGCTAAACTATTATTCTATTAGTTTATGAAATTCAAATGATAATCATTAATAATGTTTTTTTAATTTATTTGGTTAACCGTCCAATTCAAATTGGTAATTGTAACGTCATTGAAAAACTCCACACGCGATGATCGTGATCTCACAATTTGACTGCGTAATTGTGCGGTTGCTGATGTTTCGACTCAAAATGGATCAATCAAGAACATGAAATAACAAACTCAATATGAACGGAAATAAGAATAAGTATCAATAATATCACAGGCCAAACCACAACCCAGTTTAAGTTGATAAGCGCAATATTAATTAATGGTGTCGACGATAATGTTTTATATATCTACGAAAGCGAAAACAATCCGTTTAATTTGGACACCAGATAAACTTGTTTATAATAAGATGCTGCGGTCTATGTCCTGGAAACATGACAGTGATCTCATAACTGTTCCAGAAATAAACTCAATTATCAATAGAGTACACTATTGATAATTGAGTTTATATGCGAAATGTAATTAGCGAAAAAAAATAATAATAGTCGATTCATATTATTTTATAGTATACAATATGTAAACGATATTGAGACAAGCATAATAAATATCATATCGGTTCTATGACTTCCTCTTATTATACAAAGTAATAATCTTAATACCACATTATGCTAATTACATAAATGGACTCTGGATTGGATACAGACTGACTCAATGCGAATAAGCAATACCAGTTTGGATTTATTTCAAACACGCACAAAGCCGGTCGATTGGAGTCAGTCGGACGTTTGTAAGTGGTATCGAAATGCCGAGAGATCTTATGTAATATCCCGCTAGTCGACTATTTCGTTGGCAAAAAAAAAAAAACAAAACATAAATGGCTGCTCTCATTGTTTCCGTCCACACGGGCGCGATTTATGTGGCAGTTTAAATGGCCAGGTCTACTTCAGATTGTACCTAAAAACATAACTTGGCGAATGCACGCTTTGTTCTCGTCCCAACTCTGCGGGCGTCAGTTTTTTTCCTAGACCCTTTTGTTCTTAAATTATGTTAGTTCGAATCTCTAACGAACAAACAAAAAACTTCCGATGATGAATCGCCGGCGATGTAACTTTAATGATGTTTCCTCGGACTTGTTCGTGGATCTTAGTCAACGTTTCCGACGAACTCTACCATTACTTGGGATTCGTAAATCGGTTCGCAATAACTTTACATTTTCATTTCTTTTAACGTCCAATTCGAGAGAACGGCAAAAGGTTTTACTGCTCACGTTTATAGGCCAGCATCCCTTGATCGTAAAGCAGCGCTTGCGCAGGCACGCCGCCGCGGCGCGGTCGCGTGATCAAACCGGTTGCGGGGGTAACATTGTTCATTATTCAAATTAGTGCGTGCTGTTATAATACGAAGCGAGCCGTTCCAACCGCGATTAGGTGCTCGGGGCGGGCTGGATCTGCAGTTTGAAACACTGTCTTCAAAGTTTTTATACCAATACTGGTATCGAATGAACGTAGTTACATTCCTCAAGAAATTTGAATTTTATTCGTACCTACCGATCGCCATTAATTTTTACTCAAGATTAAATCGGTAAATTAATTAGTTTATTTATTCACGCGTTCACATTATCGTAGCTCCTAGGAAACTTGTTTGTCGACCGTCATAGTCACGAAAATAAAACAAAGAGACCAAGAACTTTCCGTAACAAGCGATAACTTATGATAAACGTTGCAATGATCGCGTCATACGAGTACCAATACTTCCTAGTTGTAAACTGTCAGTAGAAGGGGGGTAATATAATAAATGGCATGTGTATATCGTCGGCGACACCGCGTCGCTTGTGAGGTGGAACCGGTCCTAAACTTCCTAGTGAGCGATCAGCGTTATTGGAACTATTAGCGAATCGACCAGCCGACGCGTTTATGTCTGCTTATTGCTCTTTACTTTTGATGCAATTGATTTGAGATAATAGTTATTACATTTCTCAGAATCTCCTACAACTTAACGAGTTAACACTGAACATCGTTTCCTCTTGGTTAAATTTTAATTCGTCGTGCAGCAGACTATCATCATGCTCTGCGATAAAAACGACCGCAAAAAGTTTTCAGTTTACTTACTTGTTTTGTAATTCAAAAGGGTTTTTGTATTCTCCGTCGTAAATTTTCGCTATAGGTACTTTTTGCATGTAGGTAATGCACAGTATGGTTTCATTTCGCAATCCTTCCGTTGTTGGTACTTTTGTTGCTGTTGGATAATAATATGCTTGCATAATACCGACTCATACACAATCTAAATGACAGGTTGAGTACTTACAGAATCAAGATATTCTTCAGCATTTCATTGTTTATTTATTTATTTATTTATTTAATACTTCAAGCACATAAATGTACAGAGGCGGACTTAATGCCATAGGCATTTTCTACCAGTCAACCTTTGGGTGATGCAGAGACAAACAGTGGTAGGTGCAATCATGAAAATTGAGGAATAAATATTTTAAATATAAAGATACGCATAAACCTATTAAAACTATGAATACAATATATACCTTATTACATATACATATATAAGCACAAATAAATATACATAAATACATGAATATACTTACCGTACTAAAAATAAATAAGACAAACAATGAGAAAATATTACCGTTGTGATGATACTGCCATCTTCTTGCGAATGAGCTCACGAACTTTAACTTTGACTTCGTTCATTTTTATAATCAGTTAAAATTTGATAAAAACAAATATGGGAAACAGTAAGATAGAAAGAAGAGCGGGGGACGGTTTTTCATAGTCAGTGATTAATAACTTCCCGAACTTTCCTCAATGTTATAAAAACCAGTTTGATGACAGACTAGCTGTTTTAAGGTTTTTATTGAAAGAAAATTGTTGTTACTTTTCGCAATAAGTTTGTGGGTTATTGCAGAAAAAGTAATACTGACGTCTGGATCTCATTAAGGTTAAATTTCCTCTCACAAGCTATCTGACGGGAAAGCGGAAGCAAGAGAGGAAATAACTTAGAGTTATTGTGCAGGAACATTGCTGGGCCCGCAATGCCGCCTCAAGGAACTCCGCATAAGTTCTATTGATATTCTTCGTACATTTACTTGCTGTATCGTTTACCTTTAAAAAGGTAATTTTAAATAACATAATTATGTGGATTTATGCAAAGTCCACATAATTATGTTATTTAAAATTCAATCAATCACAAGAAGTGGATTTTTCTAGTTACGAGTTAAATGCACTTCTAAGGCAAACCTGAGGTGAATAGTTAACAAAACCGTACCATATAGGTAGTGTGAGATACATTGCGTAAGTCTAGTTTATTATACAGAAGCGCCTATAATTGTGTCCATTATGATGGAAAAATACAGTGTGGGTTTATGTCTAGTCTAGTACAACTTCCTTATATTTTTCATACATTTACCTGTTATTAAGTGACTCAAAGAGAACTGAACGTACGTACGTAACATGCTCGTTATTCTGAATGAAAATCGTAATTTTCTACCCTTTTACAGTTTCTCTCGGTGTCTACTAGCCAATTTGTGTTTTGCAACTAATATTTCCGCTGGTTTACCAATTGTTTGAATGCGAAACAATACTGTCACCTGCGAGTATATACCGCACAGAACCATTGCAAAAGCGAAAATGGTATTAGTCAGGTCCTGTTCATAGTTTTGTTTATTGTTTACAATGAATAAGTCCAGTGTGATGGAACGTAAATAACAAGATTCTGTAAATTATTGAAGGTAGGTATATTTAATTCATTAAGTGATTATGAACCGCGTCATAATTAACGATCATTAAACTCTCGTTACTAGAATGATCATTCATTAAACTATAGAGATCTATTAACATGATAATAAGCTAGTGGTGGAGATAATATAGAATTTTCCTTAGTTTGTATCAAAGTCTCGTAGCAAAGAAAATTAAAGGTAGATATTGCAACAGATACGGAAAATACTTAGACTTTATAATCTTATCGTAGGTAAGTATATACGAGAGATACCTAGGAGATCAACAAAGCTGTTATGTAAATGTGCATCACGACAGCACAGACGATAGGAATACAAGAAACATTAATAGGTAAGTACCTATGTGGAATGAAACTGTCAGCGGGAAAAAAAAATAAAGATAATGTAGTAACAGATGATAATATTGAGAAGCAATTCATTTGTTAGTCAATTCCACTAGCCTGTTCTGGCAACAATTACGCCAAGTAGACGTGAGCTGATAACGGCATGCGATAGTCATTTATTCTAGAATCCAATTAGTTGGTATACATTTGAAACTGTATACTTACAAAAATCGAACGCAAGCTAATTATATCCTTGCTGATAATGTTTCATTAAAAATAGGTTAACGAGTCCTTAATCAATTGTTTACGTTTGTGGAGGAAAACGCGACTCTGTGTAATAATGTTTGCCAGAAAACATTGTTCCTGACCACATAGCAAATTATTTCTTTTATAGGTTGCAATAATTGGATGAAAGACTCAAGGTTGCAGTTATTAAATTATATTTTTTGAAGCTAGTCTGCTAGATAGCGGATCTACTATAGAGGCTGGGAAAGTATTATGAATATAAAAGTGATATTCTTCTTCTTTTTACCCGACTACGGCGAAGCAAAAAGGAGGGTTATGATTTTGTTATGTGTTGGCTAGCATTCAGTTCATGTCATGAGCAGTGGTGACCCAGTGGTAATGGCCGCGACTTTCGAGTTGCAGGTCGTAGCTTCGAACCCAGACAAGCGCTTTATTTTTGTAAATGATTAATGACCACTGCTCACAAAACGGTGAAGGAAAACATCGTGAGGAAACCGGCATGTCCTAAAACCAAAAAATCGAAGATATGTTACATCTATCACATCTATCAACCCGCACTGGGCCTGCGTGGTGGATTACGGCCCACTCCCTATCTCAGAGAGGAGGCCTGTGTCCCAGCAGTGGGAACATTTTAGGCTGATTATCTTATGCATGGAAAAGAGACGAGCTAGTCTACAAAGAATATGGTACACACCCCCTAATTTAATTTTATCGTACATGTACGGTCACCAAATAAGGAGATAAGTAACCAGGGTCGTCGGATATAGTTTAAGTTTAGTAAGAAACCGGTGGATGTTATTGAATAAAATTTAATTTAATGAATAGGAAACAAACAGTTAAATTATCAAGTTGAATTTCATTCAAAAACATCCATCGGTTCCTTACTAACTTAAACTTACTACTTTCCTTAAACTTCAACTATATCCGACGACCCTGGTTACTTATCTCTTTTGGTGACTGTACCTAACATAGTAAAAGTGAATTGCTCCGTTTAGTGCGGACTCCAAACCTGCTATTTGGTTTTTCCAATCGGCAGTTAAGCTGCTCTCCTGTTGAGAATTGAAATAAAACAAGGTAATCTTAACAATCCCAAACTGCCATTTTACATACACTTACCTTATTATATTAGCATTACATACGATTCGTTTCCTATCATGGTAACTTTTTGTTCTCAAATAACAAAAAAAAACAACCGACTTCAAAAAAAAAACACAACAAAGTGTAAAATAACTTTAATTTTAATTTCGGAAGTCGGTGTCTTTGGTTTGGTATTTACGTTTTTGCCACCGACTTCCAAAATTAAAATTAAAGTTATTTTACACTTTGTAGTGTTTTTTTTTTTTAAGTCGGTTGTTTTTTTTTGTTAAAAAGTTTTTATTTTTTACTTTTTATAGTCAGAGTGCATCTCATGACAATTCCAATAAGCCCAAACACGGCTAGAATACATGGTTTTATTACGAAGTTCCGGTACCTACCTTCCAGCTTCATCATCAGATCGGTTTGATGGTACCATTTTCGTCAGAACCATTTATTTAAATTTGCTTCGTCATAGTCGCTTAACTATCTTAATCGAGATATCTTATCGCCACCCGTGAAATACTTATTATCATTGAAGAGTTCCTGTGGCTATCTGTGGTCTCCTTCATCAGTTCCACTTCACCAAATTATACTTTTTGAATGCAAATGCTTGACATGTTGATGAAAATACCAAAATTTCTATATGTATGCCTATAATATTTGAGGAGTTCCCTCAATTCCTCATGGATCCCATCATCAGAACTGGATTTTGACAAAAATGGGACCAATCTGGAAGCATATCCTTTCAAATAAAAAAAAAAAATCCAAATCGGTGCATAAATGACGGCGTACTGAGGTAACAAACATAAAAAAAAAAAAAAAAAAAATACAACCGAATTGATAACCTCCTCCTTTTTGAAGTCGGTTAAAAAGGAAAACAAGATAACATGCGTGCCCAGCGAACCAGAAATATAATATGTTTTTTAAGAGTATTGTCGTATATGTGTTCGTTAAGCGTGTATGTTCAGAACTGGTAATCGGCAATGGCTCAGTATTGTCTTATTGGAATCTTCATTATAATTTGCCAGGTGTGCTGCGGTCCTTCTCGGCGAGCCCAACCAATCGGGCAAACCGCACCGACTAGATTAATTATATCGGTAATTCTGTAAGAAAATACTTATTAAATGAAGTTTCTTATATTCTGCTCCGGTATACAAAGTATCATGGTAATATATTAACATAAACAAGCAGTCTCTAGAAGATTACGATTTAAAACAACGCAAAACACAATATTGATGCTGGAACTTTTGGTAGTTTACTCGACTACACAAATAATAACTTTCTACCTCGAGCAAGCAAGATAAACCTATTATTTTCTTGGAAGACTCGATATAGGGTCAATAATGACTTGTAACACAATAAAATTAAAGTAACCAGACTGACACGAGCAGAGTTTATTCATGTTAAGACCTGGGATATTCTGCGAAGATTTTTCCTGTAATACTTAGGTCTGTATTTTATAGCTGTTCCAGTTCCGACAATCCAGCGAATCATTGAATTAAATGATCTGTGAATACATTATGAAATATCGTTGGATAACTAGCGATTAGTTTACTTGGCTGTTTTTATTGATGTTGTTAGTTAAGAAACCAATGAAGAAAGCTGATTGGAAATTCATATGTATCATGGTTTCGTTGATGATAGGTAGTTATTTTATGTCTAACTGAGAGCTGTTGTATAGACTACTCAATACACAGACAGATATCAACTTTAATCCTCGATTTGATGAGTGCATTTCTAAAGGTGTGAGGACACAAACAAGTGAGGCATCGTCTGGTCAGGAAAACCACATGTGCGGTGTGATTTGAGAACATACTTTTATTTGTAAGTATTCTAAACTTGCCTATCTGGAATGAAGAGGTCCTTTTTTGGAGAGACTAATGTTCTGCCGTGGACTGCGATGCACTGGTTTTATTAATAATTTCTTGAGGGCGTCTTGTCTTACCCTTACAACATACTTAAGTTTTAATATTGTCAAAAAATGTTGACTAATCTATCAGCACATATTATATTATGGTTGTTGAGTCTAACCTTATCTAACAGCAAATGTTGACTAAGCTGGTCTGTGACGAAACAATTACGATTGCTCGCATGGGACTAATTGCGTGGATCACGTAAACTCCATGTTTTTTCGCACACACTCGCCGTGTTGTGCGTGCAGTCGAAGCACGATTTCATACACAAATATAGTACAAACTTGAGGCCATGTTGTAATTCAGTAATTATTACACAATGGTAGTAATGATATGAGCGGTATTGCAGTTAATTAGCCAGTCATTTCGTTTACAAATTCATTTTCCGAATGGTTGATAAAGGATCCTTAGGTTTAGATGAAAAAACTTGACAATGCAATAAAGTAATAGCCTCTTTTTCTCATAATACGGAAGCACTTATTATTTGGCTTCTTTTTCTTTTGAAACGTCATGTGGATTTAATTTAAGTAACCTACTTAGTTTTGAATTATCTACGTAATAATAACATGCATGATAATATGTTCACGTCCGTTCGTAATAACAAAAGTAGGTAATGTAGTACAATGTGCTACTGCTGAAGATAAATGTAACGCAGTAAAGTGTTACAAATACCACCATCATATCTCACCAATATTATAAGACAGCACTGACACGGAACAAAGAATTTTACATAACTTATGTACACCGTACCTATTACATGCGAAAGGAAGTCATAATTTTAACAAACCCCTAGGAAGGGAACACTGTTTATTCGGCTACGCAGTACAACAGGAAACAGAGAAACACGCTTCCTGATCTACCAAATACGTACACAAGCACCTATTGAAAGTATCGCCGGCCTCAGTTGGCCTTTCATCTTTTTTATTATTAATCCATTATGAATGTGTACAAGCAGCGAGAACCCGGCAGTAATCAGGAGGTCACCAGCGTCGTCTCGAGGTAATCGTTTAGCTGCCCTTTACAAACTGCCGATCGACCATAAAGGGAGTGGCGTAGGGCTAGCTGGATACTTTGGTCAAATAAGGAAGTCCAAGTTGAAGACCCTATGACTTTTAGAGCTTCCTACATCGACGTCTTCATCTGCAAATGTACCCAATTTATACATATGTCATGGTATCGCACTTCGCGTTGTCTGGGTAAGACCCATGCACCTTATATTTGTGATTCAGCTTTTGCAATTCTATAACTTTTTGTAAATGCATACAGATATAAATTGCAAGCTTTTATAAATAAACCTTACAGATCCTGAGATCTATAAGGTACCAGCCAACAGACTTGAATCCAAAAACAAAAGAAACGTTGAAACCTGGAAACGAAAGGTAGTAAGCCGCAACAATCTGCGAAATGCACAACTAAGTAACCTTTGTTTGCTCGGTGTTAATGAATGATTGTAGTGATATCATACACGTTAATAGTGCAAGGAAGTCTGTTCACAACAGCACGCACCGCCCCACGTGTCGTGGAATAATAAGCTTATCATTGCACTAACATCAGAGGGGAATTTATGTATTCTTTGTAAATGATCTAGCATTAAATGTTGCACACTCACCTGTTGCTCTTGAAGCACGTTGTCAGGTGGTTTCTTTTTTTCTTAGGGATGGAAGTCCCGTCCTAGGTTCCATAAAGAGAGCAAGGGCTACGATGATCTGTCATCTGTACAGCTAGGGCTTTTCACTACCTAATACCTAGTCCACTTTCGTATCATTCGTTGTAAAAGTACAACAAACAGAATATGCCAGATAAGAAGTAAACCTGAATAAAGAAAAACAAAAATATGAAATTCTTTGTTCTCCAAATGTTTTGTTGTTACTTTCATGAGCTGAATTTTTTTTATGCTACAATTTTCTGCGCAAGTCTGTGGAGGTCCTCATATCTTTTTGCGCATTCGAGTATACTCCAACTTCATAGAAATATAAAAAATACAAATTCCTGATTTCTTCTCAGAAAGCACATTGTACGCCAGACCCTGATTAGATCTAGTAAACGAGTGTTCATGAACCGTTGCCGGAAAACATCAGCCATTCAGCACATAATCATGCTGATGTGTTCCGGCAATGTATAATTAGGACGCTGCCCAAATCTGGCAAGCAGCTTCACTACATAGATATTCATCAAATGGGCAATATTCGTCCTTATCATACTTTTTTATAATATACTAGCGGCCCGTCCCGGCTTCGCACGGGTGGGAAAAAAAAAGAAAGAAAAAGCCTATATTAATAAGTGATAATGTAGCATTGAAATGGTGAAAGATTTATTAAAATCGGTCCAGTACTTTTTGATCCAATTCGTTACAAACATACATACAAATCTTTCCTCTTTATAATATTAGTATAGATGATAAAAATATCAACAACAATACAAGGGCCTGTCATTGTAGATTTAAATCAGCGTATGGAAGACAAAGAAATATCGTGTGGTATCGCTGCACTACATTTTGTTAATCTTACAAGGATAATTATAATACCCAAGGAATGTTATCCGTCAGTCAGTCCTTGAATCAATCAATCAACTCAGAATATTGCAGTCCACTGCTGGACAAAGGCCTCTCCCAGGTTGTGCCACAACACCTTGTCCACCTCCTTCCGCATCCAGTCCTTGGATGGGAACAACAATAAAATACGACGATTGGTCAATAAACAAGATGAATTCTAAAACATAATTTATCATTGCACACACGCAGAATGTAAATGATTGTGTACAAATGTGTTAAAGTTGATTGCGCTATTTGTTATGTTAGGTTCATTACATAAGTATGTAAAACAATAATTATTACTATCGGGTATCGCTCTGCATTGCACACTGCAGTGCTTTCGATGATAAGGACGTCGCGCCCGCATATTGTTTCACACAATGTTGAAAACATTACACAGTTACTACGAGCATGTAATGTTAGGGTGAACTCAATTGCATACGAATTAGACAATAGGTGCTTACTTCAAATGTGACGATAAGACAGCATTTTCTGTAGTTCGTACTGAGTTTTATGTAAACCTCTAAACAATCACAAAGCTAGATACTCTACGCTAATGTTTACGCCGTATAGCAATTTTATTCTATGCAACTTCCATTTAATCTCACTTCATTCGAATTTCGAATGAACCTACGTTAAGAAAAAATCGAGCAAAATATAGCGATGAGATTAAATTGTCCAATATGTAATTTTTGCATCACTTATCAAATAAGCAATACGTAGGTATTCGAATGTATGAGCAATCTAGTTAAGGATGTAATTTTAATTGCAAGCTGTCATCGAAATAAGTTGCAGACACGTTGTAAGATTTAATCAATCATAGAGCCTTGACGTCACAACTACATACTTTATTCTATTAATATCTAAGTCTTAGCAAAATAAAACAATAACAAAATAGTACAATGGAATCTCCGTTAATCATTTGAAATTAACTTGGCATTCATTTTTTAATGGGGGGTAATTCTATACAACAAATCATTAAGCTAGATCGATTATAATATTATTGTATTTATAATATTGAACAATTAGATTCAGAGTTAGATTATTAGTTTACGACCATAATATCATCTTCATTGTGTAGCCGGTGGTGAGTGTAAGCCATCTCAGACTTCCCGTTGGTTTCGTAAGAGGAAATAGTGATATCCGGAGGAAGGACAGCAGCTTCCACTTTCGTTACTAACACCATTATGTGATTGCTATCTGCATGCCAAGCGTGGTGTTTATTGGCGAAACCTGCCGTGAATTGTGCATTGCTTTCGTAGCAAGAACGCTACAGCAGATGCTGGACCATAGACTAACGAAAATCACTGGATCTACAAATTTCCGTAGCCATTTTATGATTCTACCTAAGTAAGTAGTAGTTCGCAGTCATTTCGTAACCGGCTGAATGGTAAAAAGTGGTCCGATAATTATTTAGGTGACTCGAAACGAATTTTATAGACCGTACCTAAACGAAATAACTTGCAGAAAAATGGTCTTTCACGTTCGATTGTTACAAAAAACAAGTGAAAATTCATGGTATGCAGGTAGACCATCATTACAATAAATAAAGCAATAAGTAGTCGTAAATAATAATGGTGGTGTATGTTGACTATGTAGGATATCAAGTAAACCTGAATGACAATGTCACCTTTGTTCTTTATCGAGACTCTAACACACATTATTGTCGTAGTTATCAGTAAGTGTAGATTGGCAAATGAATATTTTCAAGTCATTGATAATTTTAAGTACATTTTATATAGGTAGGTAGTCAATATAATTACTCAAATAAGTAAGCAGTTGTATAATAAAGAGTGAGGCCTTCCTCAAGGCAATATCAATTTCGGGTCTTAATTTCAGTGTTAAACCTATTAAAAAAGAATTTAAAATATCTACACTTGACAAGCAAAACGAATTTATTGAGGATTAATTGCAAGTAATTTATACATAGGTAGGTACTTTAATTACGTCTGCTTTATAGATATATAAGAAGAAGGATGAAATGACGTTGAAAATATGAAACTTAAATTTTAAAATAAGTAAAAAATTAACACCATACTATTAATAAAATTCAAAGACAAAAATGAAGTATTATTTGCAATATAGTCCCCCAGACCGTTTTCAGCCACGGCGGCCTATCTCAACGGAGACTAGTCTTCGGCGGGAGAGATATTGTGGTGCACAAGTGTGTGCGCAGACACGAGTGCACTCCCTCTTCCCTCACTTGCATAGTCCGATGGGACGACAATCCGACACGACCGGAGAGAGATCAGGTATCAGGCGCAGGACCAACGACGGGGGTATCACACCGCCAACTTCCAAACACCGGGGCCGTTACTAAAAAGTTTCCCAATGGAAAAACCCAATAACACTTTGCCCGACCCGGAAATCGGACCAACGCTCAGCAGTCGCGCTTACGACCACGAGATCAACGGGTAGACATTTTGCAATAATAGGTATACACCTCAAAGTTCAGATCTTCAAATGAAGTTACAATGTTGCCAACCAGATGCATCTGCAATGAGCAATAACTGAGCAATAAATATACCGATTCCGCGGGCTATGCATCTGAAGCCACAAGCAAAAGCTACTATGATTTAGATAAACTAGCTTTTTCTTTCTTTTTGTACTGTGTTAAGTAGATACCAGTTTACGACCTGAATAAATAAACACAGCGTAGGTATTTATTTGTGCCCTCATTGATAGCCTTTGCCTTTAGGTCTTAGAAAGAAACAAAAAATATAATAAAGGGTTTTTCTTTTTGAAAAAAAAAAAGCTTTACAAGCCTATTGTTTAAAAATGAGTTCCTTTAATTATGTAAAATAATCAGGAAAGTTGATTTTGGGTCAAAGGAAATTCTATTGTTGAATAAGGGTCCGTTTTACGTGTAGGTAACATTTGTAAGTTTTATTATTTTAACTTAAAAGGAAGTGATTGTTTGAATATTCAGGATCGTCCCTAAGCTTTTAGTACCATGTTCCTTTGTTTTATTGAACCGAAATAAATGTTTTACGGGGAGGTTTACGACTGCAGGGCTGAATAATTTTAAACCTGCCCTAAAGCCTTTCTATAAACAGTAAACTATTATTTATTTAAATGGTAAAAAAATAAAATAAAAATAATAATTTCCTTTAATGTTCCCGCTGCTGAGACAAATGCCTTCTCTGAGTGAGTGAGATTCTCACACGGGGCCCAATGCGGGTTGATAGATGTCACATGCCTTCGAATCTAGGTTCGTTTCCTCACGATGTTTTCCGTCACCGTTTTGAGAGCAATGGTGATGAAATAATTTACACAAAGTAAAACATCTGCCTGGGCTCGAACCCACGACTATAATTCGTAAGTCGCGACTGTTACGAGTAATAATTATTTATGGTAACCAATACTCAAATACTACATAAGTACAATTATTTAGAACCTTACCTACAGATAGTTAGAGTTAACCTCATTGATACTAGAAACATCTAAATTCTAAAGAGTATAATTGTAGGCACTAAATTCAAGACGTTTACTTTTACTTCTCTAAAGATAAACTAGATTTGAAAATAAAATTAGCTCAGTGTGTGAGTGGATTTAGATTATCATTTTAATTGCGGAACTTTACGCTTACGTATATATGAAACGAATACAAACACATCTCGTCCTATAAAAGCAATACATATGTTTATTAATGGGGCTCTAAATTATATTCTGTCGTTCAAATCTTAATTCTAAAAACAAATGAGGAGATTGTGTCATTGATTAATTCCAAGGTTCAATATGAAATAATAGCGGAGTGCTGATTCACTAATGTTGGGTATAGCTTTGTCAACAGAGCTATCACCCAGGCCCTAGTGTTTGCACACAATGTATTGTATTACCAAGCGCCATAAGTTTAGGAGTAAGCACTACGTGACCGACACATGACACTGACCCATAATATATAAAGACGGTCGCACAACAAACATTTGTTGACGTTGGGTTCCGTGAATAAATTAGCTTGAATAATTTGAGTGTGTGGTTCAGCAAAACAATGCTTGCTCTTTTACGCCCTTGGGTACAACTCTACCAAGCTACCAACCTGCAAATGCAGTAAATGAGACTCAGGGATTATGACAAGAAAACGGACATCAACAATTAACTTAATATTGAGATTATCGCTTTCGTAATTCCATAAACCAAGCTTGACTGCGTGACTAATATATTTCATTTTGTTATTCACATAAATCTGTTTATTGCAGCATTCAATTCTCTTAATTATTTGACGGCGGCCCATGTCCATTATGTAGAAGTCTCCAAAGGCTAAATAGATGATTCGTTTTTGCAAAACATTGTGAAATCAGTATCAAAATCAGTATCAAAAAATTTGCGCAATGTAATCACAATAGTGCGGTCAGGATGACGTAAGGTTACAAAAGTTAAGTTTGTAATTACGCAGCTCTTACTTAAAAATTAATTATAGGAGTTTCCAGTAATGGAACAAAATAAGCCCGTACTGGTGAGATTAGTATGATCAAGAGACCCCTAAATACATCGCTCCAGTTTATATTTCAGCTCGCGTTTCAAAATATTTCCCATGAGAGCCTGCCAGCCTTCAGCCAGGAATATTATATTTGAAGGAATATTATATTTCTTTCTTTTCCTTACGTCTCAACTTATAACCCGATTTACTTTTATAAAAATCATCAATTTTTTTAAAAACAATACTTTAAAAAGTCGAGAGGAATAAATGCATTAATTAAAATTCTCACAGGAAGTTAGATTGCGGGTCACGTTAATAATGTAAGCAGATTAAAAATAAAGCTAGTTAGTTAGGTTCGTTGTTATTTTGTCGGCATATATTTCCTGTGATAAGCTCCAGTTACTTTATTAACTTAATTATAAATAAGTGTAACGGTTTCCTTTCTTGCCACTTTATTATTTTGTTCATGGATAAAACGTTTGAATTTGAACAGCAAGGAGGATTCACCACGTGGTCCCCTGCATGTTAAGAACAGACATCCCATCCATTGTAGTGGGTGTCATAATAGCTGATTATATCAGCAGGACAATGGGCAGTACAGTAGCACCCACCTTTTTACCTGATAGCATCATGCTGCGAAAACCTGGTACCTACATTTTAGCAGTGTCTTGAGAACCTTGTTGTTTGGAAACTTTGCTTTAGGATGCTAGGTTTTGCAATTTGTTACCCGTTTTGACTAAATGTCAAAATAAGTAATATACGGAACCCAAAAACAGAGAACCTGGACATACTTATGTATGATAGACAGGTAGACAGAGAACATGCAATAGGTGGACATAGTCCAATGATCTCTTAGAACAACATTTTTCTGCAAACTTCTAAGTAAACAAACAAACAAGTTTATCCCAATTTTCACACCTCGTACAAAGCGTATCGCCCGCTGAACAACGTGCTAGTTTAGTTTCATTCTTCCAACAATGTAAGGGCTCAGGCACTCGGGGCTTGATTCCGATTCCATAAGCGAATAACACTAAAACCGTCAAACGGGTTTGTAACCAACGAATGCTATAATAAAAAGTTGTTCCAGAGACACGGACGCGAGCCGGTAAGGGGTTGACTACGTTGTTGAGAATAAGCGAACTTGAAGATTTTACACGGTAAGAAATCGTAGGGCTCAATCATGCCTAGAATAATCTGATAAATAATATGTTTTTTTAAACATGTATTTTGGTGTATGCTTTGTTGGTTGTCCTTAAATAAATAAATAAATAATATTAAAATTTTAATAATACAAGACCCTTGGTGAAGGAGGCTTACGTGCGTACGTAAGCTAATAATGAGCACTGCACGAAGTGTCCGTCTCTTTGACAGAAGAGTCCAAAAGTGGATGTAAATACCGTTATTTGGTTTTCTGTAAACAGTCTTTCAAAAGCGGAAGTTTTTTTATGAATTTCCTGTATGATATTCTCTTCAATCAATGTATCACGTCAGCCAGCTTCCTTTCCTAGTCCAATGCTGACCATAGACATCTCCCAAGTTTCGTCACAAACTCACAACACCCACGTATGTACGTGGGGTATTATATATTATGTATTTAAGGACTCGAAGCTTAAAATGTAATTCTCCTCTTATGTCTATGGTCGCTACTTGTCCGGGTGACTGGCAGACATCTCGATTGGTGAAACCAGCTCTAAAATCGCAAGTTTTTGTGCAGGGCTTCAACCACTCATATTTACTAGGTATCCGCTCTGACTTCCTCGCTATTATTCTTGAAATTGATAGAAGTAGGTAAACCTACCTACGTTAAAAAAAATCGACTAAAAAGAAATTAACTTAAAATTAAGAAATAAGTAACTTTAATTTCGGAATTCGGTGTCTTGGGATCTGTATTTTAGTTTTAGTTTTTCGCCACCGACTTCCGAAATAAAATTTATTTCATAATTTTGAGTTAATTTTTTTTTGAAGACGACTTTTTTTGATTACTTTTATAAGTTTTCGTAATTTTTAGTTTTAAGTAAAAACTGGAAGGAATATTTTTTTGTAATAAATACGTAATAATTTTGTTGTAAATATTGCACTAGAATTTGACCAAGGTCTAAAGATGTTTTCCGTTTGACACCTCACCAGTAGCTCGTATCAATAAGCCAGGCCGTCACACTTACAAGTAATTAGTCCATAATATCTTGAAAACTACTGAGCCGATTTTTATGAAACTTGCACTGTTCCCTAAGTTGAAGTAAACGTAAGCCAATTAAAAAAGGGTAGTAATAAAAGCTCCGACAATAAAAGAATAGGTATTTGTCCTTACTCAAAATATTAAATCTACTGCCTAAAATACTAACTTTCCGACTGCTTTTGTCCGAATAAAAACGACGAAACGACCGAATGAGATACTGAAATCTTCGAAAAATAAACATGACTGTTTATTGCTATAATACTTTTCTACCAGCATAAATTACGTTCTACTGAAAACTATGCTTTGTAATTTTTATCTTTACTTGCCTACTATTAATTCATAAATTACCTTTCATATTTTATGAAATATGACTGTGGTGCTATTTTAACTGTAACTAATAATTATACTGAAAATATTATTCTGAGTGGTTATACAGAAACTTATAAAAAATATAAAAATGTACTTGTAACAATAACTTTTACTTGCTTCTTAAGAGCCTACACTACCTCAGCTAAAATTCACTCTTTATCTCGCTCGCACGATACTGCTCGCGGACTGAGTGAGAGCGAGACAGAGTGCGGAGCTAAGCGGCAGGCAGCGCCAATAGTTTAGGTATTTGCTTTTTACGGTGAAAATAATGGTAATTAAAAAAAAGTAAATAACATAAGACCTGCTTTATAGTTAGTTCGGTTAGTATACAAAGTTTCATGATCTAATTTGAAGTATTTTTTGAATACCAGCGGTTTATTGTTCGGTTTGGAGGTAACTTTGGAATTCTTTTCCATCGAGAAAATTTTATGAAATCGTGTTTTCGTCTAACATAAAACCTAGCATTAGTCCTCAACTTTACCATATATTTATTTCAAAATGAATGCTGCAGTATTTTCGACATAACGGAGGATCATGCTAAGCCATTTGAGGTAGTATAGGCCCTTAAATCATGAATTTTACTTACCACGGGTATGCTTCGATATCGGTACCTATTTCAGGCGTTAAAAAGTTAGAACAGTCGTATTCATGCTTTAATCTAAAACCAAGTAGACTTTGGTTTCCTAGAATATTTTAATATACTGTATTATTATTCGACTTTCCTAGTTTTTATAATGTCAGTGAGAACAAAGATAAAAATAAAACAAAACTCAGTTTATTAAGAAAATGTAGTTTTAATAGGTAGAAAGAAAAGAGTAGAGACTGCGGAATTTTGACGCACAAAATATCGATTAATGCTAATACGATGCTATAAAATTGCGATGCACGTTACTGCGAAAGACCGTCTCTGCGAATTGCGATGCACGTTACTGCGGAAGACCGTCTCTGCGAAGCCACTACACTTCGATGCACATTACCGCGATAGATCTTCACTGCGATACTACTTCACTTCGATGCACGTTACCGCGAAAGATTTTCACTGCGATACTACTTGACTTCGATGCACGGTAAAAGTATTTGTATTCTCATTCGCTCGCCTCCTATTTCTGTATAAAGGGCTTAAAGTAACATATCCAAAGTCCTAACCTAACCTCGGGGTGCCCTTCGTTCGCTTTTGCATCCTATGTCGCCTATTGCGTTCGTGCATCGAAGCCAACTAGTATCGCAGTGAAAATCTTTCGCGGTAACGTGCATCGAAGTCAAGTAGTATTGCAGTGAAGATCATTCTATCGCGGTAACGTGCATCGAAGTGTAGTAGCTTCACAGAGACAGTTTTTCGCAGTAAAATGCATCGCATTCATCGATATTTTGTGCATTGAAATTCCGTATTCTACTGAGTAGAAAATGTTAGGTATACATAATAAAATTGTACTTATGAACTAAATAGGGAGGCAGGTAGTTAGTTGTCAGTAGGTATCTTAATTATCTTCATTGTATTATAAGAGCAGGTCTGGATTTAGTAGGACGACCCCGTTTCCTTTTTTGTCCTATATGTAGTGCTTACACCAAGCTTACACGCAAGGATCGGTTGTTGCAAGCGCACTGCACTCGGATCTTTCGAACTCGCACGCGAAAACAGCCGAACGCGACCCGAACCCGATCGCGCGGGCCGAACAGTTGAGGTATTTTCATCATTATTGAGAGTTAAGAAATTAATTTGATAACCAACAATAGAAATTAAAACAGTTCAAATGCAAGTTGTAAAAATAAGATTATTTTGACAAAACCTCTGTTGTCGGTAACTTAGTAATTTTGTCGGAGGTTCAGTATTCTATTCGGAAGTTTAGTTTATTTTTTTTAGGAGAAAATGTAATTTGAACATGCTCATAATTGTTGTTAAATTGGATATTTTTTTTCGTTTATGTTTTGAGTTTTTGTCGGTAATTCATTATAACGTTGGTTAATTAGAATAATAGTCGGCCACAGATCGCTGGAGATTAATTTGTTTTTCGGAACCATTATTATTTTCCATTAAAAAAAATGGTCACAATCCGATATTAGTTGCGGATAATTGCGTGGACAAACATACATACATCTATAAAAGTTTGTATATTTGTTTGGACGCCCTAATAGATTGTCTGTGAATATATTGCAGTTCCAATAATATTACATACATACGTGTCGAATTGATAACATCCTTTTTTGTGAAGTCAGTATTTTAAAAAAAATATAAATAGGCTAAAGGAAGCTGCACTAGGTATAGGTACTTACATAAAAAAAATGTTTTTCTTCAAAACAAGTTTTTATCACAGCTGTGGCTTCAGACACTGCAGTACCTACGGTAGGAACATACAGATCATCAATATGATTACGTTTTCTTTGCGTCTAACTTCGATAGAATTACAGAGCACATGAAGGATTGGAGGTCCTTTAATTTGCCTCCTCATGGATAATCCCGATATCCGTGGATAATCCAAACAACGTCAGGAGTTGAATAATCTTCAGCTACACTAGATGCCTATCTATGTAAGTATAAAACGCTGCTTTAAATAATCAAAGGTTGATAATAATTGTTAGAGTTAACAATGGACATAAATAATCGAAGGATACTTGTAGGAGATAAATACTTAACTCGGTACTCAAGAACTAGAGACTAATACCTACCTTCTTCTAAAAGTCTTAAAACCTACAAAAATCTCCATTCAACATTCTAGCGCCAACCTACCTAATCTGCGTTCGCGACTGATTGGCCAAAAATGTAAACAAAATAATATGAGTTTATGGAAAAATAACGTTAATCCCTCCACAATAAAGTGCAGTTTACGCTACAACGTCAAATGATGATGTTGATGTTGTCACTCTGAAATCGACTTATTACTATTAAAATAAAGTTGATATTTACCTAACTTGAAATAGGTAACATCAATTTGAAACATAATTTGAATATACTTTATTTACCTATATTACCCCAAATAGGTACCCATCTAGGTTTTCTAGGGATAGATTTCCTAAAATCAATCATAATAATTTTACTAGAAGGCGCTAGAAGTATGATGAATTGGTCACTGACAAAATTTTTGTGTGAATGGCGGGCGGGAATCGGGATTCGGGAATGACTCAAAGCAGGCCGACTCGGCTTCGCGAACGCGGACTGGCTGGCTAGCAAAGCAACAACAAAACATGCAGCCGAATATTACCGAACATATCCGAACGAAAAACGAATCTCGCTTCAAAACGTGATCGTGCTGTTTGATTTGAAAACAAAATTCACCCGCCCGCTGCCGGCGTTTCACGGGCGAAGGCGAAAACAACACGAGCTCAGTTCAGTGCGCGAGCAAGCGTGATACGGAATGTACGTGTGGTGCGTCTTGCGCGGACGTTAACTCCGATAATTTTTTATCTTACGATTTATACGGCCAGAATTAAAAATTTTTGGAGTATACAGTCGATAAACTAAAAAGAGTTTTTATCATAAAAGTTGACTTCGTGACAGTTCGCGCAGAATTTTGACCATTATCTGTGAATTTCCGTATAGACGCGAAAAAAGTGAAGGAGACATTTCGAAACAAAGGATTGTTTTGTACATTTTCGCAACGATTGCGAAATTGTGTTCAAAAATACTGATCTGGCTCAATCGTGGAGGGCATAATAAAAAAAAAACACTCCCCCTGGCCAACTAGTTCGGACACAATCTGTGGTCACCGAACGACAAAACAAAAACGCAACGATTTTACTAGATTAATACAAGGACTATATCTAAAAAGGTTTTCATAATTTTCATAAAATTCTCGTTAGAAGTATCGTGAACTTTTCATCGGCTAACCTAAAAATTACAGTGAGTTCGTCGACCTTACAAATTCGTGCTTCAGTGGATCAGTCAGTTTGCAGATTTTTGATACGAGAAATAGCATTAAAACCTGGATTAAGTGTCGAGTTGGTTTTGCATGATGTCTACAGCCATAATGCATCAGTCTGCGCTGTACCACGACTTTGGTGATCTGTTCTTGAAGGTATGTTTGAATTCTATATTTGCAAGACTATGTTAGAGATAAATCTTAGATTATGATACGTATTTGAGTGCTTCTGATTACAGTATTTGTTTAATTCTATCAATATTTTGCAATTTAATGCTTGCCTATACCTACTTCATTGGTACTTATTTACTTATTTTATGTGTCTACCTACCACAACAATAGTCACGCCAGTTGTAATTGCGCTTTGTTCAAAAATTGAAAAGTTATCCTACCGGCCTACCTCCTATTTTAGGTACCTATCCTTTAAAGATAGGTATTCGATATTAAGTTTATCGATAATAATCTAAAAGAATAGTACCTATCCTACCTATTTTAGTAGATAATTATCTTCTAAGACGACCCACTGACCAAAAATCTGTATTTATTAAATACCTATGCATAATCAAAACAATAATTACTTATCTGACAACATTAATAATAAGTAATAACTTACTTTAACTTACTTGATTATGACAGCAAAAATAATCAGCAATTTTGTATCTAGTAATAAGTAGGTAAATAATGTTCTACGTATACTGTCCTATGAATATTTTACGGATTTTCATTATTATAGACAAAGACTTAAAAAAATACTATACTTGCTACCTATAAAAATAGTTCAAGAATACCTAAGTTTTACCTACTTACATAATTCTGTAGGTAACCACAAATACCTACCCTATTGTTATTAAAACATGGTTCAATGTACCTTTTATTGAATTTCTTCGAGTACGTGAAGTCTTAATTTTACATACAAGTAGGTATCGACAGAGCAATAAATCAGATAGCATAATTATTATCTACTATGTATAAACTTAAAATACCTAGTAACGAACTTGTATAAAAATAAAATTCATCACAACAACAATAACATTATTTATTAAGTGGCTGCTGCATAGCATGACGGTTTGGTATTTAATAAATATTTCGACTATCAACCTGCATTTTAACTTTTAGAAATGGACTACACGTCATCTGGGTTCTAGCAATTCTAGTTTATGTTATAACAATTGATAGACGAAATACTAATCCGCCAAATTTTAGTACCTGCCTAGTAGGAAAAGACGCAAATAGAGTAAGTCAATTTTCTGGGAACATTCAACTTATTTAAAGTGAGAAGACAAAGGCCACACCAACTAGAATTGGCCACTAAGGGTCACAAAACTCATAAATTATAATTTGTGAACGGGATTAATGGAGATAATTGTCACAACGTTTATTCTGAGAACTCAACAATTACTACGTTTAAGCTTGATTGTTTATTGCAATAATTTTTCGTTTAACTATATTTTTCAATTCGTTTCTGGCGTAGCGTAGTGATCACAAGAGTTGATAGTTTCCCGCCTAAGTCAATGTTCTTGCCACCATAATTACAAGATACGGAAAATAAGTAAAACCAGTTGCTGTGACTTGCGTGCGCACCCGCATGATGTTGCTACTAAAGTTGCAAGACAGGGGCTTATTCTCGAAACCGATAAAATGTACATGACCAACCGTACCTACAAGTTATTTACGATTCGAATTCAATGCAATCAAGTCATTTAGTATTCTGTTTGAAATAATTTAAATTTATCTAGGTAGGTACCAAAGGAGAAAATAGAATGGTATGCCCTTCTCAACAAGCATTTATCGACTTGTGCTTATTATTTTGTGCATTACATAATTTAAAAAAATATTTATTTAAAAAATCCTAGGCATAGAATAAGTCCTCAAGCCGTGCGGTTAATCTACCTAGAAATCTAACACGACTCGGCTTATAGTAGGCAGTTTCCGTAGGAAAGTAAAAGTAACTAATAAAGGGTTACGGTTGATTACCGCACAGGCACCGGTAGTCATTAGTTTAACTTACTGTACTTACCTACAATTGCGACTTTATCAATAATACATACTACAAAATTATAAAAATCAACAACGTTACGGTACTTTTGCAGACTTCAAGCTATTTTTTACTTGTCTAAGTTACCTTTACAATCTATATCTATACTAATATTATAAAGAGGAATGGTTTGTATGTATGTTTGTAACGAATTGCCTCAAAAAGTACTGAACCGATTTTAAAAATTCTTTCTTCATTTGAATGCTACATTATCACTGATTAATATAGGCGTTTTTAATTGCAAGAAAAAAATAAAATGTTTAAAAAAATAATGTCCACCCGTGCGAAGCCGGGACGGACCGCTAGTCCTCTATAAAATAAAACAAAATGTGTTAATTTTGTGATTCACATAGATATTTCCATATCTATAGTTGGCGTGATAAGTAGGTACTAACCGCAATATAATTCGATCGTGAGGGTTTAATTTAGATGCCAATTTCATATTCAAAACCCACGTAATCAATCAAAACAAATAAAAAAAAACGAACTTCATTTTGTGGCTACAAATATAATTGATAAAAGCAATATTCACGGGAACCCCTGAAGCCTACCTGTCATTACTTAGTAAGCATTCAACTAAACTTGTTTTCATCTTGGTCATATTTCAGTAAGGATTTTATTATAAGTAGTCATGCCTATCTGGTATGTTTAAATAATAAATGCTTGATCCTTTTCAAATCTCGGCAGGGGTGAGTTACAGACGAAGCTAAGTGGTATGGCATGGTCGTCGATTCTATGAAACGTAACTAAAGCTGTCTTGATAGGGATCAAAATCGACTAACGAAGCCAGTTTTGGAAGCTATTCGTAATGATGAAGAAAAACCGGTCCTATTGGTTACCCGGTATGGTTATAAATGGTTTGGCCCTCGCTTAAGCTACCTGCTCGAAGTTTTTGTGGTCTTTTACTTTGCGTAAAAGACACTTGTTGCTCGGGAATATTCTGTTTTGTGTTGGGTTGTATGGCCGTAGTATATAGGCCACGTGAAAAGGAAGAGGGTTAGTTGTACATAATATACTTTGAACAAGTGATTTCTAAATCTGTTCCGATTATTTTTAGCAAACTGATGAGGTGTAGTATCCTCCAAGTATCTTACCAAGGGATATCGTATTACCCAGTAACTGGGTTGTTGGAGGTCAGATAGGCAGTCGCTCCATGTAAAATACTGGTATTCAGCTGCATCCGGTTAGACTGGAAGCCGACCCCAACATAGTTGGGAAAAGGCTAGGCAGATGATGATGATGAGGTTCCTCTTGCCTGTATTAGTTGTTAGAGGTCTTTTTGCATATATTTTTTTGCATATGGCTTTCCAAACGCAAAGCCTATATACGACACACTTAGGTAATTTAAGTTGTTGCAAATAAAGCTGTTAAGTATTAAAACTTTGCACAACTTAAAAATGTTCTTAACGAAATAAATGTCAATTTGGAAATTTTGTTAAATTCCTTTTTGCAACACAATCATTTACTTGCAATGCAATAATAACATGTAACTTATAGAATTGCACTGGGAATTTCGAAAGGTGCATCGCGTTGCATTTTTTTTTTACGTGCATATAAGTTCGATTCCAAAAAAATCTTTTTAAACCGTTGAATACACCTACAACCTTCTACCTGCCATCTATTTACAAATACAACCGCTGCTTTTATTTTTTGTCCCACTTTTATCCGAGTTCCAGATAAAGAGCTTTTTGTTCCATGTCTCCTCTTTGTCCCAAAACTGTTGGTGGGAAGGCCCTGTTAATATTTTTGTATTCCGAGATTTTGTCTACAACTGGCAAACGTGAATTATTAGGTATATAGATTTATGTTTACTGTTGTTTTCCTTAGTTATTAATATTAAATTTTAGTTCGTTGTTGTCTACATTTATTTATTCAAATCCTATTGAGTCTTGTCGTTACAGGACCCGTTATGTCCTAATACCCAATATTTAAGTGAAGGTAACCTTTCTTCACAACTCTTTCACGAGATCATAATCGTGATTCGCTTTATACTGCAGTTTTACAAAAAATACAAAATATTATTAGGAAAAATTATATAACTGCAGTATGGTAATGTCTGAATATACAGGATTATTTCTTTATTCTTCAATACTTCGTTCTTGTAATAGTAGCACACCAACCCGTCTAATCTCCTGGGCTATTCTCATCTCCTAAGACTTAGACTCCATTCTGTGAAGTCTCGAAACTTAATCCTGACGTAAGGACGCTAAAACCAGTACTACAATATACAACGAACTGTTCAAACGATGATCAATATCGTAAAGCTGACGTCGAGTTTTTTCTCACAGCATCCTGGCACCACTACTTTGGCCTTCCATCATTATGACGTACGACCATGTGTTGTTGGCAGGTCTTTGACATTTTATAATGGTTTTGGACTTTGTAAAAAAATACCTACATGCTGATTGCTGTGGCATAAATCCAAGAGAGTGGTAGTATTAACTATTTCGCTAGTAGTTAGTTGGTCAGTAAGGCGTGTAATCACGTGGGGCGGCGAACCGTGTTCATGCCACGCTTGCACGCAACTCGCCGATATTGTTCGTAAAATCGCAACAGCACCTTATTTACTTTTGTGCATCTTTTTATGAACGTCTGGTTGCAATTGGCAGTATACCGTTGAGCGGACTACACAATCATGCGCTTGAACATGCATGAACTAGTGAATTCATAATACTCATGTTCATTATTACATATTGGCACCTATGTACTTTACGGTAATTACGTTTGGTGTACAAGCTACGTTTTAATACGATAAGCACTTATAATGCCATAGTTCTAATTCAAGATAGGTACGCACGGCTACACATCATCAAGCTATACATAACCAGTATAAGCTGACTCCTGATTTTACGAAAAACCTATACAATGCGAGGTCAGCTAAAACTGGAAATGTATGGCTTGATGTGTAGCCGTGTGTACCTGAGAAGGTATCTAAAGTTGCGATCTAAATCCAAGCCATCAAAATTCAAAATAGAATATTTTTAGTTGCATCCAAAATAAACAACAACTGCGTCCGTAGTTGCGGAGTGGAGGTCGTGGCACGACGCGATTAGCTTTCCACTCTCCACGTGTGCTGATAAAGGTTGATTGTATGGCAACAAGTGTTTAACCAAAATGTTGTCTGACGTCATACGCCAACTTCCACCAAATTGTTATGCTGCGGACGCTTAAAAGTAGAATAATCCGACTTACCTTTCCTAAACATTTTCTTACGCAAAATCTTAAGATTTCAGTCAAATGTTTGATCATGCCTTACTAGACAATTTCTGTATAATTCTATGCAAGTAAATACAAGCTTTCCACGCTTTTCGCAATCTAATCTCGAAAGGTTTCTCAAACAGCCGGTTTTAACCTCAAAGTCGACACCTCCGCCATCGTTTCCCAACACCTAGACGTTGCAGAAATCTTGGAGTGCAACGCAAACAATAAGTGTCGATCGTGGGAGTTCAGTAGTGCTAGCGCAGCATTCGTTTGTACACAATAAGTAACTTTAGAGCATTTCCTCGCATGCTCTATTGGCGAAATGCGACGCCGCGCCGCGTGGGACATGTGACCGCATAGCTTGTTATCTTGCCTTTACATGCAGTATTCATTCATGGAATGTTTTTTTTATGGACATCTAATAATGAAGATAAAAATGAATATAATTAGTCGATTATCAAGACTGCGGTTATGACATAAGTACCTAGTCCAAAATACATAATGTTGCTCCAGGATAAGGTCCACTTAGATAGTTAGCCGTTCTGGTTAAAATAAATGAATTCAATTAAAGTCTGCCTTCTTTAGATTAATGATTGTTGCATGTGTTAAGCCGTGATGTGATAATTGGGTAGCCTGTGTCAGGGCAAGAGTAAGACGCGATCTGCGTAGGCCAGGTCCAACGGCCGCACTCGTAACTGCCAGTGTACTATTTTTAGCCCGGCTCCTTTCTCCGCGGACTGGGGCCCGGACGTGAGTCAACCCTTTGTTCCCCCGAAGCGCAACGGCCTCAAGTGAGGACGCCTTGCCCGTTTACTTCACCACACGTTCCTCAGATGTGGTCAACAGACGCCAAGGTGTTGCCAAACATGCCTCAATATTGTTTAGATATTTAATATGTAGCTCGCCTTGACGTCTCGTTGCTCAATGTGGAGATGCCATTATGTTATCATATAAATACTAGACTCTAATTTAACGTAAAGACTAGAGGTTTCACACTATAGTCTGTCATTGAAGTTGCGACAATCGCCGTGCTACTTACATAGGTTTGAATTTAAATAGAATATTAATGAAACTTTGCACCTCTTTATTATTATAGTTTGATAAATCACATTGCTTTTTTATACTGGCAAGGCTTTTTTAGTTTTCAGTAACTTCAGGCCTCAGCTGAATGTAACTTCAATGTAACTTGAAATCAGTAACTAAATCCGTTCTGTGTGCAATTTCATGTAACCATAATCTTGAGAATAGCATTATTAAGTCCCCTTCGTAACCAATTGTTTAGACAAGGAAAAGTGAATGATACTTCACACGACATCTATTCTATTCAATTTGTTAGACACTTCTGACAATACAGGCAAGATATTTATATTTTTTCAAGAATAATAAACACGGAAACAGTCTAACAATTTCAAATTATGTAATAAAATATTGTTAGTTGTCTGCGCGTACTCATTTAAAACGCAAAATTTATCAAACTGAACAAATTATCTATAAACTGGGCATATCGTTAATGTTTCCAAGTAGGCCGCATTTTGAAATAGGCATTTTGTAACAAAGTCACTGCAAAGAGCAAGGTAAACATAAATAAAGAAGCCGCACACACAATTAACATCCAAACGATTAAATTAGTTATGTGCACAATACTGATGAATCTGTTGCCAGTACGTTTGTCCTGACTCCGTAACATTACGTAAGTCAAGATCTGACTGCATTTGAAATACAAATAAGATGTTTTATCAATATGTCCGCGAAGTTATTGTTTTCCATGTGTACTGCAGTATTGGAAAATCTGCCGAAGTGAGCCTTTTACAATGTCGTCAAGAGGTTTGCTGTGTAAATAGTCTCATTAGATTCGCGACGCGTCGCTAATTGTTTCGGCAGAGCAAATGCGAGAGTTCATTGCCGGCCAAACGACATTGTCGTATGAGGCGCCCACGGCCGTTGTGTGTATTTCCTAACAACTCTTTGAAGAGTTTTATTTAATGTGTTTTTAGTTAACAAAATAAAACTAAATGCTTGGGATGTGTCTTTTAAGATACTTGTGAACACAGGAAAGTGTTGATATAAAACAAAAGAGGAAAAATACCAGATCCCCTTTCCGAAATCTCGAAAACGGATAAAGTCCCGATAATGCTCAGAAGATACTTGAGTTGTTGACAGGCACTTGTGTGAAATAGGGCATTGTGAAAAACATAGGGTAGGATTATGGACTTCCATACTTAAGAAACACATTAAAATTACATACGTGCAACTGCAACTCCTAAAACTGCTTCTGATTCCTGAACCTTGACCGACATACGGACTGCGGCGGTTTTGTAGGTCAAGGTAGAGAGGTAACCAAAGTAGAAAGTGATTCTTCACTTTTACTATACCAAACTGAAATGGACAAACCGGTTGCGATGTAATTGTGCAACTATTATTATCTGTAATTTTAGTTACCTCAATGTTACTTAATTTAATATTACTTACTATTTACTAATTTATCACAAGAAATTGTTACTTATCTGCGTGCGAAATAACGTTATTATATCTTTTGATAATAGTCATAATGGTAACACAGTTATTATTAGTTACTGGCTTTACTTTTCTTTGAAATAGATAAGTACTGCAACATCGCATGTCTGCTGATTAGTTAATGGTAAGTAAACACTTTGAGTAATGCGCCCAAAATGTTTAAACAAACGTTTCTTCCTACATTATTTAACAAAGTCCTTGTCAGATTCTTCGAATGACATCTAATACTTATATGTGTTGCCTTTTGATGAAATATTAACATACTTTAAAGTTATTTAGCTGACCTTCCCTTGATTCATCTAGCGACCTCTGATGATCAAATACAGTTTCTTAAAAAATAATTTATAATGTAATGTCAAGTAAAATGATACGGCCACATTTTAATTATGGTAGAATATTTTTAATATATTTAAACAAGTCTACAAATCCTTAGATTTCATCTGTATTTCAAATATTCCCAGACAGACAAAGAATAGAATGTAAGCATCGGGTGAGTAAGCAAATAACTAGTTACTGTGTTTATGTAGATAATGCATTATCTAAGGTCTTATGCTGGAGTGCAACGCATAAACAAAGGGGTACTGTACTGTATCTTATCACGGCGCTGATAAACGGCTGGAAACATTATTAGTGTTGTGTGAGAGAACAACGTGGTTATTTAAAACATTAAAAAATAACATGTAATTAATTTTCCTTTTACTTTGCGACATTACTTAGATGTCGAATTGAAGGATTGATTGAATTGATTCCGCATTTTTAACCGACTCCAAAAAAGCAGGTTCTGTATTCGACCCGTATGTATGTATTTTTATATTTGTATGTCCGTGCTTACTTTATATTGATTATGTTTTATCTGATATTTACATAGCAAGTAGTGTTAACTGAATTTGTGTGTGGTAGGTACAACTAAAAAAAAACAACTTTCTTAAAAAAAAACACTGAAAAATATCTTTAATTTCGGAAGTCGGTGTCAAAAACGAAAATGCGGCACCAAAGACACCGACTTCCGAAATTAAAGTTATTTTTCAGTTTGTAGTGTTTTTTTTTAATTCGGTTCTTTTTTTGTACTTTTTTATCAAAACCTGTCTACTAGGTACGTACCTAACTAACATAAGGTACATGGTATTGCTATTATTTTGTTGGCCTACTTTAAATGAACTGGCAATCTTACCTATAGAGATGCATAATGTAACAACTTGTAATCCTAGTATCGCGCCTGCTAAGCTTATTCAGGAATTCTACGAAATTTTCCGAAATAGATATTTCTGAAATGGGGAAATTATTTCATAGAAACACATTGTTTAGTTGATTCGGTACAATATTACCGTGCGAAATATTGTAGTCCGAACATGTGCTTCATCTCGCCAGCTAATATCGAAGGTTTGACTGCACTTTTGGCATACATTCGCTCCGCGTTGCGTCACTGCGCGCGCGCAGAATCGAGCACACCGCGTAACACTTTTACCATTACCGCCGCGGCAACCTCTCGCCTACCTACTTGTGCTCGACGCGATCCACCGCTTTACATAATTGCTCGTAAAGAACACATCAAGTTATGCAATAGCAAAACATTTTGATATTCTGGTTAAGTTTAAGAGGGTCAGTTTTCTAGGTCGAATATCTAGGTTTTGCACAATTGTTTAAGTAACAGAATTTATGCAATTGCGTTATATTACTGAAATTCAGTTATAACATTGGATTAGTTTGGTTGTATTTGTTACTATCGGCCCGTCCTAGCTTCGCACGGGTGCAATTTTTTTTTTCGAATTTCTGAAATTTTCTTATACAATCCTTGTGCTGCCAAAAAAAGATTTTTCCAATTTGGTGCAGCTATTCGGAAGTTACGCGCTTACAGACATTTCGGCGACTTTGTTTTATAGGTACTATGTAAGGATAAGCGTATTGTAGATAATTAATTTATCAGTCCTAATTTATAGCATGTAAGTACTTAAATTCACACCAAAACTACTTACTCTTTGATATGAACTTATTATTTAGTCCCTCTCTATCCATTTCATTTCTTGACTAATCGGTGTTATTCATGATTGTGAAGCATTCTTGAGACCCACTCACCCACGTCAAAACTTAGAACCCCTAGGAAGATATTAATAATTGATTTCATAGTAATAAACTAAAGCAATCTAATGAGATGCTGTGCTCAATTCGAATGGAGAACGAGTCGAGGTGTGCTCGTTACTTGGTAAACAAACAAAAAGTGCAAGTTGCCGTCAAGGCATTGCGTCACGAGCGGAGCGGGGACAGCGAGGATATAATATGGCACAACACTGCAGTGCTGGCTGTGAGCCCACTGGAGCTACATTCTCTCGGCCGAAACGATCTTAACTTTCTTTTCTTGTTTCGTAATAACACGGCCGAGCGGAGAGGAGCTGTCTCGGCCCAGCGCCGCGCCAGTCTGTCGCTGGAAACATCAGCATTGGCGCCGCCGCCTGAGCCACCAACATCCACTGCTTCCCCAAGTCGCTTGCTGTGCATTAACTTTTTCATTTCGATGGTTACTATTAAGTATTTGGTTATTTCACGGTAAGAAAGCATCTTCTTTCAAAATTAGGGACCAGATCGTGCCTTTCAAGCGGAACTAAGTTAATCGGTCACCGTATCATTTCATGGTCGCCCATCCCATAGCTGTCAGGCAGCGCCTTCACCGACATTGTTCTTTAAAATCTCTCTTATCTTTTTTGGAGTCGTGAACAGTGAAGCAGCAGCGGCTCCTAATTGTCATACACTGCGCATGTTTCGCGCTATTGCATTTTGTAATGCGCGTGTTGCACAACGTGGAGTTAGGTACCGCGATGTGATTATAATCCGCGCGTGCGTCTGTATCATATGCACTCGCCTTGCAGGAAGTGAACTTTCGAACTCTTTCAATTTTTATGGTATAATAATCCCCGACCTACTCCAACGTTGCTTCACGCTGCTTCTACCTGTAAATAAATATTCAATTTTAAGTACGGTACTTAATTAGCAGAGTACTTACATTGTAAGAGGATAATAGTTTGCAGTCGTTGTAAAAATTGTAGTTTTTGCAATTTTAATCTTGTCTTTGAAGAAAAAGTTGGTAGTTCTCGAAATCCTATTTACAGCCAGCCTCTTTGGAAAACCACTTAACACGTATCCAAATCAGAATGTCCTTACCTTTGTTTATTAAGTAATTAGGTGTGTCCATGTAGAATAATTATGTGAAACAACTCATTGCCCTGTGTATTTCTATGTATTCGTATAAAACATACATTTTAAAACATTCGCTGCTCAACTGGGTTGCGCTATCGGACGACCTTACGAGGTACGCACTGGATGCGTCACCCGACCCGATATATTATTGTATTGTAAGCTAACTATATGTGTCCGGGTTCCACTAACCTTACTTACTAAGTGTTTAGTCATTGCACATACTCATTAGAATTTTAACAGCCCCAGTATAATCAGTTGAACATTGGTCTGTTCAATTCGAGTAGCTCTAGGGCACCTGACCATAGCTTAGATATTTATATTCAATTCAATATGGAACTACAATGGATTGTTGTAGCGGTCGTACAATTTGCGGACGCAATAAATAGTATCTGTCGTGTTTAGATAAGTGATTATTTGCCGTATGTCTTGAATGATACGATATTGTAGCAAGCAATAGTATTTTATCGTAAAGGGGGATCAGCTAGAGCTGAATATCCTCCGAAGCATACACTTCAGCTATTCACGTATCTTTACAGATGCGTGTTTTACACACACGTTGCGTTGTATCAAACGGCTGCAATCCTCATTACGTTGGACATCACGTCACTTATAATTGCTGTGTAACGTTTCGCAACACTTGAGGACCCGCCACCCGCAGACTAAGATTGTTTGCCTTGTGAAAACAACGATCGATAAAACACATGATACAAACATTGGATGTGGTATTGTTTATTTTTCACAAATTCCAAAGTGTAAACTTCGGTTAAGCTTCACGCGGGACAAAATCACACATCCGGTGTAGGTAACTTGTAAATATTGTATAACATGGCGAGCAAACGCGATTTTAAGTTAACTTTGGAGTGAATAGAGGGCAATTTAACAACGATTTTGGACCACATCCAGTTTTTTTTTTTGTACACTTTGGCGTTGGACGCGTTGGTCGTGTTTATATCGGCAACCACGTAGTTGAGCTTAGCGATAGTGGTTGTCCGTTTATAGATAGTGTGTCAATAATGAAAGGAAAGTGGCGCGGCAAGCGTCGTCGGTAGGTCAGTGTCGGTCCACTCGCCTTTACATAACCCATGTCATACTGCACATCCATCGTTCCATTTTCTGACTTAATGATATTAGTCTCAGTTTATTGCTAACTTCACAGTGCCTACTACCGGAATACAGCAACTTATCAAAGTAGGTGGTGTTATCGATTACATAAATATTATCGGCCAACCGATTGCAGCAATTTCAAGCTTACCAGTATTTAATATTCAAGGTAACTGTACTGGTGTTGTTAGTTGTTACTACGAGTATAAGTAGTCAGTTCTGTTAACTGTTAATGAAAAAGTCACCTCAGTTTGCTGTAGGTATTTAATTTATTAATTTTACAGTCTCAAATGCCTACTTCCGTATAATTTTCAGTATTTCAATAACCTGTATCTGGTATTGAAGATCTGAATGCGCAGTGGTAGACCGCGAAATTAAAATTTTCTTACGTTTTTTGCAATTTGCAGGTCAGTGTCAGGTTGTATCTTGATCAAAATTTGATTCGCGACTATAACAGGTACTTATTTACAGAATTATAATCATTAGAATCATTAATACATCTGTCTAAGTTAGATTTGTACCTTAAGCATTTTTCAAGAAAAAAAATTTTTTTTTTGAAGATGCATTAATGATTTTAATGATTATAAATAGATACGTACCTGTTAAAGTCGCATCATATTTTGAAGCATTTTTCAAGAAAAAAATTTTGTTTTTTTGAAGATGCATTAATGATTTTAATGATTATAAATAGATACGTACCTGTTAAAGTCGCATCATATTTTGATCAAGACACTACCTGACACTGACCTGTAAATTGCAAAAAATGTAAGAAATAATTGAATTTCGCGGTCTACCACTGCGCATTCACCTTAATAGATTAATTTCCAAAATAATGTGTGGATAGTTCTTTTTATTTAATTCATGCGTTCAAGATGGATACATCAAAAAATACTTAACTAAGAAAATCGTGTAAATGTGGACTTACAACATTTTCAAAATATTGTGCAAGTTACGATTTTGCAGTCACTTCAGTACTTGCATAATGTAGGGAATCTCAAGCGTTTGATTGCAACATGCAGCAAGGTTCATAGGTCAGTTTTCTCTTGTAGAGGAAGGGAATATAAAATGTGTTGGCGCAGTGGGTGCGTGGGTCTTGTCATCACCAGGCGTTGAACCTCGCAAGGTCTCGCTGCCACAACACTTCCTGCTCCGAGAGTTCGAGCATGAACCGAAACGGCTATAGGCGGAGTCTACACTATAATCTTGAGTTCTTGACGCCTTCAAATTACACTTAATGAAATCATTTGAGGTTAGATCTTTTTGTTGTTCGTGTTTTCTTGACATTAATGAAACATGAATTACTTTAATTGAAAATATGATTACTTATTAGGTTTGTAAAAAAATACTTTACTGTCAGCTGTTGTTTACAGTTACGTTTAAAGGTTTATTTATTGGGAACTTTCTGTTTTGATAACATTACATATCCAGGGTGCTTTCTCGGTAACGATGTTGCTCTAATGAGAACAAAGAAACATACACAATTTATGAAAAATCACCAAAATCATGTACTGCAATAGAAAATAAACATCTCAGAACATACCTGTATACATACAGCTTAACAAAACTTCAAGTTACAATAGGTACGCATGACTTAATCCGCGTTTCGATAGATGATATAAAAAGCTCCACAAAACCTAATTACGTAATGTGGTTACTATGCGAGCTTAGAGATGGTTCGTCTGATACGAGCTGAGCCAGCGTGCCGTAACTTCTAACTTCTAAGCTAAGATTAATAAGATTATTCAATTGTGGTCGGTCAGTCATGAATGACTATCAATCATATACCGGCCACCAATTGATTGTTTTTCTACGTTTTTATGTATTAATTTAGCTTTGAAACTATCATTAATTAGACTAGGTCTATGCAAATGTGAAATTTCAAAAATTAGTACTGTCATTGTTTAGATTACATGACTTTTCTTTTCCTTGGCACACATTTCTGCTGTTCTAAAGTAAAGAACTTTTTGCTTGACTTTGCATGAATAAAAATTGTTGTTGAATAATCAAGAATAGTTGCTAATCTTCAGATTAACTCTAGAACACTAGACGTACAACCACAGACAATGTATTTTAGTAAAAAATGTTTTATTCATTCAATATAAGTTAAATAGTGCAGAGAGCGTGAATCGTGATATTTAAAAATAACCGGTTCCGAACAGGTGGAACTTGCCCTAACTGCATTCTGTGCAACAATACTGTGCATTATCAAATCGGTACGTCCGCGCATCGTTGCTCCCTACTAGTGGAACGTACCTGCGTGCTCAAGGGCCCGTGAAATGCACCACCACTACCTACCTCACAACATTACCCCGCCCCCAAATAATAAATTAACCTTATACCTGCTATTTTATTTACTAGTATAGCAAAGTAATTAAACTCATTGCAACAAATGCGCGATTTCATCCATATAATTGCCAACACGATGCAAAGTCCCTCGATGTATAGACTAGCGGACACACACGTGTAATTTCGAAAACTCGTAGATTAATGTAAAAACTCACATCAAACAGCAACTGCTGATCGTAAGAATTGTTAAATGATTGTGTAACTCATACGAAGCTGTAGACCCCGCCAAGTGGGTAGGCAGAGGCATCACCGTGACAAATGGGGTGGTCTATGCCATGACGTGGAAAGCCATGCTTCGATGAGCGGCACCCGTGGAAAACGGCTGCGATAACGAATACGTACACGTTTCATGTAATTGTGACTGACTTTCCATGACCACGAAATATTTAAGACCATTTTCCAGTGATACAAAGCATACACAAATGTAGGCTAGCTGTTAAAAATTATCGTATTGTGACGCACATTGATAACATAACCAAAACTAGTACGGCAGTTCAGAAGTTATCTGTGTTGACCCGGCGACGGCCCCATATCACTACTCTGAGAGCTTACTTTATGACAGTTTGTTCAACTTGTGATACGTTTCATCACAATGTTTTTTGTTTACTGTTTGTTATGGCTAAAGTATAACCAGTCGAATTAGCTTTACCTAGAAACTTCTAAAAGAAGTGCGTTAACTATTTTTGTTTTATGTAGTGCAATAAATTATACCAACAAAAATGCAGTTAATAAATTGCTGCTTGGCAAACATCTATCATCACCACACCAAGGTATATTTACATTACAATAACAATACATTGCTATAAATAATTTAATTATTCCCGTGTCAATAGAAAAAGTAATATTCACGTTAAATAGTGAGTGCACGCAATGTGAACGCAACTCGACTGCTCGAGGCCACCAGCGTGCGCGGGCGGAGGCAGCGCAGGCGCATCGATGCACTGCGCTGACCCGCATGCGCCTTCAACGAAAGTGAAACTAGATGTAATCGCTCGCTTGTTCTCTATTTTTGTTTGTAATAGAACCGCTCGCTATTACTACTTGCCTGCCCAGCCAACAGCTATCTGTTCATCTACGCGCTTTGAACCACTGCCTATATTCCGATCAACTATGTATTGTATACACTACTCTCTACGGTTCACTGTACAGACAACTTGCAACATTACTTACTTTTTGTAGTTATCCAAGCTTACCATGAACAACATGCGACTAAAACCTTTGATAAACTGCTTTCCATATTTCATAGACGACTGCAACCGCCGCCATTTTAAATTAGACGCCATAAATAATTTAATTTAAACTCGCTTTGGAGTGAATTACATTGCAAACCGTATGATTTAACACTTATGAGCATCGAGCCATTTATACTTTGCTTTTGTTTTCCTTGAGTGACGGAAGTCCTGGTGACTCAGAATCGTTCCCATAGCGAATTATGACTATGAAGACATCATAATGAATTTGCGCTGAAAAAAGACTAAAGCGTGTAAGGAACGGATGTTGCACATCTGTTGTTGGAGACATAATAACAAGTAATTAGCAAAGGAAAACGTCGTCCAGTGAAGGCGGCCATGTTCGCACAATGTGTCCCGCACGTTGGACCGCTTCCGTCGCCCCCCGCGACATCTTACCCCTCAGACACCAATACAAGACCCCTAAACGAACTGAATTATTATTGTGCGCTCATTCATCAGTTGATGATCACCACTCGAGTCGAGGGTCTATTAACTTAGGCCGGAATAAAAAAAAGCTAATTGTAACCAAAATACATTAGGAATAATTAACATTTAAAACGCACCCTAATAATTTAAAAATTGGTGTTCAAGATATTCTCACTTTAACAATAAAAACAGAAGGTATCGCCTTACATTTTGTATACGTTAACATAAAAGTGGTATTAATTAAAGCGATTTTAAACGTGTAGAGTGGTGGAGCGGCGTTGATGAGCCCATTCGCCTGCTCCTCCTGCGAAGGTCACCCGCTCACACACCTACTTACCTTACCACGACGCGGCCGACCGTTGATTGTGTTCAACTTATATTATTTCTGTTGCCGATTATGATATTGTAATAAATTAGCGTTTTAATTTTTAAATACATGTCTAACCATTCACAAAAGGTCAGATTCAAATACCAGTCTTGGCGTTTAAAAAAAAAAACAACTTTAGACTTCATAAACATGCTCTTGTTTTTATCAGTTTGTTGTTAATCAACTTTTCTGCCTACAGTCTGTTTGCTCATTAACTATTATGAATTTATGACTTTACTACATACGTGGCTCTCTGTACTGAACATTTATTGCAGAACTGATTATTGTATGCCAGAGATGTTGTTTTTATATTTATCTTGTAACATTGAATGATGCCTAAAAAGTACGCGACCATAATTTGAGTGTTTCCTAAATTGGCGACATTATCCTCTTCGGCAGCACATTACGATTTAAATGTTATGCCAATAAGTCCGCGACGAAGTGGGCGTATCGGCTGCGTGGCAAATGTGGCTAATCCACTATTTCAGTGAATTGTGAAAATATTGCTTAACGACGGCGGTTGTTGGCGCGGCACGTAGTTACCTGCCTACCGCTAACATTTGCCGAAACTAGCTTGCAACGCCACCATTGCGTCCACCTTCGATTTCTCCCATTTAACAAAACATAGCGTTTGTTCGTCAAAACCAATTTCGATGACCACGTCTTAAGATTTTACGTAAATCATGGTTTACGCTATATTTACGCTCTTTGGCAATTTCACACTTGCGTAGATGTGGCTGACTGTGGTCAGTTACATAAGAAGCCTATATTTTGGTGACCGCATTTAATGTTATTAGTATTTAAATTGCTCTATCCTGGGTCGCCATCGTCGCATCGCTATCAAATGCATTCAAATCAGCACTCCATTCTTCCTCTCGGACCTCGGATACGCGCTTTTGTGCCACAGATTAGATTGACTCTTGAGATCTCCCCTGAGGAATGATGCTGTACTAAAATACCTTTGATAAAATCATTATATTTGTGCCAAATACTACCATAGTCGATGCCTCCAGTCAGTGTTAAATATGAAGAGTAAGTTCATTGCAATGAATAATCAAATAATAACTTTTTTGCAATTAAAGTGAACGGCAAGAATTTTACGTCAAGTTGTGCAGTAAGTTATCTTATTTATAAAAAACCTTTTCACAATGAGTTATTTGAAAACCTGTTTGCAAGTTTGCAACCTCACAATAAGATAATTAGATTCAATTAAACTCAATTATGGTGAAATAGGTTGTGTTGATTCCAAATAAAATAAGCTGTTATCGAAACCAAACTTGTATCATTTTAATTTACAGAGATGTATATGGTTTTAGGCATGGGCAAATTACGAATGGAAAACTGTTATATAAGCTGGTAAACCTTCCAAATCTTGGGTTAGATGGATGTTTACATGATACGCATAATGTTACGAAACAGTGTGGGTCATAATTATTATGGAAAGAGAATGTCTCGTCACAGTTGGAGACCAAGGCTTCGTTTATTAACAAAGCTGCTGAAGATACCGACGCTAATGTAATCTGAATTGTCCTCGCATTGTCCGTGTATAGAAACGCAGTAATTTTGGGTGATTATGTCAGCTGTTCCAAAGAATGCGTCGGCGTAACAGAGCTTGTGGAACATGTATTGTTTTGTGGAGTCTACGTAACGCACGTGGGCTCTTGATCTGCAGCGGAGAAAGTGGCACAGCCGGCGGCAAGGCCGTCTCGTCTCGAACGGACCCGACCTTCCAAGATGCATTTCCGGGGCCTGGACATTAAGATTGATCACTATACAATTCAACTTGTACCTTTCGTTCATGTACTATCACTTTAGTGGAAAATTCATAGGCAATTCGAAGGTCTTCCATCGACAAGCCCTTATCCGCTTAATAGCTTTGCGTAAACGGCATCGTTTCACAAGTCTTTAATTACAAATGAAATCAAATAACCGAGAACGGGACGATTAAACATCACGTAATAATAATTATACTCGTCTTTCTAACTGCTTTCGACCTCTGCATGTAGCAATTAGCTGATACTTTCCTAATAAATGTTTTATTTAAACTGCAAATATGAAATATTTAAACAATAAGCTAACGAACTGAAAATTGCAACAGTAATGAAATAATATTATGATAGCTGTTGTGCGTAATCTTCTCCATCCAATCCACCTACTGCTTTGTGTGTAACCTCTACGTCTTCCCCAGCTACATAATTATTGTCAAGGTCCGCTTTGGTTGAAGACACTGGTCGTGCACTCATTAACATCTAAATGTCATAACGCTCCGACCTCTATATTCAGAAACCTTTACAGAATGACCAGATTTTCTCATTTTTGCTTTATATCTAAAACAAAGAGTAGTTTTTCATACTACTTGTATTTTAAATAAATAAGAAATTGCACGAATGTGTCCATAGATATAATATTTCTATGAATGTATCTCACTCGAGTACCTATAATTGGTTGCTAAGGGTGTTCTAAAGTGTAAAAACAGGTCGAGGAAATCTAGCATTCGTAACGATGATTGAATCGGTTGCTAAACAGAGGTCGCGTGACAGTCTCTACATGTGATTGCAACATCAGCACTCGCGTGCATCACGCTGTAGTAACTGTACCGTAGATCCGCATAACCTAATGTCTCAGTAACACTCGTTTTTTACGCATTTGAGACCTCTTCGCTGCCCCCTTATTATCTCCCTCAGCCTTTAGCCGTCTACTGCTAGACATTGGCCACTCCCAAGTTGCGCTGCAAGTCGGAACACCCAGTTCTTCTTTATCTTCTACCTCTATTTTTGTTGTTATATAGTCGCGTCACCAAATAAATTACATTAGTACCATCCTAAACTTCAGACTTCTCACTGAGAGCACTGACTGGATTCGTCCTATTTTTATAAATCGTGTTCGTGACTGTAAGCTAAAAACAAGCTCTGTTAAAAGTAATTAACTTTTTAAACGTCGTCAGTTATTCACAAATTGTGATAAGTGGTGAGACTGATGTGCATAGGCATATAGTTTAAAAGCGTAGTGTTGTGTCGATTCTATATTATTGACCAGCGTCCGGATCTTAATGTAGAGTGGAGAATCAACACGCAAGCCACGGACTGGCCAAACGAGTTATGTTATAAATAATTAATTAATATTTGGCCGGCGAACTCTTTGTAGCTTCAAGGTCGTGGTGGCTGATCTTCAATATTTAGTCAATTGACTTTCAAGTTTTTTATAGATTCATTTACCAATTTGTGTCAAATAATTGGAGTTTGAACTTGAATCTTTTTGTTAAATTAAAGCAAATCTGATTTAGGATCTTATTTTGTTATAATTATAGTGTTATGGAATTCTAGATCTAGCAGTTCATTACTTTCGTTTTTATTTAAACTTTTTTAATTTCAGTACTTAAATGAGACGCAGTACAATGTGTAATTCTGTGTTCTTTTTCTATTTTGTGGTTGTATATTATCAAATAGGTACATAATGTTAACTTTATAAGTTTATGATGGCCACTTGTTAATGTCACACCATTAGGGCCATGGGTTAAGGCTGCGCCATGACTGCCATGAGGAATGAATGGACCCATCGTTCATTAATTGCTATTTTATTGTCACTACATCTGCGTGAACATACAAAATTATTGAATCTATTAATAATCAAGCTGTATAATTTAATATAAATTCGTTATTATTATAATAGAAGCCAACAAATTAATGTCAACTATGTTAGTGCGAGCATACAACAAATTTATAATGCAGTCGATCTAGTAATAATTCGTTATGAATATGTAAACTTGAGAGTATTTTAATCGAACTTCAGTTGCTACAAGGCAAACCTGTCAGCGATAATCTCGTAATAAATTAGATAATGTTTAATAATAGTGAACATAGCTTTGAGCAACTGACTTATTAATGTTTAAAAGTCTATTATTTATCGCTGGTAAATTGATCACTTAAGTAGATAATAGTTTAGCTCGGAAGTTCATATCGGAATATGGATCGATAAGTTAGTCATAAGTACTTAAAATAAATACTTAAGAATATTTCATTGTTCATATTGAATTTGTTATTCAAAATAAGTACTGCGTATATTATTAATGTATGCAAAACCACATACTTTTTGAAATTTTCACCAAATTTAACGCTGCCTCGAAAATATAATTGAAACTCGGCCTCCATTTACACAAAAGACTTTAAAGTCAAATACATAAGTGATTTCTGCCACTGCGGCCTTATTCGCGAGTTCATTGTCTTACTTCACCTAATCTCACGTCTTATTAACACTGAATGTGTGTACCAACAACTTATTAAACTAGGTAAATGCAATGTATTCATTCGAATAAGAAGCTGGGACTCAAGTAAAGTCGTCTCATTAAATCGAAGCTATTTTTACTTCAAGGATACAAAACGATGACATTATAAAAGCTCCCACAAAGGTTATTTATTTAGTTTTTCATCCATTTATGTAGTTACATTTCTTATATTTAAACAAGATTAAGAACACACCAAGTAAGTAAAGTAAGACACTTAATTGCGGTTATATTAATAATAATTATAACCGGGTCTGTCTGCTCAGTACTTTTCCATGTGCAATGCAGAACTATTTTTATTTAGTACCAATGTAAACAGTAGCGCGATACGCCCGCTGAATTAATGTCCCCAATTCAATTGAAGTGTTTCATTAGCACAAGTGGCCCCGATTGCTTCGTTGATCGAGCCCGGTGCCCGACGATCGTCGCAAAACTCAGGCGCCATGAATACTTGCTACTAACAGACACATGATGATAAATTCATGTTTGTGTGCTTGTAATAAGGAAGTCGGATAAAGTAAGCCTAAAGGGAATTATGACAAGAGATTCATCTTTAAAAAGGGTCTCCAAAGCAGTGGCTACAATAGAATGTTATACATTACTTGAAAGAAAAATCAAATCAAAAGAACGAATATAAAAAATCCGGAAAAGTCATTACATGACAATTTTTCAGCTTTTACAATTGGCTCTACGCTCTTTAGAATTATTTCCTTTTACGTAACATTCAAGTAAAATATATTCATTGTACAAAAATCTCGCTAACAACAGAGCTCATTCGGTCAATAAGATTGTGTTGCTAAGTTCGTGATCCGCACAAGACCTTCGCGCGCTGCCGGGTTCAATTAGACATCACCCAGTTGCGTTAGAAACGAAGTCTCCCATTACCGACTAGGGTCGTGACACCGCACGTCTAAACGTGGTGGCGTAATATCAGTATTGTTGGCAGTAATTTTCACGTGCAACTAACTTAGAAGTTAATTGTGTGGAATGAACAAAAGTAGATACTTATTTGTACGTAACTAGGAGCGGAAAATGTGGGCATTATCGCATTGTATCGCTACGTGTGAAGGACGCTTGCAAATAAGGCTACGTTCAGACGACACGCGCCCGCTAAGCGCCCGCCACGCGCGTCAGCACCCGCGTTTAACTCGCTTTGATTTTTTTTTAAAATATAATTTGAGTCTTATGACACATCAATAGATCTCAAATTGCGTTAATCGAAGTCCAACCGCACACGCCACGCGCCCGCCTCGCGCCAACCCCGCACTCATCCCGCACACGCGTTACACTCACCCCGTATGCCTTAATACCCTACGCTTTGGATGCATACGGTGATATTGCGCGTGCCGAGTGCGGGTGTAAGGCGGGCACAACGCGTGTGCATGGTCGGCGCGTGTCTTCGGAACACTGCCTAAATGCTACTTATGTGTACTATCGAAATTTCATTGTTCAGTGCACATTGGATCGAGACAATAAATAAATTCACAATGTATTTTGTACATTCTACTTTTGCAGTGTGTTGTTAAAACTATACCAATATATTATTTATTAGAATTATATCTCTTCTAAATCTTTTGTTCTTATTCAACCAACGTGAACTAGTAACACCATATTTAGCTCGTACACCACACACCAATAAAGTCGGGAACCTGCTACATAAACAGCCTAATATCGATACCGAACGTAATAGTTTCATAACTGATTTATTAGATGCTTGCAGAACACTTCGAATAGCTAATAACCATGAAGTGTAGTCAGTTGCAATAAAAACAACATAAAACGCCAGTAAAGCAGTAATTGCTGTATTAATCTCGCAATTATTTTCAATTATAATCAGACCATCGCTTTGGCAAACGTCGAGAAGTGTATTCTGTCTAATATAATCAGTTCAATTATATCGGGCCGTCTGTGTAAGTTTTCCGGACGACTAGCGGAGTACGTTTTACTTTCTTATAGGAAGTGCTATCGCTTTCAACGCAGACCGGTTGAGAGTATCTACTAGCTGGATATATTGGGCCTGGCTACGATGAGCCTGTAAACAAATATTGTTGCTTACTGGAATTACCGATCGATTGTTATATTTTGCAACTGATACGTGATCGGTTTTGTAAGGCAACGTAATATTAACATTTACATAAACGCAAATACCTAAACAATCCGTTAGTAAAGCAATCATTGCTGATTGCGCTTTAGTAATTAAGAAACTTTAAGCATTGCAACTAAATGCGACTTTAAGCAATACTTGAGTCCAACATTCCTATTGTGAAGTCAAGAAGATTAGTTGTCTTGTTTTAGTTAACCAATTTTCTTAATTGACTAATTTCTGTTTTCTTTGTTCACAGGTGAGTCCCGATTACGAGTTGGATGAAATTACAGTCATCGTAAGTTTAGTTGATCTTCTATCGAATTCAAAATTAGAATTACCCGTATGTTGTTTATTCCGTTTTACGATATTTCCATGGTTTGGGTTCCGCTCGCCCCTTGGATCTTGTCCCTAATTGCCTAAGTGTATCTACTCGCCCCCTTGAATATTAGATACCCCAAATCGCCCCCGATTACACTAGTTTACACGGTTTTCATACCCCAGCTAAAAGTTGTTATTTTACTATTCATTTATGTAGAATTATCCAGAAAAAATAATAAAAAAAAAATCTGTCACGTCTGGTTTGAGAAATATTTATTAACTGAACTGAAATACTTAATTATAGTATTAATACTAAAAAAAAATAAAAAATGACTAATTTTTGCCTTTTTTATAGTTATTCGAGCCATTTTCCGTTATAATGGACCAACAGTAACCCCCTAACATGTTTTTCATCCCAAAATCTTTGAATAATGAAGATATGCACTTTTTAACGCATCTACAATGGGTCTTCTCTTTTTTGAAAATTTATACTGTCCACAAACATTACAAAAACGATCAGAATTTTGTTCACAATTTGTTCACACTCGAAACAAGATAATTGTCGTTTGAAGCGAACGAATAAACAATAAACTGTCGTCACCACGTTAGGTAATTAAATAGAAAACATTGAAGGAAACACTGCAGGAAGAAATTGTGACGTAATAAAATATTTCTGCTAACACTTTTAGGTTTCAGGAAGGTAGATTGACATAAATTTATATATTTTTATTCGGGGGTATAAAAAAAAAGTTCAATTTTGTAAACTAGTGTTATTAGTTAGTTAAAAGTACTGTCAGCACTTTAAGTTTTAAAATATTTATAAATATTTTTTTTCTTAAAACTTCAATAGTGTCTTTTTGGGCTTTAATGGTGAAAATTGAAATAAAACTGCACATAGAGTTAAAAAACTAATTTGGAATCTAATCACGTACATAATCTTTACAATGTTTAACAAATAAAATTTTATTAGTTGCACTTTTTGGTTTATAGATACCACATTCCCTTCACCAGTCTGTTGTCTAGCCATTGTTTTACAAAATAGTTATTAAATTTTAATGTTTCTGCATCTGTTGGACTGTCCTCCATAACATATTAGCCATCCATCATCTAACATTTCTGGCGGCATAAGTCTACATCTTGAGTATCTACTTTTTAAGAGGTTCAGCTCTTTAGCTTTCTTTTTGAGGGCTTGAGCGAAATGGACCAATATTTTCATTTTACGCTTCACGCTTTTTTAACGAGATAACATTTTTGAAGCGTAAAATGAAAATATTGATAAGATATTATTCATAAATCGCTCATCATTTTGTTGAATTAAGTACTTTTTATTATGTTCATAGCTTAATTACCAGCTTCAATATCTTTTTTTAATGGTATCCATTCAATATGTAGTTTTTTTTTTATTTGGAATTAAATGTCAAACATAAAATTCAAATATCTCGAAAATTATTGAATTTCGACCATACATAATGGGGGGTTCGATTAGTTGCATTTTGGTCCCTCTATCAGCTCCTGACAGATATATACGTCGAATTACCTACAAGTAACCCTGTTTATACGACTTTCTCAAGGGGTAACATATTTTAACAAACCTTTTGTTTATTAGACCCATGAAAAAAAAAACGAACATCCAAGTTGAGGACCTCCTCCTTTTTTGAAGTCAGTTAAAAAGGTTCCTCTTGTTACAATACTACTCCGATAGTTAAAAAGACGTAAGTTATTTTTCACTTTGTAGTTTTTTTTTTGTAGTCGATTGTTTTGTTTTTTGTAAAAAGGTTTTTATTTTTCACTTAATTTTAGTTGTACCTACCCCACAAAAATTCAAATAACACTTCAGACTTCTTGCTACAGAGAAAAGAGGGTGTACCGTGGTATACTGAACACATCTGCGTACCCCTTAAGGGACTAATCACACTTATTCATCTCTGTTCAGCGTTTGTCCATAGAAAACAACGATTTTGTATGAGATGCGTACGCGTCCGTTCAGCCGCGGAAAGCTGAACGGACTTCATACAAAATCATGGTTTTCTATGGACAAACGCTCCACAGAGCTGAATAAGTGTAATTAGTCCCTTAGAGGGTACAGGCGTGATGTTATTTTGTGTGATTGCGTAAACAATGCATATATTATGCGATAGCAGCAATGGCGGTTGATTTGCTGGCATTTATTGAAGAGTTCCGTTGTCTGTCTCCGAAATTCATCATCAGATCTTTACAAAATTTAAATGGGACCATTTCGGAATACACATCTTTCGAATAAAAAATAATGTTGCAAATCCGTCTATAAATGACGGAGTTATGCCCGAAGATACATAAAAAAAGTAAACATCCGAATAGAGAACCTCCTTCTTTTTTAGAAGTCTGTTAAAAACAGAGCACAACAGTACAACACTAACAAAACCCGCTGACAACGTTTGTGGAGCTATAATTAATCTTGACAATGTACACACATCAAAAGTGTCTAGGGATCAAGCATTTTTATGCGGATTTCTTGAGATTGAGATGTGGCTTTGTAATAAATTTATGATTTTATAAATTTATATGGATCCTTTTTGGTGCATTTCATAATTTGAATCAGGAACTGTGAATCAAATTCGAGTAAAAGATGAAAATCAGCTGTCAATATTTTCCCTATAAAAACATACAACGCATTGAAGACATTATTAGTGCTACTGTTTCCCTACTACTGATTAAAACCAACGTTATTATGGAGCGGCGACGTCATTTAAGCAGGGAAGAAATGCTCAGAGCCGTGGGAATGATAGAAGCTGGTTCCCGGCAACGTACTGTGGCTTTAGCTCTGAATACAAGTCAGAGTGTTATCAGTCGACTTTGGACACGTTACCGAAGCACTGGCACCGTGGCTGAGCGCCATGGAGGACGGTATCGCTGCACCACACGGAGACAAGACCGATACATTCAAATCTTAACTCGAAGAGCTCCAACAATAACCGCCATGATGTTAGCCGTGAGGCTTCATCACTCTTCAGGGAACTTAATTAGCGACCAAACAGTCAGAAACCGCTTGCATGAAGTGAACCTTCATTCCCGAAGACCGCTACGGGTACCACCTATAGCAATGCACAATCGTAGGATTCGATATCAATGGGCTCTTGAACACAGAAATTGGGCAGAAGAACAATGGCGTTTCGTGTGCTTTTCTGATGAGTCTCGTTTTGGTATGAGACCGGATACAAGACGTATACGACACTGGAGAACCCCTGGACGCCAACAGCGATTAAAATCCTGCCAGGAAGTCCATCCTTATAGTGGTGGAACCATCATGGTATGGGCGGGTATTTGGATCGGCGGAAGAACTGAGTTGATTTGGATCAGAGGCAACCTCAACGCTCAAATTTATGCTGAGACGATTGTATCAGACGTCATCGTTCCTCTACAAGTGCAAATCGGTCCCTTATTTCAGTTAATGCATGATAATGCACGACCGCACACCGCAAGAGTTGTAAGACAGACTCTCGCCGCAGCTAACATCAATGTCCTGCCCTGGCCTGCTCAGTCGCCAGACTTGAACCCGATTGAGCATGCATGGGATATGCTACAGAGAAGAGCTCTGCCGAATATGGAGGGTATCCAGTCGCGAGAAGACCTTTTTTTGTTGTTGCAACGAACATGGGCGGCCATTCCACAGCGTGATTTGGATGAACTCATTTTGAGTATGCCAAACCGATGTTCTTGTGTTGTTAGTGTTCGCGGTAGAAACACGGATTATTAATTGTTTAAGTTACCCAATAAAATTTTAGAGAAAACTGTTATTTCAGTCTTTTTTTCGAACTTTTGTGTTAGTGGTTCAAATGTCAAAAATCCCTTTATTAGGAAAATGGCAAATTTCTTTATTAATGCAAAGGTGACTTGGTTTATCGTTACTGTGACAAACGAAAACACTTTATTTGATGAATCCTTAAAGAAAATTTTAATTAATATCAATCAGGAGAAAAGTTATTGCAAAAATATATGTTGATCCCTAGACACTTTTGATGTGTGTAGTTTAGAATTTCTGTTTGGAATTATTGCCTAACTCGTTGGTAAGGCATTGGTATAACACTGTTCTAACAGTTTAATTCCTTACTTTGTTTAAGCTGCCAAGAAAACATGCCTTACAATCTAGTTCTTTTGTTCGGGCACTCTACAATTTGTAGGTAAGTATATCAAGACAATTAGATACCAAAGTCTCATAACTTTCGAAGTCCATTCCAAATAATAGACTGGTCTCGCCCACAGCCATACTTGTCGACTTAACAGTTACTCAAAAAGGGCCAAAGATGCATTAGTCACAGAAAATGTTTATCTATGTTATTACCTCGCGTGAGTCATACAATATGTCGAACGATTTGCGGGGAAAGTTTAACCCGGTAGTGACGCAACAATAAAAATTACACGGACAAAGGAATTGTTGCAACTAGACCCGCGGCTGACGTAAGGGCCAACTGCTTGTCACTAATGACCGCTACACAATGATCCGTTGTCATGACGCTTCAGCTAGCCACGTTACATGCCATAGATAGTAAACATAATGCAGACGCTATATTCTATAGATTTCGAATTCAGAACATCTTCAACAACTGCAACGATCATCATGAACAAATTGTTTACCTGTCTGGTTTTGCAAATCAACCCCGAGACGGCGTTGTCTTGTTGCATCTATAAATAAGGAGGTGCTAAAAGCGGCCCGACCGGGGGACGTGCTTCCTTCGCTTTGAGCGGCCGGGGGGTAAACATACTCGAGTTGAACGAAGCCCTTTGTTGACATTTGCTTTACGGCCGCTTCACCTCGAGTCGTGAGCTTTATGGCGCGCGCGCAATAAACACAGCACCCGTAGCGACGCCAGTGCCTGCGACGAGCGACGAGGTGAACGTCTGTATGCGCGAACGCAGGCCCACCCGCCATCGCCATAACAACGCACGTCACGTCTCACTCACTACTACGACATTACACCAACTTTATAAAATCTTCAAAGTTTAATCTCAGGGACCATTTCGGTTACCTAGAGGGTTTTCTATAGGGTGTCAATGCAAAGGGTTTTCAATCAACTCCATACATTTTTAGATTAGTAACCTCTAAAAACCCTTATACAATCAATAGGTTAGTAAACTTCTGAAAAACCCTTTCTCTTGAAAGAATTGTACTTTGAAGCCACTCAATCGGTTACCAGAATAATATGGGTAACCCATTCAAAGGTTAGCCGTACAAGCTGATTCTTACTCCATAAGGGTAAACGAATAAAGGGATAACCCTTTAGACGATTACCTCCTAAGCGGGGTTGAATAGTCCCTTACCAGTACCTTCCTTACAATAACCGTTTTAATATCCACGCATTGTAATTTCGACACCTGCAATTTAAAACATTGTAACTCATTTTTCACTACTTTTCAGGATAGCGATTTAAACATTCAACATATTCTCACTTTGTTCCTATAAAGTCCTAGCGTCTTCCAATTTTGTAAATATAAGTAAAAAGGGAGTATCTACTTTGCTGTATGACTAATATGTTGTTTACTTATGTATTTTATATGTTTTTACGACCTATAATGATTTTTCATTAAAAAGTGAGTTACAATGATTTAAATTGCAGGTGTCGATTTAATATTAAGCTTACCAGGAAAACAATACAACCAGCCTATTTTACAAATTCTCGAAACTTGTCTCCGGTACTACGTGATTTCCTTTTCGCTATGTTAATGATTATCTACTTACTTCTTCAAATACATTTCCATTGTTTCGTCTAATATAATAAATCAGCAGACAATCGTTTGGTAGGTGTTCGTAATATAAATAAAGAGGAGCGGTTGACATGTGATGGCATTTATACCTTAGCCGGTGTGTTCTCGCATTGCAATCACGGCGTGGTGCCCATCTGCATGCGTGCGGTACGCCCGGCGTCCGGTCTTACTCATCTAACAGTCGCTAACGATGTGAACTGCGTGGATACGTTTACCATATTCATATGCTGTACATACAAGCAAGCAACGATAAATAAGGATATTATTGTAAGCATAATATCATTTCGATTATTATTAATTTCATCATCTAATTTCGGCTAATTAGCATCAGGTGCTACGAATCTTGCTTCGTTATCTCCTAGCGAATACAAAAAAAAAAAACTTCAAGAGCAATGAGCATGGTACCTATCTTATAATAAATGAGTAATAATAACGTTTGCTATGTTAATAAATAATTAAGCGACACAATTATCAGACTGTTTCGAATCATATGGTGACTGTTTGAACGGATGTCTGGACTATGTGGGAGAACATTGGATCGCGTTGTTATTTGTGGTGCTTTCGTAGCTATATTAATGTGTTTCATAATTGTATCGACGTAAAGCGTGTCTCGTAGACAAGCCAGTCTAATTGTGGTAAAATGCGCCACTTAAATAACCATAAGTGTTAGTTACACCAGTAAGTAGTCACTACGCAGTGACTCCGCGTGAATCATATAATACTCATCCATTGTTCACTATTTCGCGTGAGCGCTCACTAAGTCACTAAGCAGTAATTTCTATATTTCAATGATTTGAGGGAAATCTCTACCACGACCATTATTTTAACAACAGGAAAATGAATGAGGGGGACCAATATTCTCAGAGACTTGTATGCAAACTGAAATAAACGACTTGTATGTGCAACCAGGGGACGACGACGTCAGACACTGAAAGGTTAATAACTACTCTGGTCATTATTGGGAGATTGTTGTTAGGTCTCTGTCAGAGGGGACCGCAACATCTCGACTGTGATCGTTTTCGCGCAATCATTCAATAAACGTGATGGGATCAATCGCCAAGACCCTCGCTTGACTCAAAGAAATGAACCACTTCTAATAGTTGATACCACAATGCACAACGGTCGTTTGTAGTTTGAACTCGTTGTTTTGAATTAATTTTTACCTTGTAATAGTTTTATCATTCTTTACTTGCTTGTGTCTTGGTTGCTACTGAGACTGTCTTGATGACCGAATTGTGACTGTCCGAGAGTTTTAAATCGTTAAAAGTTCATTTAAATATAGAACGCATTTGATTAGAACCAATTAACGTTCAATTAAGCAGTTCTCTTGTTTGAGTTATATAGTTGTATCAATTGTCGCGAGGCACTCTGTCTTAATGATTCGAATTCATGCTCGTTACGTTACTTACGACGGTTACGACGACCTAGCAAAATGACCACAAAGAAACTTTTTACTCAATAGATAATTATAATGATTGTAATAAAGGTCAGGTTAGGTCATTGTGAATGTGCAGCCATAGGTTAAGGTTTTAAGCCGTTTACAAACCAGGGACCTTACAAACCTACTTAAGAATTAAGTCGTTCCAAAGGGTTACTCGTCATATGGTTACCCATATAATTAGGTAACGTTTTGTATGGCTTAACCCTTTTAAACCGAATAATGTAGCGGTAACCCAATCATATGATAACATTTTGAATGGCTTAGACTTATAATTCTGGTGACCGTTTGAAAAACTAACCCACTGAGACTTAACATTCTAATAAACCCTTTCGACATTCTAATAAACCCTTTCGAGGGAAAGGGTTTTTGATTGATAACCCGTTCAGGGTACGCAGGAGATAAGGGTTACCCTTATATAATAACTGATTGGTTTAAAGGGGTTTACTGACACAAGGTATGATTAGATTGAAGGTAAGGGTTTCTTTTAAAAATAATGTTGCAAAAACCCTTCCGAAATCCTTAAAACGGCTAACAGAAATGGTATCTGTTAGAAATACATCTACGCAAGGTATAGCATTTTTTTTTACAATAGCAACAGTCATTTGAATTGTAAATTTTGAAGTCTTTGAATCTGCTGGAAATAAGTAACCTAAATTCGTGTTCGTTTTTGTTCGATGCCGTTGCCCTCAAAGGTTATCTGGAAAGAGAATATGTTTAGCGAGACCTCGAGTTCGGAAAGCATCGACAGTAAAGTAGAGGTGTAAATTTTCAGTGATTGCCAACGTAAATACACGCGTAGCGATGCTCCGAGTTCGACAACCTTACTGGCTACACAATTTTTTCAATTTTCTTTAATCTTGAAGAAAATTGTTCTAAGTAGATGCTCTATCCAATGTTCACTATTTTGTTGTATAGTTTCGAATACTTTTACTGAATATACTTAAATTCGCTGGCCACAACTTTGTGTTGTAAAAATTTCAACAAAGTTACAATACAAGTTGTGTTTTTATTAGTCAGAAAGTCGTTGCCCTCTGTACGTTCTGGTATAACATTTGAATATTCGCCACTAATGTTTACTCTTTCAATATTTTACGACTGTAAATTGATCATTTGGAATGCTTATGTCATTTCTTAGCTACAAAATGGTTTTTGAATTAAATATTGCTTTCGTCTGGCACCATCAGCGTTTGGACTTGCTTGTATTTTATTTTTCCGCCTAAATTGGTATGTAATCGGTACTTGAAGCTAAACTTAAAACTGCTGCCACCTAACGAGAAGCACACACACATTGGCTCGAGCGGGCGGCGTGTTTGTCATGTCACGTTGACAACATCGCGCGTTAACCAAAACAGTACACATCGCAGCATGAGGCGCGACCTGTGCCCGCCGGATCTTTGGAAACGTTCATTACACCATCCTTTACCCAAAATTATATTTACCAAACAAACACCGGTTGCAGTGTTATTATGGATTAGTTTGTTGGCTCGAACGTGTAAACTGTTGACGTCTTACGGCCAGTTTCTTCATCAATAGTAACAGCCAAAGTAACGTCTAAAAGTCAAAGTAACGGTTAAATTTGTTTCTTCACTATTTTAGTTGTTGCTTTTACTGTTACTTTTAAACCTAACTTTTACTGCTCATTAAGCAGATGTGAAAGCTAAAGTAATAGTCATTTTGTCAAAGTTGTATTGTTGTAGGTTAACATGTGTGGTAACTTAAAACACCAGTCACCTAAAAGAAATTTAAGGATATTTTATAAAAAATATAATAATAATAAAATGAAAAAGCTTTATGCACATAAACTAAACTAGTAATATGTGATATTTAAAACAGTCAACTAAAAATATTATAATAATGACACCATATTTTCTTTATTTATTTCAGATTTTTAACATAAATATGGATTACTGTATCCATATTTATGTTAGGATACTTAAATATGATGTTAGTAACCGAAGAATAAAACACATGCCATAATGACACAACACATGATTATAACTAAATTAAATAATTGAAGTACTTACATAAAATCAAATTATAGACTAAATTTATAAGTTAAATCGCAATTATCTTTAAATTCATTAATATCTTTAAATTAATAAAAATGTATATCAATTAAAATCAAGAAATTCATTAAGATCATAAACAAACAAATAAATAAAAATATAAATAAATTATTTTAACATTTCATCAGGAGTTGTAGATTTTCTTTAAAACTCCAATAAGCTCCATATTCAATGTAATACAGTATTTCAATATAATTTCAATAAAAATAATACGACGTTCGGATTTCCAATGCTTTTTTTATGAAGGAACTTAGGAAGAACTTTCACGTGGACATTTGGTTGTGGTGTTGCCATGTGTAAAAAAAGCTCCCAACGATTTTTTTTTTGGGGAATGTACTTACGACGTTTGTGTAATAGCAACTCTCTTAACTTTTACTTTAGCTGTTACTTGAATGAAGAAACACATTTGCCGTAGTATCAGTAAAGGTCAAGTACAAGTCAATACTTTTACTGATTAGTTGTTGATGAAGAAACTGGCCGTTAGAGCCAATGTCTAAACATGTGTTATTATAATACGTGAGGCGCAGTCATGGAGTACGCGCTGCCGGCTGATTACCCTCAGCTTCGAACGCAACGACCGCGGCCATTTGAAATCGACAGTGATTACAATTTTCCCTGGAGCTCGGTTGCGCGAGCGCAACGTCCGATGGAAAGCAGCGTTTAACCAATGTTCCGCTCTGATAACTCTCTAATTACGCTTCGACCGTTTTCCGCCGACACTTGGCCGCCACCAACTTAACCCCTGGCTTTTCACTGCAACATTTCACCCGCGATTGTACTACCACGCTCATTTGTTTGCTTCACTTTCGCCTTTGACGTTACTGTACAGTCATATTGTTTCATTAAGCAGAAATATATTGTAGACAATAAATTCCTTACAGAACAGTTTGCTTCATGACATTTTTGGAGTAGTACGAAGATAACTTTCCTTTGTTATTTATATTGTCTGTCAGTTTTCCAAAGTTTAACTTTTTTGTAATGTGAACAGGGCAGGCACAATCTCTCATGAAGGACAAATAGCTACTGCGCCGACGCAGCCGTAGGAGTCGTCGGTTATTGCCCACATAGCGAACAATAGGTGCTCATACACCACTAAAAGCATTCGTGTGTAATTGTTTACCTACCGTTTGCTGCTAACCGCAGGACTTAACGTCTAGTAGGTATAGACTTTGTCGGCATGAGCCATTAATACGAGGCTTCATCCACTATACCCCGTGGTAGTAGGTATTAATTACTATTTAATTTACGAAGTAGTTAATGTTGAGATTATGGGAGATATAGATAGGGTAATTCGAGAAAAATCTATTACGCACCATGCTAACAAAGAGCCCAGTATCATACAATAATTTGTCCGTTGTATTCCAAAACACAAGTGTTTGCGTGTTTACGATCGCCGGACGAGGCGGAGGCGAATAGAATATACAATGACGTGTCATTCACATCGATTGAGGCCGCATGCAAGATGCGGCGTATCATGTTATTTTGTATAGAGTTCGTGTTCCGCGTCCAACTCCGATCCGATCTACCTTCGTGCCTCTGGTCTCGCCAAACATTTGCTAAACCATACTCCTCCTGGGCGCTGTTCACTTACAACACCTACAACCCCTTGCCATTCCTCTACAAACTAGCCAGCCGTCGTTTGCACAGTCATCCCTAAAGTGCAGCAGTCTAGTAATATGGAAACCGATCAAATACAAGGCGTTGAATAGATATGTATGGGAGTACTGTTATCTAACACGACACGCGCCGACCATTGCCCCTCGCGCGGAGAATTGTCGTCAAACAGCTCGGCGACAATTATTATTCGTCATAGTGGCGAGGCGACAAGCGATGCCTGAACAATAGTGCACAATCACCGCGAGTGTGGCCGCCGCGCCCGTGTCAACTGCCTCTCGCGTGAACCACCAGCATTGTTATGGTGATGCTCTGTAGTTTCAGGTTCGACGCTCTGTGAAAACAAAAGATGCGCCACACATTTGCATCTCTAAACATCACTCTTCTAGAAAGGGAATATTGATGGGAATTGGGAAATTTACCGAAATAAATAATTCATGGTAGGGTTCCGGACGACCGCCGCTCGTTAAAAACTTAACATTAAAATTCCACTCACCCTCGGGGATCAAAAACACCATTTTGAAGTTCAGTTAATTGGTAGCATTAACCATTTCAACATCTAGACCATTAGTGAAAACGAGATGAATCCGAGCAGGTAGACGACCAAACCAGCTCTCGGGGTAGTTTTTTTTGTTAACTTAAGCAGGTACAGACCGACCCTTCTAGACGGATTGTATACTCGTGTTCTATCGAGGAAACTTACATCTATACACCCTAAGGGCTATTCTTGCTTGCAGCGCTCGGCCGCTATTTATTAGTAACGCTTGCTAACAGATGTGGTCATCGTGTGCACGGATTTTGTTTTCAAATTGGGCAGATGTAAGTTTCCTCGTGTGGTACCTTTTGGCACAGTCTTTTTTATGGAAGATACTATGTGTGTGCCCAAAACATATAACAATGGCCTCTCATTTATATTCCGTATCCGTTTTAAACCCTATGTCAGCCTCAGAAGTATTTCTTAGTGTCTGGTCTCTGACAAAATAGCGTCTGGAAAGCTTTTAATAACAAATTATTTTGTCATTTTTCAGAACCAATCTCGGCCAGTGCAGACAATGAACGCCACACTGAGCGCGACCCTCGGGCCAGTAGGAGCCGGAGCGGTCACAGGCACCGTGAACTGGGAGCAGCACCCTGTGCTGGCCCGTGCCGCGTCCGTGCCTGCACACCGCGCACTCGCCGGCCTGCTGGACCGCCTGGGCCACCGCCGGCTCGAGCGCACCACCAGCGAGCCCGCGCCGCCCCCGCCCGCCACCAGCAGATACAAGACCGAACTCTGCAGACCCTTCGAGGAAGCCGGCGTCTGCAAATACGGCGACAAGTGTCAATTTGCGCACGGCATGCGCGAGCTGCGCAACTTGCAACGCCACCCCAAGTACAAGACGGAGCTGTGCCGCACGTTCCACTCGGTGGGATTCTGTCCGTACGGGCCGCGCTGCCACTTCGTGCACAACGCGGAGGAGGCGCGGCGCCGCGAGTCGACGTCTCCCGGCGGGTCGCTGGCATCGCTGTCGTCGGGCGGCTCAATGGCATCTTACATGAGCGACGGGTCGCGCTCACCGCGCTCGCCGCACTCCCCGCTGGCACCGCAGTCTCCGCTGGCGCCGCACTCGCCGCCCGCCATGTCTCCTCCCGCGCACGCCACCGCGTTCGCGTTCCGTCGCGCGCAATCTCCCGACCCTGAAGAAGAGCGACTCCCTGTGTTCAACCGTTTGTCGTCGGCGTTCGGGGACCTCGTCATCGCCTAGGGCCCTGCGACCGCCTAGTCCTAAGTTAACTTATACCGAACATAGCTTAAGGATCGTCCGTCACCTTAGTGCCTACTTGACGTCTTCCAGCCAGCGCCCGAGCGGCGTCCGCTCGTCGCGCCTCGCGCACACGCACACTCGCTCAACGAATGATCTCCAGTTTGTCGATGCTATTTTGCTACTTCGCCTTGTAATTTATGAAGTTAACGAAACGAAGTGTTTTCTGGCGTCTCGAAAGTTTGCGGTGTGAAGTATAGTGGTTTCGTACCTACATGTTTTTAGTTATCGGCACGCACTTGTAAATGGCACCTTATAATATTAGATATTTATTGTGTAGCTCGCGGAAGTCTTCCCGATGATCCTCCGCCGAGCGGTGGTCTCTGTAAAGTTAGCTTATAGAACATTTTATTTATTTCGTACTGCCTATCCGCGCTCGGTACTGTACCGCGAGAAGGCGCTCGTGATCTATTTTTAAGGGTTTAAGATAATAATTTATTATTTATTTTGAGTCTCTTTAACTGTAATAATTATTTTATTTTGTAGCTAGCAGCTGCGATGCCGCACCGCATACGGACGAGGCCCGCGTCGACGGGACGTGGCTCGTTACCATACACAAATTCGACTGATTCTGAACCTGAACACAAATTATACTATTTTAATACAGTCACCGATTACACGCTACGGACAGAATCAGTCGGTCTAAAACTCGGGAGCTTGATGGGCTTGTGGATAAAGTATTCCAGTTTAATTAATCTCGAATATTATAGTCAACATCGGCAGACAAAACCGAAAGTGCTCATTTGTGGCTGCGTGCCGTGCGATAATCTCCGGCTAGCCGACACCGCTAGTGATCTCCTCCGCGGCCCATCTGAGAACTATCGGCACGACGCTCCTCCGCGCTCGACTAGTCTACCAAGGACTTTTTTTTCATTTTACCTCGTGCGAGGAGGACGAGATACGGCCCGAAACCGGTTCCAAGTTTTGGTGATTATTTTTGTAGTGGTCGCGCCGAGTCTCACTCTCGGCGCTCGCGTCTGCCTCGCAAAAACCGCCGGGAGCGAGCCTCCCGAACGCAGGCCCGCCGAACTCCCGAGCTCTCGTACCGATAAACCTGTATAATATGACACAATAATATATGAAACATGTTTAAACAATTGTTGTCGGCGAGCGGTCGCCGCGCGGGGCGCGGGTGGAGCCAGAGCTCGCCCGCGCTCCGCCCAAAGTGTGCCTTTTACTTTATAAACGAGATAAATCGATTTATTTAATTTTTAGTTGATCGAGATAGATTATTGTTTATTTATTGTCTCCTTTTGAATATAATATTCAAATTGGCACAGTTTAACTTTAGTCCTACTTTGACAGAGCTAAGTGATTAGTTTCCAAGTAGCATAGATTTCTTTTGAATTTAAAGTGTGATATTTTATAATATTTATATAAAAGAAAGTTTAAACTTTTAATTAAGGGACCAATGTAAGTGATTAGGAGAAATTCTGATAGAACCATCGTATGCTATCGAATCTTACAAAGAGACTGTATCCTCGCGCCACATATTGATGATATTTTTGTTATATGTCAGATCTACGAGTTCTTATAATATAATATATTACAATAAAACGACATTTGACCAATACTGGTTTTGTGTTTGATTATTATTCAGCTTTATAGAACCGAGATGGTATTTTTTTTATTTTGTTTTACTATTTTTAGTTTCAGTTTTTCTCCCTTTCTTAGCGAGTCGTTGCATGGTGACCACAAGATAATAATTTTGTACCTAATGTTAAGGAACTTTTAGTTTTAAGCGTTCATAAAGATCACGATTATTATTTATTATCAGTTCATTACAAATTATAAACCATTAAAAACTGATTTATTTAATTTCTTTTGTATTTAAACCGACATTTAAGTTGTACGAATTCTTGTAACTTAATGTTAGTAATATATCATGAGTCATATAATATAACTGGTTAGTTTAGTACATACGACACTTGTAATTAAGTATTTAATTTTTTTAATTTAATTCCAATGTAAGTTAATCTTCCAAAAATGACTACTACGTATTCTATTTTCTTATGGACAAACAAATTAAGTATAAAGCTTAATTATGACATTTTTCTTGTAAGTTTCCTTATTTCCATCTGCATTTTTATTGAATTATAGTCAAAATAATGTTTAATTTTGTTTTTTTTTTTTTGTTTTCCTTTGGTTTATCCCTATCCTGAAATTCTGTTATTTCATTCAGCATCGCTATACACAGACAATTAATTACAATATTATTTGTTGAACACAGTCACACACAATAAATACAAGACATAACCGCCGCACAAAACTATTAAACTAGCTACTTTATAAATGACTATTGAAAAAGTGTGTTGTAACTATTAGTCAACGACTTTGCTGTCACAATAAGAATGAAATCAGACACAAAGATTTCATGACGCAGTTTAAATTTCCGATTCTGGACTGATTCAAATATCTCCAAAAATCCTTTGGATTTTTTTGGGTTCCGTACCCTAAAAGGAAAAAACGGAACCCTTATAGGATCACTTTGTTGTCCGTCCGTCCGTCTGTCAAGACCCTTGGGAACGCGTGAAAGTATCGAGTTGAAATTAAAACCATATATACTCAGGTCTGCGGTCCCCTGAAGCTGTGAAAAAATCAAACTTCTAAGTTAACGTAAAAAAAGATACGGCCGTTTATGCCGCAAAAAACGTATATTTCGACACTCAAGGAAATCAAAATGTATAGGGTACTTCCCGTTGACCTAGAATCAAAGTAAAGAAAACAAAATCCGAAAACTGAATTTGCAATTACATACGTAACTACTTTGTACGGAACCCTCGGTGCGCGAGTCCGACTCGCACTTGACCGTTTTTTTTAGGTTGAATCACCAACTGATTTAATTAATTAATGGCTTCTGCAATATGGGAAAACCCACATTAAAAAATTTGAGAATGTTGTTGAATTTTTTCATGAAGTCGGTAAACAATAAAAAAAACCAACTGTAGGTAGTAGACTTCAGCAGTCTAGGTAGGTACTTATTATACATTACAATAGGAGCGAGTAGGTATTTTCATTGAGTTATTTGTAATAAAGAAAATACAATACCAACGTGACTTCAAATCGTGCTGAGTCTCTCTTTTAGCAGTTATTAACTACCTACGTAATTTAATGAGCCTACGTAAGTACCTTCCTACCTACCAGTATAAAAAATTCCACCAAAAACATTTTCATGCAAAATGTTGCCAAGACGAGACCATAATGGCTCGCACGGTCAAAAAGTTATCACATCTCATGTAGAGCCAAGCTTCTAACTCTACACGTACAAACCCTAACTCTACAAGCCCTAACTTCACAAACTCTACACCTTAATCAAAATATGAGGTAATATTGTATAACAGAAAAGTAATGAACATAGAATACATTTTTCACCTTTTTGTGATGTTAGCGAAACGGCCAAGCCATATATTTTGACTAAGGTGTAGAGTTTCTCAAGTTAGGGCTTGTAGAGTTAGAAGCTTGGTTCTACATGAGATCTGATGGGCGATTCTCATAATTTTAAGCACGTTCACAGTCTGAGGGACAATTTTCGTAATTTTAAGAACTTTTACAGTCTGATCTCTGTCTGTCAAAAAATACTTCTAATTTACCTACATTTTTGATTTGCTAAAGTCCTGAAATATGTATTTTATTATTTATAACAAGGAGTCCCTATCTCTAGCATCAAAATTTGCGGAAGTCTCATACAAACTTCCATCCCCTAGTTATGGGGTTGGGGGTAAATGTTCCAAGTTTTAGATTTATTTTAGTTTTTGTGTACTAATAATTAGCTTACATACCAAATTTCAGCTTTCTATTTGATGATCATCAGTGAGTCAGTGACGAAATCGGGGTTTTTTAGATATCAATAAAATCTAAATTAAAAGTGATATGCAATTAAGAAGTCCGCTAGTGACATCATATTCCGAGAATTTTGTTTATCTGGTGTAATCTTAAACCCAAGTTATGAGGGTTCAAAGAAACGACGAAGCGCTTCGAGAAAAGGTAGGTAGTGTCCTTGCGCTTCGCTTGGCTTGTCTTGGCGGGCACTGCCGTGCCCCCAGACCCCAGATATAACTACAAATCAGGGACCGCTTCGGTTAGCCGTATTAAGGGTTTTCGATAACCCTTATCTTACGCTTTGAATGCGTTAGATCTTTGACTAATGATAATTTATTACGCTTATATCCCTTGAACGGGTTAATAATCCCATATTGATACTATGAATGGGTAGGTACTAATAAACCATCTCTAAAGGGTTTTAGTGGGTAAACGCTTTGCCTGTCAATCAGTTACCAGACTAATAAGGCATTTAAGAGAGCTAGTTCAGCTAGTATTCTGAGTATCAAATCTGACTACCAACTTAAGAGGAAAATTATCTAATCTACCCTTTTTTCGGTTACCCTATATTGTCCCACCATTGGGAAAAACCCCTCTCCCCCACACTTTTCAATACTTTATGTTGTTCCATCTGCGGCCAATCGGTGAGGAAAGAGTCAGAACCTTACTTTACGCAGCGAAATGTCAAAATACCATCTCTTTGTATTACTCACCTATTTATTCAGTGAATAACGAAAGCGAATATTTGTACTGAGTCTGCCAGCTCACGGTAGTAGTACCTGCATTGTACACAGACAACAGTTGCGATAAAATAAAGGAAACGTCGAACAAAAAATGTAAAGTCGCAATACCTGCTATTGTTAAGGTTTGAAATGGATGATTGGATTAGTTGGACTGCGCAGTAATTGAGGGTAAATAATAACTAAAATAGTCGGTGACTTATAGGTACACACGACAACACATCAAGCATATTATATTTCCAGTTTTAGCTAACCTCGCATTGTACAGGTTTTTCGTGCAATCAGAAGTCAGCTTATACTGGTTGTGTAGAGCTTGATGTGTAGCCGTGCGGACAATGCTTATCAAGTGTACCTACTAACTCAACTGCAGAAATCTAAGTGAACATGCATGAAAAATATTAAAAATATTCTATACTTACAAAATCCTGATTATAATAATGTGGACATTTGTAATGCCTATCCACTAAAAATACCCAGATAATAAACATTAATTCCAAGATTGTTCGATGTCATACATAATATCGGCAAACAAGGAAATTCACCACAATGTGTTAAAGTTCAAGACCAAGTCACTTTGATGAGCATTTACATTACTTCCTATAAATAATAAATTTTGTCTCCGCCTATCCAAAATTATCTGCAAACTCAGGCCACCTCTGGCGGTGATAGAATAAATAGTAGGTAGGTATATGTTATGAATACTTCGTTTTATGAATCACCAGAAGAAGAAAAAAAATATAATTTGGGATACACACAGGTAATAAAAATAGTAAAAAAGGAGCATTTAAAACTAATAAAGTTACAGAGAGTTCAGTTACTGGTAGACCGTAGAGTGGAGTGTGGAGAAATTAAAACACTGAAACTTCATCGGCAATGGGCCGGATATAGATTAGGTTAGCCGTAGAACCGATGACCGTTCGGGAACTCATGTGTTCCAGACTCTTAGAGTCGATCAGTCAATCTGCCTGCCTTTTCCCAACTAAGTTGTGGTCGACTCCCAGTCTAACCGGATGCAGCTGCATACCAGTATTTTGCATGGACCGACTACCTATCTGACCTCCACAACACAGTTACTAGGTAACAGGACTAACAGGATACCCCTCGGTGAGACTGGTAGTCAGACTGTGGGTTTCTGACTACTCGTAACGACTGTCAAAGATCTACGAATGACAGCCGGGGCCAACGGCTTTACGTTAAGTACGTTACGTACTTACTCAGGCACAGAGCTGGATCTCGGTATATAATGGATGGCCACCCATCCCATAGGAGTTGCTGGTACCAGCTGAATGGGAGTAGTAGTCGAGCATCAAGTTGAAAAGTCTGCGTAAATATGATCATGTCTCTGTGCATCGGTCGCTTCTAAAGTAGTTGCCCATACGCCAGCGCAGAGAGGTAAGGGCGCTAACCACCTTATTCTGAGTTCATGATTCTGCCTCTTCCCCTGGTTATAGCCCCCACTTTTAGTACATTTGCGCCAACCACAATATAAATTTAAGTCATCAGACAATCGTCTTCTCCAATGTCCCACTCACCGCACAGACTTCGTTCACTCTTCCTACTTCGTTCAGTCTATCTCTCTGTGGAATGCGCTCCCCCAGGAAATCAGGATGGCAACCAACCGATTATCCTTTAAAGTTCGCGAGTACATTCGAAAGAAGCTGGCAGTATCATCAGAACGGTAATATTTTCTCACTGTTTGTCTTATTTCTTTTTAGTATGATTATGTAGGTATATTTGTTTATGCTTATATTAATTAGGTTTCTTATATTATATTTATAGTTTTAATAGGTTTATGCGTATATTTAAAATATTTATTCCTCAATTTTCATGATTGCAATTACCACTGTTTGTCTCTGCATCACCCAAAGGTTGACGGGTAGAAAATGCCTATGGCATTAAGTTCGCCTCTGTACATTTATGTGCCTGAAGTATTAAAACTATATTAAATAAAATAAAGTCAGGTTAGTTACACCATCTATAACTCAAGAACGGCTGGACCGATTTTTATGATTTTTTATTTGTTGGATTTGTCTCCGCCCCGAATAGCAGAATAACTGTTAACCTTTTAACCGCTTACGTTGGATTAATCCGACAACTATTTACGTGTACATTTCGCCAGGGTCGTATATTTGCGACCAAATACCACAGTTCGTTTACTCTGATTTTTTACGCTGTATTCTAAAATACAAAAATTATTTTTTTCGAAAAATAAAAATTTTTCAAATCGCTGTGCTGGGCGCTGGGGGTACGACAACTGATATGAAGTCGGGCGGTTAAAAGGTTAAAAACATGGGAAAAATTCAAGTTTTTTTTTTTGATCATTTATGTTCTGAAGCGGTACGAAATTCGGGTTAGCTAGTAAATAAATGAATAAAAGTGCACAGGGCATTCATAGGTAGCGCCATGAGGACTACTACTATTAAGACTCCTAATAATAATCAGTTAGATAAGCCAGCAACTGGAATCTAGGTTTCTTCAGTCACTCTATGTGGTGTTGTATCGTGGTCGTGGCGCAACATGGAATGGAAGAGAAAGGTCCAGCTTTGTACTTACTGCTAAAGGCCGAGTTGATTGATTTACAAAAGCCATAACTGAGGTTTACTTGACCATTGAAAAACCGTTTGGTAATCGTGTGGGTAAGTGTTCACCAGGCTAGTACCACTAATAGGTAGGTACTCGTAATTTCAAGACGCGCCGATCAAGTTGCGATGCAGAATGCAGATGCAGTCTCATCAACTATCCTTCTTTATCCCAAACTTTGAATTGCGAGTAGCAGTAGATCGCATTCGAGTCGCGTCGCGTCATACTTCACGTGACTGTATCTGAAAACAGTAGAGAATACTAAAAATGTTCTTTCGAAATCTAACTGCAATTGAAGTTCTTTAGTTACGTGAATTATCTTAATGAACATTTTTACTACCTATATTATTTTATTTTAATAAATATAAAACGAATCATGCGCAACATTCAAGAACAGAGGTTCGTTCGTTTCGTTGTAAGTAAATTGATCCTTGTTTAAAGCGAAGCCAGGCGTTGAGTTCTCCGGCTGAGTCGGCGACTCTTGTAACCCAACACGAAGATAAGGACTGGCCTTGACAAAACAGTATATAGTAACGACAGCCAATAGTAATTTCACGATTTATCAAAAACTACTTTAAACCAACAGCATAAAGTTGTTAATCCCACAGAATAATTTCCACAAACATAGCGATGAAGTTGTTACTAATGTATAACGGATGTTATAATCTGGTGCTCGACGAACAAAATAATGAACGAGCTTGTGCAGGGGTCATAAGATCAGTCACTTAATTAGGGAGCTAGCTCAATAATAAAGCTAATGCTAAAATTACGGAGGAACAGTGACGCATTGTTGCCGGAACTAATTTTTATGTGCAGAAGAAATAAAAATAACACGTGGTGTTTTTGTGGTATTTATTTATTTAACCATTTATGTATACGCATATAAATAAAAGGAACAGAAAAATACGTACTTTGGGGGAAAATTAATTAATTCATTGGTTGAGAATTCATTTTTTATATCGCTGAAATGTTGATTTACCCAGAACCTAACATACAAAATATGCTTGTGTATCTATGACTGAAATATTATCTATTATTTGTATTTATTTAAATGCCTTTTAAAACTATCATTACAGGTCTTAACGTAATGCGACAGCCTCAGACAAACAAAATTAAAATTTGTTTCGAAAAATTGTTATCGAAAACATCGTTACCTACTCATCTAAACTAATTTTATAACAGCCTAATAAAATCTTCCAAGCGATTTCTCTACGTAACAAGCTGAATGAAATCTCTCATCAGTTAATATGCCGAGAGGATGCTGGGGATGCTGAATCAATACGTAGAAATTAAAGTAACTGAAGAAAAATGTGAAAAAGTATACAAATCAGATTCTAAACTAATAAAGAGGGGAATTCCGTAAGGTTCCATATTGGGGCCAATCTTTTTCATTTTGTTCATTAATGATTTAATTAATTACATAGAAAAGCATATAGATGTTGGACTTGTTCTTTTTGCTGATGATACGAATGCTATCATATCCGCAAATGATATAGAAACTCTAACTAATAAAGTAAACATGGCTCTGGCTCTCTTCCATCATTGGTTTACCATCAATACTCTTAATCTAAACACCAGTAAAACGAATGCCATGTTATTTAGAACAACGTCAAGAAATAAGGATACAATTGACATAACTTTGAATAATGATAATATAATCTTAGTGGATAACGTAAAATTTTTAGGTATTTACATTGACGAAAGTTTAAACTGGAAAAAGGAACTGTCTGCAATAGAAAGCTCAATTAGTTCGGCTTGCTATGCCCTGAGAAGTCTTCGAGAGGAGATCACTATCGAACAATTAAAAGTAGTGTACTATTCGCTTGTAGAGTCAAGGCTCAGGTACAGTATTTCTCTATGGGGAGGTAGTTACGCGTACAATGTTAACACGGCTTTTGTCGTTCAAAAAAGGGCCATAAGAACTATGGTGAGAATTCCACAATGGGTATCGTGCAGGGAGTATTTTAAAGACCTACAGATACTTTTTTTTTTTTTTTTTTGAAATGGCATCTCGCAGTTCAACCTGTAGGAGGTTGTCGACTGCTTAACCGGACTTTCCTGTGGATGCCTTGAAGTTAAGGCCTCCAGCCAGGGCTTAAAAACTAACTAAAAACTAAGCGACTCACGCTAAGGGCACCCCCCGTGGGGTTCGGACCTCGGCTTAGGGCGTCGCTGGAAGAGGGCAGCAAGGGACAGGCTGGATCGGTATTATTAAGGGACGAATTTAAAACTACAGGCTCAGCGGCGCGGGCTGGCTCGAGCAAGGGTCGGGGTGGACTAGGTACGGGGCGTCGCGACGGGCCTCGACGGCGAGGACGATAGGACGGCTGTCTGGGCTTGTACTTGTTTAAAGTACTTGTTTTCTTGCTACTCTCCTGTAGGAGGGTCGTAGCGTCGTCGGGGAGGGTGAGAGTATGCCTCGGTCGGCGAATCCTACTTATGCGAGAGGGAGTGTATCGGGAGGCCGCCGCAATCAGGGGATTGGGGTGTTTGATGGCAGAATCAAAGAAGCGCTTGGAGAGGCGTTTCATGAACTGCTGGACGGTGGGGATCCTAAGATCGAGATGGAGGTTGATGTTCCGGACATAGAAGGGGGCTCCCGTGACCTTTCTAAGGAAACGGTTTTGGAGGGTCTGCATTTTATGCAGGTGACGAGGCTTGGCGTGTGCGAAGACTACGCAAGCGTAAGTCATGATAGGGCGGATGACCGCGGTGTAGAGTCGCAATTTGCACTTCAGTGACAATTTGCTTCGGGCAGTGAGAAGGAAGTGGAGTCTACCGAGAGCGAAAGCGGCTCGCGAACGAGCCGTCTTTATGTGCTCTCCGAAAGTGAGGTGACGGTCAAGGATAACTCCTAGGTACTTCGCTTGCTTACCCCAAGGTATCTGTTTGTCGTACATAGTGATAGGACTGGGGAGGGGGGGGGTGAATCGACTATGTTTCGAAAAGAGAACCGCCTGACTCTTGTCAGGGTTGACCTCGATTCTCCACTTCCGGAACCAAGCGCCTAGGACGTTTGCGGAAGTCTGGAGAGTACGGGCGATGGCGTCATGACAGCGACCCGTGTGATAAATGGCAGTGTCGTCGGCGAATAGAGCCAACTGTGCCTTTTTACACGTGGGAATGTCGCTGGTGAATAGGGTGAACAGGAGAGGGGAAATAACGGAACCCTGGGGGACTCCGGCACGGATGGGGTGAGGGGTGGAGAGTGCGCCCTCGACGCGGTAGCGAAAAGAGCGATCCGACAGGAAGTCTCGTAAGATGAGCACGAGACGGTCTGGCACTCCAAGAGAGTATAGCTTATATACTAAGCCATTGTGCCAAACTTTGTCGAATGCTTTCGCTATGTCGAAGAATAGGGCGCCTGTCGTAGCACTGCGCTGAAAGCCAGCGCTGATGTGCTCGACAATGCGGTGGACTTGGTGGATGCAAGAGTGTTTGGTTCGGAAACCAAACTGCTCGTTAGGGATGAGGCTCTTTGCCTCGGCATAGTCTTTGAGACGCTTAAAAATAAGCCTCTCGTAGATTTTGCCGAAGACATTAAGCAGGCTGATGGGGCGGTAGCTGGAGGGCTCAGACTTGGGTTTGCCTGGCTTTGGGATACCTATGACGGTGGCTTCTTTCCACGCGTTCGGGAAGATGTTGTTGCTCATGGCGCCATTGAAGATGGCGGTCATGAGTAGTATGAGTGGGGCGGGGAGGAGCTTGTACACCTTATTGGTGATACCGTCCGTGCCGGGAGCTTTGCGGGATTCGAGCCCCTTAATGATGTCTTGCACTTCGTCAGGAGTGACGGGAGGCAGAGGATCATCGGGGTCTTCGACTGGTGGGAGGGAGGCTCTACGTTCGACCTCAGCGTTCACCTTGTCGAGGTGTGCTCGGTCTACTGGTTGAGTGCTGGGGGAGCATTGGGACTCTAGGCTGTCGGCGAGGCATTCGGCCTTATCGGAGGGGTCAAATGCTACGGTCTTGTCGGGGCGTATGAGGGGAGGTATGGCTACTTCTTCAGGGGAACGTAGTTTCCTCTGAAGCTGCCAGAAGGCTTGGTGAGTGGGCTCAAGATCGCTGAGCGTCTTGTCCCAACCGTCGGAACGCCACTCCGCAATGCGTTTCTTTACAGCACGCTGTAAATGGCGCATGTGGGCTTTGTTCGCGTCGCAGGGGAAGGAGTCGTAGGCACGAATGGCCGCGTTCTTCTCGGTTATCAGTTCACGTACGTCAGCCGGTAATTTCCAGCGATGGTCTTCCATCACTGGAACTTCCCGTGAGCAATCCGTCAATACGGATTGAACGTGCTCTGTAAACGAGTCGATCGCCCCCGTCGTGTCTGCGACTGAGACTATTTGGTCAGGGATGGAGTCCAAATGAGGCGACGTGGTGGATTTCAGTCTTTCGCTTACTTTCCTCCAGTCGGTTATCAATTTGGTCTGAGGGGGCTGGTTTGGGTCACGCGGGCCGGAATAGGGGACTAGTTGGACTATAACAGGGCGGTGATCGGAATTAAGCTCGTGTAACGTCTCAATAGATTGCAAACGGAGGTTCACATTCTTGAGCAGCGCTACATCGAGAACATCTGGAAGCTGGGTGGGATCGCCAGGGAAATGAGTGGGATACATCGGAGCGATGACATCGAAATTTAGGGTGGCGCCTAGGTTGAACACGATCCTACCTCTGGTAGAGGTCATGTTGCTATTCCAGGAGGGATGCTTGGCATTGAGGTCCCCCGCCATTATGACGGAGTCACTCAGGCCGAAGAGGGTAGTGAAGTCTCTGGTGAGAGAGATGGGATCTTCAGACCCACCAGAGGGAGGGATGTAGGCGGAAATGATGGTGATGGCCTGATGACCTGTCATGCCCAGCCGACAGATAGAGACCTCCAGGTGAGAGTGGAGAGGAGGTGGGTCTATGGGGATGCAGTAAAGGGACTTCCTGAAGTAAATAAGGGTACCACCCTTGTGACATCGGGACCTGTCATTACGAACTAGTTTATAGTTCGCAATGTTCGGGTTTCGATGGTGGGGTTTCAGGAAGGTTTCCTGTACTAGGAGAACGTCTAGCTGATGGTCGCGGAGGAAAGTGGCGATCTCATCGCGTTGGGAAGAAATGCCATTGGCATTGAAGTAACCTAGCTTGAGGGAACGGGGTTTGAGAACACTATTTCTTTGTTGATCCATTGGAACAATTAGAATTTTAGTGTTTGCAGGACTTGCGTGATCTGAGGATACGCATTGAAAACCTCGGCAATGCGCCAAGCATTGCCGTTGCAGGCGTTAATTTCCGCTGCCATAGCGTTAGCGGGGGCGATGAACGATGCATAAGCACCGATTATCACCTCCATGCTGTTACGCTCAAGGCCGGTGACGGGGGTTAGGGGGGACCTACTGGGGCCTGCGGGAGCAGCTCTGGGAGCGGTAGCGGGTTGGGCTACCTGTGCGGCTACAGGAGCCGCGGGGGCTACTGGGGTCGCGGGGGCTACTGGGGTCGCGGGGGCTACTGATTTCGCTGGGATGGAGATATCCATCAGCGCGGGGATAGTCGGGGATCGGGAGGGCACCGAAGCTACAGGAGCTTGTTGGTGATTCAGATTACCCCAAGGGGAGGGTCTCTGAGGGCTGAGCCTAGCGGGCATCTGAGAAGAGGGGACCTTAACAGACAAGGGACTCTCCCTTTGCTGACGGTCGCTTGCGCGCTTTGTCAGCTTGGGAGAGGAAGCTTTGGGGGCCTTGGGGCAGCCTCGGTAGTTAGCCGGGTGCCCGGACTGGCCGCAGAGAACACAACTAGGTGGCTCAGTGCACAGAGTGCGATCTTTTGGCCGGGAGCAATCAGCTGTTCCGTGATCACCCAGACACTTGACGCATCTAGGTGTCGCGTAACAGTGTGATTGGGAATGGCCATAAAGCTGGCATCTGTGGCACTGGCCTATGATGTTAGACCTACGGGGCTTTTCGATAGAAATGCCGGACAGGGAACAGACTGACTTCACCTTGAAGATCGGGTGATGTCCTTCCGTGGGATCGCAGATGACAAGGACCATGTCGTAGACAAGGCCCTTCCTCGCTCTATGCAAGCGATGTACCGCGGAGACGGGGATGCCTTGGGAAGCAAGGTCTTCTTTGATCTCCTCGGTGGAGATTTCTTTGGGGACGCGCCTAATGACCACGCGGGTCATAGCTTCCTCCGGAAGGGAGTAGGTGTGGAACGAGTAGTTCCTCACCTGAAGCAGACGGGTAAGTTCCCTGTAGTCCGAGGACGAGGGGACAATTACCTTAATACCCTGTTGGGTGGACCTGGCGTTGGAGTAGTTGATCTTGCGATCAACACACAACTTGGAGATTTCAGTCCATTTGGACTTCTCCTGGATGAAGATGGGGGGCGGGGGGCGTTGCTTCTTTTTGTCAGAAGCGGCGGAGTCGGGAGGATTAGCCCTAGGGCTTGACGGTGGGGCGGCCTGAGACACGGTGGGGGGTGGGGTGGGGGGGCGGGAGGACGGGGCGGCCGCGACCGGCTTTTTAGCCTTGCTGGCATGTGAGGAAGCACCTTTCTTTCTCTTGCCTCCCTTTCCGACGACTTCAAAGTCGTCTTCGGAGGAGGACGAAGAGGCAGAGAGGGCATCCTCGGGGTCAGACTGAGGTGCGGACGTGTCCATACTCTCGGGCTGGGATGTGGCCTTTGTCTCAGAGACAGTGGCGGCTGGCACAGAAGGTGCGGGGGCGGGGGCGGGGGCTGCGGCGGCCTTCGCGGAAGTGGGTATTATGGACGCGGGCGATTCTACGGACACCTTTGTCTTTGCAGACAATGGCGTCGGAATGCCTTGGTCGGCCAAGGGCGGTGAAAGCGGGCTTTCAAGGGCGTCGCTGAAGGTGGCGACCGAAACTCGCGACGGGGAGGGAGCTCGCCGAAATTCGGCGAGTTTTGAGCCATATTTGGCTATGAAGGAGGGATCCTTCAAGAGGACCTCCCTGACGAATGCTATTAAAATAGCGTCCGTCATGGTAGGGCCAGGGGAAAGGGTCGGAGAAGAAGAGAGCGACTAACTCGCATAGGGGGCGTTAAACACCTAACAACCTACTCCCCGGGTGGGTGCTCCCGGGGATGTGTAGCCCTACCCTCCCTGTCGGGTGTAGACAGGGAGGTGAGTACCTAAGGTGAGCCCTAAGCTGGTATGCCGTCGCCAATCTTAATGTGCGAACGGAGCCCTAACCGGTCAGTGAATGGGGTGTAGAGACACCCTGACCAGTCCTAGTCCGAAGGGGTTGACACACCCAACCGTACTAGGTGCAAAGCTGTTGAGAGAAGGATTAGTTACAAAGCTAGATTTGACTAGGAGATCCCCCAAGGCCAAGGTTCTAGCTCCCGATTCCAATTGACTGCCTCACCCTGAAGGGGCTCAGCGGGTGGATTGGGGCACCACCCCACTTGGCTTCGTTGGCACCGTAAGGTATCCACCAAGGACCACGAAACTGTGGTTTTTCCCTGAAGGGGCGAAAAGCCTCGACGAATGTTTTTTGACGAATTCTGTTAAGAAATAATCTATCAACGTCGCCTTGAAAAAGGCAGCAATTGATAGTGCAGGGGTGTAGTCTTGGGACTACGGAAATCGTTACGGCAGGCGTAACGAGACCGGGCGGCGATAGCGGTGAGACTCGATGCAGCGGGCAGAGAGCGGCGGCACGTCCGTTCACGGCGAGCGTCGAGCGGCGAATGATCACCTACAGATACTGACTGTGCCGTGCTTATATATTTTAGTAGTACTCACTGACCTTATGAAAAAACTGAACAGATTCGAAACAGCAGACGAAAGAAATAAACGAGAAGCTACAAGGCGTAAGGACTTGCAATATGACATACATCCAATTATGAAAGTGGTTAGTCATGCGGCAAGTTTTCAATCGATCAAATTGTATAATAAATTGCCTATGGAATTAAAGTCCCTATATAACATAAACCAGTTTAAGCAGCAAGTTAAATGTTTTCTGATAGAAAAATGCTATTATTCTGTTGATGAGTTTCTCACTGATGGGTCTTAGCTCTTAATAATAATAACTATACTAACTATATAAATAACTTAATAGAACATAAAGTACATTTTAGAATTGATGACATCAATGAATTTAATTGTGACATTGTATATTATAGTTGGATGGGAATGTTGGGAAGTTAATCTGTTATTTTTATTTGTTTTTGTGAACATTGTAAATTAATTTTATAATTTTGATTATTATTAGAAATTATATGTAATTATTAGGTAGGTATTAGTGACATGTATTTTATTTAATTCTCTTCTTGTTGACATTGTTTTAAGTTTTGAATGTAAATTATGAATGAATGAATGTAAATTATATTTTAATATAGGTAGGTAATGAGATTGTGTTGCATTAATTTAAATTCTTTGCTTAACTTGTTATTATTTTAATTATTTGAAAAACATTCAGACACAATGTAAATTGTTAATGAATAAATGAAATGAAATGAAATGAAATCAGTTAGAACGTTTACTATAACACTCGAGAGCAATGAATTATTATGGTCACATAAAGATCACATAAGAGAGAGTCTCTGAAATTAAGAATGCTAGTTTCATCATTGATATATATACGGTGACTGGTAATTAGTGACCGATACTTAAACACGTGCTTGTACTCATGATAACAAACAACTTTTACTATGGGACCAAACCTGAAATCGCGAAAAAAAAATCAGCTGTTCCCTACATTTATCTTCGTCTATCTCGTCAAAATGTAGGGAACAGCTGATTCTTTTTTCGCGAATTCAGGTTTGGTCCCATAGTAAAAGTTGTTTGTTATCATGAGTACAATCACGTGTTTAGGTATCGGTCACTAATTACCAGTCACCCTATATATTACACTAGATTAGTAATTACCGCACCAAGGCGTTGCCACTAGACTGATGGCCACCGCCATCTGCGTAGCTAACGTCAGTTCAGTGCTCTGTGTGACGCCAACCGAGGTGAGCCGAGTGACATGCGACAAAAAATATCGCGAAAGAGTGCGATTCAAGATCACAAAAACATAATAAATTAACAGGAATTACTTTCCACACGTAAATTAATTGTCTCTGTGTTTATATCAACGTAAAAACGCAATAAAATGTAGAATTTTGAAAATTAGGTTTAGTGTTACCACTGAAAACTTAGTTTTAGTTTTCCACATTTGTGGGAGTTTTTAATTTATGGAATAAGTGATTTTAAATATTTTTAATAATAACAACGTAGCAGGGTGCCTAAAGATGCAGCACGCCGTGATAAATGGGTGCAAATAATCCGATTGCTGAGAAAAGAGACTGTCTGGCTACCTACTAAATCATTTGATTTCATTAATAATAAAGAAAAAAATATTCAAAAAGAAAATGTCTTAATTATTTTCATTAGGTATAAACTTCTATTACACATCCAATAAGAAATATATAATCCAATTATTGTAAAAATTATTTAACTTAACGTTTAACTTTTTTATGGCTTAAAAAGTTGGGTAAAATTTCGCAAGGGTAGGCAACCCCATCCCGCCATTGCATGTTTATATTGCGGTCTTTGTCTAATCTAAGCGACGGTATTATTCTTGCAACGTGTGTAAGTGAGACAGATATATGTTTACTTTTAAATGTTTAGTAGTTTCGAAGTTACGTCGCGTCGTCGCGTTTAAAAAGTGGGTACACTTTTTTGACACATTTTAATAAGGTTTGCTTCTCTAATTATTTAACTCAATGAGCTTAAATAAATTGTGCTTAATGAACAATTAAATGTTCCTTAAATGAAAGTAATAAAACTTTTTAGTTAAGTTATGCTATCAAAAATAAAAAAATGGGATTTTTGAAAATGGAACTACGAATTTTCTGCAACTGTTTTTGCTTTTGTTTCTATTCTGTCATATAAAAAATATGTAAATAGCGTTTCTGATGTTCAATTTTCATTAATGAAGCTATTATAATGTCGCTTACACTTGAAGAACACCAGAGGGGCAATTCTCGTAATTTTTAAGAACGTTCACAGTCTGACCTCAGTCTCAATCTGTCAAAAATACTTCAATTTTCCCTACATTTTGACAAGTTTTTGACATTTGTTTGTTGCGGAGATGAGACTGCGACTAGATTTTGAACGTTTTAAATTAGCAGAATTGGCCAGAATTCTCACAATGCTGGAAATCGGCCGGAGTCAGCGTGATACAGCAAGGACAGCTGGTGGTGGTGTGTCGCTATCAACTATACAACGAGTTTTTCCGACGTTACGAGGAAACCGGCTCTAACCTACGTAGACCAGGAACAAGTAGGGCCAGGTGTACCACAGCACGAGAAGATCGATAATTGGTCAACACAATGCTTCCAAACTGCTTTCTCACAGGAACTGCACTTACATATCAGTTCCGACGCGACGCCTCGGAGGAAGTAACCCAAGTACATGGACTGTAAGACGACGACTTGCTGAAGCAAATTTAAAACCATTAAGACCTGCAAACGGCCCTAAATTGGAGCGTGGGCATCTTATTTAGAGATTAGCTTTTTCACGGAACCACTTAAATTGGTGTATTTATGCTCTATAAGAATGACGGAAGAACAAGAGTGTATAGAAGACCAGGGGAGCAATTCAAGCAGTCATCGAAGAAGAAAGTGGCCTGTGGCGGTGGATCCATACTTTTATGGGCCAGAATTTCTGCAGAGAGTCGCACAGAGCTGGTGGTTTTAGAAAACGACACTATAACTAGCGAAATATACGTGGAAGAAATCCTAAACGAATACTATGGTCCATTTATGGTCAATTTGGGAGAGGATGCTATCTTTATGTATGACAATGCCCGCCTCATACTGGTGAAATTGTGAATGACTACCTTCAAGAGGTGAACATTAACTGTATATGGTGGCCAGCACGCAGCCCGGACCACAGCCCAATCGAGCATGCTTAGGACAAGCTGGGACGATGTGTGAGACACCGAAGCCCTTCCCCGATCATGCTTCAATACCCCAAAGTTACGCTCGTAGAGGAATGGGAGAATATTCCCCAACATCGTATAAGAAACTTGGGTGTACAGCGTGCCAAACCACATTAACCGAAGCGATGACAGAACGTGGGGGTACCTAATACAAAGTACTCATACTAAAACTCAAGAAAATTTTTAAATGGTACAAAAAATATTTGCATTTCTATTTTTGTTATAAGATGAGATTGGTTATTTTATTTATATATTTCTTTATGAATATAATACAAAGTGACACATACATTTTATTACTTTCATTAATTTAGAGAAAATTTAATTGTCTATTAAACACAATTTATTTCATTAAGCTAGCATTCTTAGTTTCCGAGACTTTCAGGTATCTTTACGTGACCCTTATTCATTGCTCTCGAGTGTATATACTGGCTTTAGAAGCAGAATAGTAACGTATAATCTGCAACCTTTCTTTTGTTCCACAACTGCAATCTAAAACCTGCAATAATTGTTACACGTGGCTTTGGCATCATCTGATTTCATTTGACACCTAGTCAACAATGACGTTTGCAGTTCCGCATGGTCAATAACAAAACCACCATGGAAGATTAGGCACCTTTTGGAATGTGGGGTGCATTGCCTGTCGTTCCGAAACCTATTTAGTCAAAACTCAAATTCAACCATTGCGTTGGTATATCAACCTACAGTATCACGTCTAAGAAAGTAAATACTTATAAAACTCGATGTTGGTTCAGCGATAATAATAATTACTGCTGGACGTGTGAGGGCGACCATTACCTAATATTTGTACAGAACACTGATTAGATAACTAAGGAGATATACAGGGTGTCCAGTGGCAGATTTCAAAGTTTGAATAAACGTAATTTCAGAGAAGCAACACGTTAGAGTGGCGCGGGGGGCGTCGTTGAAATAGTAAGCTCTGCGGTTTTTTTTCTGTCATTTAGCGGTGGTGTGGAATGCACCGCGCGCATATTTCAAGTGGATTTTCGCTTACTGAAACACGTCCTTGACTTAGTAATCGTTACGATATTCGTCGATTACGTGATGGACCATCTGTCAACCTTATTTAGTCTTGGGTAGCTAGGTTCAGAACTACAGGATCAACATTAAACAGCCCCAGACCACGACCTATACCAGCGGTAGCCACGGACGAAAAAGTTGAACGCGTTATGGTTCAGTGACTGAAAATCCCCGTTTATCACTTCGTGCACGTTCATCGATATTAGGTAGGTACTACGAAATCAACCTTACAGGCTATAATGCGAAAAAAGACTCAAGTTTCATCCGTATAAAATTCAAATCGTTCAAGATTTACACGATTCAGTCGCTCTGTAGGTAAACGCGTTTTTGAAAACATGCGTGCTAGACTTTACAAGTATGCTAGGCACGATGGTCAACATTTGGAGAACGTAGTTTTAAAATAATAAAATCTGCGTTTATTGTTTTTAAATAAAAATAAACATTCTATGTATTAGAGGTGTAGTTTTTTTTTTACAATTTTTCTAACTTTGAATTTTCCTACTGGACAGCCTGTATAAATACGTGGAGTCACTAAACCGATTAAATTGATGGCAACTTGAGAAGGCATTACTTCGTTGGAAATGATGTAAATAGTAAACTAAATATCGGGTTGGTGCATAAGTTCTTGGACACTCAAACACATTTATTAAAAATAATTTTATTTATTATTAAAGAAATATTAATCCCCAATATAATGACCGTCATGTTCAACGACATGTAACCATCTCTCTGGCAAAGACATTATGCCGTGTTCCCAAAAAGCAGGAGGCTGGTGGTTGAAAAACTCGGCGATATCGTCTTGGAGTTGTTCATAGTTTTCAAGCTTCTTTTTTCTTAGATGTAACTTTAGAGCCCGAAACAGACAATAGTCCAACGGCGCAATATCAGGACTATATGGCGGGTGAGGTACTACTGTGGTAGTGGAATGGTCGTACCCAAGTTCCTTCTCTAAGTCCCTGGTAGTTGCATCCGGATGTCTTTCCAAATGTGAGCGTAGAAGGTCTTCGTCGAAGACAACTGGCCGACCGGTGCGAGGTTTATCTTCACAACTCTTATCCCCCTTGTCGAAAGACTTAAACCAATAACTCACTGTGGAATGAGCAATAGTGCCTTGTCCAAACGCAGTGTTCATTTTCTCGGCCGTTAGCCTCGCACTCGTTCCTAGATTATGCTCGTAAAGCAGGATCGCTCGTAGTTGACGCGGTTCCATTTTGAACTAAACTGAACAACTTGGAACGCGCGCGCCCTTTTATACCCCTTAGCGTAAAGCTCCTAGAACATTCTGTAGAATAATAGATTATTCTAGCTCGTAACTGAATTGAAACCTAGAAAAATTTTAATGAAATCCAAGTGTACAAGGATTTATGCACCAACTCAATAACTTTTAGCCATTACTGAATAAATGGAAGAATATTTAAGATGTTCTTCCTGATTTGCATTTTATGAACGATATGATTTTAATACATAAATTATGCTGTTGTAATGACTTATTACTTTTAATGAGTCGATCGACTCAGAAGCTTCATCTTCCGCATTATTTCATTACAGAATTAACTGGAAGTCATATTATGCATAATTGAGTGAACCTCTTGCGAAGTAATAAATAATGTGCATAATAAAGGCTAAAGAAAAATGAAGCATAAAACTGCAAGAGCAGCGACGTAACCGCATCCAATTTAATGCATGTGGACGGATATTTATATTGACATAAAACAGATAGAGGTGAGGTGAAATTGAATGATGAACGCCTCACGTCCGCTTCCTGCCCTGTTAATGCCGCGAAATATTTGGAAAGTCACGTTTTCAAGGGTAGTTGTAAAAAAGGAACTCACATGATTTGCATGCCATACTGTCAAGCGACAAGCCTGGCCGTTCCGTGTTTATTTATGGGATTAACAGAAGGGCAAACGGACGTGATAAGAGATTTTGAGGGTACTCTTGTATCCACAAATATACAAGCTTCGGGCGGTGTGAAGGTAACTGATAAACTAAGTAAATTGAACGGGACACTTGAGACGTTTATAAATACCTTGAAGAGTATCGGTCAATTTGATTACTTTATGAAAGTAGGTATGCAGTACTTTCTGCTCACAGGTATTATGATGCCATCGTTAAAATACACAATATCGACAATCATAAATGCTCACTAAATTAAAACTTTACGAGTTTGTCTCATAATTACACAACGCCACTGTTTTCTCTTGAAATCGAATTAAAGATCTGCCTGCCTCGACGATGAAGTGAAATTTTTAAACGATTTCATTAATCGAAATAATCTTAGATTTTACAGTTGAATTGCGTAGAGTTTATTTATTAAAGTGACAATGGACAAATTGTAGTGCTTGGTAGCCCTAAAAGCGTGGCGGCGTATTTTCTATTACAATAATACCTTAGAATGCTATAACCTGTATCAACGGTTAGGCTCGGCGACAAGTGACCCGCTACCGGGTGAACGCAGTACTTATAAATTTTACTGCTCAATGCTTGTACTACCTTGTACACAAGCGTAATATGTAAAAAAAAAACTACTTACAAACTTTTCAGATATATCGCTCTTATTCGGATGGGGGTTAATTATATCATTAGAATAGAAATTAATTGGATTAAGGAAAAAATATCGCAAAATCTGTTGGTAATTGGATCGAGAAACAACAGTTGCTTCAAGTCCATGGCGCCATTCGGCAAAAATAAAAACAATTTGTACGGTAATTATTTCATCAAGTACTTAATTGTTATTTAAATTCGCAGTAATCTGAAATATGTGCAAATTCATTTCCATGCTAGACTCAAGCCTGGGAATCAGATAGAATGGGTCAAGTGTGAGCGTAGATTACGTAATGATCTGGTCATTCCCACATATAAGTAGGTAATAATTATCAACCGTAGAATCGATTCCATGAAAAGTATTTTTTCCTAGAGTTTCAAATATGGCACAAAATAATCTTCAGATTTCAAAAATACTGAAACCCTCTAGAGGTGGCAAACTATTAGGTCGGGGCAAAAGTATTTTCGTATTTTTCATAGAAAAAAAAATTTTTTTTAGGTTTAATTTTTTATTTATTTATAATATGTATGTGCCGTTTTGATCGATGACTTGTTGCCATCTTGTGGGCAATGCCATGATCCCATTGCTGTAGAAGTTTTGAGATTTTTTATCAAAAAAATCTGACAGGTAGTTTTCACAGTGTTCTTTTGAGGTTAACTTTATGCTTCCTAAAGAGTTCTGAAGTGACCGAAACAGGTGGAAATCTGATGGAGCAAGATCAGGGCTATACGGAGGATGTATCAACACATCCCAGCCAAGCTCTCTCAATTTTTGTTGAGTGGCTATAGATGAGTGCGGTCTGGCGTTGTCGTGATAAAACACCACGCCCTTCCTTTTCACTAGCTCCGGCCGGTTTTTCTCAATAGCTTCTTTTAATCTCATCAGTTGTTGACAGTAGAGGTCAGAATCGATAGTTTTACCCGGCGGCAAAAGCTCATAGTGGACGAATCCTTTCCAATCCCACCAAACACACAGCATCACTTTGTTCCGAGTCAGGCCGGGCTTTGCCACGGTCTGTGGGGCTTGTCCATGCTTCGACCACGATCTTTTTCGGACATTCTTATCGTAAGTGATCTATTTTTCATCACCCGCAATCAACCGTTTAAGAAATAGGTCGGAATTACTACGTTTCAACAAAGACACGTTGGATTAAGTTTCTCTCAGTGAGATCATGTGGTACCCAAATATCAAGTTTTTTCAGGTACCCAGACTTTTGTAAATGCCGTAAAACTGTTTTGTGATCAACATCCAGTTCTTCAGTAATATCATAACTACTAATATGTCGATCTTGCTCCACTTTTTCAAAAATGGCACTGATTTTATCTGTGACAGGGCGTCCAGAGCGAGCTTTTTCCTTCACACTAAAATTTCCTGACTTGAAACGCTGGAACCACATTTGTGCTACTCGTATTGATACCGCATTAGGTCCGTAAATCGCACAAATTTTATTCGCAGCGTTCGTCGCATTTTTACCATTTTTGTAATAAAATTTTAAAATGTACCGAATTTCTTAGTCACATACGTTCATGTTGCTTGCTTGAAAAACAATTGAGAAATGGCGGGAACTAGTTTTTTTTTTTATTTATTGCATCTTTAGAATGTCAACATTTAATAGTATTAAAACCAGCCAGTTACATTCAGTACTGCCAAAGAGGTTTGATTACTAACAATAGATTCAAAATACGAAAATATTTTTGCCCCGACCTATTATAAATCCCAACACATAAGCACACTTAACGAAACTTTTTCAAATATTTAGTTAATTGAATATTTTGTGGGCAAGTATACTCGAGCAATACGGTTGGCAGGAATCGAGACAAAGGCTCGTAAAGATACGCGACGTATCGCTCGCTTTACGTAACTCAGGCACTCAACTTGGACGCACTCATACGCACTCACATGCACTCACACGCACCAAGCATGCACTAAGCCTGCATCAGGTTCATGCACTCTGAAATAACAGATTGTTTGATAAAAAACGCAGATACTCGTACGTATAAAAAACTCAACAAAACATTTACTGAAACTACACATTTCGTCTTCTCAAATAATGACTAACGTAAACGAGGCAAACGGAGTACGTAAGAACCGTAGCAGGTAGCGTTCTGGAGTTTCTGCCTGGGGCCCTGGGTCATGGGAAAAAGGCGTGAGTAGGTAATGGTAATGTATGGTAATAGGTAATGTATGTAATGATTCCTACCAATTAATTTAGGTCAAGCCAAAATACAACTCAGCCAAACATTGCTTTGCAAAAGCTAAGGTTGACTTCCAGTGTGCTAGAGGTAACAGGACAGCACACATCACGTGGTAAAAGATAACAGTCTACTTTATTTTAAATTTCAAATCAGCTCAGAACTGTGTCACATATAAATACAATATTTATATTCCATATGTTCATGCAAAAGGTACTAATCAAATTCTGTTACACCGTAAATAAATTCAAAAATGTGCCAACGAGATTTTGTGCCCGTTACCCATTAAAGATTTATAAGTCAGGAATCATGGAATCATGGTACCTAAGTACCTAAGTTCTAAATTATAATCATCGAAATTACAGGTTTCTGTAGATCGGATAATAACAAACAATGTTAAGGTACCCATTAGATCATTAACACATAATTTCCGACAACGAGGCAGGTTTAACATTCTAAAATTGCTTTACAATATGTTGATGTAATCATCGGGCGAGGCAAGTGATTGCAATAATTAATAAAAGGTCAAATTCGCATTGATCGTAAAGAGAAGAATATTAAACCATTGCTAACTTGAGAATAAATTAAGCGCAGTGTGTGGGCCGGGCGTTGTTAGCGACCCGCGATTTTACAACATTATTGATGATGTCATATGTCACTAGTTCAATCGTACTGTTATATATAACATTTGGCTGCGATTATAGTATTCAAATCAATGATATTGTGAGATGTAATGGCATCGGAAATCCCAAATTACTTAATTTAATTACTTAAAATTAATTAAATAAAACCCCTGTATGCTACTGAAGGGATTTCCCTAGTACACTGCATGCAAGCAATCGTCGACATCATAAATGCAGGGTTACAGAATCGTACTGGAAGCAGTGTTTTAAAATAATTTTCAATATTAAAAACATTTTGTTGTATGAAATACGTCCTTGTCATAAGCTTCGGCCGCACTGCCTGCAGCACAATGTCGTAGCGCAGTTCTCAGCCCTAGTTCTGCTGAAGCTTTAGACATTTACATAATAATATTATGCATAGGCAATATTACTATTAAATGCCTACAAACGGTTTGTTTGCACTCAAATAATCGCTCACGCGATCAATTAATGCCGCTTTAATATATTGCTAGCGAACGATAAATATGATAAAAAAAGCGTTTAAAGTACAATAGTAAGTAACAGATAAAGATATCGTGTATTCACTGATAAAGAGGTCGGCTAGCCGAAATTCAACAGAATTCTTATAAATCTCAAGTAATCTGTAGACTTGGTTCCATAGAGTCTTTTTTGTACACAATAGTGCGTCAGTAATAATATAATAATCCGCCTGTATCGTTCCACTGCATGGCAAACGCCTCCCTTTCCTCTTTCCACTCAACTCGATCCTGAGCCAATACGGACCAATCCCTCATGTCGTGTCCCGCGATGCCGTTCGTCGTTTTCGGTAGCTGTTAGCAATATTTAACACTCGTTCCACTAAAATCCCCTATACCAGGAGACCTTTATAGGGGACTACACACAGCACTCAATGTTCCACTACGCTGCCCTAGGGGATCATATAAAACTCTAATTTTCTTTTGAATCCCCTAATTGTTTGAGAACCTTAATAGTGAATTGAAACCTATTTACAATGTAGCACTGGTAGGCCAGGCGCACTCCGCATTTTAGTGGAACGAGCGATATTTAATACAACTGAAACATAGCTGAAATTATATTTATCATCATCTTCATCCACGGCCCGACTTCACCACTGCTGAGCATAAACCTCTCTTTCCATGTGTCAATCCTCGCTCTCCTGTGCTCATCCAGGCTCTACCCGCGATGATAACAATGTCGTCCGTCGTTGTAACAAATTCTGCTCCCAAGATACCTACATGATTTTCCTAGTTTGGGGGGGGGGCAGTGTACTTGATCCTTATAGGACTTTTGACCCCACTACTTACCTACTTACCTTATGTAACCAATCTCTGTAGAATCTATTTATGTTTGCATACTTCTCTATAAACTTAAATTATTGTCAAAGTTTATGTTTTTGTGAATAAATATTATTATTGTTATTAAATTATAATTATGAGGTATAGGTAAATTCTTCTTGTAACTATGTTGGCCTTAGTTATAAATGTTATGTGTACGCGAGTACTATTTAGTGTAGTACAATAACTATTAAATAAGGGGTAGTACCACTGCGCTCCAGGAATGCATTCCACTGCGCTCCAAAATAAAATAAGTAAAGTCAGAATAAAAGGCAAACCATAAGTTGTTTGTTATACACACATAGAAATATCGGTAGTATTTTTTTACCGTGGATTCATCTCGTGTGTCAAAAATGTTCAAGCTATTTCGCACTTTATGGCCCTCGGGTCGCATGATGTTGTGCGAAATCGCGCGCGCTGCCCGCTCGGGGTAATTAAAATGACGATACACCTAAAATATTGTATAAAAGCTATGTATAAAACTTATGTCGTGGGAATTGTAATAAAATAAGCTAACTGAATATGCATAATTTAATACAGTTTTACCTTGTAATGTGTTGTTTTTTTTCGTTGTTTTAATCTAACAATTTTGTTAGATGTGACGTTGTGATTATGACTGAATAAACAGATTTGATATGCATTTTTTTCGTTTTTTTTTATGATTTTAATATAATTTTTCATGCTAAATTTATTTTTTTGCTAGCTCCACTCAAAAATTTTTGGAGCGCAGTGGAATCAATGTATGGACATTAAAATTATGAGAACAATAGGTTTTGGAGCGCAGTTAAACTAGGTACCCAAATAAGCTATGAAGAACTAAATATTAAGCAGACATTTTTTGCAACAAAATATTAGCTTAAAATTAAAACTGAACTGTAATAAAACGACAGAAAATACACAATAGCATATCCAGGAGTTCTAAACTCCTAACATATGCATTTAAAGTGTAGTTATCGGCTAGTTAATAGCTTGGTGTTCGTAATCGTCACCAAGTTAGATCACTGCAGTTAAGCAACACTTAGCCGGCACTCAGTGGTTGCATGATCATTTACGTGGCTCGCGATAAGTGGGGAGCGCATTATACGTGTGCTCGGCCCGATGTTAACATAACTACTATTACGAGATTACGAGTGAATGCTTGATTGAATGTGTTGGCGCGAAAAAACAAGGAGGCTTGATGATAACCGCTGATTCTGGCCTGCTTTAGTAATGTGGTAATGAGAAGGCGAATCGGAATTTTCTACAGCTATGCAAGTTTATAATCAAGATTCTGTGTATCTGGACAAGAAACTAGATCCAGTGATTTATGATAGCATACAGATACCGTCACATAGCTGATGACTCTACCGGTATCAGCGGTTTGTGATATCCTTGATGTTTTAACTTGGAAATTATTTCATGAATTGTTAATTAACTACAGCACCGAATTGAGACACTGAAATGGTAGCGTATGTATGTAAATAAATAAGTAAAAAAACTTTAGATGGAATTAAAGATATGAAGTGAGTACCTAGCAGCAGTATCTGTCCCGGCTTACTAGATGTAGGTCGTGAGTTCGAACTTCGAACCCATGCAGGCAGGCATTTTGTGTATTTAATTTCATCACTGCTCTCAAAACGGTGAAGGAAAACATGAGGAATCCGCATGTCCTAGAACCAAAATTTGGAAGACATGTGACATCTACCAACCCACAATCAGCTCGCGTGGTGGATTACGGCCCACTCCCTCTTACAAAGAGGAGGCTTGTGTCCCAACAGTGGGAACAATATGAGCTGATTATGCTAAGAGACTGCCTAGCCCCTTAGGCTAAAATAGTATTTACGGTCGGAAAATTATGCAACTGTTAAAAAATAACATAAATAAATATTACCAACTAAGTAACACATCTCGTATGGTCAGCCTACTTACGCGAGATGAACGTTGTAACCGCTAAGTGACTTCGACACCTTCAAGCAAAAACCGTGAAAAATAAATACAACAAAGGTAAGATGTCAAACAGCGATTTTGTCGAAATCATCTAATAGGATACCATTTCATTTGCAACTATTTTGGCAATGATGTGGTCAGATGGCGTGGTAAGAAGTTTATGACATCAGCTATAGATAAAAACCATTAAAGATTATTTCTTGTAGCTGTAGCAATCGCAATAAAAACTCTGCCAATAGGCTTACTAAAGCATTCATTTCAATACTATAAAAACAACTGCCTAACCTCCTGCCTGCTTCGGGGTACACGGCGTGACGTTTCGTTTAGATATGTGTTGTTATTTCAATAAGGCGCAGGTTTTTGTAAAGAAAAAATAATTTTAATTCTGTTCCTAAAATTATGTCTACTGATTTAATACAACAAATGAGTTCCAAAACTAAGGGATCCCAGGGGCAACATTAGATATCGTTAGTATCTAATACGCGAGTTGACGTAGGGTCTACATTCTACATAGACGTAGCAATCTGCTACGACTGCTACGACATTTTTTTATCATTTACACTCTTAAACTGTCTTCTTGTCATGAAGGTAGGCAGAACGCCACCTGCTAAGATCCTTATTGTCATAAATACTACACATTATAATGGTCTTATAGCTGTGATTATGGAACATTTGGTTCTGCTGATCCTAGCAGTTTTTATAAAATATCTATCTTGTATAGTTTATACTAATACGAGTAATAAAGCTGAGAAGAGTTTGTTTAATTTTTTGTTTGTTTATCTGTTTGAACGCGCTAATCTCTGGAACTTCAGTCAAATTTGAAAAATTATTTTTGAATTTGATAGCCCAATTTTTAAGGAAGACTATAGGCCGTTAGGATAGGAGCCGAACAAAAATAAAAAAGTAAGAAATAACGCTAAGCGAAAACGAAGTTATAGTGCCGGCAGGCGATGCGATGCGACGGGGTAGATCGGGGGAAAGATAAATTTAACGCGGATGAAGTCGTGGACAGAAGATAAATATAGACCAATGTTCGTCGAGTGTCTATAATAACCAAAATATTGGTGCTGTCGTATTTTTGCAAGGATACCGACTTTCGTTTTTGCGTTAACTAAAACCACACGATTATACAAAAGCTAACAGGTGTTTCAACGAGTATCGAATGTTCGTCAAATGCTATTATTTCGCACTTCATATTTCGAAAGACTGAACGGTCAGCAAAAAAACGAATGCCATTTTCGCAACTTATTTTCCGACGCAACGTATTTTCCTTCTTTTTGTGACTTTGTGGTTCTTGGAAAAGTAAGTTTGTAATCTCTTTCTTGCTGTTGTTATAAGAGGAAAACAAAGGGATTATTCATTCCTTTAAGGCACTTACACTAGGCAGTAACTCACCAACATGCTCATGTGCGTGTAATACAAAGATCATCAATCCGTTTGTGATTGGCTACTTCTGAATGACAATATCATCCCGCACTAGGCCTGCGTGGTGGATTATGACCCACTACCGCTCACAGAGAGGAGGCCTGTAGGCCTGTGTGTCCCAGCACTGGGAACATTATAGGCTGTTTATAATTTATAACTCTGCCTAACCCTTCGGGAAATACAAGGCGTGATGTTCTGTTGTTAATAATGTGGTTGTTACTTTTCAGTAGTGAACTAACTGGGTATATTGGGATAAAAATTATCCTATGTGTTAAAGTCAAAGTCAAATCATTTATTTGAAATAAGCATTTAAAAGGCACTTTTGAACGTCAAAAATTAAAATTAAAAAATAGAATTGATTCTAGTCGCCCCTTCCAAAAGCACTTTTCGTATGGAGAAGAATGGGCAAGAAACTCCACCATTACTCTTTTAAAATGTTTTACAAGGTTTTGTATACATTCGCTATATAATTATATGTGAAGACGATGCACCCAAAATAAAAATTAGTCTACCACAAACGTTAAAAAGAATTAAAAATATAGCAAAGACAGGTAAATCAATTATGTGATAGATACATGGTGCTCACATATTTACAAAGATTGTAAAATTTTCCTAGTATTTTAAAAAGTGTGTGAGTTACATTAGTCACAGAATGTAAAAAACAATGTATTCAAAAAAATAGTTAATCCTGGTTATAAACCATCTGTGTGCTCACTTCATCCAAATCCATGCAGTAGTTTTTGCGTGAAAGAGTGACAAACATCCATCCATCCTCACAAACTTTCGCATTTATAATATTAGTAGGATTTTAATATGGTGGCAATATTAGGGGTATTAACTTATGCCCTTTTAAAATTTTCCAAGGAAATGTTTTATCGGTCTATTAACATAAAATTATCAAAGTAAACACCAATAAATAAAATCTCCAATTTCGGCCTTAAATTGGGTCATGTTTAATAATAATCCTGTGCGGTGTCAGATAACGTCGTTTATCTTTAAATGCCTACTTGATGTTATTGTGAATTATGTTCCGAATTGTTTCAGTTACATTATCAATGGGAATAAAATGTTTCAAATGCTTTATCGGTGTTTATTGCTTTGAATAATATATTTGTAATATTGACCTACTTACGGCGTTGTTATCGAGAAACAAAAACGAATACAAAAATTTATTATTTTAAAATAATAAACTAACTCTGTAAGGACTTTATATAACAGCACATAGACAGGTACTAGAAAACGAAACTGTCTATTATATTCAGACATTTCTCCTTCTTCTACAGTACATAATATAAATGCTTCCGGACTTAGTGTGTCTACGTGGTGCATACACACAAGCGCGTCGACACAGTGGCAACTGCAACTTTAGATTTTTTTTTTTAAATGTAAATGCATCTCTTCTCTTAGTTGACCTTGAGAGGTCGTGTGGTTGCCTTAAGTAAACTCAAAGCCTTCAGCCAGAAGCGAATATCTAATAGACAAGCGACTGGACGCTAAGAGCACCCCCTGTGGGGTACGAAGCTCGGCTTAGGGCGTCGCTGGGGAGAGGACAGCAAGATGGGACAAGCTGGATCAAATTATTATTATTTAAACTTTGATAAGATCGGCGTTTCCTATTTGACTACTCTGAGAAACTGTTGACAACGTGTCGCTCGAGTATTAGAGTACGGTGCTCAAATACACAATCAACTCAGCCTATCGCAGTCCACTGCTGGACATAGGCCTCTCCCAGGCTGCGCCACAACACCCTGTCCTCCGCCTTCCTCATCCAGTCCATCCCAGCCACTTTCTTTAGGTCGTCCGTCCATCTAGCTGGGGGGCGTCCTACACTACGCTTGTCGATACGCGGTCTCCACTCAGGCAGGCATTACTTGCCCTAGGTAGACATAATCCTTCAAAACTTCGAGAAGCGACCCTTCGATGTGGATTGGAGTCGGCAAGACGTGCGAACTGTACATGACTTTCATCTTGTCCAAATTCATGCCGAGGCCAACCAGCCTAGAGGCTCCATTTAGGCTGTGCAGCATTTGGTCTAGCTGTTCCAGCGTCTCTGCCATTATGACGATGTCATCGGCAAATCGAAGATGTGAAATGTACTCGCCGTTCACATCGATACCCTGTCCAGTCCAATCCAGCGTCTTGATGACGTCCTCCAACGCATTTGTGAACAACTTAGGGGATATTACATTCACCTGTCTCACTCCCCTAAGCAGTTGGATGGGTCTGGTTTTCTGATCCTGGATCTTGACAGTCATCGTGGCAGCGTCATATACAAACATTTCAACACTTCGATGTAGCGCCAATCAATTCGACGTCGTTGCAGAGAAGCCAGAACTGCCTATAATTTGATGGAGTCGAAGGCTTTCTCGTAGTCCACAAATGCCATACACAGCGGCTGATTGTACTCCTCGGTCTTCTGTACAATTTGCCGAACAGTATGGATGTGGTCTACGGTGCTGAAGCCTTTTCGAAAACCGGCTTGTTCTGGCGGCTGGAACTCGTCAAGTCTCCTGGCGAGACGGTTCGTGACGACCCTCGAGAATAGCTTGTATACGTGGCTCAGAAGTGAGATGGGTCTATAGTTCTTCAGCAAGGATTTGTCACCTTTTTTGAAGAACAGAACCACCGCACCTCTGCTCCACGCCTCGGGCGTCGTACCCTCTTGGATGACGGAGTTAAAGAGACTCGCTAGCTCTCTCAGGACTGGAGCCCCGCCCGCTTTAAGGAGCTCTGTCGTTATTCCGTCATCCCCAGGTGCTTTGTTGTTCTTAAGCTGGTCGAAGGCCGCCCTAATCTCGCACTGGTCGATATCCGGGATGTCCTCCGTGTAGTGGCGCGTTAATTCGGCTCGATGGTCATCTGCACTATGTCCTGCTGGTTTCACCGTCCGCGTTGAGTATAGGTGCCCATAAAAATCCTCGACTTCCTCGAGTATCTCGGACTTCGAAGTCACGGTTCTGCCATCCGCAGTTCTTAGTTTCGTCAGATGGGGCCTCCCTAATTGCTGGGCGAACACTTTCGACCCTTGGTTCTGCTCAATCGCGACCTTAATGTCGCGGGTGTTGGAGCACCGGAGGTCGCGTCACGTCAATTTCCTAATTTTTAGGTTTAAGGCCTCTTATCTGACGAAGACGGCTGCATAGATGGCAACTCTCGTCTTTCCCTCATAAGTCCGAGAGTCTCCGAGGAAAGTTTGGACACCTTACTTTTTCGTTGCGACGGGAAAAGTCTGCGGGACACGTCGCGTAGTGCTTTGACCACCTCATCTGCTTTCTCGTCAATAGTGCCTGTGGTTTCCAACAGGGCGAATCGATACACGAGCGGCATGTTGTCCAGCACATCAAGCTACCCCAATCTGTCAAATTTCTTTGATAGCTTTTCAACTTTACCACAAAGGAATAAGGTTCATATTCAATTGGGAAAATTTGACAGATTGGAGTAGCTTGATGTGCTGGCCTCTGTACGTACATTTAGCGAAGGTTAGCAGTAACTAGGTAGAATAATAAAATTATTTTTCCAGTCCATCGCAACGCAAAACCTAATTATCTAATCTTTGATGTAGGTACTTACAGTAATCTACTACAGATGCACATTTTTTTGTAGGTGTTGTTTGGAATAATTTTGCTGCTATCAGTACACAGAGTTATTGAAGCCTTGAGCACAAATTGTCCCTGGGGTTATGTATGGCAAATTGATCACAGCTGCTGTTGCATGGAATGAAAATTAACATTAAACGTACATTTTATTATTTTCCTGTTTACCGCGATTGCTGTAATAAACTTATGAGAACAGACTAATTGACAGGTTATCACGATTTGCGTATCTTAATGCATCATACGATACTGCGTATTTGTTGTAACTTTTAAATATGTACACCATTAGCCGTTTAATGTCCATTTGTTCATCTGAACGTGATAACACGGTAATTATTTATCTTTACGAGGCATCGTGTAACGAAATTAAATTCATGTTTTAATATTTTATTTGCTATCTGAAAATGTTATTATTATTATTAAACACGACATGGCACACACAACCGGTCCATAGTCGATTCGCTCTCCTTTATTGCAACAAATATAAGAAACTACCTTCTGCCGCGACTTCGTCCGCGTGAAATTTCTTGTTCCCCCGACCCACTCCGTCGTATCGCATCGCTTGCCCGCGATGTTACTTCGTTTTCGCGCTCTTTCTTACTTTTTTTTTCCTTTTGCTCGGGTCCTAAAGATATTAGCGTGATTTTAAATAGCCTATTAGTTTTCCTCAAGAATTCGGCTAACAAATGCAAAAAAATAAACAAACAAACCCTTCAGCTTTATTATTAGTATAGGTATCTATAGATATATATTTTTTTATTATTATTTGAAATGGGTTTGTTCTTGACTCTAGTCTTGGTCAAAGGTGACAGATACAAAGTCAACGATTGAACAATAAGTATAACCAATTTGAAATAACTATTTAATGAAATACTAAATATTACTTATAATTTGTGCATTAAAGAGAATTAAAAGTCATTAAGCATCATTAAAGGCAATTAAATCCTTTAGCTACAGCTATATCTGTCTTTCGATAAGCTCAAAGGAAAGTCGAACCAATAAACAATGCATTTATTACCTACTGCGCATTAAATGGTGTGTTTTTTCCTTCTTACTGACCGAGCAAGAGGTAGGTTCATTACTAAAAATAAAAATTTAATGGATTGAACCAGTTCTGTGGCTCCGACCGCAGCCCGCAGCCGACGGAGCGACCAGTCTGTGTGGCTGCGTCTTACTCATCCCTCTGCCTGACTCAGCTTACTATTGTTCATTACTTACAGTCCTACTATTCTTGTGGCTGCATTCTGTAGTAGAACGACAATGACCTTTGTGTATGTACTTAAGAGCGTTTACGACGTACGGCATTTCATACAAACTTTCAAGCCCTTAGTTTTTCGGAATGAATGAACCGAATTTTTTTAATGAAACTTAAAATCGGCAGGATACAAAGGTCTCAAAAATTAGAACATTTTCGAAAAATAGTGTTACAGCCAAAATTAGACCGATTTTTAATTTTCCATAGAAACAGAGATTTCCAGTTATCTTATAAATAAGACATTTCGAAAATGTTCTTTACTAACTTTTTAGACCTTTCTATCCTGCTTATGTGTATGAAGTTTCAATACAATCGGTTCATTCATTTCGAAAAAAAAAAGGGCTTAAAAGTTTGTATGAAATGCCGTACGTCGTAAACGCTCTTATTTATTTATTTACGCTCTTAATGCCTTACTTTTTACTATCGCGTCAACTTCTCAAGTTATCTAATATATAAAATTCTCGTGTCACAGTGTAGTTACCATACTCCTCCAAAACGGCTTGACCGATTTTTATGAAATTTTATATGCACATTCAGTAGGTCTGAGAATCGCTTACTATTTTTTTTTTGTCAGCTAGTCTATATCTATACAAGTAAATACAAAAAAATAAAAATAATGTCTGTTTTTAATGAAAAAATAACAGTTTTTTTTACTAAATTCATATTTATAAAAGTACTTATAAAGTTATAACAAATAACAGTGTTTAAATTTTTGTCTGTCTGTCTCTCTGTCCGTCTGTCTGTTTGTTCCGGTTAACCTCCGAAACGACTGGACCGATTTTGACGGGAATTTCACTGGCAAATAGCTGATATAATAAAGAGTAACTTAGGCTTTTATTTTAGAAAAAGAAAAAATAATTAGGGTTTCGCGCAATAAAATTAAAACCCATCATGCGAACGAAGTCACAGGCACAACTAGTTAGTTATAAAATGTCCTTTGCTGTCAATTAAAGTATGTTCATTAATTTTCGTAGTAAATGCGTGGCCATTGGCACTAGACCAGTGGTGAACTGTGATGGCAGTTCATATCCTGTGCAAAACATGACTCCATTGGCCTTGAGGCGAAACATTAATAATTTCTTTTCATTTTATTTCCTCATAAAGGTTTTTTTCTACAGTTTCGACGTGTTGAGAAATTGAAATTGTGTAGGTAAGTAGTAAGTACAAATACAAACGCATTAACATTTGCACACGGAGTTCAAAGAAATAATGGCTATCGATTTTTTTTTTTGATAGCCCACTCCTAACCTGTCTTAGGTGATTAATATTTGACTGTTTATATTATTATAGTAACGACTTAATGACTTTTGCGCGAGTAAGTGTGCAAGCGACGTTGTCGAAAGCACGTCGTAGACGTAAAGCAAGGCAAGGCGTAGACGTGTCGACGGCTGCAGTTGCCTCTGCGGTTGTCGCGTGCCACTCGTGTGTATGCACACTACACATGATCGACACCATGTATTTTTATTTATACAGGGTTACTTTTCAATGACCAACCAAATTTAAGGATGCGGTACAGACCATCAAACTAAACAACTTTCTCTATGGGACCCACATCGTAATCGCGAATAAAAATTAAGCCATCCCATACGTTTAGATCGAATAGGTATTGAAGTTTTCTATGGGAAAATTGATAAATTTTTCGCGATTACGATGTTGGTCCCCTGGAGAAAGTTGTTTAGTTTGTTTGTCTGTACCACATCCTTAAATTTGGCTGGTCATTGAAAAGTAATCCTGTATAGGAATATACTGCAGTGACGACTTTTTTTCCTTTTTGTAGCGTAACAAAAGAACATTACATTAGGTACGGTAGTTAAAATCATGCAGAAGGTCATATTTTTTCTGATTATTTCCGAAGTTCTGAAGTGGGAAAATGATTTTCAGGCGTTGAAGAAACATTTTTTTCAGCAAACTGTCGGAAATGCTTTCATATCATGGCCCCGATTCTGTTGTTCACAAACTAAACTAAATTTAAGTTCAGTGTATCTTTTTCTTTCTATTTCATTATGAAAAGGACAGAAGATTATTATTAGTTTAGTCCTGTCAAATTAGTCAGCGCCTGACGTAAATTGACGTATTTTTAGTAGCCAATTTTTTAATCACGTCTAAACTTGTCTATGGATTATCTAATTTGACAGGACTAAACTCATATTTATATTCTGTCCTTTTCTTATTGAAATAGAAAGAAAAAGATGCCCTGAACTTAAATTTAGTTTAGTTTGTGAACAACAGAATCGAACCACGACAAAGTATAAACTTTGTCGTGGGTTCGGATTCGAACCCAGACAGGCGCTTTACTTTGTGCAAATTATTTCATGACTACTCCTCTCAATTCAGTGAAGGAAAACATCGTGAGGAAACCGGCTTGTCATATCACATACATGTGATATCACTCTGAACATGCTCTGGGCCCGCGTGGTGGATTACGGCCCAATCCCTCTCACAGAGAGGAGGCTTGTGTCCCAGCAGTGGGAACATTATAGGCAGATTATGATAGGCTAAGCTAACCAATAAGTAAATTACTTACTAATTTGTCTTTTGATTTTGTTCTTTCACGAATATTTTTGTCAAATTTGGTATTCATAGGGTTTATTTAATAAAATTGACAGGCGACAGTTGACAGGCGACGATCCGACCATTTTACAAGTTCCTTTAATACATTTCAACTTTATTAAACCTGTTTTTTGAGAAGATGTGTCAATTTTGTAACATTTTTGCAACTATATTGCAATGTCAGTTATAGCTCTGGCCATTGTTCTACGCGAAAATACGACGACATCAGAAGGCCTACGATCAATTTTTGTAATTGCGACTAGATTTTGAACGTTTTTACGTTCAAAATCTAGTCGCAAACTCATCTCAGCGACAATGTCAAAAACTTGTCAAATATCTACATATTTGATAAGTTTTTGACATTTTCTCAATCGAGATTGAGACTGAAAGCAGACTGTGAACGTTCTTAAAATTACGAGAATTGCCCCTCTGATCACGTACACCTAGCCATTGACTAAGAAACAGTCGCCACTTGTGCGAAACTATTAATATTCATAATACATCATATTTTTATATCAAAAACATTGTGACACTCGTAGAACAACGTTATTCGATACTTGGAACCACTGAATGTTATTGTTGACCGTTAATTTATGTTAGTCGTATCGAATTTTAAGTATTTTTTCATAGGGGTACAGTAGAATTCTAAGTGCTGACGGTGTGAGTATTGTCAGTGTTGCTATAACTGTCATAACAATGCTTATGGTATTATATTACTAATCCATTATCGTTCTATTCGATTTCATTATTAAGGGCCTATACTACCTCAAATGGCTTAGCATGATCCTCCGTTATGTCGAAAATACTGCAGCATTAATTTTGAAATAAATATATGGTAAAGTTGAGGATTAATGGTAGGTCTTATGTTAGACGAAAACACGATTTCATAAAATTTTCTCGATAGAAAAAAAATCCGAAGTTACCTCCAAACCGAAAAAATACTTCAAATTAGATCATGAAACTTTGTATACTGACCGAACTAACTCTAAAACAGGTCTTATGTTATTTATTTTTTTTAAATTACCATTATTTTCACCGTAAAAAGCAAAAACCTAAACTATTGGCGCTGCCTGCCGCATAGCACCGCACTTTGTCTCGCTCTCACTCAGTCTGCGAGCAGTATCGTGCGTGTGAGATAAAGAGTGAATTTTAGCTGAGGTAGTGTAGGCTCTTAATTAGATATAATTTATTTCTCTAGTTGCGTCGATTAACATTGATCAAAGTCTAGTTGTTACGATAGTTTTTCTTTTTGTAGATAAAGTTACGTGTTATGTTCTGACACCGCCTTCTAAAACTGCCAGGTGTTTTTTGACTACTACTCGGTGAATAGTCATGATCCTGAATGTACTGACTGAGTATTCTAGTCGAAGTTGGATGATAGTGATCCTGCACTCTGATGGCATGACACACTATCAATCTCAATCTGAATCATTGTGAAGGATACTGCTAATCCAATGCTTCATATTTTAGAAAAATTGTCTGTTCAGCAACGTAAATAACGCAATGTATGTTGTTGATCTGTCAAATTGAAAGCCATTGATACTGAGAGCGTGTTACGCTTACGCAATTACACCACTGGTAAGAAGGGGAGTTCAAGTTTATTCCAAGATTTGGTTTCATATTCGTTGTTTCGAATTTAGTTTTCCTCATGCCAGGATTATTTTTTTACCTTTCTGGTACCTATACCTACTAATGCTTGTTTATTATTCGATGGAATAATCGGTTACGTAGGTAACATACGCTTCTATATTCGTATCTGTATTTCCAAGTTATTATTTTAGTCTAACAACGCAACGAATTTTGATACGGTTTTCGTCATAATTTCGAGAATGTATTCCGGAATATATAGTACACATTAATACTAACCTTACATAGAATAAAGAAATCTAGATGATTCTCAACTCGCAAAAACCGAGCAAAGCAGGGCCTAGTCGCTAGTTATTTTAAAAACTGCAGTCTGCCTCAGTTAGTTATTTTATAATTCATAGATATCTAATACAGTTTTGTAATTCAATCAATAGGTATTTGGAGAAGTTTTAAAAAATGTTGCTAGTGGATAAGTAATAATTTGAATTCTTGAATTAATTCATGACCTATTCATATCTGAAACATATTAGTTTCTGCAAAAAAATTATGTGAATCACTTTAAATAAGGATTTACACGTGGGTATATAAGGAAAGGTCAATATGTTACAAGACTTGCCTGACTCATCGCTGTTATTAATGATATTATATTGCAATTTTTTGCATCATTCACACGCTTTGAGATAATTGCTTTAGTTATACAAAAAATATATTCGATCGTGAATCAGTTTGACGTCACATCAATACGAGAATACATCATGTTCGTAGAAAAAAAATATCATAAAAGTGAATAGCCCAGTCATTAACATTTAATTTGTAGGGAGCGGGAAAATCTGACTCGTTTCTAACTTCTCGAACTTGGTATTACGCAAGAATATAATCTACGATATACATAGCTCTATGTAGTTATCACTTATCATTGTGCTAAGCACACATTACCTCTACCGGCATGACATGAATCACAAACTTTGCGAAGTTTTTTTGGAGAGACTTGATAAAATCCGACACAAATGTCTTATTACCGGCCTCCAAAGTTGTTACAGCTAGAAACGAGATGGCTACTGAGATGACGGCTAACAGAGATGATAGGAATGACAGAAGACATGCTGCTAATGCATGTCTTTTATGGCGCTCACCGATTTAGGCGCGTTGAGGCGTCCCTGTTTTCTTGAATTAAACTCGCAAAATTTGTAATAAATGACGTGCACAGTCACAGTACAGTATCCAAGCGACTGTGGAAGAATCTATACATACTTTTAGATACAAAAAGATACGATGAGACACTTGTTAGTTATTTACACAGAGTATAGTAATAATGTTAATAATGTTTATAACACATTTGCTTGTAAAGTGTCTCTTATTTCACCAATTTCAATATCGTAATGTATGTCATTACGAACTTGTGCGTTATTGTAATGTAAAACGCACGACTTTATTTTTAATAAGGTAAAACGTACGGTTTATCAAGATGCTCTGTCTAAAACGAACGGTACTTTTTAAATCATAGCAAAGAGTTTTTATGTCAGAAAAGTGGTCACCATTTTATGAATAAAATTAACTTTAGGAGATAAAATATAAAAAATAAACATTTAATTCTTTTATTTCATTAATTTTGACAATAAATTACAACCATTTATCTATAACAGAAACAAAAAAATATTAATTTACTTTATTAGTAATACTGGCTGTTTTTGTGCCTTTGCCTTAAAAAAAAGAGCTGATCCGCGCGCATCGCTAATTTGTGAACAAGTAATTATTTCGCGCGCTTTTTCTTTTCGCTGTATTGTTTTTATTTGAAAATGTCGTCAAGTAATGATGAATTTATTAATTCGACACCGCCAGAAGTCTCAGAGGCAGCTAAAAAGGCTACTCTAAGCCTCTTGCCCGAAAAATCGACCAATAGATACTTACAAGCGTATAAAAATTTAAGCAAAGATGCAAATTCAGTCCGAGTTTTATTTATTTCCTCGCAAATATGTTATAAAACGTCGTATGAAATACGTGCGCTTTGATAATTACAGCCTCTGCTTTCTTGTAGCTCTGCTTTGTTTAGCAATATCGCCTCGGCTGTAATTTTCAACTTACCGCACTTATATCATAATGTACTATTACATTCAAAATCTTCTAGAAGTCCAAATATTTTCTTCCTGAGGACCATAGACATTTTTTTTCTTTTGTTCCTTGTGGAACAGGCTAAGGTCAGGGACCATGCTGCCTAGTCATCAGTTAGAGAACCATAGACATACCGCTCTAGACCAAAGTAGTGTTGTCACTAAATATCTAACAGTGGGAAACATAGATAATTAGTTTGGTTCGCCCCATCGTCGTCTTCTCTGGATTCTGGTTGGTGATCCAAACCCGAATAAAATACGCATAAGAGTTGGAAAATGATGACCAGTCGATCTCATCCCGCACAAGCTGTTCATGACCATAGAGCATGATATTAAGAATTCCTCCAACTGTAGGATGTCTGATTAATCTTATCCCGCACACGCTGTCGATGAATTCCTAGTTCAAAAATGGGGTACATGTTTTTTTTTGTGGAAAGGTCGACAAGGAAAAAAAATAAAGTTGAGAAACATTCATGCGGACATTAGATAACAAATCATAGTAAGCGTTTCAGTGTTCATCAATGTACTAAAAAGGTCTGAAAGGACCAATGAAAAAGAACATTGTTTTCTGAATTAAGTAGGTATTATCATCAATGAATCAACCATCGTCAGATGCGTGAAGGAAAATTTGTTGTATGCTTTTATTGATAGTGATAATATATATAGCCGATAACGGTAATCTCGATATAAGTGTACTCGAATTGTCTCAATACCCACTTCCTTCGATTAACATGGTTATTGGGGAATTATTAGTCTGAAGATACCTACGACGGAATCTAGGTCTTACGTCCACTTTATATATGAAAAGTGACTCAATATGGTATTATTTCCGTTGGCTCTATTTATTGTATTAAATATTAAATGAATCGTCACAAAATGTGTTTTGCGGTTCCGCGTGGTTCCCTGCGCACACGCAACTAAGACACAGACTAAGATATCAACAAACACGCAATCATCGTTAATTACGACTGTATCGTGTAATGATTGTTGTAATTGCAACATTGATCACTATTTATTTACACAATATTATGAAATTAAAACAACTTATCTGCAATTTCAATGTTAGTTTATCCGTTACGTTATAGTCCTATGTCATTAACGCGATGTGACGAATCTTGCTAGTTGCGACTACGAAGTTTAGTCAAAGTAACGAACACCTTTATGACAAAGAATGATTCGTTTTACTTGTTTAGTCATAATTAAGTAGGTTCGATACGACTTTTTCTGATGATATAAAAAATTAAAAAAATATTGTTCAACCAGTCATGATAATGGTGTCATTACATTATCGTTCAGTAAACTAAACTAACAAGGGGTCAGCAACGATGAAATTCAACTTTTTTTTTGCAATTCAATTTCTAGAAACTTCAATAATTTTAACTTTCAAGGCTACTAAAATACTACGTCTACTGAAATGAGCAATCCGTTTTGTTATGGTAATTTCATCAGTAAGTCATTATGATTCACGACATACGGGTGAAGAATGAGGAAAGATTTATGCAGTGAAAGAAATGAATATACATACAGACGTGGATTCTTGTAGAACAAACGAAACCAAATGTCAAGATGACATAATAAAATGTGAATGTGTTTGTTCGAGGCAAACGTCGCAACATTAGGAAATGGTATGCAGCGTCTAAACAGAGGGTACACCTGTGTCACTTTATTTCTTTATGTCAACACACAGACCCTTTGATTGAATACAATAATTGTCAATTGTGGTATGGTGGTGGTGGTGGTAGCCGACCACTGTTTGTTACTAAAGTATTTAATATTTAACAAAGATAAATTAAACTAAATTAACGTTACTAAGACATTATTTATGGCACGGATCGTAGAAATATATTTATCATATATGTGCTAGACTAAGTACCATGTTCTAAGCTTACAACTTCATTTGTACTGCTTGTAGTTCTGAGTCCCATCAAATCTAAACGGCGCCAATTCACCGGTTTTTGATATCAGAAGGTGCTAAAAAAAAGCAGGTGGTTTAGGTATATTCCCAAAATCGACTGGGCGTGCCATCTTTAGGAATGCATTGTATTGGCAAAAAGTATCAAATTCCGGTCTGACACCGGGTTTTGTTCACCTAATAAATGCAGTAGCTATAGGTAGGTATAAGTGGCAAGCAGGTATTGAATTGAGGACAATACGGATATTTGCTCAAGTGTTCGCCATTTGTTCTACCACTTGTGTATTAACTTAGTAATGAATTATGTGCCATAACAACATTAGTACAGACGCCAGCAGGTCAACCTACCCGAATCTGTCAAATTTCTTTGATAGATTTTCAACTTTAGTTCAAAGGAATAAGGTTCATATTCAATTGGGAAAATCTGACAGATTGGGGTAGCTTGATGTGCTGGCCTCTGTACATAGCTCGTGTTGTTTATAAAAAGTCTACAGCAAAATAGGTTGTTATCGGTCAACATTTTTTGTGCTTCCGTCATCGCCTTTGTAATCTTTGTTATTAACATTATTGCATATCTAATTTTAAATGATTATTGTATTTTAAATTCGAAATTTCTTTTGAAGATACTGATAAAGGGGTCGAGTGAGCTAGTTTTTCTTTGATAAGCTTAGCTTATATATTAGGTTTTTAAATATTATTCCTAATTGGTTACCGGATGTTTTTCATAGCATATCTTACACGTCGGTCTGGGAGTTAACCACAGAAAAGGAATTTATTTGGCAGATACTCTGTTATACTAAATGCTACATAAATCAATATTGGCCCCGATTCTGTTGTTCACAAACTAAACTAAATTTAAGTTCAGCGCATCTTTTTCTTTTTATTTAATTAAGAAAAGGACAGAAGATAAATATTAGTATAGTCCTGTCAAATTAGTCAGCGCCTGACGTAAATTGACGTATTTTTAATAGCCAATTTTTTAATCACGTCTAAACTTGTCTATGGATTATCTAATTTGACAGGAATGAACTAATATTTATCTTCTGTCCTTTTCATAATGAAATAGAAAGAAAAAGATGCACTGAACTTAAATTTAGTTTAGTTTGTAAACAACAGAATCGGGGCCATTGGCGGCTTGTCGAAGGAAATTTTACTAAAGGGCTTTGTAGAGCAGTCTACATAAATAATACATTTAATACCTACGTAGAATGACATCATGAGATAGCAATCAAACAGACAGTTCGTTACATTGTTTGTTTCATTGATAACTTTGAAAATTATCCGATACCTATTGACACTATCATTTTTTTAATTAGTTACTTTTCTCTGTTTACAGTGAAAAGGAATCTTGGAACTGGGCCCGAATTCATTCTTTACTTTGAAACCACGTCAATTCCTTAGACGACGACAAGACATTAACGTATTTCTCTATGACACAATGAACGAAACCGCGCGAAGCCGACTTACGAGTTGTCGGTCGTGAGTTTATACCCAGGCAAGTAATTTACTTTGTGTATTTAATTTGATCACCATTGCTCTCAAAACGGTGAAGGAAAACATCATCGTGAGAAAACGGGCATGTCTTAGAACTAAAAATTCGCAGACTGCGACATCCACCAACTTGCACTGGGCCCGCTTGGTAGATTATGGCCCACTCCCTCTCATATAGAGGAGGCCTGTGTCCCTGGAGTGGGAACATTTTAGGCTAATTATGCGACACCTAATCACTGTCATAGAGTGATCGATCATACTATAACAAGGCATCAAATTGTAAAAATATTACTACTACTAATAATCAAACTATAATAATTTAAATGCCCATTAGAAATCATGGGATTGTGTGCGCTCAATCTAAGCAGGTAACTCCTACGCTCTGAAAAATACCATGTGTTGCGCCTTTATATAAACTGTAGGTAGGTGATTTTAATGTCGCCCAGTGCCATTGTGTTGTGCGTGTGCGTTCGATAAACTTTGTTTATAGCTAAATAAATGTGCGATACAGCGTGCGTTGACCTAGCTCTCAAATAGAGAACGTACTTACCTACCGAGTTTAGATTGTGCGTTGATAATGCGTTCAGAACGTATACCTACCTACCTACTACGGTTAGATTGTGCGTTGATATGCGCTTGCGCACCAATTACGAGATCGCTCTGCGGGATTACTACTGAATGCTGTGACGTTTACATTTTATGTTAATTCAACATTACGGAACACGGAAGTAGGAGTTATATCCGATTGTTGGAGGAGAGATCCGCGTTTGCTGAGAGTTAGATTAGTTACTGTATTGTAGCCATTTCCCAATACGGTCTACTTACCCAACTAAGTTTTTTATTAGCTCGCATGGTCCCTACTCTCCTTCTATCTCTGTCCGTCCAGAGCGGCCAAGAACTAATCATTGATAAAGAAGTCTAGATGTTTTATATATTTCCCTCAGCGCGCGAAATTCAAAATTTCGTTCGTTTTATTGCAATTTGCAGGTCAATCATATTTTGTTGAAAATATGATTCATTAACTTAACAAATATGTATTTACAGAATTACAATAATTAAAATCATCATTAATAAACCCTCTAAACTTAATTTTTTTGAACTGAGTGTTGTTAACTTTTGCAGCGAAAAGTTCATTTGCTTTAGTTATTTCCGCTGACTACAGTAGGTACTAGGTATACATAGGCAGTCCTATAGCAGGAAGAGTCATGATTTGCAAGGAGCAGTGCACTGTATGAGTCATTCAGTTCTCGGAAAATTCAACGATTGACTAGATTGTGTTTAAATAATAAAACATTTTGTTGTAATTATATTTAGTATTCCTTTGTATTATGATTTTTATATAAACATATTGGAAATCCTGGATTTTCCAAGAGGTGCAGAGTATCAACTGCTTCTGCGTAAAAGGCGAAGCTATTTTTGTCTGGGAATCGTGTAGTGTCCGTATAGTATAGTAATATCTAAATAGGTACCAAAATCGACTACTCCCTAGGTTTTGGACTGTGGAGTGGACTAAGTAAAAACCGACCAAGAGCGAATCGGACTCTCGCACCGAGGGTTCCGTATCGTTTTCGAATTATTCCCTTTACTTGTGCGGTGTGCCACATGATATTGCATCTTGCCAAATTTCATGATTCTAGGACAACGGGAAGGTTTTAATTCCCTTGCGAGTGTCAAAATAATTATGCGGCATAAACGGCAGGGTAATTGCGTAACACACTATCAGTAGCAATGGGTTTTATTTTGACAGTTCAACAACATTAATTGCTTTATTTGCGTTGTTGAGCAAACACATTTTTCGAACATTTATGGAGCAATGGATTAGAAATATGCTTCAAAATGATTCAAATTGAGAGTTATTAGTGCGTTATGCATTTAGGGTGCGGAACATAAACGCCCGTATCTTTTCATTGCTTTGACTTAGTTTAATTTTTTCACGGCTTCTAGGGATTGCAGCCTTGAGTATTTGTTATTAATTTCAACTTGATATGATCTCCACGCGTTCCTGAGAAAAAGGGTCTTGACAGACGGACAATGAAGTGATCTTATAAGGGTCCCGTTTTTCCTTTTGAGGTACGGACCCCTAAAAATGAGCCCGTCGGCCATGGCGACAATGGGGAAACATCTATAGTTTATACATCAATAAAAAATACTTCTTAATTAGAGCGTATACCTACCAATATGGCTTGCTGCTACTCTTGTCGGTAATTAATTATTATTAGCAGGTGGTGAAACATTATAAACTAAAAGCTATGAAACCCAATCTTGTTCTTCTTCTAATTCTTAATCTTTCTTCATTCTAAAACTCTCTTCGAAACGTCTATAGATAATTATCTTATCATTTATGAAAACAGGTAATATACCACCAAATAGCATTCCGAATTATTTGAATATATTCATAATTTCATACGGAGTTAACTTTATTTTCAAATTCCAAAAACTTGTTCGAAAAATCAACATAGGAAATTGACAGTTGTGTAAACTCTGAACGAAGTAAGGTTCACAGAAATTTCGCGAACATTATAACAGTTTAATCACAATGGAAATGCAATAATAATTGTTAAGAAGCGGATACGTATGTTTGTTGTGTGCATAAAACAATGTTATCAAATGGTTGCCTCACGCACGGTATCAGTCACAAGTCTCAAGTACCTAGTACCTAATGAGATGATACCACGTTATCTACAAAACTCGTACATTTTGTAAGACATACCAAAATATTTCCTAAAGATTACCTATAGGTAGTTACTTGGGTATAGTACATCTATCAATAAGATCTTGGTTGAATAACGTTAATGACATTGTTTTTGTACTTATGTACTACCTCTTATCTATTTTTGTAGACAAAGACTTCCATTCTTGTACCTACTAACTATCGTTGGAGATATGCTAATATTTGGTCACAAACAATTACATTGCAAGTTTTTTGTATTTATAGATTTTGAAAATTTCTCGATTGCAGTAAAATAATTAATGGTCTTGCTAATTTATTCAAATAACTATCTGATGTTATAAACTTATAACACCCTAATAAACATAATAACGACATTAATAATGAATCAAGTTGCCTTGGCAACACTAAAGGTCATTCATCTCTAGACGCCTCGTACCTATATAATGAATATTAATTTATTTCTATTCTAATCGTACAAAGTTAAATAATTAGATTATCTAACTAAGCTGATAGTACGATAATAGTGAATAATATCGTAATAACAGCTTGATATGATTACCTATTCTTTCTTCTTTTTCATTTCTATGGTAGGTACATGATGCGTACATCTACTTATGTTTCTTCTGCTTGAGCTTGTACACTTTTTCAACCAGCGCAGTGCTGGGCCTCAAATCTGCTATTACAATAGTGTCAGAATGGTCTATCATTGATTTCATAATTGTTGATTTTGACAAGTTTGGTAAACTACTAATATAATGGCGTCATTATGACTTTCCAATGGTGAACCACTGACACTCCATTGAAAGAAATGGCATAAAATGGTAATCTCGTACATAATGACAAATGAATAAATGTAATGTTTATTGTTATTTACGAACTTCTTACCTACAACTTCAGATTGCAAACACTAATAGGTACGTAATATGTAAAAATATATATTAAATTAAATCTAGCATAGTTTTTGTCAGACCATTGACCGACCAATGATCGACCATTATGAATTTAGCAGATTACGAACTTTTAGCAAAATGACAATGGGATCGTGTTGGAATGACGAATTTATAAAAATAGCAGACTTGGGCCCCTGGGGCTCTATCTTACACAGGGAGTCGTAGCATTATGCTGAACGATGGCTGTTTTGCGTGCATATTTTCCTCTAACTTGTTTATTTTTGTGTTCTTTCTCTACGTTTTGTTTACCGCAAATAAACGTATTTACTTTCTTTCTATTTATAGCAGCGTCAGAGGCGCTGTTCAGATCGTTAAGGGTGTAGGTGAACGGAAATTTGGGAAACTCTAGCATGGGTTGATGGTCATACACTACAAGACAAAGAACTCGAACTCGCACGGAAAAGGATCGTTCCTTTTCCATGTGAGTTCGAGGTGCGTTAATAAGCACGATTGCTCGCTGTCATTTTGTTCTGTTTTTTGGTATGTGTTGGTGTTTTCAAACCATTATTAATAGCCTGCAACCTCGTGCTAAAAAATGCCAGTCTAACCGGATGCAGTTGAATACCAGTATTTTACATGAAGCGACTGCGTATTCGACCGGTTAGGTACGGGATAACATGATGCCCCTGGTAAGACTGATTGTCAGACTTTCTGACTTCTGACTACCCGTAACGACTGTCAAAAATATATAAATCACAGCTGGAAGCCGTCCCCATCCTAGTTGGGAAAAGGCAAACCTGATGATGTAAGTACCTTGTGCTAAGAGAAGTGTCCTAAAACGCGTGTTACGGATTCTTTGGTTTTTTTATATTTTCTTCTTTATTATTTTATATTTAAATTGTTTTTGCATTTTTTCGATTGTGTCAGTTGTTACTAATTTGCCTGTCAAGCAGTGTGTTTTTCTTCACATCCTTTATTATAATAAAATACATTCATTTACAAGGTAAATATTTCATTTCCGGATTACAGCCCATTACCTCATCTTTTTCAACACGCCCAGTGGTTTTCAGGACTGATCATCTTTCTGCCTTGATGTTTTAAATAAACTGTCCTCCCTTTTCAGTGCTATTCTGTAAAAATCTCATCGTGAAAACTAAGGTGAAGTGAGCTGATGTTAGGGCAATCCCTAACATCAGCTTACTTCACCCATAGGGGCAATCCCCGTGCCGGACGGCGCGTACGTGTTCCACGCGCGCCTCAAAGAGATGTCAGCAATAAGGAAGGGGCCCCGTAAGGGCCGAAGCCTGCCGGGGCAGCGGGATTGTCCGAAAGGGTTACCGCTACCCCGGAACACAAAGGGCTAAGGAAGGAACACGCGTGGGTTTTAGTCAGTAAGAGTCTGACACTCCCTTTTGCTCCACCCAGAGCGGGAGGGGTCATTTGATGATTTCTCATCCACAAAAAAAAAAAAATCCCCTGTTACTTGGGGTAGGCGCAGCACGTTTCCTTCTTCCTTTCTTCCCTGTCAACCGTCACGCTTTCATTCACTCGCTTTTCTTTCATATCACAGCAATCAATCAATCACTCTATCTTTTCTTTGGCCTTCCTCTCCATCCATCAACATTGATATTTATCACCCTTTTGGTTACATGCGTTTCATACCTCCTTCATGTGTCCATACCAAGACAAACGATTCCCTTTCAACTTTTGTGTAACTAGCGCACAGAGCCTGTTGGATTACACTGTTGAATTTTTAAACAATCGACGATTAACCAATCGTTGAAAATCCAACAGTGCGCTCTGATTAGGTGTCGCGGGTCAATATTTAAATTCCGAAATAAGTCCTTATCTGCCGTAAAAAAATAAAAAAAAACTGATGTGACTTTACTGATTTGTTAGCTTCAGCTTAATGTTCCTTACTTTGTATGACTAGGTAATAGAGAAGTTCAAGGTTTACCCACGATGAGTAAAACTGAGCATGACTGTTGTCATCATCTCACTTTTTCTCCGAAAAACGTAGCTTCGCAGTACGCAGTAACCAAGAACGTAAGCATGACGCTATACTTAAAAATAAAACACAACAACAAAACAAGCTGTTGTATCAAACATTCGACGTATTATCTTTTAAATAACCAAGTATATAGGTAGGTACCTATGTACTGTGAAATATTTGCATGATAATTGTGCTCTATCTAGTCTGCATACAAAGTTGGTATGAATTGAAAATACCTTCAGACCAGACGGGAGAGGTTATCTCCTTGACCTAACTTTATCCCAGGAGTCCTTAACAATGTTGTCGAGAAATTCATTATTATAATGAGATAATAACTTGTGTGGTAGACGTGGAGATTACAAGCTTCAAATAAAGTAGGTATTGGCTGCGGTCTGTCTGCTAACGATTTATGGACATTGCGTGGTTATGTTACTATCGGCACTTTTTAAAATCTTTTAGGTATGTAAATGTGGTGTCGGCCCCCGACTGACGAGTTGTAGGTCATGAGTTCGACCCTAGGCAGGTACTTTACTTTGTGTATTTAATTTCATCGCCACTGCTCTTAAAACGATGAAGGAAAAGATTGTGAAGCCGGCATGCTACCAACCCGCACTGGGCCCGGGTGGCGGATTATGGCCCACTCCCTCTCACATAGAGGAGGCGTCCTGTATCCCAGCAGTGGGAAAATTATTGGCTAATTATGCTATGTAATTAAGTTTTTAGTAACCGATACTTACCTACATTTTTCATAAAAAATACTTGTTAAAATTAAAGATCATGAAAAAGAAAAAGTCGTAAGTATATAAATATTAACCCGACACAATGACGAAATATTGCAGTGCGGAATAATACGTCATAATAATAAACGAACATAAAAATCATTTGCGAATGGCATTATTTGTATTTATAGCCGATTATCAATTACATACAAGTACGACAACTACGTCGAAGTTCTGTTTACGTGATATTTCACAAACATTGTCATATTTATTATGTATTGTATTGTTAGCAATAAGTACTTGTGCAATATACCCAAGCGCACATATAATGTTATAAAGCATTGATTCCCTTATCGAGAGATATGCTTAAAATAGTCACATCTACATATTTACAATGCGTTCATTCATGTATACCTATGTAAGTACTAAAAACAGGCGATTGAAATGTAGTATGGATTTCCCGACCACATTTACACTTTTTCCCATTACTCTATAAATGCTTTCAGCATTGTTGTATGCGTATGCTTAACCTTCCCTAAGCTTGGATAGAAGTTTAATATCAAAATTGATTATACTTTACTTCCTTGTTTGTTTGACGAATATTTTTGGGTTTAGCCTGGGTTGTTTCGTTCAGGCAAACGTTAAGATGTTTGCCTTAACGAAACAACCCAAGCTAGTGAACTGGGGTTGACTTTGGTAAATTATTTAGAAATCACGTGGAGACTGCCGTGTCTGACCTCTGCAACTTTAGTTGGAATTACCGAAACCTAAGATAAGACAACAAAGATTTTTGGGGTTTTGATCTCAAGTTGTTATCTCAACATTTCGTAGTCTATTGCTACTCTATACTCGGTAGTGGCATTTTTACACTTGGTCACCTATGATCAGTTAACATTAACAATACAAACGATTCCCTTTCAACTTTTCTCTAACTGGCGCAGAGCCCGTTGGATGTCGGTAAAGCGTCGAGTTTCTAAAAATTCAATAGTAGGTATATCTGAATTTTTAGAAACTTGGATTTATTAGGCGTCACGTACATTTAGGTATCGCGTAATGTTAATGAAAACGGCCATAAGACTCACATCCTATCCTACTGTAATATTATAAAGCTTGTGAGGATGAATGGATGGATGTTTGTTATTCTTTCAAGCAAAAACTCCTGAACATATTTGGATTAAATGTGGCACACAGATAGTTTATAACCATGATTAGCACATAGGATACTTTTTATTCCGTTAATCCCACGGGATCGAAACTTATACGGGTGAAACAGCGGGGCGCAGCTAGTTAGTTCATAATAATCACTAAGTACTGAAAAGTTGCAACCACATTATTAACAACAGAACATCACGTCTTGTATTTCTCGAAGGGCTAGGCAGAGTTATAAATTATAAAAAAGTAACCCAAATATACTTACTTAAATGGTAGTATTCCATCAGAAACTTATTTACATTTAGGCTTTTCAACGCCCTACCCAGAAGCTAGACTTGCAGGTAAACCTCTATAGCTAGCTCGTAAACATTTTAATATGCCTTGCGTCTAAATAGATTTACGCCCGTGAAATAATAAAGTGAGATAAAATAGTTTATGTTCAGCTGAAGTAGCGAAACCAATGCAGCGCAACAGCATTGTTGATTGTTAGATTTACACACGCACCATGTACAGACGCCAGCAGGTCAACATACCCCAATCTGTCAAATTTCTTTCATAGATTTTCAACTTTAGTACAAAGGAATAAGGTTCATATTCTATTGGGAAAATCTGACAGATTGGGGTAGCTTGATGTGCTGGCCTCTGTACGTAATATAACCTATTTGACTAGTGGAAACACACAGCCAATCAATGCGATATATTCCCTAACAGTGGCATGTTTTATGAACGATTTCGTTTCTTTGTTTGAACTATCTACGGATTAATCCATTTATCAGTTAACGCCAACCGTAGATAGATCAAAAGAAAAACCGCTAGGTTTATTTGATTCGTTTTTTAACCGAGCTTTGATTTTGTGTAATGAGGTATTGTTTTATTGATTTAAAAATAGGTCGTGTTCTTGTTTATTTAAGGAAAGGTGGGTTTCTTCCTACTCGAATGGTAATAGTCAATCATTTGCAGCGTACCATTTTCTTCATGGTTTACACGGACGTTGCTCTTTGTTATAGTTTTAAAATAACATTTTCTTTGTCTCGTAGCAAGTTGAAAATTAATCATAGGTACTACGTAACACGTTGCACAGTTCCATAAGTTTCTAATGAGTTTTTATTTTGAATCTGTGTAACGTTGGTTATTTTATAATGGTCATAAGCGGCGAATGGAAACTATTTTACGATATTAAATTTTCATCCGTATTTTCAATCAGCCATTTCACTTACAGCACATGTGCATGTGTGTAGGACTCACTCGGTCCGGTGAGTAGTTGTGTGCATGACCGATAGGCGGGTCGTTGACCCTCTTATCAGGCTACCTACGGCTACGTGCGTCTCCACGTTGCATTGAATGATCTTTTCCACTGGAACACACCTACACCTAGACATTTACATACCTACCTACCTAATTTACCTACCTAATTATTTCCTTATATGCCTAGATCAGCTTATATGAAACTTCCTACGTGCTTCAGTAAACGGACGTCGTTGGATGAATGAATTCATATTGATACGTGTTATCAGTCAATTTCGGGTTTATAGAGAATTTGGTGTAGGTAAATCTGTGGATGAATTATTTATTTGTTAGGTGGAAGAATAACATCTGACATCTCGCTTTCAAGGTTGAATCTGTTAATCGCTACATTTTAGCTAATTTCTGTCATTTTCTCGCATATGGAAAGGAAAAGACTACTTTCAATAAAAATATCCAGTCAGTCTGATAGAATTCTGGTTAACCATGTGGACCAACCTCATATTATTTTAAATACTTAGGTAGTTAATCCTAAAGAACTGGCAATGCGCATGAAATACTTAGGTTCTCAAGCCCTGTAGGTAGGTACATAACGTACCTACATACTTTTCCTATTTTATTGTTTTCGGAGAGAACTTTTTATAGTACCTAGTTTACAAGTTTCCTACTTACCTACATACCTAAATTTCTGAAGCAGATGCATTCAATGTGATTTATTTCAATTCTTCATTATGTACTACTTACTTGCAGGTAAGATTCTTAAACATTGCTGAGTAGGTAGTACCTACCTACATATGTGATACCTACTGTCACATGAATTTATGTAGAAAATATGTTTAATACATAAATACCTCGTACAGAAGAGTTACTATGTCTCTGTTTGATCAAGTGTTGGCTTATCAACACAGTGGACCGCTGTGCTCCAGGCAGCAATCAACGGGGTCTTTGTGACCACCCTGACTACCCCACCGGATGCAAAACGTGCTTCTAAAATAACAAAAATATTGTTCATGTCGCAACATGTCTTTATGTCCTTGTTTAGTATCCTAACACCGTATATTTTGTGATTTTACCACTTATCTACCTACATCCTCCCGATATTGAAGGCGGCATGTTTCATGCCACTGGTAGTTACATATTTAGGGACAGTGGCAATTAACAGACAAAGTGCAATCGCTGTGATTTTTCTTATATTTGTACTCGATTTGAATAGTGACTTATGAGAGCAATATTTTGTGGTTTGAACAAGTTAAAAAAAACATAAGTTCGCATGAATTCGTTACTAGCAGCGCCCTCTGTTAATAATCGATTTAATTAAGTGGCCGATCTATCACGTATTTATCGGCAGAGTTGCTAGTAACACATATAAGTAATACATAACTGGTTTTTTTTTCAATTATGCATTATCTTATTTTGCCTATATCCCCAATTTAAATTATTTATTGATAAAAATAATTTGCTTGCGAATTAATTATTTTTTAAAGAGGTCATTACGGGTAACACCCTTTTTAATGTCACTAATGTCAGTTTCACGTATGTCACTGTCAAAGTCAAACAATTGTTCTTGTTTGACATTAGAAAGGGTGCTACCCGTAATGACCTCTTTAAAAAATAATTAATACACGAATTGCGTTCCATTGCAAATAGGTACGAGAAAAGAATTGCTATTCATCGTAATAGATAGTTTGCTTTTTCATTTCTTATTTACTTCATAAAGCCTAAAAGTGGTATAAAATGTAAATATGAACACGTTTGTTAATGATAAATACTAGTTATTAGTTTGCAAAATGTTTTTACATGAATAATCATTATGAAGTTTGGTTGCATATTAAATCTGAGTAAAACCGAGCGTTACTGACAAATCATCAAATTATTTTACCGAAAATCAAAACAAACCAACTTTGCGATACATGACGACAAATGGAATTCAAGTTTATCATTCAAGGCCAGATAAATGTATTTTAATCAGTCGGCTTTGCCCCCTTCACGTTTAAGGGCCGCTCACAGATCTCGCTGCTTATCTTTAGCACGATAGAATAAAAAGAAAACACCATGGCCTCTGCTATGCTGAAGTTATTGAAAACTGAAGTAAGTTTTTAATTTTTGTGTTTATTCATAAATAGCTATTATTAATTCATCATGTGTATTAAACGCCGCACATTGTGCGCAGTCACGTTATCGGCATATAAATATTTAAACAAGAACTGTTCTGACCAGTCTAATGAATTAAGTATGGGAAAAGAATTACAGTACCAGTACCTATTCTTAAAAAATAAAAGTGTTCGGCACTATGCACTTAGAGCAGTATGAACATAGGTAATATCATAATGTGTGCATTGCAATTTAACTTGAGTATCAGCTATTATTGTACCCATTTTAAAGCTTGTTTTACATCTTTATTTAATTTAAAAGTTTTCTTTTTGTCAATATTTTCTAGTAAAAATTTGTATTCTCATAAACTTGAAATATTAAAATAATTATGATACAAGAATAGTTTCAGTATGTCATACTAGATTTTCTTTTTCCTTTTTACTGACAGTAAGTAGCTGTTTTATAGACAAACAAAGAGGTTTTATACATTCACATAATTTGGTATTTAAAAAACTGGCTACATTATTTATAACTGATACCGATAGGCTGTTACGCAGTTGAATCTTGATGTTCTAGTTTCAACATGTCTTTCAATTATTCGCTTTTGAAAATTTCATTGAGTTTACACAATATTGATGTGTAAGTATGTCAAGAGGATGAGCAGAAGTATACATTTTTCTGAGTAAACAACGCTAGCTTTTGCCCGTGGCTACGCCCGTGTAGATGTCAGAAAATATTCCACAGGAATGTACTACCATTTTTTTCATATAAGTAACTCTCTTGCTTTACACAGCAGACATCAGTAAAGCTCACAGTCCTCATTATTTCAGACATCTTCAATAATCATCGTCATATTTCAGCCATTTTACATAAAACTGTGATGAATACCTTACTAACCTTAACCTTCCTCACAAATCACCATTGGTAAAACTAAAAACCGTATGAAATTCCATTCCATAGTTTTTCAGTTTAACACATTCAGATAGACAAACGCAGCGGGGAGATTTTGTTTTATAATATGATGTGGTACCTACTGCATAAGCAGTCAAGTTGCCAAGTCTTGAATTAATTTTTTTCTAATGGTTTTATCCATCATTGACAAGTCCTTTAGTTCAGCTGAGGATGCATATAGGTAGATAAAAATCAATCAATTATCACATAATCAGCCTAGAATGTTCACTGCTGGGACACACACCTCCTCTTTGTGAGAGGGAGGGACTCAATAGTTCCTGTTAGGGTTAATGGAGGAACACCAAAGGATAGACCGTTCTAAGGATTACAATAATACATTTATTATCCTTTTATTTATATATTGGAAGGTGTGTCTACTATATTAGCCTTGTGTGGGATCACTCGTCTCACGTAATATTAGTAAACCCACCTTTCAAAATATAAATAAAAGGATAATAAACGACAATAATTATGTAGTTTGAAATTTTAATAATAGAACAAAACTAATCATATCATTGTAAGTAAGTAATGCTCTTCTAATCAAATTAAGGATAAATGGTTCGGTTTCATCTGAAAACTTAAATCTATTCTTTGCAGTTTAATTAAGAGTTCTAGCTCAAAAGTGTAAGAGAAAATATTACACAGTAAAACTACCTACTTCTTGTAATATGTGACTCGCCCAACGATGCAGGCATGCATTACAATATAAATTGTAGATGTAAAGTAGTACAAAGTTCAATATTGATTAGGTGCTTAAAAAGTATAATAGCAAATCACATCACAGTATCATAGCAATATTATACTATCACAATCAATAACAATTACATTCACAAATCAGTCTACATTCCATTCTAACACAGTATATTTCCTTTGTTTAGTCTCAGCTGGTTCTGCGTAGAAGCTACAGCAGTGCGGCTCCCACCACAAAGCTCTTCATCGATGGAAAATATGTTGAGTCCAAAACTAGCAACTGGATTGACCTTACAAACCCAGCCACCAATGAAGTTATTGGCAGGTAAATTAAATGATTAATGGCTAATTTTACAAATAAATTTGGATTAACTTGAAATATGGTCAGGGAAATAAATGAATACAAATGCTATTTTTGTTTATCTGGTAAAAGTAAATTAAACAGCATTTTTTTTTTAAGCAGAAATCTTTCCATTGATATTTTTATGGATTTTCATTTGATGTTTATTGTTGTACAAAATATGGTTTGCCACAAATGTCAGACCTTAGAGAGAAAATGTCACTATCTTTTGATGTTGGAAGGTCGCACAGAAACGTCAATGAAATATAGGTACTCAGGGCCAATTATTTTCATATTCTATTTGCTAAGACGATGAAAGTAAAACTATGACATAGGATCAAGGAAATCTATTCCCTTTGGTAGGTAGTTCCAGTTAGTGTTAGGTAAGTACTGGGTTCTACTTAGAAATGGTACAACAAGGTTTCACATATTCTGATGAAACTTTATTATCATAAATAGGAAATCAATGATAATTATGTCAACCTCAGTATCTGTTTGTGATGTTACAACACTATAAATAAATTCCATACCTACCTACCTATTCAATTCATTTCCAATCTATAACTAGGTACCTATAGTTAAGAATGAAAGGAAAAACATCCTAATTTGCATTTTCATTAGTCACTATCCATAGTTAATTAATTCCTGGAGGAAAGTTTGAATGAACTAACTAACATTCAGAATAATTATGTAATTAAATTTCATCATTGTATTGTTTGCCCGTTTTTGTTAATTGTGACATCGCGACACACCTTAATCAAAGTTTGCCCACTGTTTCTTATCACGAACGCCAAATCTGGCCTCATGTGTGACTTGATTACTCACAATTTTCTTTGTTGCTATCTCGTTTTATTTGCCACCAAAGTCAATTACGTAGGTATTTAATTGCTTTATCTTATGTAGTTATGTACCTAATGTTAAACATTAATAATAAGAGTTTTTTTGGTCAATGTACTGATGTGATTTAAGTCTTGTAGCTGATATTAGTCCAAACTAAAATATTTTTTATTTGCAGTCATTATCACAAATAAAAGCTTCGGTCAAAACATCTTCATGATGTGTTTAATAGATGCTTTAGCAGAATAATATGTTCAGATTAGGTATTGTTGATAGTGGCTGGCACACAAACTTTTACTTTTACTGTAATGATCTTGAAGCCACTGAGAAAACGACTTGCTTTCACCAGTAGGTATAATAATATACATTTTGTAGTTAAATGAATGTAGGTATTGTTACACATTTATACTCTTAATTGACACATATTTTTCAACTACTCATTATCTTTGTGATAATTTAAAGATTAAAGGCCACATGATACATAATGCTTACCTATTCAGTATCAATGAAGGGTGAATGATGATGATGTTCAATTTCTAAGTACCTATTATTATTTACTTACAGGGTACCAGAAGCCACTCAAGACGAACTGAACTCCGCGTTGGAATCAGCCAAAAACGCATACAAATCATGGAGCCAGAGCACCATTATGACGAGACAACAGCTCATGTTCAGGTTATTACCTTATAATACCAGTTTTTACTTTCCCACTGCAGGGAAATGCCTCTTCTCATACAAGTTATTATTACCTACTAACTCAATTTGAACGTGCCTTCCGCACCCGGTGGCAAACGCTAATGCGCTTAAACAACTTACCCGGTGGGCCGGTGACAGTACGTGTGAAAGCTGTCATACATACTTACATAAAAGTATACTTCACCAACTGACGCGGATCGAGCAGCCAAAGTATTTGAAAATAGCCCAATAGTATCGTTTGTTGCGTACTGTTACCCTACTTTAATAAGTAAAAAATATAAAGTAAATAATTTTAAAATCAATCATATTAAATCCACAGATTCGCCCGTCTGTTGAGAGAGAACCAGAGCAAGCTGGCAGCCAAGATCACTGAAGAGCAAGGCAAAACCCTTGCCGATGCTGAGGGTGATGTTCTCAGAGGCATTCGTAAGTTTAATAAACTCTTCTTGTATTTTTAATTATGTTTGTATGTCACGGGTGCGCTGCTGATAATGCCGTGGAAGTGGCGAAGTTTTGGGACAAAAAAAGTGTAATAACTGTCCTGCCAGTGACACTAAGAATAAGATAGGACAAAGTGAACCCGCAGCCCATTGCCATAAAATAAGAAATAATTCTTAATTCGAAAGCAAAACTGGGTGTAAAATACATTCCGAATCTGCAAGCAATAGCGCGATTTTGTAGAAAAGAAGCTTATAATTGTGATTGTTACATAATAACAACATAAACGAACGCCTTCTTCCTATAGCTATGTGGGTAGGCAGACACTACAGAACGTCTGAACGCCACCTGCTAGGATCTTACATACTCCTTTTGCCTCGTTTACGTTCGTTTACTAATCCTCACTGGAGATGATCTTCAGAAAAGTCAGGGCCCCAAATTCACTATGACCACTTAACGATTCCTTACTCGAAACCACGTCAATTCCTTAGCTAATCCCACCAATGTCGCGTTAATTTCGCGCGGTTTCGTTCATTGTGTCATAGAGAATAAGACCATTTTTTTTTCGAGGATGGGAAATCATCAAATTACCCCTCACGGTCTGGATGGAGTGGAATAGAATGTCAGACTCTTACTGACTAAAACCCACCCCTGTTCCTTCCTTAGCCCTTTATGTTCCGGGGTAGCAGTAACCCTTTCGGACAATCCCGCTGCCGAGAATAAAACCCTGAGGTCTGAGCACGTCCGCCGGTTCCGAGTACTACGCAACTGAGTCGGAACCGGCGGGCGTGCCTGTATGACCAAATGTTTCATAATATTTGAGCCTATATTTTAATAACAGTCTTTTAAGACAACTAGGTCAACGTAATGATTGATTCCTAAAACACTATCTGTTTTTATCTTCAGAGTCAGTGGAGAACAGCTGCAGCATAACAACTCTTCAGTTGGGCGACTGCATCCAAAACATCGCTAAGGACATGGACACACACAGCTACAAAGTACCCTTGGGCGTTGTTGGAGGTGAGTAATATTGAACAATCTGGAAAAGTTTAAAAAATGATGTTTCATACCGATTACCGACGACTGTGTCTTACCTATTAACTGGTTTGTGGAGGTCAGATAGGCAGTTGTTCCATGTAAAATACTGGTAGTCAGCTGCATCCCATTAGACTGGAAGCAGAATCCAACATTGTTACGAAAAGGCTAGGTAGTTTGATTGACCAACTGAAAAGTGATAAATAAGATGAAAAATAAAAAAACAAGCAAAATAAGCATGTTTTTTTTTACTGATTTTGACTGTTTTGCATGTTTTTTTTTGGCTTGAATAGCATATACGAAATTATTCTGTTAAGTAGTCAGATATTTGATTTGATATTTTATTCTATTTTTTGTAAAGGAATAGATATTTTGACTTGTAACTTCGCCTTGGATGATTATGTAAAGGTGTTATAATTGTGGTTTAAATAAATATTAATTTTGAAACAAAATAAATATCGCGAATAATTTCATAAAGTTGTTTTAATCGTTAGAAAGATAAAAGTGATTTTAGATTTACATAATAATCATAATGTGATTAATATAGATATCGTAATAGTTACTGATATTACTGCTAAGTGCTATGAAAAACAATATAATAAATATCACAAACAAGATAACAAAACATGCGATTCATAAATAAGTATAATTACTATTATAATATTTATTAGACAACGATCATACGTCACCATTATATTTTATCTTATTATTGTTTAAAGATAATAGAAATATAATGCAGATCAAAGGAGCTGTAGTTATTTGTTGCTGTTGCTATGAATAAAGCTAACACAACAGGCATTTATTCATTACGCCACATATAATCTTGACGCTGCTAACAATGAGCTATATTTCCTAAGCATTTATACACTTAATAGTACCTAATTCTTTATAGTAACATTGCAAGGTTGCACTTTACTTACTATGTAGTTTAGTTTATATACTTTGTAAAAGTGCGATTATTTTTTCTCAAGCATTGAAAATGACAAACACTGTGCTTACACCCGTGTGGGTGTTGCATTGCTGTTCTAGCATCGATAGTTGCTAAATAATAAAACTACCGTTGAATTCACAATCGGAAATAATTACACTCGAGGTCCTCCATGGATAATTATATCAAGTTTTAGAAACACGTACTGAAATACTTATATACATAGCAAAGTTTCAAACATTGCAACCGAAATTTATTAAAGACTAGCGGTCCGTCCCGGCTTCGCACGGGTGGACATTAATTTTTTAAACATTTTATTTTTTTCTTGCAATTAAAAAGCCAGTAATAATGATAATCAGTGATAATGTAGCATTCAAATGGTGAAAGAATTTTTAAAATCGGTTCAGTACTTTTTGAGCCAATTCGTTACAAACATACATACAAACCTTTCCTCTTTATAATATTATTAGTATATTAGTATAGATTAACGGATAAGACAAACGGTCTACCAAAAATCATCTTATACTGCTAAGTTACATAGTAGATCAAGATGAAATCAGTATAATATGTAAATTATCTAAAATTGTGGATTCACGTATTAAATAAACTCGAATTTGCCAGGTGTGGCTGCCTTCAACTTCCCCGTGATGATTCCCCTTTGGATGTTCCCGCCTGCACTGGCGACCGGCAACACGTGCATCATCAAGCCTTCAGAACAGGACCCCGGCGCGACTCTCATGATGATGGAGCTCCTGAATGAGGCTGGAGCACCACCCGGTGTAGTTAACGTTAGTATTAGTTACTTTTTCATCTGTCTCCAACTTCCCCGTGATGATTCCTCTGTAGGTGTTTCGCACTGGCGACCGGCGACACGTCCATCACCAAGCCTTCGGAACAAGATTCAGAAGAAAGAAAGGAAATTTGTTTATTCTGCACAAATAAGACGGACATTAAATATGTATTTATTGAAGCTAACTCAGAAATTACCCAAGAAAAGTAAATAAAACTCGTCGAATGCATAACCTCCCCCTGTCTTTCGAAGTTTGTTAACAACGGAGATAATCTCCTCTTTCTAATAAAATTTTTATTAAGTTTAAAATGCTTCTTTTGGAAACTAGATGGCGTTAACGATTGGATGTACAGACGCGCTCTGTAACCCGTTACTGTATATCGTTTATGCAAAGCAGGTTCCTTAAAAATTGCCTTAACTGCGCACGATGCGCTCGAGCCTGGTCAGTGTGTTATGAGACCAACCACCAACCAATAGAAGACCACATAAATGTTCAAATTTATGCCATGCTAGACTGAGCAGAGATGTAAAACAGAAACTTGGTATCATCATCTGCCTAGCCTTTTCCCATCTATTTTGGGATTGGCTTTCAGTCTAAGGCCTGGTATCCACCTAAGCGGAGAGGAGAGGAGACGAGAGGAGATGTGTTTTGAATAACCAATCGGATTTTGTTATTTCCATATCTCCTCTCCGCTTGATCCATTTCCACCGAATCTAAATGGAGAGATGTCTTATTTTTCTATAGAATTTTTGCGGCGAGCGAGCAAGCGGCGCGGCAGAGCGGAGATGTGAGTAGTCGGAAGATAAAACTTTTGTAACGACAAGTCGTCTTCCTTTCGTAGACAGCATTTGAATGATTTCGAGGTATTACAGCTCACATCTTTCCTCCGCTACGCAAATCCACTCCGCTGGGGTGGAAATGACCTGCCAACTTCGTAGCACATCTCTTCTCGTCTCCTCTCCTCTCCATTTTGGTGGGTACCGGGCCTAACCGCATGCAGGTGTAGCTGAGCTCCATAACCCAGTTACTGGGTAGTATGATACTCCTTCGTAAGACTGGTTGTTAGACGTTTGGGCAATTATTATTATGTATTATTAGGTTAAGGTATTTATCTATGGGTCTTTGTAGCCTGAAAATAAATGGTTTATTGTTATTATTATTATAAGCCCAAACGTCTAACAACCAGCCTACCTGTTACGAAATGCTACAAACGATAGCCGGCACCATCGGTTTAACGTGCTTTCCAAGGCACGGACGAGTCCCGATATGTTATGGATGGTCACCCATCCACGGACCGACCTCGGAAAGCGTAACACACATGGTGTCTTCATCCAAATACACATGAACATATTACTAACCAACATTATTCCGCTTCAGGTCATCCACGGTACCCACGACCCCGTAAACTTCCTCTGCGACCACCCTGACATCAAGGCGGTCTCGTTCGTCGGCGGTGACGCGGCTGGCAAACATATCTACACACGGGCTTCTGCTGCAGGTATATTTATTACTATACAAGGTGACGCGCAAACTGTAAACATGAATTCAACACATGATTCTAGACCCCCTTTTTTTGAGGATGGGAAATCATCAAATGACCCCTCCCGCTCTGGGTGGAGCAGAAGGGAGTGTCAGACTCTTACTCACCTACCTGACACTGACTTACCTGGCATAGGGGATACCGTGATCAATTCTAGACCCTTAGCGTAGATTTTTTTTTACAGTTATTAAAAAAAGAAATGTTGTTTCATAGAAAAGTGCAATACTTACGCGGTCAAAGTATATGGAACAGCAATTTTATATAATACTAGCTGACCCCGCAAACGTCGTTTTGCAAAAAAAAAAATAGGGGTATGAAAAATAGATAGTAGCCGATTCTCAGACCTACCCGATATGCACACAAAATTTCATACAAATCGGTCCAACCGTTTCGGAGGAGTATGGTAACTAACACACGAGAATTTTATATATTAGATTACAGTATCATGTAGTGAATCCATGGTAACATCGGGTTGGCCGTCGATCAAAATCAAAATTCATTTATTCAAATTACGCAGAGAATCAGCACTTTTCCACGTCAAAATTACGTAAGACTCCAACCAAAACGAAACGAAAAAAACAACGAAACGAAACGATGATAAGCTGCGAGTGGGACAATTTGCAGTTGGACGCCGGAACCACCGTCAGTTTTATGGAGAAGGAAGGCCTCTTTATGATGAATTCCTTCTTCAGAAAACGTGAGCATACAAAGTGGACCTGGCAGAGCCCGGATGGTGCAACTAAATATTGCCAAGCTTAAGTGGCAGTGGGCAGGGCACATTGCTCGTAGAACAGATGGCCGATGGGCCTGAAAGGTTCTGGATTGGCGACCGCGTACCGGAAGACCTAGCGTTGGAAGGCCTCCCACAAAGTTGACCGACGACCCCCGCCCTTCACCATGTCCCAGCTACCCCGTATTATTATATTTTCGTCCTCCTTTTAAAAGCAATTAAAGTCATCAAGCCACTTGGTTTTTGTGTTAAAAGAGAGGCAATAACATTGATTGGTTGAAATTTACTAGAAGATTGTTTTCGACTCCAGCGCCTATTATACTCTATCGTGACTGAAGTCTTAGACATCAGTTGTGACCACGATAGAACATAAAAGACCTTGCTCGAAAAGACCGAAATGGGACTGTCTACATTGTTCACCAAGACGTAGATGCGCCGTTTTTTTTTTCATAGTGTCATTTTGGGATCCTCGTAAAAGCAATAGATTATTCACTATTATATTTTATGTGCTAACATTTTGTGTTCTATCTATGTTATGGGTTTGGTTTCCGCACTTAGTCCTTCAAGTGGACCATTGTGCGTGCATGTGCTAACATTTCATTATATTGTTCCAGGCAAGCGCGTCCAAAGCAATATGGGCGCTAAGAATCACGGTGTCATTATGCCCGATGCTAACAAGGAACACACGCTCAACCAGTTAGCTGGCGCCGCCTTCGGAGCCGCCGGGCAGAGGTGCATGGCGCTCAGTACTGCGGTGTTTGTGGGTCAGTAGAACATTGTACATTTGTACCGTAACTTGTATGAGGACCCGACGCCAAGAAGTAACAGCTCTATCAGCTGGTCTGGCAAAAATGTATGCACTTGTTTTGGCCAGTAATGACAGGTCTCGAAATAAATTTAACCTTTGAGGAAGCCACACTTGTACCCTACATCAAATTCAGGTCTGTTTCAAAAGTATGTGATGACAATTCTAACAAATGGATCACAAAACGTACCTGTGGATGACTGTTTGTGGTGCCACATACAAATTGAGTACTTCGATTTGAAGATACTGAAACCCAAATTCTAGTCTCGTCTTAAAGATTTTTTATTTGACAACTGAGGTTAATTTTATAACCGGAACTTTCGTCGATGATTTTTCAATTACAATTTAATAATGTTATTAAAACAATATTGTTGAAATAAATGTGGTATAAAGTTAGCAAGTTGAAATCTTCTAAATACAGATAGATGTGTTACTAATTCCCTTAAGACTATGCCGACCGCACAGTGGCGCCTTTATCGTTTGTTTGGTTATAGGTTACGGAATATAGTGGCCACTGTTATCCGTTTTCAGGATTATAATAAAACTAAACAATATAAATCTACCGTTTCTAATAATATTGACGTATAATCTTGTGAAGCACAATTTAACGTGCTTATTTTCTGCATTTTCATTCTAAATTGTAAGAAATAACCAAACAAACGATAAAGGCGCCACTGTGCGGTCGGCATAGTCTTAAGTGAGTGATTCCGTAAGAATTTTACCAGAACAAAGTTTATTTACACTTTCAGAATAGACATTATTCCAGAATTCTTCGTTCTTCTTTTTCTGTCGTAATTACGCTGCTGTTTACGATTTTGCTCCAATCTCCTGTTGTATAAGCATTGAAAGTCAATGGTAACGGGTATAATTGTGGTGAAGTTTTCTTTTGGAGTCTATAGCTATGGGGATATATAGGGGACATATCCCCCCATACAGAATCAAAGTTTTCCCTTTATCTGATTATAGCTTTTTTTCTATAAGCACTTACTAAATGATACATTTTTCCACTAAGGTGAGGCCAAGGAATGGATTCCCGACATGGTTGCACGCGCGAAGGCTTTGAACGTGAACGCCGGCCACGTGCCCGCCACTGATGTTGGACCCGTCATTTCTGTCAAGGCCAAGGAGAGGATCGAGAGACTTGTCGAATCAGGTACATAACTAAAGAATCTATTATTAGGTAGAAGGAAAGAAAGAAAGTATGTGTATTCGACCTACACGAGACATAGTTAAATAACAAAAAAATAAAAGCAGGAAAAAGTTGTGTTGTTTCCCAAAAAAATATTGCACTTCGTAAAAGTCTCGTAAAATTTCAGACGATCGAAAATACTTAAGTACCCGAATACGTCGTACGCACATTATTTACCACGATATAGTTATTCTTATACTCACTGAAGAAGAATTCTCTAAAATAACGAATTTCCGAGTTTCTTATCACCATACTTTTTAACGTTTTAGTACTTGAACTTGTTTGAACTTTATTAAAATTCGTTAGTTATATATTCATAAGACGTTTCTACAAATAGTCTTGTAGATAGTAGCTATCTAGAGATCACTTTGTATTGTATTTAAATGTAGATTTCATATAGATTTTTAACTTTTCGTACACTATCTAAAACTAATCACACCATTCTTCCTACAGGCGTAAAGGAAGGAGCTAAGTTAGTTCTCGACGGCCGCGGTGTCAAAGTCCCAGGCTTCGAAAAGGGCAACTTCGTTGGCCCGACCATCCTAACAGACGTTAAGACCAACATGGAATGCTACAAGGAAGAAATCTTCGGACCCGTCCTAGTATGCCTTTTCGTTGACACTTTAGACCAAGCCATCCAAATGATCAACGCAAACCCCTATGGAAACGGAACAGCTATCTTCACAACCAACGGTGCCACAGCAAGAAAGTTCGCTAACGAAATTGACGTCGGCCAAGTCGGTGTAAACGTTCCTATCCCTGTCCCTCTATCTATGTTCTCTTTCACTGGCTCCCGAGGAAGTTTCTTGGGTACAAATCACTTCTGCGGCAAACAAGGCATTGATTTCTTCACTGAACTGAAAACTGTTGTATCTTTCTGGAGACAGAGTGACGTATCGCACGCTAAGGCTGCTGTATCTATGCCTACACAACAGTAAATAGCATAGTATATTTATTCTTATACATGTTCAGGAATTTTAAAGTATTTATTTTTTTACTACCTTAATACTTTTATATCATGCCATGTAATTTAAGTCTTCCATAATATACATAAGGATTTTGTTCATTTCATATTTTTATAAAAGTCATATTAAATATTACTTGTTAAAAATACTTTGTATTTATTTATTTAAACATCTAAGCAAACAACAAAATAAGAGGCGAAGCAAGAACAGAAAAGATCATTGTATTTTCATTGTATTGTTCATCTTCAATGTATACACACTTTAAATAAACCGCGTAATGCTTACGCATAATTATGATGTAATATGGACCAATCGACAGTGAGATCATCTCATTGGCCGATACAACTTGCTGCTTATTATCTCAATAACAGTCTTTATGTATTTATAAATAAAGACTATAGCACATCTTGTTACCTGCATCCTAACTTTGTACCAGCATTCCTTTGTTAATAAAACGGTTTGACGTTAAAATGTAACACTATGAAATCATTCGGTTTTAGGCAGTTGTGCGTGCGTAATATTCGAAGGGAAATAATTGTGAATGTGTAAATATATCGATTGTTTGATACCTTGCCGGTAGTGATGCGATCGTGTCGCATGACATCATAAACATGCGAGAATCGCGAACTTCCTGCGTCTCTTGTTACTTCGATGTCGTTAGTCGTGCTTCGTACACGCATCGCGATGTGTTGTTATATTGTATTATTTGTGTTTTGCATTTTTGTGACTGTTTGTACGGGCTTGACTCCGCAATGTAGGAATGAAAAGGGAGAGCCAGTAGATTGGTTAGTATTTTTTTTAAATTATTAAATATTACAAATATATCAAATTTTAACTTAAGTACGTTTTATTGTTATTCTATTGCGGTTCTTTGTTTACATTAACATTGTGGTTTTGTATTTCCTGTTTGAATTGATAAGTACATAGTTCTCATGCACTAATATTAATTATTTAGCTACTACAATTCTACAGTTACTTTGTATTATTATCTAATTAGATGGCGTTTCTTAAAACTTTGTAAATTGAATCAATTGTAGGATTTCATGATAAATGTTGTGATTGGGTCACCAAAATATCAACTGCTAATCATTTGACAGTAGATTTAAAATTTACTGGTAACAGGTTAGTACAGCCACGTACAAAACGATGTCATTGTTTAAGTAAAAATAATCTCTTCGGAATTATTTGATGCGGTACATAGACACATACTGCTTATTATGAATTGTATCCTAATTCAACATGTTGAAGTCGAATATCGCTTTTGAATTTTGCTGTGTTTTGGACTGTACTAGGTTCAATATAACGTAGGTATGGTATGACTGTGTTGTTGCACATTAATGATATACATACTTTGTCTCACCAGAACAATAGAATACGTAGGTAAATATTTTTTCTAATTGACAAATAACGAGTGTAAAAAGACATTTAGCGAAGCCGGGAGTCACTTGTACTCCCCGTCATTGTATTTTTTTTACTGGACCATACCTTGGTACCTTCTGGTTACGGAGATATTATTGGAAGGTCAAAATTAAAATTTTACTGACGTTTTTTTTACGAAAACAAGCTTTTAATATCACAACACAACTTTAAATACTCCCACGACCTCTACAACATTGCGTTTTCGTGCACCCATAAGCAACAATAAGCACCCATAAGCGTTACATTGCGCGCTTACGCAAACAGCAAATTGTCACACCAAAATTAGAAGTCGTGTCCCAGCAATTATTTTTGTGCAATGTTACTTAGTTTGATGTAGATACAGAATGTAGTTGACGGGTATGTGATGGGTCTTTTTATCCCCTGTATACAGGGTGAATTTTACAAGTGTGCGTGAAGGGCCATAGAAACGAAACTTGAAGATATAAGTAGCGAAAAATACTCGAAAGAGTTTTAGAGCCCGATGAAAACTAAAAACGGTGTCATTAGATTTTTGAAAACTCTTTGCTTATTATTCATTCTTGTAAAACTACTGTGACATACCCCAACCAACCCGCACTTAGCCCACATGGTGATAACGGCCCGCTCCTTCTTAGGCCGCTGCCTGGAATTTTGCGGGCAGCGGGGCGGCAGCGGCGGCGGCGCGGGAGCGGCAGGATCTTATGCGTACATTTAAATGGACCGGTTCTCGAAAACAGCAGCGAGGGAGCGGGCAACGAGCGGTGCACTCAAGGCAATTGGCGATCGCCCGCGCCGCCGCCGCTGCCGCCCTGCTGCCCGCAAAATTCCAGGCAGCGGCCTTACAGGGAGGTCTGTGTCCCAACACTGAGAACATTATAGGCTGCTTATGCTGCGATATTTTTCTTATTGCAATAAGAGCATGCTGCACATCTTCCTCATGTAAACTTCGGTTACTAACCAGTGGGTGAAAAATAAAGACCTATTTACGCAGATACACAGTGTTGGTTTGATTGTGTAGTCACGAGCATGATTATTATACCTCAAGGTTTCCCCGTACTGACTTACACCCCGTAACGCCGATCAGTACCCGCCTTTAGAGATTTATGCATAATTTCAGAACATTATGGCCCATAAAAAATAGGAGGATAATTTTGTGATATGATTATGTAACCTGAGGTTTTCCCTGAAATAAATAAACTATTATTTTCTTGTAAAATAACGATTGCACCTTTGAGAAAAGACCCATGTTTTCATTAAAATATGGTTTCGAAAATACTATGTTCGTAGCACCATAAAATTTCTAGCACCGAAAATCGCTTTTGAATCTTGCGTAAGTGTAAGGTCAAAACGTCAAAACTCTAAAACCTCGGACAGTCCAGAGTCATGAGTGAACAATTTCACACAAACTCAATGCACGCATTTTTTTTACCAACCCTGATCTGGCCCCACTTGATTCCTATTATGTGTCTGTGTACCTAGGGGTGAATTTTCCCCCCAGATCGCAAGTTTATCCAACATTGTTACCCGTTATTTTATTGCAGGTTCTACGTGTACAAGTTGCCAAGGGAGAAGAACCATTTGAATCCATTGGTTCGTCGAGGGGTTGCGTACATGCATTTGACCCCGTCAAAATTGAGAGGAGGATGGATCATGTCAGATCTGGCCATCAGCGACCCTCGGTCAATGGTGGGGAAAACCTTATCGCCTCTTTATCAGGTAATATACATAACAACAATGAATGACTCAGTAATATTTTAATGTCAGACGTACTTTGTGACCTCAATAAATCAATCTGCTTAGACTTTTCCGCGCCAACTATGTTAGGGTCGGTTCCAGTCTAACGGGATGCAGTATTTTACATGGAGCGACTGCCAATCTGACCTCCGCAACCCAGTTCCCGGGTAACGCGATACCCCGTGGTAGGAGTGGTTGTCAGACTTTTGGACTTCTGACGACCTATAATGACTGTCAATATTGTCTATGAATGCCAGCCAGGACCAACTACTTAACGTGCTTTACAAGGCACGGAGGGTCTCGATATGTAATGGATGGTTACCCATCCACGAACTGGTCGCGGCAAGCGTAGCTTTACCTTCGATCAACCCATGCGGTTGTTATCTTTTAGCCACGAGTCCCTCTTTGTCTGTGACCTTGGTATATTTATTTTCTGTATCAGAACGGTGAACATCAGCCAAAATCGATACAAAAAGTTGGTCTGTCGGCAAAAGTTTATCGCCAAAGTTAAAATAGCACTGAACTGAAAATTATAAAAAAAAGAAAGAAGGAAAATAAAATTTGACCAAGACTTAGATACCTACATAATATGTTGATAATGTTTAAATCCGAATTACTTGTAGTCAACATGTCACATTTTTCTTTCCAGGATAGAAATATAATTTCTTTGATCTACAACGATCAGCCACCGGATTCAGAACATCAGCCAGACATCCTGCAATCGGTCGCTGATATGTACTCCAAAAGCAAAAGAGGTATCATTCATTGCTTTTTTACAACTATATTTTTTTTTTGTTAATGTTAGAGATCTGGGCCCCTGGTCATGTGTTCAAAACATCAACCAAAGGGACTTTTAGTTGAGAAAAATCTGACAAAACCCATCTCACCCTTTCGAAAGTAACTCTCCACTACTCGAAACACTACTTTCTATGGTCTGAAAATAAAGATTTGCTATTATTGTTTTTTGATTTTATTATTACTTTATTACCTCTCTTTCAGGTCAAATTAAGCAACAAGGAATAAAGAAGTACAAGAAGTTCAAACTGGGTGACAAGTACTATGACGATTACGATTTGGCTGAAATGTGCAAGATGCACTCCAAGTTTATGAAGACAAGGGTTGAGAGCGGTCACACCAAAGGCGTCATATTAGGGGACAAGTTTACTTCGCTGTGGTTGGTGCATTCTGTGCCGCGGTTCCCGCCTCTTCCTGATTGTAAGTATTTTTATTGGCTGTGGAATTTCACGTAACTCAGTTAGTTACAAGGCTCATCACTTAGTCTCCTTCTAACAATCGTTCTTGCCTTTACCTATGTCCGCTAGATGAACGAAGGTTCTAGGACCTTTTGTTTGCACTGTGAAAAAAACTCAAACTGCTGTTCCCTACATTTTGACGAGTTAAGCGCACATCAATGTAGGGAACAGCTGATTTTTTTTCACGATTTCAGGTTTGGCCCCGTAGTAAAAGTTGTTCATAATGATGAGTACAATGACCCTTTAAGAGGAATAGATTAATCATTTGATAGAAGATGGCATATTTAGTTACGGAACAAGTTTTATTGGTTACACTTGAATTAAAATTGAATTTTAATGAAAGATTTTCCCCTTTTGCAGTAGCAAATGGCGTCAACGTCAGCTCCTACGACTATCCGTCAAGCGGAATGAAGTACGGCCAGTCTTTCCTCTGCGTATCCGTTCAAACATCCACCCTCAATCAGATCGCTACCCAGCTGAAGTATAACGAACCACTACTGGTCTGGACGCATATACCGCAGGAGTTTGAAAACGAACTGCCGAACTTAGTCGATGTTGTCCGAAACAAGACGATCGACGCCTCGCCGTGGTAAGTTTGGATTCGGAAGTTTATGTTTTTTTAAAGTTAGTAGTAGTTTCATTCATTCAATCGTTTTGGCTGCTGCGTTATGACTCAATGTAGATTGCTTGACAAATGCACAACAATAATACTTCCTGGGGACATACGTGGAAGTATTCAAATCATCGTTGTTCTGTTGCGAAAAATAGGGGGTGCTTACCGTCCTGTATTGCTCCATCTCTTTCACATTTCTCTTGCCCTTATCCTTATTATCCTTAGGATTACCCCGCGGTTCTCTACTGTTGTATTTTATAAAGACTTCAGCTCTGTAGCCATTTTTATATAATTATCGACACTGAAGAATAACTGATAATGGTCTCATTGAAATCGTAAAAGCATTATTGTGTGCCCTAAGGGCGTTATTTAATATGTGCAGGACAAATATTTGTCATTTGTGAATAGCCATTGAATTTTTTTTGTTTAAAATAGACGAATATTATAAAAAAAAGAAAAAGGAAGTAAAATTGTTTATTCTGCACAAACAAAACGCACATTATGATTGTCATACTTGCCCTGTTACTTAATCTGGAGTATTTCTTTCTTAACATCTAGGAGTATTAGGTATTGAATAGCCCACAGTAATTTTGCAAAATGATATCAAGTTTAACGTGAAAATATTTACAAAATATACAACAAATGTAAATTTTTTTGGCAAAGCATTTGGTAAAATTGTAAACAATGAAACGAATGCCGTTAAATAATTAAATTCATTGCAATATATTAAATTACTGCGTAATAATGCGATCATGTTTGAACAAAGGGATCATCAATGAGTCAATATATCACAACAAAGACCACGAGAAACCGTAATATGACGTGTTGTTGACTGTGTTTATACACTGCATCGTAGCTGTTCATAACATGGCCGAATTTGTTTGTCGGTTTGTTTATAAATAGGTACTTGGTAACAATAAATTATAACATTTGCGGGAAAAATGCAGGTTTTTGTATATTGTAATGAATTATATGTTACAGGCAGGATGTTTCACTTAATCATTCTGTTTTAATACCTATAAGTTTAGCTCTCACAAATTCAGCTAGTTGCTTCAGTCTTCTTCGCTTTCAATACTAATTACACTACTAAGTATGCGACTGACTTAAATTTGTAACCTAATTGTCAATTTAAGGCATGGATATGCATGCAACTCGTGTTGTACATCGTGAGTTCGAACTCAAGCAGGCATTTTGCTTTGTGTATTTAATTTCATTACCACTGTTCTCAAAACGGCGAAGGAAAACATCGTGAGGAAACCGGCATGTCCTAGAACCAAAAAAATCGAAGACTAGTTGATAATAAGACTAGTGGTAGATTTCACATCATCTACCAACCTGCACTGGGGGCGTCATGGATTCTGGTTCACTCTCCCTCTCAGAGAGGAGGCCTGGTTCCCAGCAGTGGGAACATTATAGGCTGATTATGCTATACCTATATTCGGAACCTACTTTATTCATTTTGTGCTTCGCAGAACAGGATTTCCTATCTTGAAGGATATTAGTCAGAAAACAACTGAGTAGCGCTCTGTCCTAACATACGTAATTTGGGTTGATGAGATGATATTCGTGATCGATCAGACTGCAACCCGATCTTATCAAGAGTTGAAAAAGGCTAGACTGTTTATAATATAACCTGGTAAAGGTTATATTATAAACATAGTCCATAACTAGCATAACTCTTTTGTTCTAAAATCAAGACATACTTACTGAGTTTCATTGATATCGTTAGGTACGTTTGTCAATGACATTTTTGATTTTGTGAGACGTTGTTATGATATCTTATCTTGCTGGTGACCTAGTATACCCGTATAGTATAGACCGCAGCGCTACTGCTGGGCATGTGGTGCTGGGTTCGATTCCCAGATTAGGCAAAGTGTTATTGGGTTTTTCCATCAGGAATTTCGCAGTAGCAGCCCGAAGTCTGGTTTTGTGTCCGGTTGATGGCAATAGGCTCGAACTTCTTTAATAGATTTTCAACTTTATCGCTAAAGCATAAGTTTCAAAGTTGATTGGGAAAATTTGACAGTTTCGGGTAGCTTGATGTGCTGGCGTCTGTACTTAACCATAACTGGTGAAATGTAAGTCTTCAAGTACACTTCCTTTAGTTTCCGAGGAATTGCTCGTACAACATGCAATGCTTTTTAGTTCGGAGTCCGATGTTTACCTTCACCATTTTTCACGTTTATATTCATTATTTCAGGTACCACATAGAGAGTTTCGAGTCGCTGGTAGGACGAAAGTTCCTTTCGTTTGCGAAGAGTGCGATGTTCAACGATGACCTGTACAGCGGTTTGGTAGCTGAAGTTTTACAGTCGGACCTCCTTGTCGAGTCCTGGACCAATGGACCTGGAACACTGGACTCGGAGTGTACTCGGAACTTCCAGTGAGTAACCTCCATTTCTTAATTAAATTAGAGTATGAGATAAGTGTTGTTATGTCGTTACTTTGTTCCTTGCCAAATATGTTGTTTCGGGACCAAAAGTGCCGGTCATAATTGGCTTATTACTAATTTGCGAGATACAAGTTATATGTATAAAGGGGGTGATAGACGTACGAGCAAGTACGCATAGGTACTTATGGCTCGACGACCTTTTCGCTTGTGTGTCACCGTAAGTACTCGTACTTTAAAACCGCCTACTTATAGTTCGTATGTCTATCACCCACATAAAACTAGGTACCACCTAGTTTTATTCATAGTACTTCTATCTAGGTGGATTGAAAATACAAGCAACATTATAATGTTCGAACGAGATTATAATCTCGTTCGAACGCCCAGGTCGCATGAAAAATATAAAGAAAATATGCCTTTTATAATCGTGGTGTTGCAAATCTAGAATTTATAAATCTTAATTTTGTGCTCGCTAGATGGCATCACTAAGACATGGGATTGTACAGTTTTCCTATGTACTCCTCTCCTCTCTCTTCTGATAACCTCTCTATAGTATCTTAATCTCTCTGATTCATTCTAAACTTTTGTTTCAGAGTACGAAACATAGACCGGCTCAAGTTTCCGATCGCCAAGATTTCTTTTACGTCACACGACGACCATTCGAAGTGGGCCGTGGCGGTGGCGCATAAGATGCACAACAGTCAGGACACGAAGGTCGCAGACTACTGGGTCTGCGTTGGAGATATCAATAGAGCGGTGAGTCGGAATGTTTCTTTTAGTCCCTTGAACTTATGAGCTTTTTCGAAAGAGCCATAGGTTGAAGGTATATTACCATGAAAATGAGCCACAACTTCTTGTATAGATAGCATTTTGTAATATGTAGATAAAATACTTTCTATTATGTATTATGTACACCATCTCGCCATCTCTTTCCGACCTGGCCTCGGCTGCGCCGTCCATCTTCAGGTATACATTGTGTGGAGACTTGAAAACATTATTATCTTAATATTTCCTTATTAATTTTGTTTTTGACTTGTTTCAGTTGCCACAAGAGTCACGCGGCGGCGGGACGGTGTGTACCTCAGGTCCCATCCTATGGGGGAACTTCGCTCATCTCATAGAATCTGCACAGACGTGTAACTAGCCTTTATTATTAAGTTCCTGTTGGTGTCACCATTTCATATTATAGCTGTTACCAATAATGTCAGAAATTCAGGTAACAGCATAGCGTTTTTTTTAAGCTAAATTTGTCATTATAGTTGTTAAAATTGCCATAAAACTGTAGAAGCATAGCACTTACTTAATGGGCGTTGTTCTAGGCCAATTCAAGTCGTGTCTTAGCTGGGCGACAATCAACTATCAAAAACTTGTCAAAATGTAGGTAAATTAGAGGTTTTCTTGACAGATTGAGACTGAAATTAGGATGCCAATCTTCTAAAAATAAGGGAATTGTCCTGATATTTTATCCAGTTTATGGTAAGTCCATTGTAACGTTCCCTTATATTTATAATATTTCAATTGAAATAAGAGAAAATGCCAATAAAATATAGTTTTAGTACAAAAGGTGTGTGTTATGATCTGTGATCATGGGATACGATTGTGTTGTGTTATTAGTCGTAAGATAATGTCTTTGGGAATGTGCCTTGTGTGTAATAGTTTACCTCGTAATTCTTTTATCACCTTAATGTTGAAGAGAGAGCAGTGATGGCCCAGTGGTACCCAAAGGTTGACTGATACAAAATGCCTATGGCATTAAGTCCGCCTCTGTACATTTGTGTGCTTAAAGTATTAAATAAATATAAACTCGTAACCCGACTTACAACTCGGGTTACGAGTTGTAAGTCGTGAATTCGAACCCAAGCAGGCACTTTACTTTGTGTATTTAATTTCATCACCACTGCTCTCAAAACGGTGAAGGAAAACATCGCGATGAAATCGGCATGTCCTAGAACTAAAAATTTGAAGACTTGTGACGTCCGCCAACCCGCACTGGGTCCGCTTAGTGGAGTTTCAGCTCACTCCCTCTCACAGAGAGAAGACCTGTGTCCCATCAGCGGGAACATTACCTATAATGTTCTCACTGATGGGACACAGGCACGTTCAAGTATCATTCAACATTAAGCATAATCAGCCTACTGATTATGCTTAAGGTGCCACTTTTCGATATTTTTTCTATACAAATTTCGGGAGAATATTACTCCACTGTTTGACATTGTGCATCCAAAGTTAAACATGATATCGTTTTGACTTATTATTAATTGTGTCTGTACGGAAACAGAATAGTAAAATAAAAAGCCATTAAAAAGTTATGAGTCAACAAAGATTCGTTTTTCTTGCTATTTTTAACGTAACTTTGGGTGTCAATACGTAATAAAAGAACTGTGAAATCTTCAAAACCAAGTCCGTACCGACAAAGCTCAGTTATCGAAGAGATCAATAAACTTTATTTGTAAATGATATATGCAGTGGTTTTTTCATAAAACTCGATTTTCCGAAGCACTTTTCGAATCTTTTTACGCGCCTATCAGTTCGGAACGGTGTTTCTGTGCGTGAGAACTAAATGTTGTTCGTGTAGACTAGCGTCTAACTGCTCATCACTGATACTAGCACTGTCGGACACGAAGCCAGGCGAGACAGCGTGCTTTTCGGCCATGACCACCAGCGAGTTCGAGCTCCCGACTAGTTTACTCTTAATGTTGAATGATACTTGCACGTCATAAATTAACAAGGTGTATCTGACAGATAAATAGTTTCAACGTTAGTCAAGTTTAAATTGAATGGGAATTGTCAAAAGTGGTATGATAACACATTTACGAGGTCGACTATATCTATTGTAGGATAATTATTATAATTTTAAAAAGATAGGTTATGGATAATTTAATTAATTCTACGTTTAATAAAAGACGAAGGTTTTTAGCCCCTACCAGTTACCAAACTTACCGTTTTTCATTTTTTTTTTACGTTAATATGTTTCAGTAAGTAGCGCGTACCATGATTTCTTAGTTTTTATGTAAGTATTTAGGTTAATTTTGTAATAAACGGAATACATATAATATCGTTGCATTTTTATATTCTTATTCATTGATTTGGTAACAACGTTTTGTATGTGAATTTATTTTTACGACTTTATAAAGAATTTGATTGAAAATAAACCGATAAAAATGAAGTGACCACCAGGTTTAGTTGGTTGTTTTTAAAATGAAATAATGTCCTACATATTATATTGTTTGTGTATTTTTCTACTGGAGTGTTATTTTTGCTTGCAATTGGCCGAAGGATGGGACTACTTAAATCTACAATGCAGAGATAACGACAATGAGCCTGTAGACTGGTAATATAGTAAATATTTTATTTGGTCAGTCTATTTGTGTTGTGTATTTGTCACAACACAAATAGACTGGAGATTTTTTTTTATACTCTTAGATTAAAATTTCGACTTTGAGGAGATGCTAATAATAATCTATAGGTATTTATACTTAAAGTCTTAGACGATTGGCACACTGCACCGCATCACGCAGCGGGACGCAGATAACGTGCCCCCGCGCGTGATTTTTTAGATACAAATTCAATAAAAACGCGCTTCTGTGCGGGGAATTTGGCTCCGTTTCACGCACCCCGCTGCATGATGCGGTGCAGTGTGCCAATCGCCTTAGCTTTACAATGAAACGGTTACTCTCGAGGGCGAATCCATCACAGAGGCACGGCTCCCCCAAATGGTTTAAAATAAAATCGAATCGTCCGAATAGACTGGCCTGAATGCATATCCATCAAGACATTGCTTCAATGAGGAACGCTGAAGAAGTAACTACTTAAAGGTCAGTTCATACTCGGACACAGAGGTCTGCTATACCAGCAAATGCACCGGTGTAGAGTCGGCGAGAGGATTTCAGGGTAACATATTGACACCTCCATGCAATAAAATCGTAACTCACTTTTTTCCAAAAATTGAGTTACAACGGCATTGTTATGTAAGAAAAAATTTTTTTTTTCTGTACTATCATTGTAATTCTATTTCCCTTTCGTTTCTAAAATAAAAACATTTTATGTAACTTAACACCTTGGAGTTACAATTATCTGACTACAAAAATAAATTAAACTACAATAAAACTAAATTGTAACTCAGACATACACCGTCTTATTACAAAACGAAATCTAACTTTAGTTCTACCCTAAAACGGTGGGCCAGTATTTGTATTTCGAACTTTATTTCGGTTTAGGCAAAGTTCTTATTACTAAAATGACAACTTCATTTTTGTTTATAGAACTGCATTTCTATAACAGTTAAGTTCTTAATTCAGCAACTGGCTCGTTGGTTTAAACCTGATCTAAAGAAAAACCTTGTTTTGTAATAGGGGGGATGTTGTTTGTCCTCGTAACTTATATGTCATTTCACTGTTTTGTTTTTCACGTAAGTCATGAAAACCCATGAAAACAATTTTATTTTACAACTTAACCATACCTATTTATAGTCCGCCTAAACTACATTAAATAGAGCCAGCTTCAAAAATTGCACGGGGTGTTTTGAGTTTGCTATAATTTTTCAAACTTTAAAATTGCTCTCCTGTAAAATCACAAAAAGTGAGTTACGATGTTATTGCATGGAGGTGTCGATATAATGCTAAAAAGAAAGCGCGGTCTGAGAGGCCTAACACGTCCAAAGATTTTACAGCTCTCCTCAACTCATGAAAAAAAAATTACTAATAATATGAATGGTCAAAATAATTGTTTAGTTATACCTATTCTTATGTGTCATTGAAAAATAATGAATCCCAAAAACAGCATAGTGCAATACTAGCCCATGCTCCCCTCCCAGAATCCTGGATCCGCCTTTGGTTGCCCTTAGCTGTGTAAAGAGCAATCGTACTAAACCATTGCGAGGTGAGGACTGGGTTATTATTAATGAACGCATTGCAAAGCAGTTCGTCATGTTTTATGTTGTCTATTAAAATTGATTATAATATTTCCACTTGTGGAACTCCTGCTGAACATTGGCCGCACATTTCAACATACACATTGATTCATAAGCCAAAGACTTATCAAATTACCTCTGATAGAAACCCAAGCAGCAACCCACGAGCAACCTTAATACAACGAGAATAAAGATCACTTTGATTTTGACATTGATGCAAAATTATAGGTTAATTAACTGTGATAGTACTGTGGGTGTGTTTTAGTATTTTTTTTTTACTTTACCAAAGGTGGTACTTATACAAGCCTGCCAGCGACGCGGGCCCGAACATGGAGTCCGGTATGAACTTCTCCTACATCACACCGGATACTGTTAAACGATTGAGGCCTTCCCCAGTAAATATATTCGGTGACTCCATGCTCAGATACACCATGGCTCCTATGTTTAACGTAAGTAGGTATTCCTTTTAGGGTTTTGTACCCAAAGGGCCAACACTAAGCCTCTGCTGTCCGTCCGTCTGTCTGTCAGCAGGCTGTATCTCATGAATCGTAATAATTAGGTAGACAGTTTAAATTATTTGTGTATTTCTACTGCGGTTTTAACAAATAACTATTAAAATAAAATAAAGTTTATATAAACAAAGGGATTACCTACCTTTATTTTTTAACTTTATTCAAGAAACGTGTTTTTTTTTCGGGGTTTTTTGCCTTGTGGTACGGAGGCCTTCGTGTGCGAGTCCGAATCGCATTTGGCCGGATATTTTATCACTTACGCGGTCGAAGCGACATTGTAACTAAAGCTTTTACTCGAATTCATTGCCTACATGAACATAATTCTAGACATGGAGCTTTAAAATTGTACGTAAAAAAAAGTTCAAAAACTAAAATCCGATTACTTACTGAAAAGGATGAAACAAGAAAGATACTAACATACATATAAGCTATGGTAGCTCGGGTAAAAAAAAACAAATGTTCTATACCTACGTTTTAATCGTGTAGATTGCATTTTTGTATAATTGAGGATACCTAGAGGATGTTTTAGCGTGACGTCGGTGTGATGCTTAGTTCGCATGTGGCGATGTAGATGCCGCCACATGTAGGTAATCCATAGTAAAAGTTCTCGTTACGATGGCGTATAACATGGCTTAGAATTGAAACCGCCCAAGATAACAAGCATGGGACTGAAACTGTGTGGAATGCTACAACAGTCTTAAGTGCACATACCTACGTGTGTGGATGGATGGCTATATGAAATGAGGCACTGGCGGATGGCAAATCCGCCTCGATGGCGTCCGCCGATGTGAGCTGAAGTCTCTTTCTAATACTCGATTTACTATAAGTATTTAAGCTGGGGTGCTACACAGACACATTTATTCTTTTTGGCATCCGGCACAGCCGGGCGGAAATATAGGTACCTACTTACCTACCTATGTATAACTGTGTTCATGTGGTTCATAATCTCAGATAATTTATATTACATCGCCACTTAATTACTTATCTATTTTAATTAAATGTATTCTAAGTTGATGTTTGAGTGACCATTTGTAACAAAAAGGCCCTAACAAGTTTCTGATTGCAATGGAATTTTAACTTTGTTGATGTTCAGTTCACTCAGTTCAGTTTGTTATTCGATATTATCGCCCGGTGGGCCGATTCATTCTGAACCGAACAAGTGTGTGTACGCATTACGTCCGGGTATTGTAACTATTGATTGTTATAGGAACAATACGCAGATTATATAGCGGTAGTGGATTACGAAGGAAAAGAGCCCATAGGGGACTTTATGGGATCGGCCTCCCGTGGACTGATGATGGGCAATTCGCTGGGCGGCATGTGGATCGGACATACTGTCCCTGGATTTCCGGATATTACCAGTATGTGTTTCTACATTTCTGATCTAACCTATTTATAAGTAGATTATAGAATCTCGTGTAAGTACCTATGCCTATTATAAAATTTCGAACTATAATCCGACAAAGTTAAAGTTCAAAAAACTGACGTTAAATCCGAGTCTAAGTTGTCAATGTTGCATTAATCAATTAAGTTTGTCGGAATAAAGTTCAAAATATAGTTAGCTCGTAGCGTTAGGCTAGGTCTAAAGTTATTAAGTTAGAGCTCGTTTTGTAATAAGACGGCTAGAGTTTTCAATTGAAGCTGTAAAAAGAATGTTTTATGATTTTATTATTGTTGAATAAGTATTAGGTATGTCTTAGGTACTTATAAATATTATTAATTATTAAATATATATAGGTACTTATAAATTTATTTAAGCGGAGATTCAAAACTTTCAGCAACTGCAGGCTTCATTTGTCTTCGGTTAAATTTATTTTTCTCTTTCTGTATTAAATTTCTCAGAATTATTTGTTTTGAGAATAGTCATACTTGCTTTATATGGGGTTGCCAGATGATAATTTGATAAAGGAGGGCAGATGGGTCTAAAAAGGAGTATTTTCTGAAAAAAGGAGGACATTCACATTTATTAAACGATTTTTTCACATTATTTTACTTTATTTCAATCATATTTAGCTGAGCTGCCAATTTTTTGCAAGAAGTTCTTGGTTTTTCAACAAATAATTATGAAAATCTTCACATGTCATGTTTTTGAAATTGTATTGAGTAAGAATTAAAGATTTAACTGACTGCACACTTAGTCTGTTCCTCTCTTTGCTCCACTGAGTATTAATCAGTGAAAACACTCTTTCCAAATTTCCGTTATGTGCGCTTATACAAAAATAAAACTCGCAGATTGAGCAGTTCGCCGGCTGGCGCTCGCTCGTTTGATCTTTGACCACGCATGCACGACACGAAATTTTCAACGATTTTTAGCAAAAAGGAGGACTTGCAGTAGGTAGGTAAGGGAGGACGGGAGGACAAAAAATGGAAAAGCAGGACATGTCCTCCTTTTGGATACCATCTGGCAACCCTAGCTTTATAGTACCTATCCTCTGGTATATATTAATTTAGCATCCGATTTCATCCTTCAGAAGGTGCCCCGATGTTTCCACCGAAAGAGCTAAAGAACGGCCATATGATTATGTGCCTGACATTGGACCTGCCCACCCTGAACGTATTTGCTACTTCTATCAGACAGACGGAGCCGTATATAAAAAGAATTTTCACACCAGATAAGATTGACATCCTCACAGACTGGAAGATATTTTTGTCCCCACTTCCGAAGATATCGAGGACCTTTGTGTTGGTATTTAATTTGATGAAATACCTACTGTTACTTTCATTCTTAACTCTTATTGACTCTACTTTGCCATGTGAACAAGATAATTCACTGACTGAAGTTCAGAAGGAAATTAACACGTTCGGCCCAGACGCCGCCGCTGTCGTGGGGTGCGCACAATATGACAATATTTTCTTATACAAAATGGACATACGTTGATAAACGTTCTGCTCTCCAAGTATTTTAGAGTGTTGTTTATGGAAACACAAAGTCAAAAGACGTCGACTTCAAATGACGTGGACTTCGGACGTTGCGTATAATTATGTGCGTACGCGCTTGCGAGTATGTAGTAGAAGACAACAATAAGCCGCCAAATTTTGATTTGTTGTTCTGTTGCTGTAGGTAGATGGTTGATACTTACTCGCAATAGTTCAACTATTGCAATTTACTATGGCATCCTGGCGCTGTGAGGCGTAGTGCCTACAAATATATATATTTTTATTAGCCGTGGTAACTGGTAAGACATTGTATACTTAGAAAGAAAATAGTTTTTGCAGCAAATAAAACTTCTTATTAAACTTTACCTTTACCTAGTTTGACCACTTTTTGACTGTGAATCATTCAGTCGTTTTAACCTGTCTTGAATAACAATTTATAAAACAGAAATGTATTTTCATAAGGAAAACAAAAATCGTACACTTTGTAACAAGGAACAAGAGCTTGCGTGGAATAATGTTCGCCCGAAGTCCCGGGGACTCACGTTGTCTATACAAGAGCTTTGCGAAAACCAAACAAATCGTCATGGACGTGTACGGCCATAAAGAACATCAGAATGTTTATTGTGGCAAACAATACAGGTTTTTTGTACTTATTATACTTACATTTTACAATTTTATATTTTTTTCTGCAATGTAAGGTATAAATCAGCTAGGTAAGTCGACGACAAAATAAAATATCATTCGCTTATAATTAGCGAGGACAGCGTTATAACTTATAAAGGTTCAATCGGTCATTCAACTCATTTTATTAACTGAGTTGAATGACCGATCCGACCGCAGTTTACTGCTGGAAATAGGCCTCTTCCATGCTGTGCCACAACACCCTGTCCTCCGTCTCCCGCATCCAGTCTGTTCCAGCCACCTTTTGAGGTCGTCTGTCCATCTAACTGGGGAGCGTCTCACACTATGATTGCCGATACGGTCTCCACTCCACTCCACAGGACTTGTCTGCCCCACCGGTCATTGATCCTTCGACAAACATGCCCAGCCCACTGCCACGTCAGCTTGCTTACTCTGCAAGCTATGTCAGTAACTCCGGTTCTTTTTTCAGATAACTTCATTTTTGATTTTATTTTTCAAAGGAACACTAAATTTGTGACCCAGCCCGATTATTTAGGTTATTGAACTTAATTTAATGTTTCAGTATACGCAATATCAACTCAATATCCCTAAAGTATCGGGACAGAATTTACTATATAAATAATTCGACCGACAATATGGGCTTCGCCGTAAGCACAGCGGGATTTTGGCAGAGAAATGGCCTCAGCAATTACCAATATTGGACGTGTACTGGGAACATAGAGGAATGATTGCTTGCGTTACTAATTTTCACGTTTGGCTAGCTTTTGATAATTTGAAAGTAAAGGAACCAAAATGTAATATAGGTAATTGAAGATATTTAAAACGGTTTGTAATTCAATTCTCGCCCTTGATTTATTTCGCATACCTGTAGGTATAGGTTACGTTGACTGTTGACGAGTTTCTTTTAAGTTTTTGGTGACAGCAATAAAGTTTCGTTTATGTGTCATGGAACATTTGGCGCTAGGCATTTAAGTAGGCCCGAGAATGGTTCCCTGCGGGACCCTTTTAAAAATTAGGGATTCTTATTTATGTTTAGTTTTCAATTTTAACAGTGTCTATTAAGTATTAGACCTGCAGGAAATATTAATTATAGTTCCTATTTTTCAAATTAGTATCCTGATTTGTCCGTAACATGGTCTTGGAGGCAATGTCAAACGCTTCATTAAGGTCAATACAGATGGTAAATGAATGTTCTTTGACCTTTAAGTGTTAACTGTGGGTGTGAATTTTAATCTATTTTAAAACTCAAATAAACAATTTATATAGACAAAATGTTTATTATACAACACAAACATTATTTACATGATTATGATTCATATCGTTTTAACATGCGAGTGACGACATAAAAACAAACAACTCAGAAATTCGTACAAACACTACAGAAAATATATGAAACCGTTATTATTATGAACTGGCTTCACTGGATCTATGATATTATAGTGTTTAATATACAGTTTCCACACTCTTGAAACAAAGAGTTTCATAATTGGCACCAAGCGAGCTTGAAAATACTTATGTACAATTCGAAAAAATAAAAAAATCTTTATGAAATAAGAATGCTAATCCTCTAAGCAAAGATTTTCAGTCACCGTGTAAGATAAGGCACTACTCCAAGAAAAACATGGAATATTACTCTTAGAAACATCGTTTACATATTTTAGCACCTTTTAAAGCGCTTTACCTCCGTCCTCCCGAATCTTCGATATATCTGGGATAACGGGTCGCCAAAAACTTATAACATACGATTACATATTATACTTAAGTAATTACAGATATATGAGTATAAATTGCAAAATCAGCCCGAATGGCAAACATAATAAAATATAAAATTAAAAACTGACTCGATTAAAGCACAGGAAATAACAATAAAATGATTAAAAGTTAGTTTTTCGATGTGACAAAGTTTTGGACCCTTCACCTTAATATTGGTGATCGTGTGTAAAAATCAGACAAGAAATATTCATTCAATATCAATAACAAATTGATTATATCCTTAACAGAACAACGTTAGCTTAACTACGACTTTATAAACTGACACACATAGAAATTAGGTAAGTACAAAAATATCTGATTCATCTAACTCTCTTACTAGTTAAGCAAACGTTCATACATTCTGTGCGGAAATTATCAGAATATAACTTGGTTGTGACATGCGACCTGTATTGCCATTGTACAAACGCGCGAAGAGGGCGCTTTTCCTTCAGTGCGCGACTCTCAACGAGGGCATCCTGGTGAACCAGGAGTCTTGTTTGACCTTCAAATAGTAGGCGTCTCTTGGTGAAGGAGTTGTGAGGGCATCTTCTAGAACCTTCAGTGCGCTGGTAGGCAGGATTTTAGCGCTGTACTCAGCTGCTTCTCCTGGCATTGTGACCGCACAGCTAGCGGTACCGGCGCTTACCTCTGAGCTTGGAGTTTCGGGACGACTGAAAGAAGAGATAGGTTAAACGGTGAGAAAGGAATGAATGGGAATCTAAGTTACTCTCAGAACTATAAAATCACGTTGCTGTTCTACTCGTTCCTCTCAAAACGTGACAAGCTCATGTCAAAATCTGCTGTAGTGGTTTTTACTTTATGAGAATTTCTGACAGTACCATCCTTGACAAAGCTAAGGAAGATGAGCTTGTGATTGAATAAGTATTAACAAAATGCCAAGGTTTGACTTGTCAGGAAAAAAGGTATGTGAGAGTGACAATTTACCTGGCTGGCTGGCTAGGCGGCTGCAACAGCGCCGGTGGCGAATAAATCTCTTGCGCCGCTAGGTCAGGTGCGTGCAGTAACACTACGTGCAACCGACGGGCACGTAGACCGGCGCGCAATGCACGCGCAGCACCCCACACTCCCCAACGAGCGGCTGCTGCGCCCGCGCTGTTCTCGCCAGTTTCACCTGCTTCGACGCGGGATAGACTCTCGCATGCTGTGTCTGATGTTAATCCTGGAATGAGAGTAATTGAATACTAGCCTTTCTGACTGTCTACTTTATCTCGTCATAGACGTATGTATTTCGTTCCGGCTTGTTCTGCTTCTACTTACAGCTGAAATGATCTCTTGTCTGTGGACAAGCCGCTGAAGGTGGTACTTACCAATATAAAACAGCCTGCCAGCATGGGGATGGTCGGCAGCTGCGGCTGCCAGCAGAGGCGAGAAGGTCCTTGCAACTCGTAGGGCTCCGAGGACGTTGCCTCTTAGAGCCGCCTCCCAACATGACGCCCCGCCGCGGCCGCTGCTGCCAGCTGTATTGATCACCGCCCAGATACCTGGAAGCAAAGCAGGGACTTTATTTCAATTTTTGAAATAAAAGATGCTAGAAAATGTAGGTAACACCTTATCGTCAACACTGTTGAAGATCGGGATAAAAAAGTTTCTTTGGTTCACATTAGGTATGGACGAACGGGACTTTTTTTGCTTTTTTAGATTAGGTATTCCCGATCAGTAATACTTCTGTTAATAAGTAAATAATTTAATGTCTTTGATCGTTCACGATGTTGACGAAGGCAACTTTTTTCCCGATCGTTATAACGGTGCGCGGTGATACAAAATAGAAAGTACTTATTTGGGATTTTCTTAACTCATTATAAGTATAAAAATATTATATTATTGTAAAACAAACTGATTGTAAAGTAAAAAAGAAGTATTTTTATTTTGATGTTAATTTTTTGCTTTGAAAATCGTAAAACGTAACTGACTAACTGATCGAGAATATTCTGATCCAGCTAAGTTTGTTGTACAGGTAGGTTATGGTTATGTAGTACCTACATACCTAATAGCGAAAGTTTACTACTCGTATCGGTGCCCATGTTTATGCGAATGTTATTAATTGCTTTCAACAATGAAAATTAATACGCTGAGTTCAAACGACAAAGGTAACATACTGAGGAAAACTGATGCATTCATAATAACGCATAATCTAGAGATGCGTCGAGTACCTACTCGTTTATTACTCGGTGTTCGGCATACTCGTCCATTTTGGTACTAGGGACTCGATAGCGACCGAATAACTCGGTTTGACTGCCGAGGTAGGTACCTACTCGAAAAGACTTTTTTAAATGACTACATAAAATGTAGAGTTTGTAAACTCGGAGTTAAGTAATTATAATTTTAACTCATGATGAGTGGCGCTATTAAAAAGTAACACCGGGTTTACGGGTTAGATAACCAGGCATTCGTGTTTTTTGAGTTGGGAACTGTGCAGTTCAATCAACCAAACATAAAATAGAATCGTGTTGTCTGTGCCCTGAGCCCCTGATTTATTTTAAACAACTAAAATGAATGAACGGAAATTGTATACTTTCTTGTTTTTTAATTTTTTAACATGACATTTCATTTTAATCGTATTGAATGTGGTTTCCATGGAGATTAAGTTTCGAAAACGTCAGATAGGGAAGAAATATTTTATGTAATTTGTACTTATTTTTACAAGAGTATAGATAGTATAGTATATATAGGTCGATATATTGCCTGCTGATATAATACTGAATTTTCAGTTGCTACAATGTCGAACAATATAAAATACACAATAAGTTATCAGCGGTACCTACGTCATAACGTCAATTCATTCATTTCAAATTTAATGTCTTTGATTTCAAATTACTCACATGACGATGACGATGACGATGAAGACGATCATGATGTTTTGACTTTTAAATTACTATTTTTTCTAACACTAACCTAGAGTTTAGCGACTTAACTCTCCCACATGTTTAAATGTGTAACTCTAGGTTTACCTCTAATTCTTGGTGGTGCAAGATTAATTATTTCATAAGCCCTGAGTTCACGAGTTTTATAGGATAACCCACGAACGCGCAAGTGGGCCATAGGTAGGTATGACTACCTAGGGATTAAATGCTATTTTAGACCTGCTTAATAGTCGCTCGTAAAGGAGCATAGCAATAAATATTTAATAGTCCTTATTTACCTATGTACTCATTACTAATTGCATCTATTTATGTAAGTACCTAATGTAATATTGAATAATTATAATAATTAATATCCCTACGATTTATTTTCGCGGCATGCTAAAACAACTAAAAGCGCCACCTATGTTGGGATGCGTAATTACGTCATCCGTCATCGTGTATCGTATCGCGTTTCAACGTTTGACAGCAGGAAATGTGAGTAGCTATTAAGAACCTCAACAGATGGCGCTAAATTATCCTTTGTATCGTAATTTTGTTTCTTTAGTTTTTTCTTGAAACGAATGAGTGATTTTTTCTATTTCAATGTAATGTAATTTAATCAGCAAGGACCCTGAACGATATGGAACCGATATTTCGCACACATTGTGCAAGCACTGCTGGTGTAGTGGTATCATGCAAGATTCCCATTCTTGCGACCCGGGTTCGATTCCCGGGCAGTGCACGGAACTTTTGCGTTCTTAATAATTTTTTTTTCAGTCATAATCATGTGTCGTTTTTATTATACCTTAGTTGTTTAATTTTTAACAATTAAATGAGGCGTGTTAAATATTATAGGTCCCAGAAAATATCGTCCTGTTCAACTTCACTAAGTGAAGTAGTAGTGTTGTAGTGCATTTTATACGTATTTCTATTTAACTAAAAAATATGCAAATGAAAACCTGCTTTTCATATTAAAAGGGCCTTTTGCATAATATGCACGTATGCACTGTAATCTTAAGTATAAGTAATACTGCAAGTTATTTTGCATAGAAAAGATAAGTACGTAATTTAATTCACTTTGGCTTAGCCAAGTTCTTAAAAAAAAAACTAGGCAGTAAATTCTGTTTACGCGTTTGTCATTTACCGATCTGTCTGTAGAGTAAGGGTGCTTACATAAAGAAACAGCGATGCTATTCTGTGAAAATCTCACCGTGAAAACTTAGGTGAAGTGAGCGTGGAGTGAGCTGTCAAATAGTGTCAATTCCTAGAAAAACAAACTCACTTCACTGTTTTCACGGTAAGATTTTTACAGAATCGACCGGCAGGTTTCCAGTACTGGCGAGTCTGTGCGGGTCGGTACCGATCGGTGCGGGTGAAATACTCCCACATTAACTTATGCGCTCACACATAAAGAAACAGGTAAAACATGTACCTAATCGTTTCCTTCAGAAGATCAACCTGCAGAGACCTGTACCGGGAGTCCGGGCCGAAAACCCGCTTCTTTATGTAAGCACCCTTACCAATAGACGTCGAAATAATCCTAACCAAAGTAATTTCTTTGCCTTTTAAAAATTCTACATACCATGCTCTCCGGCTGGCAAATGCTGGGCAGTAGCCCTGGCAGCTTCCTCCAGCAGATCTTCCCGAGCCACGTCCAGCTCGAGGGTGACGAGCCTCGGCTTCGGCTGGTCTTCGGGCGTGGAGGCGATGTGGGCCTGAAGCCAGGAGTCGGCCAAACGGGCGCCAAGACCTCCCGACCTACAGCCGGCAATAACCCGCCATCCTTTACTGCTTAGGTATGTTGCGATCTGTGGAATAAGATTATACTTAGGACATTAAATTTCATACTGGAAGAAGATTGTGATGGATGGATTGGGAGGGGCGCGTGGCTAAATAATAACAGCCGTACAGGTCGATCGATCAGGTTAAGTTACGCTTGCCGCGGTTGGTCTGTGGATGGGTGACCATCTTTACATCCGAGACCCCTCCGTGCCTCGGAAAGCACGTTAAGCCGTTGGTCTTGGCTGTCATTCGTGGATCTTTGATATCGTTACGGGTAGTCAGAAGCCCGAAAGTCTGACAACCAGACTTACCAAGGGGTATCGTGTTACCCAGTAAATGGGTTGTGGAGGTCAGATAGGCACTCGCTCCGTGTAAAATACTGGTATTCAGCTGCATCCGGTTAGACTGGAAGCCGACCCCAATATTGTTGGGAAAAGGCTAGGAAGATGAATGGAAGAAGATTGTGGTCAGGGTATAGGGACAAAGAATAGAAGTAGGTATAGTAGTCAATTAGTCATGACTGTGCGGGTCAGTTCCTCGCATGAATACCTATAGATTTTAGGCTGAGAGTACGGGCTATCAACGCACTGTCAGCCATAGGTAGGTATGTATAGGACGAAAGCTCAACGCAAGGATTATGGCTACCTTCATAATCTAACATGGAGACTCTGAAAAAGTTTATAGCTCTCATTCGTCGGGATCTTGATCAGTTTTAGATACAACCAGCGGGGTAATTGCGTAACACACTATCAGTAGCAATGGCAATGGCTTTCATTTTGACAGTTCAACAACATTCATTGCGTTATTTACGTTGCTGAGCAGACAAATTTTTCGAACATATGAAGCAATGGATTAGAAATATTCTTCAAAATTATTCAGATTGAGATTGATAGTGTGTTATTTATTGATAGTATATAAGGTGCTGGCTGTTAACTAAGTCGCAAGTAACGGTTGTCCGTTAAAAGGAACTAACGTGTTTCGTCCCGGAGTTGCAAGACACGACATTATATCAGAATAGCGTGCAGTGGCATCTAGCTAGGTGGGTGCTAACTGCAAGCAATAACATTTTATGTTAGTTACAAATCTTCGTGCCAACTAGAAATGCTTATTTTGACGGTTTCCACCCACTTGTTATGACCAGAGGGAGATTATACAGCAAAGAAGCTTTTTTGTCTGAAGTGTTTGCCTCCAGTTTATCAATTTTATCATCGTCAGGTTGAATCGGATCATTGTGCATATTTTTTGCGGTAACCAACAGGGTAAATATCAAATTAGTATTGTAGTTGACGTTTTTATGATCAGAAAATTGGCGCAGGCGCAGAGCACATCCTTCGCTCCTGTCTCACTGTAGCAAGAATCTGACATTACCCTCTGTTCTCCATAGACAGAAGGAAAAAAAAGAATTTATTCCCAAGAAAACAAAGAATTTTCGGAATATTGACATCTTTGCAACTTACTTGTAATCCAAGTGCTGTATCAACAGATGTGACAAGCACGGTCTTGGCGCTGTCGGCAGGAAGCACCTCGGCTACCCTAACCTTCCTCAAGAGGTACAGCAGCAAAGCCCCGACAATGGAGCATAGAGCTGCGAATTGGAGCCCGAGCGACAACCACGTGAGCGCGTCCATTGCTGGCTCAGTGCGCGACCATTATTCCTTACTTGATCTGTAACAAGAGATGGAATTCCATGAGTCTATTGAACCGTTATTTCAACCCAAAACTGGTCAGATTAACTGTAAATAATGTTAAGTTATTGTTTACCGTGATGTGTTTGTTATATTTTTGGGAACTCCCGTCAGCATTAGCTGTTAGGTAGGATAATTATCATAATGTCTCTTCTTATTCTTTCCTAATCCTTATATTACTGTAAAGTATGGATCGACACACATCTATTTTTGTCATTAACTTGATAATTGGCTGATCACTGTCTCTTAAGATACAGGTTTACCTAGTTTAAGAGGCAGAGTTATAATACTTGAGTACAGATTTTAACATAGAACTACAATGTAGAACCTATTTTATAATTAATCACCTAGATTCTCATCTGTATTTATTTATTTATTTTTATGTCGTGAGGAAAGTTTTGAGTATAAATGTTGATGGCTAAAAGAGTAGGGGAAGACCAAGGAAAGGATGGATGGACTGTGTGAATGATGATATGGTTAGAAAGGGAGTGACTACCGAGATGGCGATTAATAGAGAATTATGGAAGAAAAAGATATATTGCGCCGACCTCAAATAAATTGGGCTAAGGGCAATGAAAACAAATAAAAAAAAAAAAAATAATAATAAAATAAAAAATCTAATATTCTCCTAATTCTTCTGTTGCACGTCTCCCATTTTTCATTAATCCATTCTATACATTTTCCTAACAAAGGGACGCTTCTTTTTCGGAGATTTGTAGTAGGTACCTGTTTACTCAAAATTATCTATTTGTTACTGAGTAATCTAAGAGTACCTATTTAAATCGTCTTTAGCCTCTTATTTTTCATTGCGTCATCCCATTGTTCTTATAATTATACCTATTTAATTACATCATTTATGTAGGTAGGTGTAATTACCAATTCATTAATTATATTTTTTATTTCGTCTTGTTTTATATTGTTTGTTATTTTGCATACCCACACATTTGTGCTTGAGTTTAATCCGAGTTTTCAGTCATCAGATTTGGGGAAAGCCCACAATTTCTTCATCAGATTTGCCTATTGGGTTAGGCCGCACACGATCTTACCAAAATCAACGACTCTAAAGATCACTTTATGATTGGTCCATTTTCGAAATCTGAAAGTGGACTCCTGACCACGGGGCTCTTATCTGAAACTTTCCACATATATTTTCAGTGATCTCTCAACATGCCGCACCTACCTACTCGCTTTCAACGTTTCGCCCTACCCAAAAACTGTCTGGGCTCTACCATACCTGAACCCTATCTATCAAGAAAAAAAGAGGTTGATGGTTCACCACATAGCCAAGATAGTATTTCTGGCTTAACTTAACCAACACTGGTCATGGATCATTACGAAAAACCTCGAAACTGATCGACCGTAGTACAGTAAGTTGTTGAATTAAGGAATCTGGGTTATGAATAATTGATTAAAGCGAAGAATTAGATTACATCATAACAAGTACCTTTGTACTAGAACCACGCATCGAAGAATCAGAAATATGACCGTTAAGACAAAGCGTGGGAGTATACGTTATTTTATGATTGTGGAGAATTTTGTATAACTGTTCAAAATTTCAGTGTCAAGACCACGAGATTAAGTTAGTGGATTACGTAAAGATTACAATGGCGAAGTGAGGATTTCTTTTCTCGACAGAATCTGTATTGAAAGTTCGGAAAATTTGGGTTGCCTGATTCTTGTCTATCACTCACTATTCACGTTTCAATTGTTGCTACAGTCTTATAAAGTTATGGTTTCTTGATAGAAATTCGCTCATACTGATGTATGAGCGAATTTCTAGTTGTTCATTCTATTCTTTTAAGTAAGTAGTTGGGCAGTTTCTATTCATTCTTAGCTATGATTCAGGATTCTATCTGCTGCCTTTGCGTTTTATTAAATGTGTTGAACGTAAAGCAAACTGTTTTATATTATGATTTTATATTATATGATATTCAGAAAATCCTGACTGTTCTGTTGACTGAGATATTCAAGGGTCGTGTATTTTATTCCTTTTTCCCTTTTTTTTCTTTTACAAATACGTTTACTACATTCTGGGGTGTATTTATAAACGTTAAAAGTTAAGTAGTGATTAGCGACTTAAGTTAATCCCTCAAAGTTCCTCTGCCCACTAACAATCCAAATTGAGTGAGTATTAGTTTGTTTACAGCTAGCGGAAATGTGACTGACGTACGATTCATAAACACAGGTCACAATGGGGGCTACCTTATTTGTTATTGTCTGTCGGCCAGACAATGTTTTTCCCATGGTTTGGTGACGCGTCAATAGCATTCCTTTCGATTTTATCAATGGAGAATGTACCTATATCCATGAAGGTTTTTGCCAATTATTTTCAATATAAAGCTATAAGATTTTGTCTATCAGCTGTGATACTATTTGGTGAACAATTATAGCATATTATTTTATTTAATGAGTACCATTTTAGATAGTAAAGTTAAATACAAGAATGAGACGAATCACCTTTTTAATAGAATTCGTGAAGTAACCGCCCTTTTACCAGGGCGGTTTTTTTTTTAGTAACCAGGGACCCCAATCTCTCTTAATAGAGTTGTTGATGTGTAGAAATTAGAAAATGTTTAAAAAATATATGATAATGGCCCCGATTCTGTTGTTCACAAACTAAACTAAATCTATCTATTTCATTATGAAAAAGAAAGAAGATAAATATTAGTTTAGTCCTGTCAAATTAGTGGGCGCCTGACGTAAATTGACGTATTTTTAGTAGCCAATTTCTTAAAAAACGTCTAGGTAATCTTGTCTATGGATTATCTAATTTGACAGGACTAAACTAATATTTATCTTCTGTCCTTTTCTAAGTGAAATAGAAAGAAAAAGATGCACTGAACTTAAATTTAGTTTAGTTTGTGAACAACAGAATCGGGGCCAATGACAAGATTATTTAAATATATGACTGGTTTGGATTATCTTGGATATTCTTACAATTTTATTTGGATACCGTATGGCCTTATGCGCTTTACGTTGATTTATGAGCAGCAAACTACATATGTATTGAACATTTTCCGGATTACACTTCATGTCATAAGGCATCCTTGACTTGCATCTTACAAAGGAAATATGAACATGAACAGTTTCCATCATTGTTGTCTTTAATAGCATACTTAACTTCTAACTTGGAACAATGCCAAGTACCTACCTACCTATATTCACTTAACATTATTTCACTAGTATATAATACGCCTTAAAGGTTTGTGACTTGGTTAGTAGCTATGTGGTTGTAATTAAGCAATTTCATTGTTATGTTTTTGTTCAAGTAAGTCGATTATTTCTATTGGTCTTGCTTGCTTTTAACCGGCAGTGGACCATGGAATATTTTAGTCAGTTCTTCCAAGAAGGCCTCTATCTTTTAATCTAAAATCCTTCAATAACGTTGGCTTAAGTTTACCTTATTTATTTTAAAGATTTCTATAAGACATAAAGCCATTTAATTACCTCATAAACTTGTTTATTCTTAGCAATTTAATATTAACTAGCAACGTAAGTAATGACTGGAGAGATCGAAACCACAATTTTTTTATCGATGCTCAATCGATTGAAATAATCGATATCAATGTGCCAGCCATTACTATTGAACAGCTGTGCGATTTCTCTTGTAATAGGCCCCTATTATTACAAGAAAGTCCTTTTCTACTTGACGTCTGTTCCGCATGAAAGCTGGTGAATAAAAACTTTATAACGTTGTTACCGGGGTGCTAGTGTTGTTACTAAGTGGTGGTCATTTATGTGTCGATATTCGTATAAATATCGTGTGCTTCCTGGTCTGTGAATTGACAGATTTCTGGTTTCCGTCTTTTTTTTTCTTTTTTTTTCTCTGTTGTTGCTGTTGTTAAAACGTCAGTATATGAAATTGAATCCGATATAATTTATTATTCTCTTCATTTTGGGATCGGTAAGTATCTATACAAAAGATGTTAACGTTTCTTTAATGGAATTTCATGATATATTAATAATGCCTTAGATATGACCGATTACGGCCGTTACTTCTTTCCTTCCAGAAGACAATAGGCATTTTGAAATATCTGCAAAATAAACAGGATATAGTAAACTAACATTAATTACATAAACTGCATAGATATTTATTAAGAAAACGCCGTAAACCCGATGGCATGAGACTAATAGTTAAATGGTACGATGTTTAACATTACGCGACATGATCCAACAGCGCAGACGCACAAAAACGTGGGAGAAGCATTGTGTCTTCTTCTTGTTTTGTATCATAAACACAAGATCAAGGTTAAATGTCGTAAGTGATTGATATGTTTATGTCGTTTAGCACTTTTTTGATGCGAGGCTGTCATTGAGATGTTGTCACGATTTGTTGAACAAATAGATAATTTGGTCAATTTAGAACTTTAAACTATAAACAGCGACTAGTAGGTCGCAGGTCGGATAGGCCAGATATGTATTTATTCAAATTTTATTAATAACTTATTCTAGGTATAAAAGTTTGGTGGAATTCGCCTTATGTACCTACATAATTGCTTTTGGATCATCATCATTGGGATTGCTTTTGGGGGAGTGATTGAGATTTGGAGATAAGAAAAAAATTGCAAATCAAAGGATTGATTGTGTTAAAAATGTTATTAATGTTATTGTTGTTGTTTATAGGGTGTCAACTTTTAAATACCTACGGCATTGTCTTGCCGCTGACCTCAGGGACGATGTAGACATTGAGAGGGAGCGCAGGGCTCTAGCGGTCTGAAGCAATATGTTGTCCCGTAGATTTGCACGGCGGTGTACTGATCAAGTAAAACTAACACTTTTCAAGGCTTATTGCCAAATTTTTTACAAGGGCAGTCTGTGGGTCAATTGTACTAAGAGATCGCTGGATGTCCTGCGCGTCCAATATAATAATTCTTTTAGGATGTTGTTGAGGCTGCCTCGTTACTGTAGGACATCGGAAATGTTTGCGCAAGCCCGCACCGATGGCTTCTAATGCAATTATACGAAAAAAAAAACCGCGTCGCTCCTGAGGAGAGTGAAGGGCAGCCAAAACAGCATCCTAAAAACGGCAGCCGAGAGCTTCAGCTTTCCGATTAGTACAGCAGTTCGTCCGGAGGATGCTTTTTACTAACACTGAGCAATAAGTTATTTTTTGTATACTAACATTCTATGGATATTTGTGTCCGAAATAAAGGTATTCTATTCTATTATGATTGGTAAGGAAGTAAACACTGAGATTACAGCTACAAGAGATGTAAGGCAAGAAAGGTTCGAGTGCAGGTATACACTGCGCCAGTTCCCAATCCCAAATAGATTGGAATAAGGGCAAGAGAATGATGGATGGTATAGAAGGACACTACTAAATTTATTTACGCAAGTACCTATGCAGAAAAGAGACTAACAAAAAATGAAGATTTGGTCCATGCAAGTGCGATGAGTAAAGTAGCTGAAACAGATAGAGTAAAGATTTATTTAAGCTGATCTAAATCTGTCAAGTCTAATAAAATTAAATCGAGTGTACTAAGCCGTTGCTTCAGTTATAAAATGTAATAAACCTCGATCTTTATTGAGTCCCTTTGATACAGTTGTGTAAATTACGCAGCACTGAGTTGCATTCGCTGTGGGAGTCGAAATAAGAGAAGTTCGAGAGGTAGTTAAGGATGTACCAAGGTACATGACAACCTTATGGATAGCATTAAATGTCATATCGATGGCGGGGCTATCATTCGAAAGAACGGCCAAGTGAACTCCAAAGATGAATTTAGGTGTTCCTAGGGAGGTGTAACTGGTTCATATATGAAAAATGGTTTATTCAAACTTTTTAACGTTAGCTTTGCCTTAAGTATGCCCACTTTCGACACACACTGCGTTGTTGATAATAGAAAACTGTGGCCTATCTCTAGATGTATAAAATTATCTATTAAAGACATGCTGAATTGCAAAGAACCACATTACAGTATCAGCCACAGTTGCGCTTTATCGCACGCTACGCTTAGCAAATCTAAGATAAGACAAACATGGTTTCGTGGTTCGTTTAAAGGCACAGACTTATTATACGAAACAGCAGCTACGACATCGATGAATAATATTTTACAAGCCTACATAACCGGCTCTTAAATCGCTCCTGACTATAAAGCGCTTCAAGCAAATCTCGAAATGGATGCCGCTAAAATTAGCATATCCCTGTGAGTCTGTCGCGAGATATTCATCCCGTCTGTGTTGTTCGTTTTGCAATAAAATACGAGTACCAGTATCATGTATATTTTGTTCTCAGAACTGCTAGGACGACTGGATTTAGACTGTTATTGGAATTGCTGTAATGCTTACGTGTGTTCCCTCGTAAAGTCTTATGATGCTTGACGAATTATTACAGCTGAGGGTTGTTTTAGTGCCAAAGCTTACTTGGCTTGGGATATAATACAGAATACAGTTTTTGAAAGTAATGTGTATATATTCAGTTAAGCTAAAAATCATTATAAAGAATTCAATTAATTTAGTTTACTCTAAGTAAGTATTCTTTAGTATTTTGTGACAGAAATTTAAGCTCAAGCGTCAAATGTAAAATCAAATGTAATTTAATAGGAATATTCCATCTCGTATGTCTTACAATTTCTACTGTCTCTACGATTTCCTCTCTGTATTTCCTGTATGTAAGTGATTCATTATTTGTCATGGATGAGTTGTGATGAAATCACTTGTGAAGTCATGTCTTCTAAGTAACTAAAATACAGGAGGACGTGTAAGCCTCCTGTATTTTAGTTACGTGGCTATACATCAATGTGTGCCTACCTTGCTGACTGGCTAATATTTTGACCACAGTTTGTGTTTTTCCTTTATGAATTATGCCTAAGTATATAGTTCTTCCGATACGAGACAAAATATTAATATAATGTCATCACCACTTGTTGGAAGGGTACATAAAATGCAAGGTAAGAAAATATGTATAACGAAACAAAGTAAATATGAATTTTGTAAAAGATGATATTAATGGAAATGGAGTAAATGACGAAGCGACGGTTGAAACGGAGAAAGGTGAAAAACAAAATTATTGCGACAAAGAAAAGTAACCAATAATAATTAACGTTCCTAAATTATTCTGAAATAGCTTGTGGTTAAGTAATAATAGCCGCACGGGACGAGCGATCAGGTTAAGCTACGCTTGCCGCGGTTGTCCCGTGGATGGGCGACCATCTTTACATACCAAGATCCCTCCGTGCTTGGGAAAGCATACTAAGCCGTTGTCCCAGCTGTCATTTCATTCATGGATCTTTGACAAGGCTTTACGTGTAGTCAGATTCCCAAAAGTCTGATAACCAGTCTTACCGAGGGGATCGTATTACCCAGTAACTGGGTTGTGGAAGACAGATAGGCAGTCGCTCCATGTAAAATACTGGTAAGTGTTCAATTGCATCAGGTTGGACGGGAAGTCGACCCCAACATATTTGGGGAAAAGGCTAGCCGATGATGAAATCATTCTGAATTTCCGATTAACGGATGTTAATTTTTCTTTACTTTTCATAATTTACCATCACAAGGTTAGTTACCTACTCCTCTATATAAATTGCTATTACAATGCTATCATTCATAATATTTACAAGCAAGCAGCTTCCCAAGGACCAATAGATTGAATGAGACAAAGATTCTTTGTGTGATTTGAATGAAGTATTGTGATTTGTGATCGAATGATTATCAATAGGATTGTTTAAGAGTACCTATAGCTTTAATAATAAAATCAATTATAGTAGAGGTATGATACGGCTGTATGTAGTTATAATTTTCACACAGGATGATGAAGATGAGTCTTTCTACAACGTTCTCACATCTATAATTTCAACATAAATAATGTAACCGAGATTTTTGTAACAATTTTATGATTTAGAAGAGTGCCCGTGGAGTTTCTTGCCCGTTCTTCTCCACAGGTACCTACGCTTTGGAATGGGCAACTAGCTTCATCTTTCTGACTGACCGACCCTTGACAATTTAAAAGTGCCTATAATTGGTTTATTTGAAATTAATGCTTTGAGTTTGATGAGAGGAGAAGATATACTATACTAGCTGTATGAATAAAGAGTTTATTTTGTAAAAACCTTACCGTGACGTAAAAAGAAAGCTGGCGTTTACCGTAGTGCTATGAAGGGAGCGCGACGCTAGTACCTAAAGTAACTATTATTAATTCTACAATAAAACATGTATATGTATATAAAACAAAAGCCTAGTAGTTTAGGACACTACTCCACTGCCCAGATACACCCCCTCCACTGTCGCTCAGCGTTCTTTTTACATGGCGACAGCTGTACCTTAACTGTACCTACCTCATTTTTTCGTTCTAATTTGAACGAAAAAATAAGATAATGAAAAAATATAAGTATAGTTTTTTTTTGTGATCAAGTTGGAAACATTTTAGAGTCGTCATCTTAAGCACGTAACTTGGCAAGGTTTTGGCGTATTGGGATTAAGTTCATGCATGTACACTTAGTACTATATTTTTTTTTCACTTTTATTGCTTGTTATTTTCTATCGTTATGACCATAATTTATTTCTAAACATGTCTGTTTAGAAGAAAGTTAAAAAAAGGAAAAACACATCTAACGACTCGTGCCAAGTTACGTGTGCCTTGTGTCCTGATGTCTAACGATGATGCCGTAGACGATAGTCTACTTTCGTCAAGACCATACGTTTTTTAAATGTGATAATGTCAATTTAGCCAGATTTAAACTCCTCGCCCAATCAATAAACGTTGATAGACGATGCAAATGATAGCTAAGTACAGTCAATTAGTTATTACACGTCCGTGCGATATGTAAGCCGCGCCGGCGAAGCGTTGCGGACCGTGACGTTATAGACACGTTACCGTTGCCTAACACTCACTGTGTGTGGCACAAGTAGAGGGGTGGAGCGGTTGCTAGAGACTATAGTGAAGTACTAGTCTGTAAGTTTTCAGAAGTTTGTGGAGCTCCCCAGAAGCTTCTGTACTTCTGGGAGGAGCTAGGCTGGCTATATTAGCCAGGGCCTATCACAAGCCTATCACGCACAATGATTATGTGAGTGTGTGTGACTTGTCCGCACGTAATGTACTTTGTTTTCCCGAAAAGTTGGTCAGCGTTATGCCTTTAGTATACCTACATACAATATCCACATTTCGTAGTGATGTTTAAGTCCCATGTAATAGGGGGCAAGCCTATTTCCATCAACCGGGCATAAATTTGGACTACGAGTTGCTACTGACTTACCGTGAAATTCCAAATGGAAAACCCAATAAAACTGCGTGCCCTGAGAATCCAACCTAGAACCTTAAACTCTGCAGTAGCGCTTGCGGCCGCTAGAACAGCCAAAGATCAGTATAAAGTTACTGTGCTAATAACGTAAAATACAAAAGTAGTAAAAGATTAATCAAAACTGTGAGTAACAAACCTTTAAACCTGCTTAATTTATTCCTTTCATCACTAAAGGCTACCATTTAATTACACAAATAAATCATTCGCCACGTCTCCTAACTTGCACCATACTTCGTCACCCGTATAAGCACCCTTGACAGTTATTAATATTCAGCCGACGTGATTCCATCGCCCACACGTTAAGAGTATGATACCCTATTATCGTAGTGACTCGATACTGTCTCGATTTCACAACCGATTCGATTGTTATGCTACCTCCAGACGTTTCTTTTTCGAATGCCTGGTAATATTACGATATTATATTCGTTTCGTGAAGGTTTTTGACACGTACAAAAATAACGTTTGACAGCTTATCTAGCTTGCACGGTTTAATTAATATTGATTGTCATAAGTTTTAGTAAATAATCGTATAAAATTTCGAAAAACAAACAGTTGTTTATACATCGTATACTTATTAGAAATGTGTGGTCATATTAAGGGGTGATACAGACCATCAAAGTGAACTACTTTCTTTATGAGACCAAAAAAACTCCCATACAAAACTTCAATACTGTCGATCGATTCTGTAAAAATCTCACCGTGACAACTTGGGTGAAGTGAGCGTGAAGTGAGCTGTCAATAGGGGCAATCCCTAACATCAGGTGGAATGACAGCTCACTTTACCTTAGTCTTCACGGTGAGATTTTTTACAGAATAGCACCTACCTTTTAGCTGAATCGACCCAAATATATCGTCGACCGTAGGTTCAATTGAGGTAAGGGACAAGATACCCAATGTCCCTTACCTCAATTGAACCTACGGTCGACGATATGGGACGGCTGAACATAGTCCCAATATGTTGGTCCCATGGAGAAAGTTGTTCAGTTTGACGGTTTGTACTCCTTAGACAAGCCTTTGACAAGTGTCGTATAAGTCATCCATTTCCAAACAGATTATATTAGTAACTAAATAGTGTTGAAATGCTTACTTACTGTAATGTACGACAAGATTGGGCACGTATGTTAGTTATAACAGACATTTCATTATTTGCATAAATGTATGCGAAAATATATGTTCTACCTACGCTTTTTGACACATACATGTTTGCACAATGTTCCAAGATGGTTGTAGATAAAAGTTGTCTTTCCGGAAAACGTGTTCTATTAATATCTATACTAATATTATACTTTATACTAATATTATAAAGAGGAAAGGTTTGTATGTATGTTTGTAACGAATTGGTTCAAAAAGTACTGGACCGATTTTAAAAATTCTTTCACCAGTTGAATGCTACATTATCACTGATTATTATAGGCTATTTTTTCTTCTTTTTTTTTCCACCCGTGCGAAGCCGGGACGGGCCGCTAGTAACTAATATTTTAGCTAAAGTTAAAATGTAAATATAAATGACTAAGAACTTGTGTTATCAACTGTACTTAATTTCTTGTAAGCGGTCGTTAGGTTTGAATTTATTTTACGAATTCGTATGGTGTCGATATTAGACATGAATTCCCATTAAGTATATTGCCTTGTCCCGACTATGTAGGTTCTTATAGATATGTTGGTTTATTGCATCTATTTATAAATGAGATAGGTAAGAGATTGTACAAATTAATTTTCCGCAAATAAAAGGAAATCAGAGTAGGTGGCCCAGTGGTAACGACCCCGACTTACGAGTTGTAGGTCGTCGGTTCGAACCCAGGCAGGCTCTTAACTTTGTCTTAATTATTTCATCACCACTGCTCACAAAGCGGTGAAGGAAAACATCGTGAGCAAACATATTCTAGAACCAAAAATTCGAAAACAAGTGACATCTACCAACCGGCACTGGGTCCTCGTGGTGGATGACCCCACTCTCCCACTCTGCCCTCGTAACAGCAAATGCAGTAATCGACATTTTAACGATTTTCCGTTTTTGTCAAAAATGACATGGGAAGACTGCAAGCATGGGGAGACTTTGTATTTTTGTGTACCTTTTTCGTAACAAAACATATGAGTCTTATATCAGTTAAAGTAGAGATAAAAAAAAAACACTTAAACGCGTTTTTCTAGAAACCGCCATTTTGCAAGTACTGCATTTGCTGTTATGGGCAGCACTCTCTCTCACTGAGAGAAGGTCTGTGTCCCAGCAGTGAGAACATTACATGCTGATTATAACACATAACACTAATATTATAAAGGCGAAAGTTTGTTTATATGTTTCTTACTTCTTCACGCACAAACGGCTGAACGGATTTGGATGAAATTTGGCACACAGATAGTTTATAACCAGGATTAATACATAGGGTAATTGTTATCCCGATCTTCGCTCGGGATCGAAACTTATGCGGGTGAAACCGCGGGGCGCAACTAATACTAAATAAAACAAATAGGAAACTCAGAAAGTAAATGATACCAACGGCTAAGAACTTCTGTATTCAGTATTCCAGTTCTTCGGGTATAAGTAGGAGGATGCAAAAATCCTTCTACTTCACTTATAAATTTATACACGTTAAATATCAAAGTTTACTATGAACTTCAGGATTGAAAGCCAAGCCATGGGACAAGTGAAGGAAGATGATGATGAAAGTTGACTGGTAGAAAATGCCTATGGCATTAAGTCCGCCTCTGTACATTTATGTGCTTGAAGTATTAAATAAATAAATAAATAATAAAGTCAACAGATTAACGCTTTACACCTCTAATAAGTGCGTTTTAAAATATGGAAAAAAGTAAAAGTCGTTGCACTCATCTGCAGCTCACATGTTAACTTTAAGTCATTAGTCTCATAATACGTAAACATATCGCAATGCCTCGCGTCCTAAGTGATAACATAACAGGTCATAACTTACCTAATACGTCAAACTTAATGCGTTTTTTAGACGCATGCGTAACTGACGACTGTGCGATTGTTTAGTTTCACTTTCGGCCACAAAACACACAAAAAGTTGAAAGAGACCGAGCGCATCCAAATACAGGCGTGGTGTAACTAATGGGTGCCTAAAATGCTGTTGTTTGTTTATTTATACATTTTATTTTATTGTGTGTTTAATGTATCGGTCCTGTCACCCTCGAGCCGTTGAGTCATCTCGTTTTTCACTCCTACTGGTTCATTTATACAACAGTTTTGTTAATTTAGTATCTTGTATGTCTTGTTACTTAGTAACCTATAGTTGTATTCCCCCTTTGTCTTTGACATATGTATTTCACATCATGCTCCAAGAATATAATTGATTCTTGGAAGTTCTATCATATTTATCAATAAATGCCACTCTAGTTCAGTGAAATTGGTTTAATGGACTCGCTTCAACGTATAATAAGAACGCGCAATTGACAGGCAATAATACACTGTTGGTAATAATACTTGCTAACTTATGTGCTATGGTCACGAAAATAAGCACACGCATATTTTTTCTTTCAGGCTAATATTTACTGGAAATGTCAATAAAATTTAGCGGTAAATTAAACCAAAATAATAACACGGTGAATGAAAGTGTTCGGCCATTTTGTTTTATGCAAAATCAAGCGCCATTTTAGCCAACCGCAAGATTAACCGCGTGTGCAATTATTCAATTACCTAATGTGTGAACCAACAAATACGCTTACTGACCGTGACTGTGTGTAAACTTCAAAATAATTACCACTATACCCTGACCAATTACCTGAATTAAATGTAAATACGCTTAGTAAAAGTGAAATTAACGCGAAAGTATGAAAATCTTTGTATAAGTAGGTGTTGCTTAATTATAACTTGAATTACTTATGGTAAACTAGATGCGCCCCGCGGTTTCACCCGCATAAGTTTCGATCCCGTGAGAATATAGGGATAAAAAGTAGCCTATATGTTAATCCAGGGTGTCAGCTACCTCCATACAAAATTTTATGAAAATTGGTTCAGCCGTTTGAGCGTGAAGAAGAGACAAACATACACACATACTCACTTTCGCCTTTATAATATTAGTGTTATAAACACATAGCTTAAATAAGAGCTTTTAGATACTTATGGCACAATGGTGAAGTTAATTGGTTTTCAAGCGGTAAAATATGTAAATTTTAAGAAAGTACATAATATATGAGCAAATATTAGATACACGATCCTGTAAATATTAAAGATAATGATTTAGATAATACTTAATATTAAATATGCATTGAAAGTTCAAGATCATTGCTAAAATAACTACTATACCTAAACAAGTTCTGAAAACGCCGGCTTCTTATAATTTAACATTTTTTATTTCAGACCTTGGTCCGAATGTTAGAACATCCTAGTTATTGCAATAAATTGCATAGTAAATAGAAAATATGTTGATTCATATCGCACAATTTATTACAATTACAAACAATTTCAAAAATCCATTGTTTTCGTAATCATGTGCTGAGATATCATCTCAACATTGTCCAGCGCTATTGTTTAAATTACTTTTTAACTATAGGTACAGGTAGTTGAAGTTAGGATATTTATTAGATAGTGGCGAAGAAAAGTGGACTTAAAATATTGTTGATTTATTCATTTTCTTAATGATTTATATTCAAAGGGGTAATTGCGTAACACAGAATCTACTGATAGTGTAAAAATGCAAAATGCAAGTGTGTGCAAAGGCTTTCATTTTGACAGTCCAGCAACATTCATTGTGTTGTTCACGTTGTTGAGCAAACAAATTTTTCAAACATATGAAGCAATGGATTAGCAATGTCCTTCAAAATGATTCAGATTGAGATTGCTATACATATAGTGTGTTAGGGTGCTGGTGGTTTTTTAAACAATGTTTGACTGATACTGCAAAAAGGTTGCACCAATCTTGGTTTTGTTTTATTCAGTTCATCATTAGCTATCTCAAAGATTCCTATGTTAATGTATGTTAATTGAGCCTAGTGTGTTAATCCTGCAAAACAAATCAGTTACCTCAACATTACGTAAGTTAATCAGCATGAAATCATCGTAATTCATTCTACCTGTACCTACTTTAGTAAAAGCGGGCCTATCCAGCGAAACAGAACAGGTTTCTCAATAGTCTACGCGGACCGAGATAAATTTCTTTTTGCTGTCGTACGGTAGTCCACGAATTCCTCACGTAACAATGCACGTGATTTAATACAATACATTATAGTGGTTTCATAAAGTATATTACAGATCTCCCAGGAACAGTATGCACTTCGGCAATCGTCGGAAATACGCATGCAATGATGAGATCTAATATAGAGCTGACGCTGAGCTATTTTTTGTTTTATCATGGTTAGAAAATTTATAGATTAACAATTCTATGCAATTCCAAAGAACTTTGTAAAACTTAGAAAGCAGTGGTGGTCGCAGGTTCCAACTCAGATAGGCGCTTTACTTTGTGTAAATTATTTCATCACCACTGCTCTTTAAATGGTGAAGGAAAACATTGTGAGTAAACCGGCATATACTAGACCAAAAATTCGAAGACATGTGACATCATCCAACTGGGCCAGTTTGGTGGATTACGGCCCACTCCCTCTCACCGAGAGGAGGCATGTGTCCCAGCAGTGGGAACATTATAGGCTGATTATACTTGTAAAACTTTATAGTGACAGATGACGAGGTGTTACCGGATTAACAACGGTGAAAACTTCATATATAGGAGCAATTATAAGTGCACTACTGCATAGCAAGGCAATACAAAACTTAAAAGCTTTGCCTCTATACGGTTACTCGCATATATGCGAGTAACCGTAGGCAAACCGGAGGCAAAGCTATATCGGACACGAAGATTATCGAAGCGCATAACTTCTCTGGTTTAACTGTATTATAGTGTCTTCATAGTACCTGATTCTATTGTGTGTTGTGTCCATTCAGTAAGGTCAAATAGGAGTGTCCGTAGGTAGCGACACATCAGTGAAAGTCGAAAGTAAAGGACCCGCGACTTCTTACTGGGCCATGTGCGGCCGCGTCGAGTTTTCTTTTAGATAGTGTTAAGTTCTGGTGTGTTCGGGATTATTGATGGGAAATTTGAAAATAGTGAATAAAAGGAAATTAGAATGTATGAGGTGTGCAACATCCCGTAAAGATGTTGTTTAATCAGACATAATTTCCGTTTGCTCACTGTTGAATGGATGTAAGATTACCTACCCAAGTCTCTAGTAGGTAGATATTTTATCGAAACTGTCTCTTGGTATAACATAGATAAGTTAGTTATTCAGGCCTGCAACTAATGGTTTCAGCAGATAAGAGGCACTTATGGATTTTTCAGGAATTACTTTAATAATGGAGTCGAGGCTCGAATTGATATGGCTATTGTCATATCAATAACTTCAGTTTATAAGTACTTAGAACGTTTTATGTGGATATGTAAGAAAAAAAAAATGTATGAAACGTGGAAATTACAAAACATACTACAAACATACCAAATATCGCATGAAACAGTAAAGTCAACAAAACTTGATCGAGTCATTCGATATATTATTTACTGTGACGCAACGGTTTGCTTTCACCGCACTCTTCAAATGGAAATGATGACACACGATTCATTAGAAAGCTGCCAGTAAGTACCAAAATGCATAGTGCACGACAGCTTATACAAATTGAGAAGTCGACTAACTTTAACAACAACATAAAAAAATAATTAAAATTTAATTTAGTTACGCAAAAAATCTAAATAAACACCTGCAGCACACTCAATTTTGTATCATAAATGATAAATAAGTTATTTCATCTACAATATAGCCCCTAATATTTGAATAACAATCACAATGAGTTCGCATAATATTGCCGAACACCTTTTTATTTGCCATCAAAATGAATTTCCATTCGTATCTGCAAAAAATCGAATAAGTAGACATCAACACGAGACGAACCGTGGAGAATCTTTACTTTAAACTGCAGAACGGTTTTATAAACCGTATTTTTTTCGCGGAATAAAGACTTGTCTAACCACCTGTTTCTAAAGAAACTAAGTTTTTCTACTGCTGGATTAAAAAAAACGTGCAAACTACCAGTTGGATGATTGATTGACGAAGGAATAATAAATGATAGAAGAAAGTTCCTTCAAAGCAAGAGTCAATCAGTTCGAATTTTATACATATATATCTTTTGCGGAACAGTCAAAATAAAAACGGATCTTTCAATCAACGACACTGAAAAATTAAACAGCTGAACAGACAGCTGATGTAAACGGGCTGTAACTAAATGCTTGTATCCGTCCTTTCTCAAAGAGAGTGAAGTTCGATGACCTCCTAGAGGTAATCGTCCTCCTAAGAGTGGGCGGGGGCTAGGAAGAATCGGAGGAAATGGACCATGTACTTAGTATATAATAATATACGTTTCATATTAAAGTACAATGAACGGATACTGGGTTTGGAACAAATAACAACGAGGTTGGACACAATAACAATAATAAGTTTTTTTTCTGTATAGGTCTTTGAGATGAAATTAAATATATGACCCAATATTGTAGGTAACGGATATTCCGTACAATGTTAGGTAGATAAATAGCATCCTAATTTTTAAGCTTGCTTTGTTATTTCTAAATTTTAAACAGCCAGATGCTGTTTACATACCTACCTTTAATTACATAGCAAATATTTTTTCACTACGTTTGACCTCCATTTGCTATTTAGGAGAGTGCCGTTAATTTTGATCAACACTGCCAAGCACATATCGGCTTCTACTTCACATATTATATTACATGAAAACTGTTCATTGCATTATTAAAAATCTACCTAAGATTTTAACACTATTGTTAAAATCTTAGGTAGTTTTGAAGCTCATACTACTTAGGTAGGTACTTAGGTTTAAAGTTGGGTAAATACCCAATTTTAAACACGTAAGTACCTAGTATGAGGTTTCAGAAAACGTTTTCACAGTTTTGTAACTATACGTTATGTAGGTACACAAAATTACAAATGTAAACATACGTGTTTTAAAATATGTTGTTAATACACTTATAGACTTAATGGTTCCATAACATGTAGCTTGTTCACTACCGTTTTAAACATCAAAGATTTGACGTGCAATAGTAATAAAAACGTTTACTTTGAAGTACCAACGCTTTCTGAATGTTTATGGCTATTTATTTAGAGATCAATGGAACGGTAAGTAGATATTTTAAACATTAAGAAATTAAATAAAAAATAATTACAAGATGTTTGAAATAGATTTTATCATATTTATACTTGCAAAAAGCAAAGGTTACCCATCCACCCTATTTACCAAATATGGTGGTGGTAATATGGTATTTTTTATCCTTTATTAAAAAGAACCAGGTTCTACATTAAAAAACTAATAAGCAATTTTAATCTAACTTAATTCTATTCGTGATCATTATTTTAAAATTTAGAATAGTATTGATTGTACTTTACACAAGTCCGTTCCACTTTATTAGAGCCTGATATAATAAACATTTTGTTCATGTGTTATTATATGTCAACGGCACTACCATTTCTACACTTTTTACACTACACTAACTCAAAAGGTGTTGTCCGTTTTAGTCTTCGCACTCTATTTGTTTGGTTTTCGTAGTTTGTTGACGCAAAATCTGTCCTACAGTATTCTAGGGATATTTCGTCGGGCAATACTAGGAGTCTCCTTATTTTCACAGAATCGAATCAATATCCAAAATGACCAAAATCCGGGTCTCGGTACTATAATCTACCTACAACTCCATACAATGAATGAAGGCTACGCTTAATATATGGTAGCCGTGGTACCCTTTAGCACTGGAGCTGAAATAGAATAGAATTAGAGCCACGTGTCTCTGATGGACACATCAAACAAATGACATTACATCTTCATTTAACTTTTTCTTCGCTAGAGAAGTATATAGCGTCATAATCTATTTTCGACGACATGAAACCATATCATCAAAGGAGCACTACAGCATGCTCAAGGCCTTATTTTCGAAACATGGAATTGGCTTTACATTGAGGTGATCAGCTAATAGGTACCTATATCATATAGATAACTTAATTTAGTCAGAGACGTATTTTCTGCAAATTCCACATGGGAAAATCCTACAATATGGACAAAATTATACCTTACCTAACATTAAAAGAAAATTAATCAACCTTTCTAATCAATTCTGCTAATTAATTGACTCCCGCCAGTGCGTACACTTTCAACTTGAGAAAGAAAAGCAGCGCTTGCGCCGCTTATCGTCTTTAAACAGCGTGTAATGGACGGTTGTGTGCCCAACTACCCACACACTGTAATGGCAACTTCGCTGACCGCACAGTTACCACTAACTACTAATAGTACTTCGGGTCTATGCTTTTCACACACTGCATTAATGTGGTTTTTGTAATATGAGTTAATTTCTCGACCAGTCGATGGACAATAAGTGGCGTGAAAATTACTTGGCATTCCAGTCTTGTATGGTATTTGTTTAGCACATAATGCTTCATGCCGGGACTTATGTATAAGGTTCATTGAATTCTTTCAGCGGGCAGAACATTGTTCAAATTGAGGCAAAAATTCCTAACAATAAAGCAATAGACAATTATACTGACTACATCATAACTGAAGGCATAACAAGGATAGAAGAGAATGGAGTATGAATGTGGATGGCTATAAGAGTGGGGGAAGACCAAAGAAAGGATGGAGAGAGTATGTAAATGATGATATGGCTAGAAAGGGGGAGTATGAGAGAAGTAAGGAATAAAAATAAATGTTGTTGAAATAGCTTGCATCCCATCGTGCCCTAAGTGGATTTAATAAAGATCTCTCACACAGTATGCGGGTAAATTAGATGCCAGTGTCACTAATAAAATTTCAGCTTATAGATGCCTCTTGATAAGTGATGATGTACAAACAGTATTACACGTCAACTATATTTTAAAAACTACATGTGAAACAAACTAAGAGGTTTTGACACACTACCAATCTAAAAATGTTTTGTATCAGCAACAAATCTTGAAGATTTCTTAACTTCAACTCCATGTTATTAATTTTCTGCTAGCCTGTAGTTTAGCGTGCTAACTGCCTGTTACTTGGTAGTTAGTATACCTATATTTTAAACTAACAATCATCAGACACGGGACATTCTTGTAACACTTACTGATCTGCTGATGGCTCGAAAGCGTGAACGATATGAAGATATAATAAAATATATACTGAGCAACTTTATAGTTATGTTTTATAGACATTTTAATTAACAATCAACTGTTTTTGCACCTACTTTCCATAGTTTTATTAATAGAAAGAAACAAAATACGTTTATTTCCGGCAAACATGACGCAGAGAAAAAACAGAAAAAGATCCAGTTGGGGAAAATATCATAACATCCACGCAAAATGGCTATGGCAATTCATATTTTTTATTATGTGTATGAGTTACGAAAATGTAGGAGCTGGTTCTCTAGATAGGAGAGAAAGTGGTCTTCTCAATGGTTCAGCCTGAGTTTGCGAGTCACAAATATGATAAAATCATAATGCACCGAGTATGGATTCAGATGCTTATCAGTCCATAATTAATTTTAGTTTGAGCACTTGGTGGATAATATGCTTCCGCCGGTAGCAGCAAACACTGTGTCACCGTGTAGCAGGTGCTATGTGGCCGGCTGTGGGTTTCATCTCGATGTCTCTTGGATGCAAAAAATGTCGCAATGAGATGAATTTTGCGGTATCAGTGGTAGCCGAATTCTGGGCCGAGTCCATTTAGATTGCGATCGACGCGCTAAGAAGAAGAATGATTTTTAGTGTCTTTATTCTAACAGAATTTATTGTTAGTCCAGGTCTATGCTAGATAAGATCATTCTTGAGGGCAGAGTAAAAATTGTATGAAAATTATCCGATAGATTATGTCAGGCTTGCATTTTGTCCTAGGAGACTTCATGCCGTCATCGTCTTTATTTGTGTTAGGTCCTTCGAGTATTATTATAATATTACGAGTCGATTATGAATACAGTAACTAAGTATAAATATATTGTTTATTTATTCTGAGTGCACATCAAACAGGTTTCTTAATACTTAAGGTTTGACTGCAAGGTCTGTGGAATCTTCGATGTTTGCAATCAAATTGACATTTAAAACATCGGTATTTGCCTGGAAGTGTGACTGCTTAGTGTATAGGTATGCATACAACGTAAGAATGATTGGACAACTTTGATTATAAGCTTCAAGAGAGATTTACAACGCTTGTAAAAGTTTGCAACAACTTTGTAGACGCTTAGGTTATATTGTCAAACTAGAAGCATTTATTTCAAAGTACCATGACTTCGTTCGCGTGGAGGTGGATGTCGGAAAACAATAATGATCACTTTACTAATTCTTTTCCTAAAATAAAAGTAGTATTTGTTACTCCTCATAACATCAGCTATCTATCAGTGAAAGTCCCGTCAAAATCGGTCCAACCGTTTTGGAGACTAGGCGGAACAAACACACAGAAAAACACATAAAAATAAAAAATAAAATGTTTTGTGTTTTATGTGTCGTATAAACTTTCCTAAGCATTCAGTAAAAAGCTGTTATTTTGAAATTATAAATAGACACTTCAATTTTATTTATTTACATATTTGTATAGTTATACCAATTGCAGGTACTTTTGAATTGTCAAGGGGTCAGTCAGTCAGAAAGCTGAAGCCGGTTGCCCATTCCAACGCTTAGTAGGTATCTATGTAGAAAAACGGGCTGCAAACTCCGTAACTTTGTGTCTTGTCTCCGTAACTTTCTCATCATGTTTATTTATTTTCATATTCGGCGACGCGACACCAACCTACATAATTAACATTTAAATTAGAAGCAGACCCTTTCTACAAGACTATTTCTATTTCCATAATAACCATCGAAATGTTTTTAACACATAATATTCTTTCAAAACTGACACGTTCCAATAAAAGAGCAAGAAATGTTCCATCTGTCCCGTTTTATTAATTTGACAGGGCCCGCCTTTTCTGTTTTATTTAATTTTTCAAGGACTTCTTCTTCAATATTATCTCATACAATCGTTATATTTTCATCGAATATTTCCCGTTAGGTTTTAAACATTCACATATAATTCGCGTGCCGAGTACGATTGATGTATACAAGATCGTGGTCCAACACTTAGCGCGATTGTTAGCGGTCGCTTCGAGTCAAACGTAAGTACCACTCCCACACATTCCGATGAACGACACACATACTAAACGCGATGGTAATATACCAGAAGAGAATCAAGAATGTCCTATTGTGAATTATGGGTAGCAATCAATGGAAGAATGTTTCTTCTACAAAGGGATCGTTGGTATCTGAAGGGATATATCCTTTCTAATAAAAACATGACTTATATGAGGACGAAGAAATCAAATCTGTTGTTAGACAATATGGACTTTAGTACCATAATCAGCCTATAATGTTCCCGCTGCTGGGACTCAGGCGGTCAGGCCTCCTCTCTGTGAGAGGGATTGGGCCATAAACCACCACGCAAATTCAGTGCAGTTTGGTGAATGTCGCATATCTTTGCATTTATTGGTTCTAGGACATGCCGGTTTCCTTCCTTCACCGTTTTGAGAGCAGTGGTGATGTGCAGTCATATCCGTTGACAATTAAATATATATAGGTGTGATTCCGCTTCAAACACCCACATTCTATGACTCGTTTTTGCAAATATTTCCATTACGAATTATGGTTTATCTCTTTTTAGAATAAAAATCTCATTAGAGGTGCAGTAGGTAGGTAGTACATGTTGCCAACAAACCAGTGAAGCGATAAAGGATAATTAGTGTGAAGCGTTGCCTTCGAATGCATGAGGCCCATAAGGGCATGCCCTTAGACGTAACGTCGCGTATGTAGGTTAAATATGTACGAGTAGGTGCGGCGTCTCACTCGCCGATAAATATGTACTTGAACTTTTTATGGAAAATTATTTAGTTATTCTGATTTAGAAGGAGTTAGTTAATTTGCGGTTGAGCTACAGATGATATTTTATGTAAAAGAGGTGCATTAGGTAGATACTGAGAAAAATCAACTCAATTTTGAATGCATAAAGCAACGCTAGGGGATTGCTTTATGCATTCAAAATTGAGTCTTATGGCCTTAATATAAGACATAATTTTGTTTGGCTCAATCGGCGGATAGTATGGCAAAATACATTCATTTTGAAAAAAAAAACCTATATTAAAAGTTACTGAAATCGATTCAGTAGTCAATTATGAACAAACTATTTTCAGGTTTTGCGCATTTAATGTTACAAGTTGTTGATTTTTTTAAAATTAGTCTTTTATATTTAGCATGGTTAATGTGCTTGCTTGGATTTGGTACGTCCATGTTTACTAGTGATAAAAAGTCCGGTTAAAATTTAAATAGTAAGTACGAGTTGATAATAGGCTTCCTAGAAAATATTTAAGTCAAAAGTAGGTTCTAGAATCGTCTAAAGTCGTTTAAAGTAATTATTTGATAACGCATAGCTCCCATAAAATGTGAACTAACGAGAAAATTATTAATGATTTAGAGGTCAGTTGTATAGTCAAGTTTTACGTAATAAATATTTATGTTGTCCGTTGACTAAATCATTACGAAATCACTATCTTTAGAATGGAATCCTTTTTCATTTGCATAAAGAACATAATATACCTGTTTACTGTGACCTGCGGATCACATTTAATCAAACGAAACCAATACCATACAAGATAAAGTCTATTTTAATATAAAAAGCTAAGACAAAAACGGCTATTTTATACCAGTCACCTCACCTTGTCATGAATAATCACGGGACTTTGATTTTAAAAATTAATAAGATCAAAACATAGGACATCATCATCTGCCTAGTCTTTTCCCAATATTTTATGGTCAGATTCCAATCTGATCGGATGCAGCTGAGTACCAGTATTTAGCTTATTAGTCGACAACTCCAGAAATATGTATTAGGTAATTGGCTCATGTTGAATTTTATGCAATAAAGTATAGAAATAAGGATAATAGCGCACAGAAGTGATATGAGTTAAATATTATAAAACGTGTACTTTTTTCTTAACTTCATTGTATAATATTCAAAATGGTGTCAATTGCCTGATACACAACTCTGGAGTGGTCGACTCGCCCACAAATAAATTGACTTCGTGCGAGTCACCTATAGAAAAAGTAATATTATGACGATTCGCCCGTTCCGGGCGAGTTAATTCGTGCGAATCAACTATAAGCCAGTATTTTACAAGGAGCGACTGCCTATCTGACCTTCAAAACCCAGTTATTAGGTAATATGACACCTCTTGTTAAGACCGGTTGTCAGACTTTCGTTCTTCTGACGACCTGTAACGACTGTCAAAGATGTCAGCACGGAGGGATCAGATATTTTGCCATTGAAATAACATTCCTACTTAATCATAATAATAATAATAATAATGTGTCACTATTATCAATATTATTGCTGACAAGATAAATACAAGCTTGCTGTGTGGTCTATTAATATGACCCCATCAATTACGTTGGCGGGCTATATCTAATGACATGTGACAGGATACGGTAAACATTGTTAGAATTGTGTTGAATTATGACGTCATTGTCACCCCTTGCTAAACAGGAGTTCAATAACGCTACCGTGCTGCGCATACGGTCCGTTTTAATTTTTACACTAACATAACATCACGCAGTTATATTTATTTTAGAAGTATGTATGTATGTTTATTTGTACCTATCTTATGTATGTATGTATATTCTAATAATGTTTGTTTAGTTTATGATTTTATGTATTTTTTTTGTCTCCTTTATTCTTTCACACGCTGTCTACATCTCTTTATTTATTGTCCTATCGCAGATATGCTGTAAGACATTTCTTTTGTAATAAGCATCACCTTTGTACCTGTTTTTCTGTTCTATTTTTTTTTCTTGTCTGTTTATATATGTGTGTACAGACGCCAGCACATCAAGCTACTACAATCTACTCAAATCAAATTTCTTTAATAGATTTTCAACTTTATCGCTAAAGCATAAGGTTCAATGTTGATTGGAAAAATTTGACAGATTCGGGTAGCTTGATGTGCTGCCGTCTGTACATAAATGGTAAATAAATAAAAACACGCCTGCAATCACCAAGGTGGAGAGGTTAGGCAGGGGTGCACTTACACTTACATTATATTTTGGTTCATTTCGTTTCTAACTGTTCTTGCTGTAATTTTCCTTTTTCGTGTTTAGCTGGTGCTTATAGATACCTTGATGCGACTGAAATACACCCGTAACAGTAGAAGTTCAATTATTTAGCGCAAAATGGCAAAGGTATAAGTACAAATGCAAACCTCAATAGTATAGTTGCTACTGGTGACCTAATTTGTTGAAGCCTGTAGAGTGATTAATTGAATAATAGATGGCACAAATTGACAAATTGCTGTAAATTGCAGGTTATATTGACGCTATCTCAAGATTTCTATAAGTATCTCACTGAAACTTACTGGGGGGAAACTGAAATCGATACTTAAACATTCCGGGAGAATTATCTTCTAAGATTGACCCTAATGTTTAAAACTGGATTTGGACTCGACAAGACATATTTATGAGTTTCTTACGTTATTTAGCTACGTCAACGAGCTAGGATTATACCTTTCCAAAGCTAGTGCCTATGGACAGCCAAAGGCATTGGTTAGGGTAATCAGGTAAGTATAGGTACTAACAATACAAACATAACTTATGTTTTAACGGTTTTATTTGTTGCTAACACACTAACTTATAGTGATTTTATGTTATTGTGATTTATTTCAGAGAAAAACTTTTTTTCATACAAACCTTGTCTTGGCAATAACGAACACAACAAAAAAAGAATTATCCAACTCTGCAGTCGTTCAGAAGCTAATATGCGCGTATAGAAATTTCGGCGACTTTGTATTATACTATGTAAGGATATAGAGTTTTTCTCTGAAATAAATATTTATACTAACAAAGTATTATATTGTAATATACTAGCTGTGCCCTCGACTTCGTTCGTGTGCATATTTCATGGCTTTTTCTAAAAGAAAAGTAGTCAGTACCTAGCAGTACTAGCCAGTGAAATTCCTGTCAAAATCGGTCAAGCCGTTTCGGAGATTAGCCAGAATAAACAGACAGACAAATATGTTAAAACTTGTTTTTTTTTGTTACAAGTACCGTTTATACTTTCATTTAGTAAAAAGCTATTATTTTGAAATTACAAACAGATACTTCAATTTTATTTATTTGTATAGATAACCTTAGGTATACTTAAATATGTTTAAATTAATTATCTCACGTATTTTTAATAGTGATGTTTAAATAATTATTATTTAAACATCACATCATTGTTACTATGACGTAGTGGTCTCTTCATTCTTACCACGTTGATGACGTTCTGTTACTACATTACCAGCGGAATAATAAGTATATTGAATTTAAACAAAAAATAACGACAAACGGAGATGGGATTTAAAACAACAAAGTCATTGAGAGATTCCATAACATATAATAAGCTGGTATCGCGAAGAAAGTAATAACGGAACATTTTATGGAATATATACCGTTGGGTTCTTATGACCTTTTGACTGTAAAGGTGATGGTATAACATGGATGACCTCGTTACGTCTAAAGATTGTTAAATCTGTTATATCACAAGATTTGAGGAGATTGTATTGGACGTTGATTTTATGAAACGTATAGTTTTAACATCGAAGATATGTGACATCTTCCAATCCGCACTGGGCACGCGTGGTGGATTACGGCCCATTCCCTCTGACAGAGAAGAGGCCTGTGTGTAGTTTTTACCTAAGTATATCATGGATTGGAAGGTGTGGAAGTTGTAATTCTGTGATATAATTCATTTAAATAAATAAATAAAAATTCACAGATTCAATTAAATAAAAAAGATTCAAGTAAATAAAAATTGTAATGTCAAAAAAACAGCTTTACCCATAATACATATATTTTTTGTCTGTCTGTTTGTTCCTGCTAATCTCCGAAACGACTCGACCAATTTTAATGAAATTTGTTATAGGGATACTTTGAACCCTGGGAAAGGACATAGGTTTTTATCGAGGACGACAGGTAGTGGAAAAATAAAACAACAGAATTTCGAACTCGTTATCTGGGAATTACAGAATAATTAACAACTGATATAAAAAGCTGCGTAAATTATGATGTTATTATTATAATATCATAGTTATCATCTTTAACACGTTCAAGCAGTCATAATATGGCCTATTATGGGTGCAAGTTGGTGTAAGTGTTATCATTGATCAGCGATTCTATCGGCATAGCAATGAAATACCTCGTGGGACAATGTTACGTGCAATTATAAATATGGAGCCAAGGTCGTCTGCGCTTGCGATGCCATCGCCTTGCTTCACATAGCCATAAACACTTGAGTATACGTGTATAGGAGCATCGAGTTGTCCATTGAAAAAGCATATTTGGTCAATGGAATAATAATCACTCCTGTTCGGTTTGTGATATTTACATCATCATCAGCCAAAGAATGTTCGCTGCTGAAAAATAACCGCCCGTTTGCCTTCAAAGAAATAGTGAACAGATATCTTCTGGGCACGCTCGTTCCATTATAGACCTCGTCCATCGCTTTCCATCAGGCGTGACCGAAGTCAAGAGCAGGCCCAATCAGCAAAAAAAAAAAATCCTTAAATATTTTCTTGTAGGTAAATGCCAAATATATACAGCTCTTTCATAGTTTACCTTTTATGTTTAATTCTCACTTATGGCAGTCCACCCCTCTACTCTTCTCTCTGTGATTGGTTGTACATTATCCTTATATTATTCTCTGTCAGGAATAGAAACGGTATTATATTCATAACCAATACGATTGACTCATGCACATAGGGCTTCGCTATGATTGAGTACAATGCCTTCTTTTTTGGCCGCTGCATTGTTTCGTTGCAAAGACTTTTTCTGCATGTAATTAGGTGTTGTGAAGTTTGACAATTAATTGGCATTTGTACAGGTGAGAACATACACGTATATTTGATTGGACTGTCTGTCAGATGTAAGTTTTTATGAGGTATTTCGTGTATATTTCATAATTTTGAAGTCCACTTATGTTACGACTCGAGAGAACAGAAATTTTTAATCAGGCTACGAAATACACACATCAAAAGTGTCTAGGGATCAACATATATTTTTGCAATAACTTTTCTCCTGATTGATATTAATTAAAATTTTCTTTAAGGATTCATCAAATAAAGTGTTTTCGTTTGTCACAGTAACGATAAACCAAGTCACCTTTGCATTAATAAAGAAATTTGCCATTTTCCTAATAAAGGGATTTTTGACATTTGAACCACTAACACAAAAGTTCGAAAAAAAGACTGAAATAACAGTTTTCTCTAAAATTTTATTGGGTAACTTAAACAATTAATAATCCGTGTTTCTACCGCGAACACTAACAACACAAGAACATCGGTTTGGCATACTCAAAATGAGTTCATCCAAATCACGCTGTGGAATGGCCGCCCATGTTCGTTGCAACAACAAAAAAAGGTCTTCTTGCGACTGGATACCCTCCATATTCGGCAGAGCTCTTCTCTGTAGCATATCCCATGCATGCTCAATCGGGTTCAAGTCTGGCGACTGAGCAGGCCAGGGCAGGACATTGATGTTAGCTGCGGCGAGAGTCTGTCTTACAACTCTTGCGGTGTGCGGTCGTGCATTATCATGCATTAACTGAAATAAGGGACCGATTTGCACTTGTAGAGGAACGATGACGTCTGATACAATCGTCTCAGCATAAATTTGAGCGTTGAGGTTGCCTCTGATCCAAATCAACTCAGTTCTTCCGCCGATCCAAATACCCGCCCATACCATGATGGTTCCACCACTATAAGGATGGACTTCCTGGCAGGATTTTAATCGCTGTTGGCGTCCAGGGGTTCTCCAGTGTCGTATACGTCTTGTATCCGGTCTCATACCAAAACGAGACTCATCAGAAAAGCACACGAAACGCCATTGTTCTTCTGCCCAATTTCTGTGTTCAAGAGCCCATTGATATCGAATCCTACGATTGTGCATTGCTATAGGTGGTACCCGTAGCGGTCTTCGGGAATGAAGGTTCACTTCATGCAAGCGGTTTCTGACTGTTTGGTCGCTAATTAAGTTCCCTGAAGAGTGATGAAGCCTCACGACTAACATCATGGCGGTTATTGTTGGAGCTCTTCGAGTTAAGATTTGAATGTATCGGTCTTGTCTCCGTGTGGTGCAGCGATACCGTCCTCCATGGCGCTCAGCCACGGTACCAGTGCTTCGGTAACGTGTCCAAAGTCGACTGATAACACTCTGACTTGTATTCAGAGCTAAAGCCACAGTACGTTGCCGGGAACCAGCTTCTATCATTCCCACGGCTCTGAGCATTTCTTCCCTGCTTAAATGACGTCGCCGCTCCATAATAACGTTGGTTTTAATCAGTAGTAGGGAAACAGTAGCACTAATAATGTCTTCAATGCGTTGTCTGTTTTTATAGGGAAAATATTGACAGCTGATTTTCATCTTTTACTCGAATTTGATTCACAGTTCCTGATTCAAATTATGAAATGCACCAAAAAGGATCCATATAAATTTATAAAATCATAAATTTATTACAAAGCCACATCTCAATCTCAAGAAATCCGCATAAAAATGCTTGATCCCTAGACACTTTTGATGTGTGTATTTGCAACCAGAGTTAATTGGATGGAGTATATTAGATTCAAACGTTTTTGCGCTGAACATAGAAGTGTTTTATACAGTCACTGTGTAAGAGATAATCTAGTAAAATGATTAGGTAGGTGTTCTAAGCCTCTGTATCAAGTGATTACAAATGCAACGCACGTCCTGTTCTGGTTCCGCTTGGTCTTCTGTCTACTCTGCATGCAAACGAAGCGTGACGTTATCTAAGTACCTATCATAATTCATGTACCTCGATTTTAGTTTGTACCTAGGTAATACTACCTATACGTATATACTTGCGAAACTGTACAATACTGCGCTGTTGACTCTACCAGAATAGAGGTTTTCACCACTGCCCGATTTTCCGATTCAGATACATATATTGACGAATATTCTGAAATCTGATCTATCGATAAATCCAGTAATGTATTACGGGCCGATTTATAAAATCCAGAACAAATAAAATACTAATACAAACAGGAAAACAATCTCTCCATAAATTTCTTTACTCAATGAGTGTTGCTGAACAGTATTTTATTGTCAACATCGTTACGGAGTCGTCACGCGACGCCTGTTTCACGTCACCATTCAATTTGCTAGGAAATTGTTACTGACATCATGAAATAAAGACAAAAAGAAGGTTCACTATTCACTGAAGCATCAGCCATCTATCACCTTTTCAACATTTCTTTCAATTTGAGTTTTATTTTTATGAAGGCAAGAGCTATTTTTATATCAAGAGAATATGAAGCTGAATCTACTTGTAGTTGTCTTAAAGGAATAAGAAAAAAGCTTTAGTTTGAGGTCACTTTCTTTCTTAGCTATCAGTAGTTAACAAAGGTAACACTAATACTACGTTTGCGATTTACTTGCCAAATATGTAAACAAATATGAGTTATGGAAAAATAACTTTAAGTTGAACAATAAAGTTCAATTTAGGCTATATTTTCAAACATTTTTATAACTTTTTCAATAGTGCTAGTAACTCTGAAATCAACATAATTACTACTTAAATAAAGTTGATATTTGTTTAACTTGATATAACATAACTGGAAACATGAACAGACCTTATGTAGAGGTGACAGACAATTTGGGACTCCTTCAATACCTAAAAGGGTTCGTAAACGGTTACCGTTATAATTGATTTTGATACACATAACATAACATCACGCCTGTTTGTCCCGAAGGGTTAGGCAGAGGTGATCTATAGTAGGTACCAACGCTTACACTTCACCAGTTATATTTAAGTCGCATGTGATACGGCCAGCGTATTGCCATCAAACGGGCACAAATCCACACTCCGGATTGTTACTGAGAAATCCCCAAAGGAAAAACCCAATATCACTTTGCCCGACCTGGGAATTAAACTCCGAACCTCATGCTCAGTTGTAGCAGTTGCGACCACTGGACCAATGAGGCAGTCCCTACGTCTAATTCTGGGTTAGTAGAAAGAATAGTCTTGTTCCAAGTTGGGTTTCTGAGCCTTCTCCTTGTTTAGTATCGTGCCTTATTGCCAACAGTTGCTTCCTGTTATACGGCTTACCACTTATTATTAAGAAAATTTCTGTTGCCAACTTATTATGCGTTACGGCTTATGGAGATTTATGGTATTGTAAATTGTTGGTGGCTGTTAATGGCCCTGTTAGTTTACACGATGGCCCATTTAAAACATTTATCGTTTACTTAATAACTTATACATAGTAGTAGGTAGGTGGGTGGTAAAGTTTCTATTCGTAAAAACATGTCCTGAAATTATAAGTCAAGATTACACAATGATGAATTTATATTTCCAACTTTTCCTTAGTTTTTCCATCAAGAAAAAGAAAGAAAGAAAATACGTTTATTTACAGTAAACATGAATGCAGAGAAAGAATACAAACAAAAAATAAAAATTTGGGGGAAAATATACTCCACATCCACGCAAAACGGCCATCGCTCAGCATAATGCTACGACCCTATGCGAGACAGAGCATCTGCGCTGTTTTTCAGCGATAGCTCACGTTGATGGATGGCTTCAACCGGTGCAGCATACGATAAGATAAAAATAAGAAATAAACTAATAATACTAATCAACTTTCCACCCGGAAAACCGTCTCTATAAATAACAAGACCACCACGAAAAACAAGGAAATCAGTTCAAACTAACCAAGAAATAAAAACCAAAACGTAAAACAGGTATACTTGGAACTCAAACACGTTGTTCAACAGCTATAAAACAAATGTACAGACACACACTCGTAAATCATGATCACATTCCAGTAACCACTAACCAGTGTTACGACACGTCGCCGAACCTTCGGTTAATGACTACGAGTAGTAACAACTCACGGACAACTGACAGTTAATATTACGAATGGAACATGTAGTCTAGTAATCATGTTGACGGAATAATTGGTAACTTTTTTGACGAATGCGATTTCTCAATCGACAGATAATTTTTATTCGTGGAATAAAATTGACGTCAGCTAGATTTTGTATGGAAGAATTGTTAAAAATTCAAAATTGTTCCTCGGATAAAATTATCTGGCGTTGGAAAAATCAGCCCTAAGTCTTGTAGTGGGTTTTGTAACAAAAAAAAAAATCTGTAGAATTGAAAAAAGTTGGGTAATAGTTTGTACCCTTTAATAGCTATCTTAGTAATCCATTAGGAATTTCTTAGTAACAGTCCGTAGTTTGGAAGTAGGCGGTTTAATTCCCCTGTGCCTCGGAAAGCACGTAAATAAAAGCCGTCGGTCCTGTGCGTGATCTGTCGAGGGGTCGTGTCGGATTGCCGTCCCATCGGACTATGAGAGTAAAGGAATAGAGAGGACACTTGTGTTTGCGCCTAATCTTGCTATAATAACCTACATAAGAATATGTAGGAAAAAACAAACAACAACACAACACACAACAAACAACAACCAAACAAACAAACAAACAACAAACAAACTCTTTAGTTTTATTATTAGTATAGAAATACTAATAATAAAACTGAAGAGTTTGTTTGTTTGAATGCGATAATCTGAAGAACTACCAGTCGGATTCGAAAAATTCGTTTTGCATTTGATAGCCTAATTCTTGAGGAAGGCTATTTAGGCTATTATGTTAGCTTCACGCTAACTTTCTTAGGAGCCGTACAAAAAGAAAAAAGTAAAATAACGCAACGTAAGTGAAGTATTAGCGCGGGCAGGCGATAAAAAGTGACAGGGTGGGTCGAGATATCAAGAAATTTCACGCAGACGAAGTCGCGGACAGAAGCTAGAAAGTCTGGATGTTTGTTACTCGAGAACTCAAAAACGGCTGAACGGATTTGAATGAAATTTGGCCCACATATAGATTTATAAGCAGCATGCTAATTGCGTAACACATAATTGCGTAACACACTATCTGTCAAACTAACTGTCAAAATGAAACCGATTCCGATTGATAATATGTTACGCAATTGCCGCGCTGGATTAACACATATGATAAGTCTCATCCCGCTAGAACGTTCCCGTGGGATATCTTCCGATATCCAAGAGGGTAAAAGCCGCCAGGCGAAAGCTGAGATGAAAGAAAAAAAATAGCTGATTTAGCATTTTTATCCAAAATTGCAAACGGATCCAGCGACATCCCTGAGTTGGTGAGCAAAATTGGGCTGCGAGTATGTTCTTCGTTTCTGCGTAAACCTCGTTTGTTGCACATACCATCTACACGAACTACTTACAGACAAAACTCTTACATGATAAGGGCGAGCCGTATGTACAATGAAACTTGCCAGGAAGTTGATATCGATATTTTTAATACTAGCGTGTCTAAATTTAAGAAAACTCTTTGCAACCACTTTTTCGATAACATTACTTAGCCCTTGCACTGTATACGAGTATTAATAAGGAATGCGCGAATGTAACACTGTTTTAAGCCTTGTATTTAATTAATTCTAATTTGTTTACATGCTATCTGTGAAAACTTGTAATTGGCCATCTTCATGTTATTAACTTTGAATATTGTGTCTGCCTAGCTGTAAGTTTTCCGAAAAATATAAAATAAAATAAAATAAATAAAATAAAATACAAATTAGAAAGATTGCGCCTTCAAAAATCATCGGATTACACTGATTCCTGACTACTCGTCTTTTTGTGAACTCTCGTCTTGGTAGATAAGAATAATGATTACCGCAAAAAAAAAAAACATGTATTCTACAAAGTAAGCCTTGTTTTTTTGGAACTCGCAAATGTCGGCTTTAGAAAGTGGGTTATTATAATCTTGGTACACAAAGCTTTAGTAACATATTATTCCTTTGGGCTGTGGCAAATTTGGCATCTTTATTCACGGAATTTCTATGGCTTTATCAGAAATAATGTTAGAATTCGTTAGTGACTAGAGAATCATTGATGATAGCTATTATTGCTAAATACGTTACGTTACGGTACTACGTTCTGAATTGTCATTTCTTCCCCATTATTATAGTCGGATAATCCATCTTCACACCTTTCAACTTAAAATGCACTCGCATCTACTAATCCTCATTCCAATTTGTGTTACTTTCTCCAACCTAATTTCCTTTAGCACAATATTTTTGTCAACGTTGAAACGAATCTATTTATTAACACTTCTTTAGTTGACATAAGGTTCAAAATTCTTTGTTCGATACGATTGATATCGGCAAAGAAATAGGCTCGATTGAAGTGGGTCGATTGTCTTTGACGGACGCTCAGTGTTTACAAACAAATCATTTACGCAACTCCATTGCATTCGAAACCGCATATTCCTTCAGTAACAACAAACTTTTACGTAAACGATACTTCCGCAAAGAAACTGGAAAACTGAGCCAGTTTTGCTAATATAACTGCAAGAGAAGCAAGATTTTGTGATAAAAATGCTGTTATTTATGCATGCTTAAGACAATATTACGAAACTTTCCATTAGCATTATAAAGTAAAGGCAAAACAAATAAAACAAGAACAAACATTAAATTGTAAGATCCACTCAACACTAACGCAGCATCTGAAAATCTAACACTCATTGCGTTGAATATATGCAAATTCTCAAGATAAAATACCAATGTAAAATCTAGAAAGCAGTTTATATTGACGTGTCGTCTAAAACAATGGAAACTCGTAGAAACGCATTACTATTCAATGTGCTCCGAGGCCGACTTCATGCCATCGTATCAAGAAGGTCGTTACTTATCAATTCATAAGTGCAAGGGGAAACTGTGATTTGATGGACGAGCCATAAATTGAACACACCTTTATTTGTAACAGCAATGCAATATATTGAATTGGTTTGTTTTTGATTCCTAGAATAGTTAAGATCTTTATAAATAAGTTATTGAAGGCACATAGGCTCCTTTTTATATTGTACTGTTAAACATAATAGATTACACCATTTCTAAAAATTCAGTTGACATTTGGAGAATTTTATACAAATAAGGAAGTAGGTGCGAATATGCGGTTAGAAAAAATTCATTCCGTTAAGAAATAAAGTGATACAATATGTTTATTTAACCGCAAGTGGAGTCTACAACAAGTAATTTTCACGATATGAAACCGCGAATGTATAACCAGCTGACTACAGCTGTGAAGAATCAACCACCTGCATTGATGATTTAGTGAAACAAGAAAAAGTAGGTCAGCCATGCAATTTTAAAATATACAGTACCCATCGCATTGCAATAAGCGGAAGAAATAATATGTTAATTCGTACTCAGTATTCGAACTAGTAATTTATCACTAAAACATGTTGATATTCGGCATATTACGAAACAGTGTTACGCTGTATTTCATATGTTCTGTAAATGCGTTGTGTTACGTAAATAGCTCATCGCACCAACAATTAGATTCGAATCGCATCCGTTAAGCACTTCATTAAAATTCTAATAGAAATAATCTATTCCACAGATACGCATATAATTGCAGACCTTTATAATGAGGGAAATAGCGGGAATTATTAATTAGGAAACGGTGGTTTAGAAAACTCAGCTAAATTAATGACGTTGAAGGTATGGTTTATGAGTCTACAAGTTATTGTTTCCTTTAGAATTGAAAATTAAGGAGGTAATATAATTGCGAAAGTTGGAGTGAGAATTATTGAAGGAGATTTATATGGCAAGGTCAGTAGACTAATAAATTGTAATGTGAAAATCAAAATGCTTTATGACTTTTGTCTACGACTTTTGACTAGGTATCATTAAAAAGGGAGTATGGTAGATGAAAATAATTGCGTCTATGCCTAATATTCTGTAATGGATATTAGTTCGAATGGTAGTAATAAGTTCATTATGACAAATCAAAATACAAGTGCGCAAGCGGTCCCACGGTGATCAAATATATAATGATTCAATCTTCTTACCAATATTATGCTAATATGCACATAAGCTGTAAACTTTTTAGTTGTTGAACCTTTACTGTTAATAACATTAGAAATACCTAGCTAGAAGCTTCCCCAAGCTAAACTGGTCAAGCAATTTGCTTGCTTACAACAGAACCTACATTTGAGGCAACCAGTTCGTTCATCATCGTGCGTGAAGTGCTAGAAGGCTTAGCACCATTCTTTGCCATAAATGTTTAACTGCACAGATATGTTTAACCGAATGTTGGCAGAGAGATAATTGAAGCAAATAATACAGCTTTGGTTTTGTTCGGTTTCGCAACTTGAGAACTAAACACGCGAAACTATGAGATAGCTGTGCGTGCAAACGACTGTTTGATTGTTAGTTTTGTTTTCGATAACTACTGTGAATATGTGAATGTTTTGCTGTAAATGTTTATAAATTGAATCTACATTTGTAAGTCATAAAGTGTGTCGTAGAACTTGACATTGTTATATTGAAATACTTTAACATAATCTATATCGATATATGTATATAGTAAATGAAATGTTGTTCGCTGGTAAGCGCATCACCTGAGAATGGCTTAACCGATTTGGCTATTTTTTATATTTTAAAATATTCTTAATAGTCTGAATAAGGTTTTTTTTTTAGGAAAAGAAAAAAATCCCGGAAAGTGGATAAATGGGATAAATTGAAATGTCCTTTTTTCTAAAGGGATTTTAGTATGCACTAATATATCTGGACTGGACTTTCTATCGGGTCAGCTAGTAAATAAGAAGCTATAATGATGAAGTAAGAATTCACGGCTAACAATACAAAAGAATAACCAAAGAGTAAAAACTATCTACTTCAAATAAGGAAGGTACTGATCAGTACCTACTAGAAAATTAGACTCAATGAGAACTAAGTAGTTGACGTTAACAGTATAATGTATAAGATTGTCGACAAATCGTGCGCATGACCTTCCAACGTAACTACTCAGTCAAGGCCACGGTTCATACCTGATGAGATCACGCAGACTTCGGTTAGGTACCTTGTTAATCGATTACTGTGTCTCAGTGTCTGCAAATCTATTCGATTAGGTTTATTGATATTTTTGAACCGTCGTTGAAAGAACTGCGGACAATCGATCATGATGATTGACAGTGAACAAAAACATTATGCAGCATCGATTGATTTTGGATGGATGACTCACTCTGCTAAAAATGATTCAGTGATATATTAAAAGAGATTTTTTATTGATAGATCTATTGACGGTTGAGGAGCTCGTGGCGAAGTAATAACAACCGCACGGGTCAATCGATCAGGTTAAGCTACGCTTGCCGCGGTCGCTCCGTAGATGGGTGACCATCTTTATTTATCGAAACCCTCCCATGCCTCGGAAAGCACGATAAGCCGTTGGTCCTGGCTGTCATTCTTAGATCTTTGACAGTCGTTCCGGGTTGTCAGAAGCTCGAAAGTCTGACAACCTGTCTTACCAAGGGGTATCGTGTTACCAGTACCTAACTGGGTTTGTGGAGTCAGATAGGCAATCGTTCCATGTAAAATACTATTATGGAAGTACATCCGGTTAGACTGGAAGCCGACCCCAACATTGTTGAAAAAATGCTATGGAGAATATATCTCAAATATTGACGGTGGACTTACAAATAAATAAGACGAAGAAATATACCTATAAACCATTAAAATACATGTAACGATGAAGTCAAAATAAACAATAATAGGCATGAACATTTTTACAGTAGGTTCTGTAGTTACGTTCCTTTATAATATGTATCTAAAGTTTAATTATTATGATCTATTAAAGGAGAGCATAAATTGCTCACGAATGGACACAGGGTGTTCGGCAGAACTTATTTTTTTTTATTAATGAAATTCGTGAGTTTTAAAACTTTGAAGGAACTTTACGTAGGATAGACGAAACTGGCACCTTTTTTTGTTTTTATTTTTGTCTCGACTATTGGTAGATTTATCTAAAATTATTGTTTGGTGCAAATAATAACTAGACAAAAATTTATAAGCCATCAAACATTACAAAAAGGGATAAAACGTGATTTTGAGCTTTTCTTTGCATTGCATTAAAAAAAAACTGTAGATTTTAGTAATAATTAATTATTAACCTTTTCAATAAAAAAAAAATATGGGGCCTAGGTATTTTTTTTGGCTGAGTATGTAGCAAACGACCCCACTTAACTGCCATTTTCGTGTGTTCAACGTTCTGCCGAACACGCTGTGTATATACCAGAAGAAGTTACTTAACCCAAAGCAGGTATACAATTATGGCCAGGTAAATGGTGCACTTATGGACATTATCCTTAATACTAGTACATACTAAGAATATAGATCAGCTTTCCAAGTTTCCAAGTTTTTGTTTTGTCATTTTTAATGGGTCCATCTCATCTTACACATTCATTCATAAACGCACTGACAGTGATACATAAAGATATTGCATAATTAATACTAACATATCACATTGCATAATTTTGGCCATTTTGTAAATTCTTACATCATAATTTCTTTGGTGCATGTTAGGTTATGTCAAATGAGGACGCTTCGAAATGTTCAATGTTGCCACTACTCTAAAGAGTAAAACATTTTATTGAGGATGATATTCTCATAGCATGTATCTATGTCCTGTTTAGTAAATATTGTATCACTTTTAAATTCAATTAAATAATTTTTCTTTAAGTACGCTGTGCCGGTAAAGTATCCTATTAAGTGTTTGCTGCACCGAACGACGTCATTACGTCGGCGCCGGCTGTCGCTGAAAACCAGCGCTGGGGCTCTGTCTTGCACAGGGTCGCAGCATAATGCTGAGCGATAGCCGTTTTGCGTGGATGTGGCGCATGTTTCCCTCTACCGTCTATTTTATTTTATTTTTAGTATTTTTGTTCTTTTTGCGTCATGTTCACCGCAAATAAACGTATTTTCTTTCTTTCTTTCTTTCTTTCGTCATGTCAATCTACGGACAATTTCCAGTTTATGATAAAGAGTGCAATATTATTGATTGGTGTGGTTTCAGAAACTTGAATGACCTGTCTCCGCCTGTCACAGATATTATACCTGAAATATGATTGGAGACCCGTTTAAATAGTTGATATATTTGTATTTGTGATTTGTCCTAAAGAAATTAATGCTTCTAAGCTCGATTAAACGGGTATTTAGAGTGATGAAATATCTCTACAGTTACGGAATTTAGATTTAGAGTTTGGTCTTTATTCTTGTCATAGGAATAATTAAACAACAGAATGCGGACGTAAGGATCAAAAATATGTATGTAATTATTATGAATTACCTAAAATATTGACGTCACGACCGCGCAGTAATATCGCGGTCGTGACGTCAATATTTCGTTTTCGCTTAGAGTTCTTTGACTTGACTTTTGTTTCTTTATTATGTTCGGCTCCTTTGAGGTAATATATGTACTACGTTAGTACATATTACCTCAATGTTTAAGAGTCATATTTCATCAAAGCCGACTGGTAGTTTCAGAGATTAGCGCATTCAAACAAAAAAAAACAAAACAAACTATTTAGCGTTATTATATTTACGTTACAATCGATCACATTATCCGAAGAACACTTCCATTCATTATTCCTTTCATTAGACCCCGCTCGCTGGCAATATATCTGACATAAATTATGATTACATTCATAACCGATTAAGTAAGCAATATCCACCGTAGCAACCTCGGAAAGGGAAAGAGGAAGCCTTAACGAATATAAATAACTTCATAAATAGTTATTTATTCAACGCTTCGCTTCACCGGAGTACACGGAGAAGTAAATAAATGAAGTGCTATCCTAATCCTTACTAATATTATAATTGCGAAAGTAAGTTTCTTTGTTTGATACGCTTTCATGCTAAAACGGTTAAACGGGTTTGGATGGAATTTGGGTGACATGTAGATCTTGACTCGGAGAAGGATATAGGCTACTTTTCATCCTGGATCGCAGACGAAGTCAAGGGCTAGTTAAAAAACCTTGTTGTTTCAGGCAAAGGTGGTCTGCTTCGGTTACTTCGCTCCTCTTTAAAGATAGATAATCATGATTATTCATACAAGTTGTTTGTACGTGGTTCGCCCATGCCTCATATTCGTCATGGTTTGGATTCGGATTGGCGTAACTCGGAATTATCTCTTATTGATTGTATAAATTTAATTAGGTATAGTATTTGTCTATTTTTACAGTGCGGCGCAGTGTTCCAGCGCTGCAGCCGTTTTTCTTGTGTTGCGCGGGCGGCCACGTAGTTTCTCCATTCGTTTACTGCACTGTGGTTGCACATGGTCTATTCATTGTGGTCACGTATTATAAGTAGCCACTAGATTTTTTTTTATTATTTCAAGGTCTTTTTGTATTTTATGAAAAAAGATGTTGGTTGTGGACGTGATTATACGATATAAAGGATAATATTTTTTGAGCTATTGGCCTTTAAAAATGACTAAAGCTAACTGTTCTATTTTGATAGTAGTACTAACAGGTAAATGTTGTGAACTTAGATACTTATTTAAATCTTAGCTTGGTATTAATAGCAACATTGAGTTAGCTTCCAACAAACAAATTTATTAAGTAGTAAATGATAATCATTTACTCACATTATCGCATTGGGTGTGAACCTGTAATGATATTGTAAGATTGTACAAATAAATAAATAAACATTGGAAGACGTTGCTGCCAACGTTGGTTGTCGATATGAGTCACCAAGATTTAGCAAAACTTAAGTAACAAAGATGGGATGTACCATAAGTCATTAATCACTGAAGAATCTAGACGCCTGATTCCCTCGTTCATACGCCTCCAACATCTACCATCAACAATCCGTCTTACGTAACTATCTACATAGTCTTTGAAGTTCAAACTATCACTCCGCTTCCAAATTATTATTATGTCATCCTCAGCGGTGCTATCTCAGTAAAAAGTAATAGACAATTTTATTGTGCAAACGTACTGGCCAGTAATTGAATTTACCTGTCAGTTTTTTTTGTTTATTTCTTCTTGTTTTTGGTTGATGTAATACTGCAGTTTGGTGTTAAGTCCAATTTTCGTAATTTAAAACGTTCAAAATCTAGTCGCAGTCTCATCTCGGCGACAAACAAATGTAGGGAAATTAGAAGTATTTTTTGACAGATTGAGACTGAGATCAGACTGTGAACGTTCTTAAAATTACGAGATTGCGCCTCAGGTTTCAGGGAGTGAGGGAGGCATTCAGGTGTTTAGAATTACCTTGTATATAGAACGTGGGTAGGTACCTACTATACTCTCACTCATTAAAATGCCCAAAAATGAGTAACCGGGTAACCAGTTAATTCATGCTTTCATACGCTACGCAAATAATTCATCACCTACCTTGCCTTTTCCCAACTACCTACATTGGGGTCGGTTTGGCTTCCGTCTAACCGAATGCAGCTATACATATACATAATACTAGTATTTTACATGGAGTGTCTACTTATCTGACCTCCAAAATTCAGTTACTAGGTAACATGATAACCAAAATGATTGGAATTTTCTAAGAATTGCCTTTACCTTTTAAATTTTTTGACCCATGATATTATTACAATTCTTTTTGAACCGTTCATTAAAGGTTTCAATTTCATGATTAAGTACAGTCAGACAATCGTGTAGATGGCTATCTTTCGGGATAGGATCGAAAACATAGCCTACGTCTTAGTTTGGTTGGCATGCGCAATGCGATCCTTATTTAGCGAGCAACAGCTTATGATATGGCAAACGGAAACCATTCAAACACTGTATAGGGAATAAGCTTTTCTATTGATGATAGATAATATATAATAGCTATAGATTTGTAATTATTATTCGTATTGTTGTTGGCACAGTGAAGTTAGGTGCTAGCTGCACCCATGATTCCGCGGGAAATCGGAAGCCAACAATGGAACATCATCTTTGGTGACAAAAACTTTTTTGAAAAGCTTTTTGTGACAGAGGGAGTAATGTGTCGGTTGCCCCGTTCGTTTCTCCTAAGATATGTACAGTACCTACAGTCACCAAAGGAGATAGACTAAGTAACCAGGATCGTCGGATGTAGTGCAAGTTTAGTAAGAAACCGATGGATGTTTTCGAATAATATAAAACAAACAGTTAATTTATCAAATTAAATTTCATTAGAAAACATCCATCGGTTTCTTACTAAACTTCAACTATATCTAACAACCCTGGATACTTATCTCTTTTGGTTACCGTACTGTATTTTTTTAGTTTGACACTGAATTTTAAACACATTCTCTAGACGCGTGCTTAAAGTCATTTCATTTTGAATTGCAAACTAGCATTGAACAATTCCCATTCAGCTTTCAATGTTTACTATGCTAAAATTGTAATTAAACAAGAACAATAAAATTAATATAGGCATGTAGTTACAAGGTTACAAACCTTGACAGTAAAAACGCGAACGCTATCGAATTCGTAAGGAAATTGACGTGACACGCGAGCGAGCACGTTCGTGTCCGATTCGATATAAAATAACATTATTCTCATACATTTCCTTGCTAATTTCCGCAACATTGCAATTTGTAATGTGTTTAACAGGTGGCAAAGGCTTACATTGAACTGTTGATAGATTTGACGGCCTTTTTTGTTAGAAAAGTGAACGCGAGGCTAACTCTGAATTTATTTAACGGTTCGGGTATTTAAAAGTTTTGTGTTTGATTTTATGTTCTGTGTTTTGTTTGATTTTTAGGGGCTTGTAGCTAAGTATTAACAGCCGTACGGGTTGATCGATCAGGTTAAGCTAAGCTTGTCGCGGTTGGTCCGTGGATGGGTGACCATCTTTACATACCAATTAACCACCAATGGTCCCGGCTGTCATTCGTGGATCTTTGACAGTCGTTACGGGACGTCAGAAGTCTTACCAAGGGGTATCATATTACCTACCGAGTAATTGGATTGTGGAGGTCAGATAGGCAGTCGCTCTATTTAAAATACTGGTATTCAGCTACATCCGAATAGACCGGAAGCTGACCCCAACATTTTTGGGAAAAGGCTAGGCAGATGATGGTGTTTTGTTTGATTTTATATTCTTCTGTGTGGATAAAAATTAGGATGAGTCAGTAGAGAATGCTTCGCGGGGTTCTCATACATTTCGCAAAATTGCAATTTGTAACGTGTATAATACTTATGTGGCATAGAACGTTGATAGATTTGACGGCCTTTTTGTTAGGAGTAAGTGAACGCGAGGCTTAACAGTTTTATTTAACGGTACTTACTGGTATTTGAAAAGTATAGTGTTGTGTTTGATTTCATGTTCCATTGCCTTTAATCCTTACACATCCGTCAGGGTACCTAGTGAAGTCGGTAGACTGGAATGATATGAAGTGATAGGGCAGAACAGTATGTTTTCGGCTCACGCATAATATATAGGTACTTTTGATTGTACTACGATAGATGAATTTTAGGGTGAATTAAGTACACCATTCACGGTCAAATTAGAATGCCGGAAAACCACAAAAATTTAACATGAGCGTCGAATCATGAAGTAACACTTTGGTGTTACGCAAAACCACGGAATCGGCTCAAATCAACATAGACCATTAAAATAAGCTACACGCCCTCCTCGCCCTTGTTTTATCTGGGACAGTAGGTTCCAACTGTAATGTCTCGGATAAAATAACTTTCTGACAGGTCCGCTTTAAAATCACAGGAACCAGTCATGAATGTATTAATAACAATGCACACGCCATTTTCTTTCATCCATTATAGAGCGAGGCATAACTGTTTGCGATTTGCATGAATTATGTCATTGAATGGAATAACTATAGGCATACCAATATAAGAGTCTTATAGATATAAATATCTAAATCTATGACTGTGTATGACCAATAATTTAACTATCTGCCAAACGGGATGATAATGAGAATATCCTTGCTATATTTAATCAGTTTTTTTTTCAGTGCTGAACTGGATAATAGATACATGTTGTTTGCTGTTTACTAGCTTCTTCATCCGCGTGAAATTTCTCGTTTTAACATAAAATAATATATCCAATAACATTCGGCAACACTGCATGCATCCCATTACTGAAAAAAAAATCGGAATTAGATCAGAAGTTCCGAAGATTTATACCCCCTGGAATAGAATAGAAGATAACTCCTACATACAAACTCATGAATACCCTCTTTATAATATTATAATAGATATCGCTGTACATATTTCACCTCAGTGCCTGCATTATATTTTAATTGTTCTAAAGACTACGTTTATTGAAACCGTAAATGCTAACGGAAGACGATAATGAACGATAAGGATCTACGCTTTTACTGCTAAGCAACGCTTTAATTTTAACCGAATGATTAGCATCAACAGATCGTTAAGCACGCTATTACATAATACATTTGTCTAACAGTGATACTGACAGATTATAAGATAATACTATAATGTTCCTTTGTAACAACGAAGGACAGACACGATATGCTCGAAAATATGGTGACCAGTGACTCCAGGGGCTAAGTACTCTCTAAGTCCGTCAACGAAGAATTGGATCCATCCAAAAGTACTTAGATACTTCGGAGGGAACCGTACTCCCAGCTAATTAACTTTTTCGGACGGGCAAAAACATAGGAAGTAAGAACAACTGTCAAATGTCACTAACATTTGACAGTTGTTCTTACTTCCTATGTTTTATGCAATTCTCGTTTAAGAAAAATGTTCATAGTCTGATCTCAGTCTCAATCTGTCAAAAGTATATCTTACCTCTAATTTCCCTACATTTTTGACAGCCTTGTGGCTGAGATGAGATTGCGACCTAGATTTTGAACGTTTTTAATTACGGGAATTCGCCTTCTGATGTCCAGGTGATGTTAGGTGATAGAGAGATAACCCCCATCCATAACTTCGTCCCAAACTACGAATTTTGTGCTTAGATAGTAGACCTACAGGATTACACTGTCACTCACTACGTTTTTCTGTAAAAGTTAACATTACCTACCTAAGCTAACGATATCTATTGAGGTATATTTAAATCCTTGTAGGTATGCTCAAAAATTCTAATATTGAACTCAATATAATATTATCCTTAATTAATTAAGCTATCTATGTTGAAGTTTTGAATAATCAACAGTAATTATAATTAATTATGTCAGATATTCTTAAAGATCAAGAACATTGTACTCCATTTCCCAAGACTAACATTTAAGGGCGAGACTGCACTGCTTAAGCGATAGCGGTAAGTACGCAAACGCTAAATGAAGTGCTCTTTAAGCAATATTTACAGTTTCCTAATAAAACTAAGCAGAAACAATTGAATATCAACAAAAGCACACGATTCGCGAACAATGACTTATGATCTTACCTTTTCAATCTACCACGCAGAAAATCTAGCGTGAGTGCTAGTTTGTAAGTACATACAAGCTAGCTAAGGAATTCACACCGCACACCATCTAAAATATTTTAATGTCGCCTTCAGATCGCTCTATAAACGTGCTCTTAACTCAGACCGGGATCTATAAACATTACTTAGCACGTGCTTTGATTTAGGCGGATCACACACTAAGTGCAACACGCCACGCAAAGGGGTGCAGCAAACGCAGCCCTATTTCCTGTGTGGAAGCGCGTTTTTATTGATTTTTTATGTCAAAAATCATCTGTGACCCGTCGCGTGGTACGTTGTAGTGTGTAATCCGCTTTGTTCCCTCTCCATCTTGCACCAGTAGTTTGACAGTTGTGCGACAGCAACCCACGAAATGCTTAGCCAAAGTACGTGCTAAGTAACATTTATAGATCTTGGCCTTAAACGGCCTGGCAGGAAGATATGTGCTGGTAATTTTTCTCTTAATTTCCCATCTCCAAGTTATTCCTCCAAGATACAGTTAATGATACCATCGCGTGCCGCGATTTTTAAATAAAGTTTTGCTCCAGAACTCTCGTGATTGGATGGTACCGTGTTATTAAGATAACTCATGATTGCGGGTAATTGCTGCCTATGAGACGGTGATCTAAACGAAGTCACGTTCGATCTGGTCATCGAACCTAACTTACCGAGTACATACTATAGAGATTAGAACTAGAACTAGAATTTTAATTTTGCGCCTTTAAATTCGTGTATGGTATGCGAAACTTCGCAATTTCGTAACTAACGCTTACAACACATAACTACAGAATAGTTTATGTCAACATTCTAAGTAACAAATCCATATTCTCTGTACGTAGCTGTTTAAACTAAGTGCCTTTCCACACAAACGTACAGGTTTCCTTACAAGTGGCTTTGAGGCGGTTCATTACCCTAATGTTTAGAGAAACCGTCTAAGTACGAACGTGTAGATTTTGTAACCATTTAAACGCCGCACGTAGTTTAGGTATACGTGTGTGAAAATGCTATATAATGACAGAAAGTAAAATCTTCAATCTTTTATAAAATATACAATTCAAAGTCCTGAGTGATTGATATTTCAAAGCACAGCCTAAACTGCTGGTCCGAGAGACATGAAATTTGGAGGGTGTGTTCTTTGTGAAGAGTAGATATCCACTAAGAAAGGGTTTTTCGTAGATCCACCCCTAAGAACGTGAATGGGGAGAGCGTGGAATTTCACGCGGACGAAGTCGCGGGCAGAAGCTAGTCTTAAATAAAAAACGGTTTGGGACACATAAGATCACGCCGTGCTTCCCCGACTGGTTGGAAAGAGGTGTATTATAGAAGAAACTTACATCTATACAGCGTAAGAGCTCTTGCTTGTAGCGCTCGGCTGCTATAATAACGCTTGCTAACAGATATGGTCATCGTGTGCACGGGATTTTATTTTCAAATTGGGCAGATATCAGTTCCCTCGATGATACCTATAGTAGATCCATCTTTTGCCAGTGATGTTAATTATGCCAGTAACATTATGTTTTGTGTTTTAATAGGGGGCGAACCTGCCACCAACGAGGAACAAATCCACATCCGGGCTGCTGCTGACTTTCAGATACAAAAATTCAATAACACTGTCCAACCTGGGATAACAACCCAGAACCACACGCTCAGTAGCACTTGCGACCACGAGACCAAGGAGGCAGTCGAGGACACAAGTAGTTAATATTACAATGTAGGTAACCACAGTACCTAAGTTGAAGTTAGTATAGCTCATCGACATTTAGATAGACATTGGCCCCGATTCTGTTGTTCACAAACTAAATTAAATTTAAGTTCAGTGCATCTTTTTCTTTCTATTTCATTACGAAAAGGACAGAAGATAAATATTAGTTTAGTCCTGTCAAATTAGATAATCCATAGACAAGTTTAGACATGATTAAAAAAATGACTACTAAAAATACGTCAATTTAAGTCAGGCGCCGACTAATTTGACAGGAATAAACTAATATTTATCTTCTGTCCTTTTCATAATGAAATAGAAAGAAAAAGATGCACAGAATCGGGGCCATTATCATACAGCGGATTAATCGCGTAACTACTCTCAGTAACAATGGCTTTCATTTTGACAGTTCAACAACATTCATTGCGTTATTTACGTAGATATGCAGACAAATTTTTCGAACGAAGCGATGGATTAGCAATATCGTTCATAATTATTGAGATTGTGATTGTTAGTGTGTTCCGCAATTAGGGTGCAGACGTATGAATTACAGTGACGATAACGCTATACGAAGCTGAAAATTTTATATATGTACTTATAATTAAATGAGCCATTTTAACGGCCTTGTACTGTACATACACATAACATAACATACATTGCAAACAAAACAGTGGCCTGTTTACCTAAATAGCATTACTCTCCTGGGAGTAGTAAGTAACAAACAATTCGTGCGCGAGCGCATACTGTCACGTACGGGGATCGCAATAACCTCACGTTCAACACCCACTCGCAAATAGCAGACCTTTCCGCTTTCTTGGGCACACTCGTCGCTTTTTAAATGAACTGTTAAGTTACAGGGAAGTCGTCATGTTTAGTCGTTTTTATAGAGCTTCATGGGCTACTGAGATTTTGCTACCATGAGCTTCTCAGATTTTGAAAGGAAGAAGTCGCAATAAGAGCTACATAACTATGTGGCGGCATCTACATCACCAAAAGCTACCGTCACCCAAAATCATACATCACGCAAGCAGAGTTTACCGCGCAACTAGCAAATGTACCACGTCCCGAAATCAATCGCCGGGCACATCATACACAACACCCATCAGGTCGGAGGATCCTCCCTTTTCTATGGAGGATGAATGAAATTTACACCCTGTTCCTCATACCTCTATACTGGTGACCCCGAGTATGAACGTCAGCGCGCCTTAGTGTAACTACTTCAGCGTGACGTCACACAGCCAGCCAGTACTCACGGCTCCAACGTGTTGCCTGAACACCAGCCTGAATTATTTTGAGAAATAATTTTAAGGAAGTGTCACAACAGTGGAATATTAGAGGTCAATGTAGAATGCTTAGTTCATGTTCATAATTATGGTCTGAATGTAATCAGTGAGACATTCGATTTGGAATGTTTGATATTGGGTCATTGCCATAACTGACGATATTGAGATGGATGACACAATGTCACCTACGAGTATCGATTGATACAGTTATATCGTTCAATCAAAGATTACATAACAATATAAGTAACCCTGTATCAGTGACATGTTTAGACTAGAAATATCCTATTTAATCGTCTTAATATACCTATACATTTAAGGCGATGTTGCGGTTACTGCCTGTGTTAAACTAGGCAGACCGGGAAAGGAGTGAATGTGCTCTACAGCTCCTCTCACTCCTTTAGAGAAGGAGGTCGATACTCCTTACTCATATTTCCGTTTAGTTTCGATGTCTTTATTTACCTTCTAAAATATAAGTGGCTCAAACTTATTTACAAAACTTCTGTAGGTATTTGGGTATACATAATAATGGTTTCTGTGTTCGCAAGCTTAGGCTTATATTCCATGACTTATTTTTTAAGCCCCTAAGGCTAGGCGCGCACTGCTATGCGGCTTTTAACAAAAAATGGCTAACGCTAATGTAATTTTTCAAGCGATTATTTAGTGCACGGACAGCAGTGCGCGGACTCTAATCGGTATTCTTCACACATTGGCGATATTTTTCCGCAACGATAATATTTCGTGGTGCGAATTTAACCTAATATTGAGCTCAAGATTAAATCAAGTCAATAAATTGTACATGTGTTGACTTGGGAGTTATAAGTGTATTAAATCAAACCAACACCTGCATATCTATTCACAACCATTCGACAAGTCGTAGTATCGATAATGACGCATTTTCAATTACTTATTTGCTTTTCCCCCGATAGAAAATAGCTGTAGGAAGAATGGCGGTCATCTGATAACATTTTCGGGTTTTGCGTTTAGCAACAGCCTTTATGATGACTCCTTCGATAACATTGATTCATGTACGATTCGACACAGAAGCGTATCGAACAGTTATGAATAGCTATGGTGAAGAGTAAAAATATTCTTTAATGGACGAGGACGGACCGAATTAACTTATCATTAAAAAAATTAGCCTGACGCAAAAACAAAAAGCAGTGTAAAAACACATAATTCTCGTGTAAACACATCAGAACACATAATACAGGCATGGTTGCTTATAAAAAGATAATCTGACCTTGGTCGTTATCGCGCGAATGATCTCTTTCGCACGCTGCGTCTTTCCTTCTTAGTTCATTCACATTTTCACGAACGCTTTGCTTGAACTTTTGACCTACGACGTTTTAAATGTTCAACCATTTAGTTTAGTATCTATTGTTCACTTTTACCCAGAGCTGTTAAATAATTTCGATTAATAAATAAAGTTGTATAATTGTGGCAACAAAAACCAGGAGCCCGTTTTAGGAAGAGGCAGCAATAAACATGTTATCATTAAACAAGACTCGGTGTTAGTTAAATTGTTTGTTGAAATATCGTTAGAGGATTTTTATGAACAACTTCCTCTTATTAGCATAGTTTATGTTTTATCTTTCAAGTTAGAATGTTTTAATGAGGTAATAAAACCTCGGAAGGTGTCGAAGTTTCTTTTACAACTACGGTACATAATTAATTATTACGAACTATAAAATTTTAATATTCGCTGCTGATCTGCATTCGCGATTTTTTTGTAAACAAATATGACTGTATGGAAAAATAACTTTAAATCCTACACAATAAAGTTAAGTTTACGCTAAAACTTCAAACATTTTCATTTAGTCCTAGTCACTCTAACATCAACTTAATTCCCATTATTAAAATCAACTTAATTCCCATTAGTAAAGTTGATATTTGTTTGACTTGAAATAATATTAATTTGAAACGTAAGTTTGAATAGACTTTAGCAACAAACACAAAACATTACATCACGCCTGTATTTCCTGAATAGTTAGGCAGAGGTGTACCTATAGTACACCCTTTTTGCCAGTTATGTTTAAGTCCCATGTAATAAGGCCTAAAGGGCGAGTCTATTGCCATCAATCAAGCACCAATACAGACTCAACAAAATGAGTAAAATATAGGCAGTTTGTTAAAGAGAACCTTTTTCAAAAGTAGACCATGAAACCAATATTAGTTGCCAGCTAGAAAACAATAATACTGACTATACCTAAAGACGATTGCTAACTTTAACGATGAAACACCTAATCCCGATATTCCATCGACTAGTATCATAGAAGCAGCGCATTCAACCACCGATATCGCAGCCCCACTAAATACTATTAAAGGATAAGACCCATTACCCGCTTACGACGTGAAATCGAAGCGCCTCCTTCACTAAGTACCGACACAGCGACTGCGACAGTGCGACTTACGTGTGCTTATTGTTAAGCGATGCACGACAAATCGCCGGACAGCACCATTGGACACGCGGTTTACCGGATCGGCGCAAGTTAGGAGCGGAACGGTTTTGCAATTGGTGATATTGATAAAACTGTTATGGTTGGATTGGAATACGTGCTCTGGATGGATATTACGTTTAAATCTTAGGATTTTGTAATAGGAGATGAAAATGTGGAAAGCTTAGTTGGGAACTAGACAAATTCTATTAGAATAAGGAGGTTCACAGCGACCAGATAAAAGAAAATCAAAATATGTATAGTGCTGAAATCTTCGTGAGCGGAAACCACAAAAGAGAAATCGCTAAAATAACCACCATCTTTTGCCAAAATTGAGACCAAATTACATATAAAAGGAAGTATGATTCGTTTTGAGCTCCTCGTAAGTTTTTGTCAGACAAAAATACTATAGCATTAAATATTCATTATAAACCGATTAAAGATATAAAAAAACAATGTAATGGATATCGTAGAACTAAAAAACAGCAAGAGGCCTTAAAGTCGGTAGGATTAAAGGTGAAACGGTCGAAACATAAATTTTCTTATGAAGGCTTGACAAATAAGTGCCTGAGGATATTATCAAAGTAAGTCATAATTAATATTATTTAAACACGATACTTGTTATAACGACTATAAAATGTGAAATAACATTATCAGGTTTGATATGCATGGACACACATTTGACTGGAGGCCCCTCGCAAGACAGGTTAGCCCAAGATTTTCTACTGTAGATTCTAAGTAAGGTCATCGAAGTATCAACGGAAATCACAACACACACATTACGTTACACAGATTACGTTACGTGTTAAAAATTTAAACAAAATATGGAACATGAGCAAAAAGAAGAGACTTGTGGTATATAGAGGCCCCGGGCTGTTAGTTTGATAAAAATATGTTGATGATGAAACTGTACGCGTTGACGATTTAATTTTATATCTATGTATAATAAAGAGAAAAGTTTTAATTTTTTCATATGTATGTTTATTTGTTAAGCTTTCACGGCTAAAACGACTCAACGGATTTAGATGAAATTTGGTACATGGATAGGCCATAAACCGGGCTAGGACATCGGTTACTTTTATCCCGATATTTACACGGGATCGAGACTTATGCGGGTCAAACCGCTGAGCGCAGCTAGTTTTTGATAGCCATCATTTCAACTAGTTTCAACCCCATTTCCTTCAAAGCTATGTTAACTCGTACATTGCATGGATACAGCTATCGTCAACAACTTGTTACTTTTAACACTTCCTGGCACTAATACCTTAACGGTGTCAAAGTGGTGACAAGACAAGTGAACGCCCAGTTAGTTTCCATCGTATAATAAAGCGAAAACGACCCAAAGAACATTGTCCATTGAAAGCCACGCCACGTTACAACTGCGGAGTCAGTTACACTTGCAAAGTGACTGAGATCTGCTAGTGCATACAGATCGTCTATTGCAACTTATTGAGGTTTCAGATTAGGTGTTAGGTAATGGTTAAAAATACTACAGGATTACGTGGTTGTCATACCAAGCAACTTGTTAACAGATTTGTGCCTTTATAGTTGGTGCTTGGCAATGCTAAAAAAAATCGAAAAATGCCAAGTGGACCTTTGGCAAGTGGTTGGTATAAGTATAACCACCCATTTGCTCAATTGTTGTTGCTAACGAATGTTAGATAGGCACCCAATCATTATTTATTTATTTATCCTCATACTGAAACGTCATTCAACAATTTTCACAAAATTTCAGAAAGACGTTTTTCATCTGCGGCTTTCCGTTCATCCTTATTATATGATAATTATATTATATACTAGCTGACCCAGCAAACGTCGTTTTGCAAAAAAAAAAATAGATAGTAGCCGATTCTCAGACCTACTGAATATGCACACAAAATTTCATACAAATCGGTCCAGCCGTTTCGGAGGAGTATGGTAACTAACACTGTGACACGAGAATTTTATATATTAGATTATATCCTCTCTCCTTAAACATCATCATTTATATAGCATATATATAAATTAGTTTATGCTATTTGTATGTATGTACTAGCTGCGCCCCGCGGTTTCACCCGCGTAAGTTTTGATCCCGTGGGAATATCGGGATAAAAAGTATCCTATGTGTTATTCTGATGTATAAACTATATTACTGTAAAGTTTCATCAAAATCCATTCCGTAGTTTTTGCGTGAAAGAGTAACAAACATCCATCCTCACAAACTTTCGCATTTATAATATTAGTAGGAAGTAGGATAGGAAGGAAGTAGGATAGGAAGGAAGTAGGATAGGATGTATGCATATGTTGTATATGTAAATTGTACACTACAGACTACCTGTAGTATTGTATCTCCTTCTTCTTTTAACTCCATCCAAAGGTTGTCATTAAAAAATCTCTTTAAGCGATAAAACCGCCCACAATGGGCGGTTTTATCGCTTAAAGAGATTTTCACCCTATGTAAAATGTCTACTATCTGCAATTCATATCGTGTACATAATAAAGACTATTCTGTATTATTCTAACTATTCATCTACATCTTTACAGAGATGACGTTTTCATTCGGTGTTATTATAGGCTTAGGTTTGTGCTACTTTAGAATACAGTTGGATTCCGTGTTCCATAAGTTTCTTACGTTGAAGCAGTATCACTGCTAACTTTGTACAGGTGCCGAGTGATTTAGCACTTCTCCAAAGAAAGTGGTGACGTGTGAGGTGGTCAGCTGCAAGTCTTATTGTAAACGTTGGATAGTAGATAAGTAGACCATTTGTTTTGCCGAATGCAGAATAAAAAGAAGTTTGAAAGCGATCTGATTTCTCGATGAGCGACTGAATGTTTTTATAGAAAACCTAGTATAATAAAAGTATTATTAAACAGGTGGCAGGGACAATCGACGCACAACCTGCCACGAAGGATTTACAGTACATGAGTCTGAACCCCGTTGAAATTTTTCGTCGGTTATTAAAATAATAATAACTTTGCCATACATTTTCACCGCGTTGGTATTGCAGTTTTCTATGAAACGGCAGATTTTTTTTTTGTTTTAAACCGGTGAAAAATTTCTACTTTCGTCTTGAATCATGCGCTGAATTCATGGTTCCATTTTGAACGTTGATGTCCCATGCCAGGTTGTATTGTTTAAATTTACTGTGAAAACTACTAAAATTGGCATCATAACAGTAATTACTTATAAATCGATTTTCTCTACGAGACGCAAACTATTAACGCTGCGAGAAATATATAGTCATCTATCTATACGATTGTTTTCTAGGAATTACGAAATAGGTCTTGAAGAAAATCTAGTGAATTTCGTCATTATTTATTAAAACTCCAATTAAACATGTTTATCATGCCTTCTCAGTAGCAGGGCGGGGCAGTATACATGCAAGACTTGTTATGTTTATTATTATACTAGCTGCGCCCCGCGATTTCACCCGCGTAAGTTTCGATCCCGTGGAAATATCGGGATAAAAAATCCTATGTGTTAATCTTGGTTATAAAGTATCTGTGTGCCAAATTTCATCCAAATCCGTTCAGTAGTTTTTGCGTGAAAGAGTAACAAACATCCATCCATCCATCCATCCTCACAAACTGTCGCATTTATAATATTACTAGCTGACCCCGGAAACGTCGATTTGCAAAAAAAAAAAATAGATAGTAACCGATTCTCAGACCTACCCGATATGCACACAAAATTTCATACAAATCGGTCCAGCCGTTTCGGAGGATTATGGTAACTAAGATTATAGTAGGATAGGATAGTAGGAAGTAAGATAGTAGGATTTATAATATTGGTAGGATTATTACTAGACAAGCAGGGAAGAGTGGAAAGCTATGGGGACATTTGCCGAACAGTGGGACAATACAGGTAAAAAAAATATTACTGAACAGTTTAGGATCACGATAGCATGTACCTAAGAATAGTAAGTAAATTGTAAAAGAAAATGTTGAATTTGAACATACTTTCAAACAGCTAAAAAAAAACTATGTTCTTTTTCTACCACGACCCACTTTTCCTAGTTCATCGAGCTCTAAAAATGAAGCGCTTCTGTTAGCCGGATTAATTGACTGCAACTGATTGGCGGTAATCGTCTAGATAGCCACATAATTCGGGTTAAATATACAATTATCGACACGATAATTTTGTTATGAAGAATAGTAAATACAAAATAATTGCATAAAATAATGCTTAGTAATATTTACAAGTTAATTGGCGTGCATTTTGGTGTTGGTGGATTTTTTTATATTTTCGAACCAACCGAAAGTGTTTAGGTAGTGGTGACATATGGGGCAACTTAACATAAACATTCCTTAGCCTATATTGTACCACTGCAAAATCAAACTCATAGCGTTTATTTCAATGGAACCAATTACAGGCACTTTTGAATTATCAAGGAGTCGCTCAGTCAGAAAGATGAATCTAGTTGCTCATCCCAAAGCGTAGTAGGTTCCTAAGGAGAACAACGGGCAAGAAACTCCACTGATGATCAAAATATTGTTACAAAATATTGGTTACATAATTCATGTCGAAATGAATGTGAAAATGTGAGAACGTTGTACAAAGACAAGTGACCCTAATAAAAAAAAAAAAACTGTTCCAAAATTAAAATTGCTGGGCAAAGGCCTCTCCCACAAGTTCTTCCATAAAATATTTTAAATTCGCAAATCGATCTCAATATTAAAAGTAGGTAGTACCTACTGTATCAATATTGTAACACCTATGTAATGTATATTGTATCCCAAAATGTTAACCTACTTTTGTTTTTCAAATAAACAAACCTATAAACTAGGTCTGGGTTGAATCGAAAATATGTTTATACCCATTGCTTCATTGGTTCAATCTGAATTTTAAACAAATAGACAAGTGTTTTATTTAACTGACAGACACTTTTCGCATTCAGTTGGAGTCGTGAAGTTTCTTGTCAGCGCTTCATAGAAAACGACCAATCGGAACCGTACACCTAAGCTTCTGACGTTTCATAAGTCATGTCATGTAGGTGTCAACTCAGCCTATCGCAGTCCACTGCTGGACATGGGCCAGGCTGCGCCACAACACCCTGTCCTCCACCTTCCTCATCCAGTCTGCTCCAGCCACTTTCTTTAGGTCGTCCGTCCATCTAGCTGGGGGGCGTCCTACACTACACTTGCCGATACTCGGTCTCCACTCAAGGACTCGTCTGCTCCATCGGCCATCGGTCCTTCGACAAACATGGCCAGCCCACTGCCACTTCAGTTTGTTTACTCTGCGACCTATGTCGATGATGATGATGATGATTAATGATTTATTCACTAAAAATTTCTTAACGCTAGGTACATTGCCCCACAAAACACCGGTAACTCCGGTAACACACCGGTGTAACACCGGTTCTTTTCCGGACAATTTCATTCCTGATTTTATCCTTCAGAGACTCCGAAGCATAGCTCGCTCACGCATTGCCAGCGTGGCGCGCGGAAAAACAAAACCAGCGCGCCATTTTCCATAAAAGTTAATAACAATACAAGTCTGTTTTTTTCCTCGCAAGTGTGTTGAAAAACGTCGCATAAAACGCGTGTGCATTGATCGTTACACACTTGGCTTCCTACCTCAGGTGCAATGATCAACATAGCACACATGTATCATACAAGAAGAAAGAAATAGAAAAATACGTACAAAAGTGATGCTTATTTCTGAAGAAATCTCTTCCAGCATGTCTTTCATATTGTTTAATGTTCTAATTTTTCCATTTATGTACATTTCTTCACAATATTTTGCTGCATAATATTACCATGAGGTCAGAAGTTGGTGCTCACGTTTTCAAGTTCATTAAAGAGGTCAGTGACTTGTTTTTTAAATATCTGACTCACTCTCATTGTTCTCGAGAATATTGATCTTAGCGTAGCTTGAGTGTATCAGAAAATAATAGGAGATACATACTTATCTATACTTATATTATATGATTATATGTAGGTTAATAACTTAATCTGTGGAACGACGCGTATTATAGCAGTGATTTATGATTACTAGATATCCATCAATATATTTTCATTATAATAGCAGCATCATTAAAAGCATCTTGGTGTGTCAAATAAAACAACTTTTAATATCAAACGATTAAAGTAATTTTCCTTTAATTTGTACAAATAACTTGGGAGAAACATCTGACTCTACATGTCACCATCTTATCCGATCTCGGATCAGACACTTCCTGTGTCATTCATTATGTTATACTCAAAAGTCGCATAAGTCTAAGAATAATCCGTTATTTCCTGTCTATCTGTCGTGTGTATAGACTTTGAATATTATTTAATTCTATGAAAGCAAAGCTGGGATGGCCAGAGGACTTTATGTCGACGACGTACTTTAGCTGTATAGGTTAACACAGATTTAAAAACTACATACACATAGACACGGTCAGGGAAATTATTTGTTTATCAAATTCATACACTACGTCAATTTTTCGTGATATAGCCATGTTGCAGCCATATCATACAGCTGTCAAAGAATAAAAGTTGTGATTTGAACATATGGACAATTTAAGATAGTTGTTAATTTGATAACAATGAATTTTTAGCAAACAATGAGGTATACATTAATATAAAACTTATTAGATATATAGCAGTAATAAGGTGATGGAAGCAAAACAAAAAGTAGATGTAGCTATATAGATAGAGATGATTAATGTAGTTTTCAGAGAGAAGCTACTGGCAATAGCAAATGTTTAATTCGGCCTAAGCTACGTATAGCAGCGCTGAATGAAGAGGTTAGTGCCACTTAAATACTTATGAAGCTGGCTAATTCAGGCTAAGCCTAATGATGATGAAATCCACTTATTTTGTATTAGGAAGACCGAACTGAATGTACTGTATGACATCATAATTTCAGCCACATGGCAAGTTAATGAACGCTAAATGTAACGCTCTTAACATAACACAACAGTTGTAATGTTAGTACAAAAAGCTTGTATTATACCAACAGTCGAAACTGTGACACGATTCCAATGTGGTAAGAAAACATGCTATTTTGAATTCTAAAGTATAGAAACAGCGTTGATAATTGGCTGCTAGAAGCTGATAAGGCATTGTCAGTATTTACCCATGCAAGTAAATTGTGTGTCCATAGTGTATGTTGTGTAAGTTGTAGTGAAGCAAAAGCTAGTGATTGGATAGGAATGGGTCACTGAGTGTAGTTACTTGTAGTGTAGTTACTAGTTAGTCACTGAGGTGTTACCAGGGTGACTAACTTATGTGAATGGACAGAGGAGCATTACTCGTAATTTTATGAACGTTCAGTCTGATCTCAGTCTCAATTTGTCAAAAATACCTCTAATTTCCCTTCATTTTTGACAAGTTTTTGATATTTGTTTGTCGCCGAGATGAGGTTGCGACCAGATTTTGAACATTTTAAATTACGAGAATTGAGGCCGTTTTACAAGTAACCTGAAGGCCAATCCTTCAGGTTACCTGTAAAACGGCCTCAATTTGAAAACTTTAAATAGGCTCCGGTTTATTATTACGTCTTCCTCTACTTCGGAACTTTCTTACTTTTATTTTCCCCCAACGTGTTCTTTTTTATGTTTGTGTTCTTTTTTGCTTCATGATTACCGCAAATAAACGTTATTTTCCTTATTTATTTATTTTCTATTTATATCTGATTTGCCATTCCGTTACAGCTTTAGAAGTAGATGAAGACAATATAAACGCTAGGATGTCGACATAGTTGAGACAGCTGGTGCCCTGTGGGTTAGAGACACACGACCGTGACAAATAAAGGAGCCTGGGGAGCCTATGCATCAAAGGACGCGCTGATTCACGAAGACTCCGAAGTGTAATAGTTATGTTTTGCTTAATTAAATTTATTTTGCAATAATTCGTTTTAGTTTATGAAGGTCAGTAAATAAAAGCATATTATTAAACTGTTTGTAATTAACTACAAATAATTCAATACTGCACACCAGTAAAGGCCGTCTATTTAACTTCCGCAAAAGTTCCTTGACAGTCAATTTCGATTGCATCAATATTATCAAATTAGAAAAGGTGAAATTGGTCCCTGGTCGCAGTTTCGAAGTGGAACGAGTTGCCCCCTAACCAAATTAGAAAGATGGAATTGGTCTCTGGTCCCAATTTCGAAGTGGGACGAGTTGCCCCCTTTTTTTTTTTTTTTTTTTTGTGGATGGGAAATCATCCAATGACCCCTCCCGCTCTGGGTGGAGCAGAAGGGAGTGTCAGACTCTTACTGACTAAAACCCACCCGTGTTTCTTCCTTAGCCCTTGCCCCCTAACCCAACAAAATCGCAAACATTCGTGCAGCCAGCTTTATCTATTAACACGTCAAAGAAAACGATATACGTGCTATGAACGGTAGAATGTAAAATCTTCCAGTTTTCATGATATATCGCTTATGTTCACGAGGCGGCGTTCCGCATAACTTCATTGGAAACTCCTCCTGGCATACCACTGAACTTGGCTTCGCAGTACTTCGCACAGATAATTGACAAACTAATTAGTCTGGCGGATGTTTAGACACAACAAAATGTATTAATTTAATTCATTTTCACATTCCTTACTTTCGTCGGGTTTTAATTAAATAAAATGTTTTGGTATGATGCATGTAGCGAGGTTTTATGAGAACGTATTTTCAGTTGGAAAAGCCTGAAAACGTAAGGTTTTCCTTTCAATGTATACTTTAGAATTGTATGCGTAAATCTTATTATAACTGTTTTTTACTTGTAGCGATGGTATCCTATGTATAATAAAACGCAGATGCCTGAATTGCAATTAATTGAACGTGTTGATTTCATCAGATACAATTGAAACATCCGTATTATCTTATGCGCAGTCAAAAATCAGCACACGCCTACTTCAGATAAGAACATAAAACAATTACTTTGTGTTCGAGCCAGTCAGCTAAAAAGTCACGAACAACAAAAGCAACGGACAGCTATTATATGGGAACGGTAACTTGAACGACTCGTTTATTAAAATGTAGGACAGCAGATTAGTTGGCACTCATTATGCCTACGTCAGGTGCTCTGAGAAGATTTGTTTATGTTTCTGTGAAGTCATCTGCGTTGGTTTGAAGAACAGTTATTTAAGTAAGATAGGTGTGTTGAATATATGCAGTTGATACAGTCAGCAAAGGAGATCAAAGAGATAAGTATGCACTATGCAGGATCGTCGAATATATGTAGTTGAAGCTTAGTAAGAAACCGATTGATGTTTTCGAATAAAATTTCATTTAATACTTATGTCCTTTGCTGACTGTACATTGATTAGAGTAATATTACTCTAATGGGAAATTTTAGAAAACTTAGTAGCTTCAAGGATGTATTTTTGCATCATGTCTTTGTGTTTTTAAGTTTTATGTCTAGCTCGAGCTCTCCAATAACAGATTGACATGAGACACAATTTATAAAAAAAAAAAAATATGTTGTTTCTGGTGCAGTTATCATTTGCAAATACAAAATGCATCATAACCTGTGGATTAAGCAGGTGAGAATAATTTGCATAATGACTACGTTCATTGTAGTGATTGTCAGGAGAATAAACATTATTAATATGTGTGTGATTATAATTCACAAGTTTGTCGTTCTCGTTACCAAGTCAATTAATTTTATAAAAAATAATTGGAATACTCACATAAATAATGCAAAGAACATGCAGATATTTATAAATATGTAATTGGACATAACAGTTTTCCTGTACCTACATAACGTTTTTATTGGTTTATTAGTTACGTTTTTATTGGTTTGTTAGTTAGTTAGTTTAAAAAAAATTATTTGCTAAACATGATTTATTGTAGCCTCAGTATTATGAGAACTGTTAGTTACAAGACTAATCTTATTAATAGTGAGGAATTAAATTAAAATTTTCTCAGTCGTGTCGTGGAATGAAACCGTGGTATTATACTCGGAATGGGTTTGAAATAGTTAATTCAGGATGTTCAAGGTGTCCGCAAACACTTGAAGGTTCTTAACTAAGTGCGTCAAAGTTATTTTTAAATATAAACGCAATTTATTCCGTAGCTTTTCAGAAACTTCCGAACATAAAACAACAAAATCAGCATCGTAAGTTCCATGTTTGTCCGGAAGTCTTGACACCAAAATACTGGTAGAGACATTGACTTCACTAGAAATTCTAATTATTATTCAAACGGATGTCTATTTTAAAAAAGAGAAAGAAAATATTTTCAAGGACAGTGTTTTTTTAATCTTTATCCAATGTTTTGTAAGAATGTCCCATTGTCTAAATTTTTCATACATTTCTTCTTCTTAATGTCTTAAGTTTAAACCAACATTTTGGTAGTATCATTTACTGTAATAATTAGGTATTATATAACACATTGTGTACTAAAGTCTATTATTTACGAAACAATAGGAAGTTCTGTCGACAGTTTCATTACAGCGGTGTTTAATTTAGGAGCATGCAAATTGTCTCGAGGATCTACGAGATAGTAAACTTCGCTTTAACATTCTGTTTTGGATTTTGGGTCAAATTGTGATTGGGGTTTCCAATTAGAAACAGTTGATTTAGGGCACACGAATGTATTTGTTTTTGATAAACGCTAGCCCATCAATGAATAGTTTAACTTACTATTCGTTCGTTCGTTGCCAATTTCAAAGCATGATATTAATTATTGGATGCAGTAAGCTTTATTATTGCTGTGGTTATTATACGAGTCTTACATGAAAACTATGTATAACGGAACGTTTTATAAAGAAAACAGAGATAATTCATTGAGTAAAATATAAGACTTACTAAAGACTAAAGCAGAGATATAAGTAGAACAAATATACACATAAAGGAAACTTAGATATACTTATCCGTGGTAGAGACCTGCAGTAGCTTCAGCATGATACTTATGTAATTATACACATAGCATATTATTACACAAATACATACGTACGAGAATCTATTGTGTGATGATCACGAGATGTAAGAAAACAACGGATGTTTGGATGAAGTGGGCGCGATGATTCCACGACTATATTCATGTACAGTGATTGTGGTTGTGACGGCAGAATTAGAGAAGAATTTTAGATCATCATTGTTTGATGAAATTTTGTCGGTTCATCAACCATCAACATTTCGTAAAATAGTTCTAGTGAGCGATCAAAGACCTCAAAATTGCTCTCAATCTCATCAGAGTAGGGACAATTTTGAGGTTTACGTATCTCAACAGAAATAGTTTTCTCAAATTGAAAGAGACTCGGGTTTATACCCCGGAACTGATAACCCTAATTTGCCCAATGGTACTTTTCTTGGCTCTGCAAAGTCACCATTAACGCTTGTGTCCGCTCCATTAATAGGTCAAAGAGCTTTGTCACTTTAATAGGATACGAAAGACTGACATATAAATCGCTTTATCTGCGCTGCTTACACCAGATAAAGAAGAAAGCCCTACAACTGTCGACGCTACGGCAAAACAAAGCATATATTCAATATCAGAACTGTCCATTCTATCAGCCACAAAACCGAATGGAAACAGTAATAGTAAAATTAGATTGTTTCACATGTCATTTGAGTTTTCGCACTGTGCATGGAAACTGCATCTAGGCCGTTTGGCATCCGGAGTGTCGGCGTGAAATCGACTCCGCAAACATATTCGATTCCGATGCAAATCGAGCAATAGTATGCGAGTGAAAATGTCTAGACACGTTTGAATAAATCTTTACGAGCGAAATCATCTGCTATAAATACTTGACGATAAAAACGAGATGATAGGTGTTGATTGAATGGAATTATGGTACATCAAATGGGAAAAAGTATTTTGTTTGAGGCGAAATTTTTATCGCTTTCCTATTTTGATTTTCTTTCAATAAGCTTTATAGTACATTTTAAACTAACTGAATGTTGATCCACGTTATGATAACTCATTTCTATGAATTGTGTTATGATCTTAAATGGTTGAGGAACGATAACAGTGAAGTATGGGCAATATTGTGGTTGTGGGGTACGATTTGACTGATATTTTATCCCGCACCTTTTCAAGTGGCTAGTTTTGTTTAATTTATTTCAATCAGTTTAACTTCAGTTTGCTGTGTGATACGGTTATTTTTGGAAGCTAAGCGTGCAAATCGATCGTTTAACTGTACGATGCCAAGAATTCGACACCATTATGAACAACGCTACTGCTATTACAGCTGTAGCAATGATTGAGGGTGCTCAATCGCAACGTTCCGTGTCTCTGCAGTTAGGATATTCACGAAGAGCTGTTCAAAACTTGTGGAACCAGTACTAGGAGACCGATAGTGTGTCTCGGTGTCGTGGCTCGGGAAGAGTACGTGCTACTACTGCCAGCGAAGGTAAAGACACCAGCACATCAAGCTACCACAGTCTGTCAAATTTATTTAATATATTTTCAACTTTATTGCAAAAATATAAGGTTCAAAGTTGATTGGATAGAAGTAGCGGTGAACGACTTTCTGATCCTTGCACACACGAACGTGATAGGTTTGGTGCTCCCAATGTGATGGTCGGGGGCGGAATCAGCTTACAAGGCAAAACTGAGCTTGTTTTTCTGAACGAGCGTATAGTAACACCACAAAGTTACATCGAATATGTCAGGCCCCATGTGATATCGTTTTCACAACGAGCAGACGACGGCTTCATCCTAATGCAGGATAATGCACGAGCAACCACACAACAGCCCGAGCCGCAACCATGTCTTGCTTAGAGGAAGCCAATATTGAGGTTTTACCATGGCCTGCCAACAGCCTCAACCTAAATCCGATCGTACCTTTGGGACCAGCTGAAACGGCAAGTCAGAGCAGCTCAAGAGGATATACACACTCAGTCACCCAGTGCCAGTTGATTGACCTCCTGGTCCTGAAAAAATGTTGGGAGAATCTCCTCCCAACAATCTTCCTGACGAGAACATCAGACACCTTATTGAGAGCGCATGATCTCTCTTCGAGGTTTCGAGAGTGTGTTTTAAAAGGGGAGGACATACTCATTACTAACCCCATAAAAAGCAACTGTACCTACATTTTGTGATTTTGAGACTGAACTTTAATTTTAATGTTTATGTTTAAATACCCGTAAATATAGCGAAACCTAAAAGCCATGATTATGTCGTTATTTTTTTATTTAATCTTATTAAAATTAATTTTATTTGATCATAAAATAGTTGTTTGATTTATTTTAAACACCCTTAGCATCGTAAACTTCACATGAATTAAATTATGCAGATAAATAGTGGTGGTCCTTATTTTGTTTTGAATAGTATATTATTTAAACTCTAGGATATGATGGAATCGTTAATATCCGATTTCGAAAGGAACAGATTACCATTCGGCTCTTGAAAACAATTTTTTTTTAGTTCTCTATGTTTATTCACCCTAAGATGAAGTGAGGAGTAGGCTTTATATTTGGGAGTTTTTAGAACTACCTATAGAAGACTATAGCGTTTACCTAATTAGTATATTAAGTAGGTACAAGAGGAAATAACTTTTTCTATTACTGGATGATTGATACAGAATGAAAAGTCATAATGTTGCTGTAGCTATACAATAATAATACCTAATGTATCAAAACTTTGAATTTCATGGATCGCAGAGTAATTTAAGTTTTAATTTTATTCTTATAACGTAATTGTTACATTATTGAACCGATTGCTTTGAAAGTAGAATAGTTAAATAACAACTTTTTACAGGTCTCATTTAATTTACTGAACAGTTGCAGAAATGTTAAAAGGCGTTGCAGTTATGTTTAATTTTTTTAGTAACTTACGCAAGACTATTTATAATAGTAGCACAAATCTGAATTTTGGAATTAATTCAAGCTTAAATCAATTTTAGTTTCTACATTGATGAAGGGGAGTAAATTGCGGATGCGTGCGAACTAAAAATCCTCGAACAAAATTACCTACAATCTGTTTGGAAATCTGAAACACCGGTTATTAAACTTAGTGCTATAATTTAACGCAATTAACGCACATAATGATGTATTGCTACTTACACAATAAACAATCCAATATCGAGTATCGATACACTAATCGGTATCCAATTCGGGTGTCGGATGTACAGGCCGATTTAAATCCAATTAGTCAAATTCAAAGCACAGCACTGGTCACTATTTTTAAATATAAAAAAGTTAAAAACTCTTTACGTCAGATTTGAATTTAGAATTCCACCGTATTCCGAGAGCGCGCGTGCGCGTTTGTTCAACGCGAGGGCGTCCACACAACCGTGAGTCTACTTTCGAACTGAGTCTGTTCGCTACTGCGGCCGCTTGAGACTACGGCTGTTGCCTGCCGAGGAATGCCGCACTGCAAGTCGGCTATTTTTCTTCACATGGTAGATAAAACCTGACGGCAAAATAAAATACTGATTTGCCTCCAGCCATAACATTATATCTACCTACAATGAACACGACGACCTTATTAATGACTTGAGGCAGTTTTAAGAATGTATAATTTACTAGCTGCGCCCCGCGGTTTCACCCGCGTAAGTTTTGATCCCGTGGGAATATCGGGATAAAAAGTATCCTATGTGTTATTCTGATGTATGAGCTATATTACTGTAAAGTTTCATCAAAATCCGTTCAGTAGTTTTCGCGTGAAAGAGTAACAAACATCCATACATCCATACATACAAACTTTCGCATTTATAATATTAGTAGGAAGTAGGATGGATGAATGAATTGTAGAGTCTTAACTACTTATAGATTGATTACCACCTTCTTCGTGCCTATTCTTTTGGAACTACAGTTATTTGGAACTTTTGGAAGTAATTAATGACGAAAATCTTAAACGCAATTTACAATCGGTACACATATTGACTCATTGAGTGTAGGTAATGCGTTCTTTCTACATACGGCAAATTAAATTGATAGTTGATATTAATAAATTGAGTGAGATCACTGGTGGCTCAGTGGTAACGGCCGCGACTTACGAGCTCTAGGATGTAGGTTCGAACCCAGGCTCAGGCTCTTTACTTTGTGTAATGTATTTAATCACCACTGCTCTCAAAACGGTGGAGAAAAACATCATGAGGAAACCGACGTGTCCTAGAACCAAAAATTCGAAGACTTGTGATATCTACCAACCCGCACTGGGCCCGCTAGGTAGGATTACGGCTCACTCCCTCTCACCGAGAAGAGGCCTGTGTCCCAGCAGTGGGAACATCATAATCTGATTATATAGTTATATATATCTATATATATAAAAATGAATTGCTGTTCGTTAGTCTCGCTAAAACTCGAGAATGGCTGAACGGATTTATCTTATCTTGGTCTTGAAATGTTTGTGGAGGTCTAGGCAAGGTTTAAAAGGTGAGAAAAAATCGAACAATTCCCCGGAAAAACCCTAAAAACAGCCCTTTTCTATTTCCCATACGAACGTTTTCTAAATAAAATGTAGAGTCAATTGTCTTTTATTTATCGATTGAGGCAGTACGAAGTCTGCCGGGTCAGCTAGTTATATTAATAAATTCATGAAGGCTCGGATGCAATCATTTTCAACATCACGAATTATTTGCCAATTAGTTCACAATTCGAATTCATCATACATGCAAAGAGCTTACAACATAAATGATTAAGTACATAAACAGTTTTTAAACTAGTCTCATTTTGCGCAACCTCACAAAAATAAACCACACGATCAACACAAGAATTTAAGTTCACTGCTCACCATGACTGAGATAAAATTGTAACGCGGTGCAAAATGCGGCGCGAGTGTAGTGTATCTCTAAATAAGGGAGAGATAGCGGGATTTTTTCCTGCTTATACAGGATTGGCGAGCTCCGGCATGCGGTAGTGCCGGTGTCCGGCCACTTGCGATAAGTAGGTGCACCTAGTTGCTCCTTTGCTGCAAGGGTGATTTAGAAATTAAGAGGAAATGCGGGTGGTCTTTTCTCCATAGAAACTTAACTATTTGTATGTCCCTATGTTTTCCTTTTGATAATACGTTATTTTTATAAGCACTAGAACCCAAAAAATGCTCAAAATTGTCGATTTAAACCGCTGTCATCAGAGGCCTAGTGTACAAATTTGAAAACTATTAATGAAAAAAGAAAAGCTTAGGGACACAGTATTAATCCTCCTTATTCAGTTTAAGAAATGTCTTTTAAATTGGTCCAATATTGTAGAAGGAAATAGGCGAGAGCCAAACCTCGAAATTGTGAATTTTTACTTAGGCTTTTTCAAAAGTCTCTCTGACTGTATTTCCTCTTAAGTGCCGTTAGACTAGACTTTTCACACGTCGAACGGTTTTTAACAAGACTTTGAATGTAGGGATTTGTTTTAAGTTACGTGATTTAAAATCTCAGTGTAGCTGAATAATAATCTTGTAAGTTTGTACCATGAACATAAAGAGTTTGTTGGTTAATTTGAGTACGGGAGTAATCGGGGTCTCATTTTTGTCTTTTGCTTTATCAACCAGTGTGGTAGAATGTTGCATTACAAAAGCTTGTAATGCAACATTGCTCCCGAGTGGCCTTGTGAAGGTAAACGAACTGTAATAAAAATATTACAAAGGATAAAAGTATTTTGCACTACAACTTTTTTCTACGGCGTAGCCTCGTAGACCTTGCTAAGATTTTTTAACAGTAAACCCTGTTTAATGACCAAATAAATCATAATTTATTTGGTCATTAAACAGGGTTTTGTCTAATGTTTTAAGTTCGAAGTGACATTTCTAATCTTTCAGTTTTCTTTTTGGAGCAAAATAGTTCAATTTTATCAATGCAATGCACGCAATATCAAACTCGACATTCTCTCTCCTTCATATTAGGTATTGATCATCAAAAGTGTCCATTAGGCTGGTAGAATTGCCACGTATGGCAATGCTGATTCTTAGGCCAAAAAATAGGTTACGTGAAGAGTCGAAATATTATATTAATAACTTAATACTTGTATCCAATACTTTTACCAAAAGCTAGATAACGTCATTTTAATGTGTAGATGACCAACGTAACTGAATCCTCCAAACCAGTTTGGTGTTTCTATTGAAAAGTTCTTCTTTTTTCAAAGCTTATGTAATTGTATTTGTTTAAACTGCAAATAGTGCCTAGTGTGGTGTGGTTTGTTACGTGATGTAGCTATTATTTGTGCAAAGTGAAACACCCAACATTCTCCAAGGTGAAAGACCTCTGATTAGACGGGCATTAGAAGTTTATGCACTGTAACTATACAAAATATTATAAGTAAACAAGATTGGTAATACTTTCTAGTGTTCATGGTTTTGTACCCAAAGGTTGCCAACGGGACCATGTTACTAAGGCTGTTCGTCCGTCCGTCACTGAGGGTAGTTTCGACCGTAGTTATGGGTCTTTATAGCACTGTACTTACTTGTTACTTTCGGACATAAGATTAGTTTAGGCCTGAACCAATAAAGTAAGACAACATGATTTGACAGTTGCCCCTACTCCCAACGTGTTTTGCCCGTGTGTATAATTGAATTTGTCACTTTTTTTGCCGAAACTACTAATTTCGGACGGGCCCGTATCTTCGTTGACAGAATTAGAGAGTAGACCTGCTGGGCTGTTTCTTTTGAATCGTAATAGGTAGACTTCAAATTACAATTTACAGCGTATGTAAGGTCTATTCAAATTTATGTTGGCAATTGATATTACTTATTTCAAGCTGAACAAATATCAACTTTATTATTTCAATGGTAATTAAGTTGATTTCAGAGTGACTAGTTGTAAAAGTTAAAAAAATGTTTAAAATTTTAGCGTAAACTGAACTTTATTGTGTAGGTATTAAAGTTATTTTACCATTAATTCATATTTGTTTACAATTTTGGCAATTAAATCGCCAACACAGATTAGATACTTCTATGGCAGCTATAATAAATAATTAAAATAAAATAAAGTTATAAATTAAAGGGGTCCCCATAGAAGAAACAGGCTTTTTTAACATAATTATGTACCTATGGTGTTACATACTGAACGATGGCACGGGACCCTTCGTGTCGCCGCTTTTTTTTAGCAAATAATATCCACCCTTCTGTCCTGTGGGGAATTGTAATGGTCACGAAGGGACAATTGACGCTTTAACATATCAAAAAAATTTACGAGCATAATTTTGAACTTTTTAATTTTTTCGGTCTGTTTGGACATAGCACCAAACTGTTGTCGTATGAGTCGAATCTCACGTCTAGAAAGACAGTATGACCTTCCGATCGATTGTGTAAAAATCTCACCGTGATAACTTAGGTGAAGTAAGCGTGAAGTGAGCTATCAATAGGGGCAATCCTAGCATTAGGTGGAATGACAGCTCACTTCACTTTAGTTTTAACGGTGAGATTTTTACAGAATAGCACTGCAGATCACAATAACAATGCAAAATAATGTAAGTGAGTACCAGCGAATTCTATGTAAGTTAAATGTAAGTGTATTATACCTAAACATAAACCTTACGGAATAATTTCACTTAGGTATTGAAAGAGAAAAAAACATCAAAATCCGTAAAAAAAATGAAAAAAGGACCCAGCTCTTGAACTCGATTTCGCCTAGTGAAAAGCGATGGATGAGGTCTATGATGGAACGAGCAAGCCCAGTTGATGCCCATTCATTCTTGCTCTTACTTTAAAATTAATTTTGAGTGAGAGCCATAAAAATCTCAGAAAAAAGTGAAAAAGAAGCTGGCGACTTACTTATGCGGTAAGTCAGTTCCATTATAGTTTTTCAGCAATTCGTAGACGTGCAAACAGTACCTACATTAAAAACGTAGCATCCATAAAAGATAAGCGCATAACCGTTGACGCAGCAGTTAATTTATCTTATGGTTGCCGGTTAACGCGTGAAAACCGATTACGAAATCAATGAAAAATCATGATTTAGTTTCAGTGCAGTGATCGGTAATCGCATTTAACGATTCATAAAGTGTTAGTTTTAATCGTGTATTCAATCAAGTTATTCGGCATTATAATTAGGCGTTAGGTAATTTTAATTAATGGTTATTGATACTTTATTCATTGCGGTAGTTACGTATATTAATTACGTTGAGTTACCGGTATTCTATAACTAATTATACCTGATTTTAATCGTTTATGCGAGTAAATATTTTTGTTGATTGGCGATAGTGATGTAATTGTCGCAAATCGTATAACTTGAAAAAAGGAAGCTGTTGACGTGACTATCGTCGGTGCGCCTGCCAAATTCCATGTGATTTTTTTAATTTTTCGTTTGTTGCACTAAACATATGTGCAATTCTGCACATACGAATTTTTCCTAGCGGTCAAAACACATATAGAATTTGTTCAGCTTGTTTATAGTTCGAAAATCACAAAAAGGACTTTATCGACACATCGAGAATGAAACAGAGATTATGTTTAGTGCAAAAAAGGAAAAATAAAACAAAATCGCATAAGGAATTTGGCAGCGCAGCGACGCTGTGTTATGTTGTAATCAAACATTACAACACAATATAGTCATAGTCATGTTCCCAATGCTAGGACACAGGTGTGGGCAGTAATCCACCACGCGGGCCCAGTGCGGGTTGGTAGACAGTCGAATGACTTCGAATGTTTGGTTCTAGGACATGCCGGTTTCCTCACGATGTTTTCCTTCACCGTTTTGAGAGCAGTGGTGAAATAATTTACAAAAAGTAAAGAGCCTGACAATCCCCAAGTCTCGGCGGTTACCACTGCCCGAACACTGCTCTCTTGCTAGCCACTTTATAACCACTGCTTACAGCTTTCTCATAACATAGCATCACGCCTGTATTAACCCTTCGTAGTTAGGCAGACCTGTATGTACCACCCATATTTTGCCAGGTTTATGCCACATGTTATGCTAAAGTCACCTATTGCCATCAATCGAGCTCTGGACTCCGGGCAACTACTGATAAATTCTTGAAGAAAAAATCCAATAACACTTTGCCCAACTTGGGAATTGAACCAGAGGACATTGCTCAGCGTTTTTTTTTAATGATGTATTTTGCCATACTATCCGCCGATTGAGCCAAAGGAATTTGAGTCTTATTTTAAGGCAAAAAGACTCAATTTTGAATGCATAAACCAATGCTAGGATCAACACGATTTTCTTAATAAAAATCGTTAGCTTTGAAAAAAAATAGTTTTTTCATTGTATTATATGCTTTTAACTCAATGCCCTAATTGGGGTGTATGAGGTTTTGCGCATTTAACGTTACACGTTGTATTGGGGCTATAGAAGTTTATAATTGCTTTACTGAGTATGAAATTATACCGATAAATGGCATTATGCCAAAATCCCTCTGCCTCCAACCAATCCTTTAATTTTGAACTTTTTTTATTTTTTGCTATAGCGGCAATAGAAATATGCCCACTGTGAAAATTTCAACTGTCCACCTATAACGGTTCATGAGGTACAGTTTGCTGACAGACAGACAGACGGACCGGATGATTGGATGAGTGGACGGACGGACGTATGGATGGACGGACAGACGGTCCTACGGTCTTATTAATAGGGTCCTGTTATCACCCTTTGGGTACGGAACCCTAAAAATGTTGTAAAAGTTTAAAAACTATAGCTTTATTTCGTAAACAAAAACAGTACAGTCTGTTTTTAAAACCCAATTCAATAAAGCCACTTGTTTTCCCCCAAGCGCGTTCATTAAAAATGGCCCATATATTTTAACAAAGGGTACGTGAGTAGGTACGGGAAATGCACAAACACACTTCATAAACACGAGCCTTTTTCTGAACAATGCATTATAAACGAACGTATAAAAAAAATAGATACAAAACAAACCAATCAGAGGTATAAATATTAACCGGGCGACGGAATTTATTGAAACAATATTCAATTCACTCGCTAAACTTGATATGTTATGCTAGGGATATGTTTCAGGCACTTTCAGGATCAATGATCAATCACTTTCGACGTCGCTTGCTGAAAATTGGTCTACTCAAAACTCGAACGGTTCTGAATATTGCTATATTATTTGGCATTATGAACGTTTTCATGTTTTTTTTTTGGCGTTTCTGATTCTGGTAACAAGTGCTTTTCTTTAAAAATTGTGTGCGCGGTCGTGTAAAATACAAGCAATACACTAGAGCTGGTAGACCTCAGATTTACTAGGATAATTTAAATAAAACTATGATCCAATTCTTAAAGAATTATATGATGCAAAGGTTTGCAGATTTTTTTCGAACCTAGGCAGGCGCTTTAGTTTGTGTAGGTAATCTAATTTATTTCATCACCCCTGCTCTAAAAAACGGTAAAAGAAAACATCGTGAGGAAACCTGCATGCCCTAGAACCAAAAAAATCGAAGACTTGTGCCATCTACCCGCACTGGGCCCGCGTGGTGGATTACGGCCCATTCCCTCTCACAGAGAGGAGGCTGGTGTCCCAGCAGTGGGAACTTTATTGGCTGATTATGCTAAGGTTTGCAGTGAAATACTATAAAGTTATATTATTCATAACCTTTTGTAGTCAAATTCATACTTATACCCAAGTGGCACGGTTAAAAAATAATCTTTCCACATAAATTATACCTGTTCACAGTCAACTGCAAAATAAAATCCTAATATTCAATTCAACGCCTTTGTTTTTAGTTTTGCTAAAGATTAATAACTAATATAAATTGCTAATTAACTCCATACCGACGACTTGTGATATAATAAAACCGGATGTTGAGTGAATTATGTATGTACTTGATTTATACCTGAAGCGAAGTGCACGCGAGGTACCGGCTGCATGAAGGAAAGAATAAACAACTTTTTAAATTATAATTTATATACGTACATATATTTTATGGATGTGTATAGTTAGTATAGCTATTCATACATAACTTTTCATATTTTTAATATCATTGACTATAAAATTAATTTGAAATATCCTTTAGTTATTTTAGAATAAAAATGTTTCTCTTGAAACCAATTATAAACGCTAAAACAACATAGTAGAAGTTTGTTAGTAAAAATACAAAACAAAAAAAAAATGTTCATCCCTCCACTGATAAATTCCAACAACAAATTTAAAAAAATATTCGTCGAATTCCATCACTGTACAGTGAAAACAGAAAGAAATAATACTGAAAAATTCACGGGAATTCATTCCGAGCAGGCTGAGAGGTACCTACAACATCGTGAAATGAAAACCCGCCGCGCCACATACGCGAGAATTACGACCTTTCACATGTAAACCTGTATGCTGTTACGTAAAACTGGCTATTTGCTTGAATAACTAAGGGCATAGCTTTAAAACATATTGGTTTTTAGTTGCTTGTTTTATGCTTAGACCTGGGTGGTCTACAGTTTAGGTAACGTTAGAGTCAGTGTTACTAAGTTTGCGGGGTATTCATTTTATTTATTTGTTGCTGAATGGGACTGCTCTTGACCTCGCTCACGACTGATGGAAAGCGATGGATGATATTTAAGGGTCAGTTCACACCGAGACGCGACGCGACGCGATGCGACGCGACGCTGCGCGCACACTTTTAGGCCGCTGCCTCGAATTTTGCGGCCATCGGGGCGGCAGCGGCGGCGGCGCGGGCGGTATCCGATTGCTTGGAGTGCACCGCTCATTGCCCGCTCCCGCGCCGCTGTTTTCGAGAACCGGTCCATTTAAATGTATGCATAAGATCCTGCCGCTCCCGCGCCGCCGCCGCCGCCGCCCCGGTGCCCGCAAGATTCGAGGCAGAGGCCTAAAAGAGTGACTCAAAATATACTTTATTTTTAACACGAAAAGGTACACATTGCATTGTGAGAGTTCAGAATACGTTGCACCGTGCAGCGCTGCGCCTCGTGATGCCTCGCGGCGTAGAGCGACGCATCGCGACGCAGCGGTACTTCGCCGGTATGCGCGGCGCAGCGCGAAATCACTGGCCTCTTCCAGTATAGTCGCGTCGCGTCGCGTCTCGGTGTGAACTGACCCTAAGGTGAAACGAGCGTGCCCAGCCCATCGATTCTGTAAAAATCTCACCGTGATAACATAGGTGAAGTGAGCGTGAAGTAAACTATCAATGGAGGCAATCCCTAACATTAGGTAGAATGATAGCTCACTTCACCTTAGTTTTCACGGTGAGACTACAGATGTCTGTTCACTCTTGCTTTGAAGACAGACGGGCTATATGAGGAAGGAGACGCTGGCAGAGAGTTCTGCACTTTGGCTGTGCGCATAATAAATGTGGAGGAGAAGCGCTTAGTACGACTCGTCAGGATATCAACCAAGTGCGGTATTGTCTAACTCAGTAGATCTCAGTTTATTTTTATACTTGTGTGCTAAGTGATGAAGAATCTCTTACTCTTCTGATTTGAATAAAGTCTGAGATAGATAGAACACTTAATCTAGTTGTAGAGTGAGATTGTTTTTTTTATATAAACGCATTAAAAAGATTAGGCATTGAGTAAGGCTGGTAGCACGACCGACGCCAACCGTCATACTTAAGTCAACAACTCTCTTAAGTCGTAAGGGTTCATTTAAAACACGTCGATAATCTTTTAATACCCCTTTGCAGAGCTTAGCTTGCAGAGTAAGCAAACTGAAGTGGCAGTGGGCTGGCCATGTTTGTCGAAGGACCGACGGCCGATAGAGCAGAGAGTTTAGAGCACGTATCGACAAGCGTAGTGTGGGAAGCACCCCAGCTAGATTTACCGACGACCTTAAGAAGGTGGCTGGGACAGACTGGATGCGGAAGGCGGAGGACAGGGTGTTGTGGAGCAGCCTGGGAGAGGCCTATGTCCAGCAGTGGACTGCGATAGGCTGAGTTGATTGCATCGATTGACTACTTTGTATTGGAGTTGAATTAAACACGCCAATACCTTTCATACCAATTTAATTAAACAAAACACAATCTGAAATATCTGAACATAACCATACACTGTTTAATAAAGCAATATTTCATAAGAAAAAATAATTACACATAATAATACGAATGTAATCTCGGCCACGGTTAATAATACCGACAACCTGTTCCATTCAATGTCACACAATGATTACGTGTGTAAAAATGTAATTAAGTGGGTCAAAAAACCGTATGTTACTCAAAGGTAACGAGCTTCGCTTCAATTTACTAAAACTACCACACCTACTGTCATTCATGATCATTATGGCCGACAAGTAGATAAGTTACAGTAGTTTAATGTTAAGTTGTCACTGAAATAAATTAGTATCTACCTATTGATGGAGTGGCCTCGCCTCTTACGCCGTTGCGAGGTTCAAATACGAGCAAGTAAGTCAACGTGACTTTATCTATTCTTATGTATTTTCTGAGTTTACCTCGGAAATTACTGACATCAGTGAAGGAAAACATCGGGACTTAAAGTTAATATAAGTCCGAATAACAATTATAACTATACTTATCTTCTAAAATTATAAAAATCTTAAAATAATTTAAATGTCCAGGCTTACCCTTTGAAAACGTTGAACTAAATTCTTGACAGACATTGTTGTTGTATACGTTTATTATTATTATTCTTGATTTCTTTTAGAGAATCTCCTTAAAATTTACATTATTATAATATCACTAACGCACTAACATTTTATGCTTTTTAAACATAAAATCATAAAACCTTAGTGCGTTAGTAACTGTTTAAAGCGTAATAATAGACGCTTCGAACTGAAATAACCTTATTTAAGTAGCTATAACATATAAGACTAATGGCGAGCGGTTTCCTGTAAATGGTTAAAACCATAAATTACCTACTGTACAGCGGTACTATTTCAGACTGTTATCTTAAAGGCTGTAAAGTATATATCGTGCGTGTATGTGATAATATGTTACGCAGGAATTAGCAGCGCAACAAAGTTAGTCGATGCAACACGTGGCTATGTTGCGCCAATGAACATCTCCATCATAATAATTCACAAGTAGATGAAGAAATATTAAGAATGGTCATATATTTATAATGCATTACAAAAACTGATTTAGATATGATATTTTTAGTTCACAACACCAACAAAACAATATTCATTAGGTATTTTTCTTATTGTCAACTAGTATTTGGACCCAAAGTTTGTTTATTTATGGTTTACCAATAGCTTCTGTATATCTATACAAAAGTAGGCAAGCTGTAACCATGAATTCAACATAATGATTCTAGACGATCCTATGGTAGAAATTTTTCGACGGTTATGAAAAAAAAAAATGTTGTTCATACATTTAACCGCGAGTAAGTATTGCACTTTTCTATGAAACAGCAGATTTTTTTGTTGATTACCGACGAAAAATTTCACCCCTACCCTCTTCTCGTCAAAAATTATTTATGCTGAATTCATGGTTATAGTTTGCGCACTGGTTCTTGTTATTTCATGTATAATATGATCTGAAGTACAATAGCCTCACAGGATAACCAACCTTCTCAGAAATAAGTGATAATTCATAAATATAAACTAGTAGTTCCAGTATTTAGTTATGGCAGAATCATATAAATTACTAAGAAACAATATTACAATTTTGACCAATTACTTAACCCTTTTTATCACTATGTGATAATACATGTGACATTACCTACTGCAACAAACATTTATTCAAGTATAAAAAATAAGTATAAAGGAACGTGTGTTTATGTAAATGGAACTGCTGTTAATTTTTTGTCACTGTGTAACACCACTGCAATTTTGGCAGTAGCGACTTGAGTTTCCCAATACATAATTATAATATACACAAGTTCAACTTTCATCATTTTAAATCATAGGAGGTTTTCTTGCACTTATAATCAAACGTGGGGCAATAGTTTACTGAAAAAGATGGCACGGTTGGCGCAGTGGACTGCTGCGTGTCGCGGGTCCGATTCCCGCACGGAACAAATATTTGTATGGCCTAACAAGTAGTTGTTCCGGGTCTGGCTGTTTATGTATGTGAGTTTAAATCTTTGTAAAAGCACCTACGATACAGGAGAAATTCCCAGTGTGGGGCAACGTTAAAAAGGCGAGTACAAGGACAAAATAACATTACCAAAGCTTGATTCGTTAATTTATTTTTATTTAAACGGTTCTTGTAAAATGTGAACATTAATCATTAATACATATGTTATCCCTGTTTTTAAATAGCGTTATCAAGAATGATGAGGTAATGTAATGAGCTATAAAATCTTCTAAGCTGTATCTTGCTGTGAGTAATCAAATCAGTTTACACGAGAACTTACAACGGATTATAGACGGGAGACCTAAAAATTAGAAACAAGGTGCCAAAGCTGCTAAGTATTTGACCCACGTAGTAAATATACAGATTTGACCTGAAAATCACGTTTTATGCAACGCTGCCTTTTGGGCTTATCATGTATATCTTAGTAACTCCACTTTCCAGGAACTTTTCAATAATAACTCCCACAGTGGTCAAAACAAGGCCCTAAGTCACTATGACCACTTAACTATATCTACCTTACTTCGAAACCGTAAATTCCTTAGCTAATCACGACATCTGTTATTAACGTTATCTCTATGACACAAACACAATGAACGAAACCGCGCGAAATGGACTCGAAGTTGGCGCGGTTTGAACTGTCAAAATACATGTCCGTACGGTTGACATTTCGAATAATATTATTATTACATACATAGAATTGGGGCCCTGGGGTAGACTTTGCAAATAATTGATTACAATAGTCACAGTTACCAGTAACCAGTCTTACCAAGGGGTATCGTATTACCCAGTAACTGGGTTGTGGAGGTCGAATAGGCAGTCGCTCCATGCAAAACACTGGTATTCAGCTGCATCCGGTTAGACTGGAAGCCGACCCCAACATAGTTGGGAAAAGGCTAGGCAGATGATGAATAGTCGCAGTTATTTATTCATTTGATTATTAAATTTATTTCATTAGAAATTTTGACATTGCGTCGAAATGTTTTAAAAATAGCTCTATATCTTTCGCCGCATTTCATAACGTCTACAGACGACCACCTGGTAGGTACTCAACAAAAACGATCGAATTATTGACTCATATCAATTAGTAAGCCTTAAACTTTAATTGATACCGACTCATTCGATACAAGTCATTAATTAATCATATTGTCTCAATCTAGATATGTAAACAAATTGATTAATTACGTTTGTGTATGAACTAACGTGTCTCGATCAATTACATTTGCACATAAAGAGTTAATAAAACAAATATTGTATCATAATAATCAACCAATCTCATTCATTACATGTCTTGATGTTCGCATGTATTAGAAGGAAATATGTGCCTTTATTCATAGGAATCAGAAACATGTAATAATAATACAATAATTTGTTCACACACGAACGTTTTATAAGGAGGTTTATGTAATGGTTTTTGATGAATGCAACGCGTTGCTTACGTTAAAATCTATGAAGACTGAAGAACATGAACAGCTATTTTATTTTGGGAAAATCCTGCGCATCTGTGTCATTATATTATATCTTTACTGCATTGTGTAATAAACCGACGAAATAACTTTTATTTACGACGGCAACAATCTGACCCGTATGATGTTCATTGTAGCAGTTCGCAATAAAACCTTCACACATAAAAAAAAAATCTGGATTGTTTGTCGTATGACGTCACGTGTCGACGTCGAGTTAACCCGCACGATATCGATAATGTGTCAACCGATTAGTTCGTTTATGGCACGATTTCATCACCGCATTTATAAGTAGCTATACCTAGTGGTTTAAATTTAACCATATATGTGTTGTATGGTCTTTTCTGTAAAAACTTCACCGTGAAAACTTTGGTGAAGTGAGTTGTCAATAGTGTCAATCCCTAGGTATCATCAGGCGGAATAACAGCTCACTTTAAGCTCACTTCACCTAAGTCTTCAAGGTGAGGTTTTTACAGAATACATTTGCGTATAATTATGGTTTAATTTACGCAACATAGAAAGCTGGAAGTACCTAATATGTTGTGACTTTGTAAAGCTACTTTATTCTAAAAAATGTGATAAATAATTTCACTTCGGCAGCCATCCGTCACTATGGAAAAGTGAAATTTCACTTATCTTATAAAATATATAAAGCAGCGCACAGAATGACTCATGAAGTAGGTATGACGTAATATAACTAATTACATAGCAAGTACCTAACAAACGTTTACAAAAAATAAAAAGTTTCTTAAAAAACCACTCGCAACAACCAATCACTCAAACCAAATCAACACGCAAAAAAATCTGCAAAACGATTTTATACACGACTCGAGAAAAAAAACCGATTAATCACAATCCAAACACACGATAGCAGGAAGATTAGCTGGATCCAGTGAATGATATGAAATATGACGGGCAATATTCCGATGTAGCTACCGTTATACGGTGGCTGGGGCAAACATGCAAATTGCCCAACGATAATGTGCCCAATGAAGCATGAATCATGATGTGTGGGGCAAGTTATGAGGGTTTAGAGGGTAGAGCAGGGGTAAATGTGTTTTGGTATGTAAAATGACTTTGTGATTTAACATGTGTTATCATCAGCGAAAGTTTTCAAAGTACTATTGATAAGTATTACTGAAGCTAAAATCAATTGAAAATCTATCGCTGGGTACGTTATTTGTGGCACTGTAAGGCCCAATAGCGAGACCTCCTAAAAATTAATAATATTATAAAAAAAAACCGGTCAAGTGCGAGTCGGACTCGCGCACCGAGGGTTCCGTACAAAGTAGGTATGTAAATAAAAAGGTTATCACGGGAATCGTGTCTCGAATATTTTTCCCGTTAATTCCGATTATATTTTAAATTTCCTCCAAAATCACTCCCCAAAACGTATAATTACTATTGATTTCTTTGAAAGTAAAATTGAAAATTGGAATTCAAAGTTATTTTATATTTTATTACTTATGTATTAAATTTTAACCATATTTAAGTTCGGTTCCGATCCGTTTTTCCTTTTGAGATACGGAACCCTAAACATGCCGTAAATTAACAAAGATAATATTCATTTACTTCTACATTGATTTAGAGACAAATCTATGTACTTATATAATAATAAATATCTACGTATAACAGTGTAAGCAGTTAGATAATGTACAGGTAACATTCTGAAGTACAAAAACGTTTTCATGGGATTAAGTTGACAAGTGATTATGGAACGGTCTTGTTAGAAAAAACATGTCGTTTCAATTGAAACTAGTTCAATTTATTTATAACTAGCGACCCGCCCCGGCTTCGCACGGGTGCAATGCTGATGCTGATACTAAGTATAGGTATTTCAAGAATGTTAGCACGCGCCGTCGCGCGCGTGCCTCGGCTGGTACCGCAGCAACCGCTATGTCCCTGCATTTTAAATCTTACTTCTTATCTTACTTTTTTCTTACTTCCTACTAATATTATAAATGCGAAACTTTGTGAGGATGGATGTTTGTTACTCTTTCACGCAAAAACTACTGAACGGATTTTGATGAAACTGTACAGTAACATAGCTTATACATCAGAATAACACATAGGATACTTTTTATCCCACGGGATCGAAACTTACGCGGGTGAAACCGCGGGGCGCAGCTAGTCTGTAATATCTTCGAAAATATTCATTTAAATTACATGCTGCAAAGGGCCATATTTATCTATATTAAATGCACAATGTATTTAAGGTACTTAATTGGATAAGAATTAATGCTGTAATGCTTAAAATCGCTTCGTAAATAAGCCATTATTTCTCGTAAAAAGTAAAGGATAAAAAATGGTTATTGTGGGTTATCCATAAGAGATAGACATATACCATTGCGGACTTTTTTGTAGATCTTTTTAAGGTGTACAATACTGTAGTACATTATTTTGACCTATCTCGTAGGGTGCAGCCAGCGTTTGAAAAGTAAGCGCAAAAAAATGTGTTTATTTACGACATCACATTAGAAACCTCTAAAATTATCAGTTTCTCTACTATATTATGCATGTATTATATATAAACCTTCCTCTTAAATCACTCTATCTATTAAAAAAAACCGCATCAAAATCCGTTGCGCAGTTTTAAAGATCTAAGCGTACATAGGGATATAGGGACAGAGAAAGCGACTTTGTTTTGTACTATGTAGTGATTAGAAAGACTTTTTTTAAATTCATTTTAAAGTCTAGTATCTGTTTCAACATTACAAGCCCCGCTGCCACTTATGCCTTATACATTCCTACAGTATCAACAATAACAAAGTGTAGGTTTGCGCGGGCGCACCGGCTTTCCAAACTAATGTTCCTCACACTTTTTACGACGCGACGCCTCAACACTAGCGAAAGGCGATTCTTTTACTGTTTTTACTTATGTACCGAATAAGTTGCTTCAAGTGTTACAAAAAATTTAAAGCCTTGTCAATTTATTGCTTTTAGAGAAGAGTAATATTTTCGTGGAAATGTATAAGAAAATAGTAAAACGGTCTGAAAGTAGCACCGGTAACTGAAAAAGTTGTTTGGAAATCGGTTGTCATGACATGGGCATGTGTTATGGAGGAATAAGGAAAATGTCGTGAGGAATGTTTTGAGTATAAATGTCGATGGCTATAGGAGAGAAAACCAAAGAAACGATGGATTGACTATGTGAATGTTGATATGGTTAGACACATAGGTTTATTCACATAATAGTGATAACCATTCACCAGGGGCCCAAGTCTGCTATTTTTATAAATTCGTCATTCCAACACGATCCCATTGTCATTTTGCTAAAAGTTCGTAATCTGCTAAATTCATAATGGTCGATCATTGGTCGGTCAATGGTCTGAGGAAAACTATGCTAGAATTTATTTAATATATATTTTTACATAATACGTATTAGTGTTTGCAATCTGAAGTAGTAAGAAGTTCGTAAATAGCAGTAAACATTAAGTTTATTCATTTGTCATTATGTACGAGATTACCATTTTATGCCATTTCTTTCAATGGAGTGTCACTGGTTGACCATTGGAAAGTCATAATGACGCCATTATAATAGTATATTACCAAACTTGTCAAAATCAACAATTATGAAATCAATGATAGACCATTCTGACACTACTGTAATAGCAGACTTGAGGCCCTGTCTTCTTGTTAGATGTAATTCCATTCGCGTTAAACTGGCTCGATAGTCTTAATATAGGTAAATAAATCCGTTTGACCAAGCCATAAGCCATAAGCCGATATCTTAGTAGCCGTTATAACAGACGGCACGTTACATTAAAACGTAATATAGATTTATTGGATTAGTGAAGCATACGGTTTCGAGATGCCAATAGTGCATAACTAATAGCTTAGAATAACATAACAGCACATATGTATAAAATAGAGCATAACCAAAGCGAACATTTGCAAAGGCGAGTTATCTCAGAACACTATTCTACTAAAAGATCCATTCGGTTACTTACGGACTGACGACTGAACATCGTAAGTTTCAAGAAGGACCGTTGAATCTAGGAGCTAAGAAGTCTTAGTGGAAACTGTAAGTTGCGAAAAGTAGTAAGAGGTGGCTCGAGTTAATTGAAAATACGACTATAGGAAGGTGGTTATAGTTGGGTCAGATTCCTTTTACTTATTAGATAAAGGAATCTTGCAGTGCAGGTCTTTGTTGACTCACTATGTTACTATGAACGCCCTGTTTGTCTAATGACTAATGTACCTAGAGCTAGTCTGGATGATTACTTATTTGGATATTCTGCATCTATTTCGGTCAAGAGAGCTCCGCCGGTTCGCAGGTTCCCATATACTGAAAATGGTTTTAGTGAGCTTAAAATCATGCAACCATGTATAACTTCGAAGACGCTACTTTTTAAAAGACGTGAATAAAATGACCTCATGTTTCAGGTCACTGAATGTTGTGCACCAGCTCAACTTCCTTTGAACAGCAGATTCGTTTGACACAAATATTAACGACGCAATCTACTAAAAGGCATAATGATTTCACACAACACAAAATCTGCGATTTCTAAACGTCATTATCATAAAATTCGTTCCTAATTTTGATATTAGAGAAGGCACAACTGTAGCGAATTGTGCGCCCGTCCGAAACCAATCAGGTAATAGTCAAACATTGTAGTGCGCAGTGTCATAGTAAGAGTACGAATATTTTTTAGTTGGTAACACCTACATTGTTGACTAAAATTGTTAAAGTAAGTAGTAAATTTTTTGTGTGCGGTGTTGAAGTCTTGAAAGTTGAGTTGAAGTCTGTTTCTGTATACTAAGTCTAACTAGCAAGCATACAACTAATACTGCATATATCTACACGATGTAAAAATAATCTAGCTCTCATTGTAGGTTAAATAATCTGCGACTTTGGGGTAATCGAATCGTGACTTACTTTAACATCACTGGCACTGGCTGATATATATACCTATATTGAAAAAATGGATATTTTCTGTTCATGGGATATCCATTATCCAGTGGCGTGCACTCCATACATGCAAATAAGCTCTGCATACCCTGTACTCCTGTAGTCCCATACATGCATGTCCCTCTAAATGTTAGATAACTAATTTTTAAAAAATCATGGTAATTTAGCTAACGCGCCATCTATTACATTTTTTGGAACTAACTCGTTGGATCGGCGAACACTCGCCGCCGTGCCGTGCAGCGCGCAGGCAGCGCTCGCGTGAGCAAAAGCAATACTACGCCTTGCTTATTCTTCATTCAACACATCTCGTGTAGTACACAGTAAAAGTGTGAGTGTGTGCGTGAAAATGTGCGCGCGTGTTGGAGTTTTAGAAGCATAGCTTACATTGCAAGCCGGCCAAATTGAGAACCCGTATAAGCACCGCTTAATTGTTGTTTGCAGAGGGTCGACTTTTTTTAGTCGGATTGACCAAATGACCGGAGTAATTTATTAGTTTGTATTTTGTATTAGTTCGTAAGATTTTCGTAAGTATCTAAAATTGCAAAGTTTTTTCGCCATTTATTGTTTTTCTTGGCGCAAGTGATTGCCTGTCAAGTAATTATTTAGTAAGTTTATTGTAAAAAATGGATAATTACTTATACATATTCGATCTCATTCAAAATTTATAAGTATTCAAACAATTTGACTTCCATATTTTCTGAAGTTTACAAATTAGGAAAATTAATAGTTACGATTCCAGTCAGCGCATCTACCGAACGATCATTTTCTAGTCTAAAAGGATTCATCAAAGAGTAGGTACCTACTTGGATTCATACATATTTACGAAACACACGGGGCCAAAACAGACTCACAGGTTTATCTATGTTTACAATCGAAAAAGAACTTTATGGGACTAATCACACTTATTCAGCTCTGTTCAGCGTTTTTCCATAGAAAACAACGATTTTGTATGAGATGCGTAGGTACGCGTCCGTTCAGCCGCGGAAAGCTGAACGGACTTCATACAAAATCGTTGTTTTCTATGGACAAACGCTGAACAGAGCTGAATAAGTGTGATTAGTTCTTTAGTCAGATAGGCGCGTCGATTTGATTCAAACATTAACTTGTAAAAAGTAATCAGTTCAAATTTAACTAGTAATTTATATAAAATTTTAATTAATTTGCGCAAAGAAAACAAAATTAACATCTCCAGACCTTTTTAATGGCTACTTTTGATATAATTTATGTGACCTGTTATGTTAGGTACCATCAATCACTTATTTAGATACCTTTTCATGGTGGTCTCAAACAAACGTCATGCAAAGCCAATAATGGCGCTTGCGGAAGAAAGAGAAACTGGTAAGTTTTTTTACCCTACCTATAGTAGGGTAAAAAAACTTACCAGTTTCTGATAAGTTTTTTTTGTGCATACCCTGTCTGAAATCTCTGTGCACGCCACTGCCATTATCCATATCAACTAGTTAGATTATAATAGCCTTTTACGATATTCACAACAACAATGTAGTCAGGGAAATAAAATCCCATTTATTACAAACACTGAGTACAGATCTATGTTTATTCCTCCGTAATCTGCATGCATGCATGATGAGGTGGCTCATATAGATTCTATCACAAATATGCACAAGTGTTGGCCCAACAGCCCAAAAGGAACCATTTATAAGCAAATGTTGGTGGCCAACCATTCTCTAGGAGCTCTTAAATTTAACGCCTACTAGAAGCTCAGATATGATATCGTATACTTGAGCACTAACTTAGTGCTCGTTTAATATACTCGAATGTAAGTGATACGAGATAAACTAAAATATACCTAACAGTTTATTAAATGTAGATAGGTTATCTCTTATAGTGAATTGAATATTTTTGCAATATAGGTCGTTACACTGTGCCTAAAATAGAATTTGGTGATAAGTTTGTTGATATTAAACAAATAATTTAGATTGTAAAAGTCAATATTTTTATTTCTGTAGTTCGTGAGGAAAGTTTCGAACAAAAATGTGGATGTCTACGTATAAGAAGAGAAGAGTAGGGGAAGACCAAAGGAACGATATATGTGATGACCATGAGAGAGATGAAATGGCCAAAAAAAAAAGATGAATGCGAAGATGACACAGTTTCGACTCCAAATAGGAACTTTGGAAGAGAAGATAGATTAGATCATACATTGTTCGCCAAACCCGGTAGATAAGGCCGACTTCGGTATAAAAAGACTCCCTCGATTCCGCCAAGCAATTAATTTCATTTCTTTAGAAGATGCCACCGTATATAGGAACTGCATACTTGACTGCTCGGATCAAGTGCCGATTGTCGTGTGAAAAGTATCTGGAGTGAGACAATTTAAGTAGTGAACTATGCGTACACATTGCGGTGAAAACGAGACATTTTGAAAGCATGACTAGCAGGATGTTTCATGCTCGACATGGTGAGAATTAAGAGCGCTCGTAATTTTTTTTTTTCCTTTACTGTCCCACTGCTGAGACATTTTTGAGTATGAATGTCGATGGTTTTAAGAGTAGAAACGATGGATGGACTGTGTGAATGACGATATGGTTAGAAAGGGGGTAACAACAGACAGAGATGACGACTAATAGAGAAGTAGGTATGGAAGAAAAAGACAAATAAATTAGGATAAGGACAGAAGAATGATGATAACTGTCCCATTGCTAGATAAACTGGGTTTATGGAGAGATTGGCCGGAGAGAACAACACACAAAGAACAGTAGAAAGCTATGGGGGAGATGGTTGCCCTTTAGACAGAATAGAAAATATTTAGTCTGAATAAGACTCATTTGACTTTTAAACAATCGCAATTATGCATAAAGTGCCGAACGCTGCCTTCCAAGCTGCCTTCCAAATGACATTAGGTGCTTGACTTGAATTTTGGAAGCTAGTGGTTTTAATTTAATTTCATTTTATTCACTCGCCAGTTTACTATAAAAATATAGTGCTTTAATTTTCATGACAGAAACTTCTTCACATTGTTAAAAATATCACTCTAGGTATATTAATTTTATAGAAGCAATCCAGCATAAAATTTAACACAAATATTCCCCGCTCAAATACCAAAACTACACACAACTGAACAATATCTTAATCAATGTGTACTTTATTAGGCGTAATGACCCTTGAAATGCCTGTGCCCAGTGTGCAAAACCCGCAACTTTTAGTCATAGCCCGCAAAAGGCCTGCACAGTGAATCGGCCTCATCGTCCTTAATGACTAAACTCACAATCACTTCTATATTAGCACTGGCTTATTGCCAATGGACACTTATGTGGGCGCGCAAAACTATTTTGGCATTTCAGAGAAAGTTTTGACTTTAAAAGTTACAGCTACAAGTTACATTTGGTTATAGAGAGCATTCGTTTAAGTTTGGTAAAGGAATGCATGGAAATCGAATTGCTTAATAATTCTACTTAAATCTAAATGCACCACAATGCAGAGAGAGACAGAGAAGCTAGAGCCCCGAAGCGAAATATTAAGATGGTCAATAAGCTAGACTACAGTCACCAAAAGAGAAAAGTAACCAGGGTCGTCAGATATATTTGAAGTTTAGTAAGAAACCGATGGATGTTTTCGAATGAAAGGATAATGGGTAATCTTCTATGGGCCCCGTACCCTAACATAAAAATTTGACTGTGGCATTATGAACCATATCTGTATTTTATGCCCTCAGGAAGTAGTTTAATTAATTCTAGGAAAGTATGTCTGAATTCACTTGGACAAAAAAGATATGTGAGGAAGTAACATGGATTTAATAAAGGGAAATATTTAACTTATTCGCTAAAAACTTATTGACCTGGAGATAATGGACTCTTTTTGAAATTAATGAAACTCCATAAACTTTTTCGTTATTAATAATGCACTATTTTTAATTAATTGAGCCTCTTTTTAACTTTCTAGCCTTTTGTCATGTAATGGCTGGTGGCAGTAACTAAGCTAAAGTACCTCGACTAAACGGGTTAGGTTGGAACTGTGACCAACTGCGCAAACTGAGCGAGCGAAGCGAGCGGTGTTGCGTCAGTGGCCAGCGAGCGCTGCAACCAAGTTGGTTGCAGTTACTTGGCCATTTAGTATTTTAAGGACCCCAAAATAGGTATGAGGTTCAAAAAACATGCGCAATCATTATATTAGAGTGTTCTATAATATTTTTAGCAGCGCATAATGAGAATTATTATGTAAAGGTTCGATTAAATACATGCTTTATTTTGTGCACCACAAAAATTACAGAAAGTTAAAAGAGTCTCAATTATTTAAAAAGTTTTTTGAGTTTCATAAAGTTGAATGGGTAAGACCGTATCCGGATACAAACTTAATTGTAGCATTATGAACTATATTGATTTTTGTTGCCCTCATAGAGTAATTTAATTGATCCCATGACAGCATGTCTGAATTCACTTGGAAAAAAAAGGCTAATGCTAATGCTACAATTAAGTTTGTGGCTGGGTACGGTCTTACCCGTTCTCCTATAATTTGTTAAATAAACTGTTTGTTTTTTATTAATAAAATTAAATTTTATATTCGAAAACATGCATCGGTTTCTTACTAAACTTCAAAAATATCCGAAGATATGGTTAATGGTTACTTGCCAGGTGAAGTTTGTTTTACAAATCTAGGAAAAAAATAGAGCAATGGAATTTGAAAATAAAGCTTCAGCCTCAGACACAAAAAGGAGAACAGTTTATTTCAATTCATACTCAACACCCCCATGATGCTTGCAAACACATCAAAATACAAACAGCACATTATTCAGCCACATCTCTCAACCGCACGGCGCGCTAAACAAAACCAGGGCCCTATTTCTTTTTTTACCGCTGACAGCTAATTTAACGTCAATATCGTGGTTTAAGGAAGCCAACGACGAGGCTTTTATCACTGGAGGAGCATAAAACACGTCGTGAGCGTAACGCCGAGCATGTGGGTCGACCGCAATCGATGCTATAACAACTTACATCCATTGATTTAATATTCCATCTTCGCAAGAATAAGGCAACCGACCACAAATATCCGGACAGAGTTTCTATGAAATTGCCCTAACAAATGAATTGTCGGCTTCAATTTTGTTAAAAAGTACATAAGTACTTTTTATACAAACTTCTCAAAATAAACTGTTACCCAATTTACCCTAAATATCCAAATACGATATTTTTTTTAGAACGTTGCTGATTACCCTAAATTGATAAAATTCCGGTAGAAATAATGTTCCCATTACACCGCTTGGATTACATTAAACCCTTCAGAATAACAAAGCGCGTGCCATAATGTTCCAACCTGATACATAAACATGAATATTGATAATATACTTAACGTGATTGTATATTATTTTGACCTTGTCAGCGCTATCTAGCGGTTCAGCGCGATACCACAAGCTCGGATACCTAACTGATATGCACCGGTTTTTCAGTATTTTGCTGTTACAGCTGAAAGTAGCGCTTTTCTGAGAGTTTTATTTAAGAAAACTGGACCAAATCAGTATTATATGTAGTCTTTTACCTAATTGTAAACTTTATTTTGTCTAAACAAGGAGTAAATAATAAATTTAGAGCACTGTGTGGCACCGGAGCGCACCATTTTGTTCCTTTACCTGCCGCTAGATGCTCCACTGTGCACCGATGTAGCCAGATTCAATATGGCGGCGCCATTCGCCTCTGGAACAGGGCGGGGAGAACAGTCGCCGAATCGACACTACAATATCTACGCGTATTTTTGTCGAAACCGTCCGCTTCGTGACTCGAACGCGGGTGATATTGCAAAATAATCCAGTGTTTCTGTGTTCATTTATGCTGTTTGTGTTATCATAAGTGTTGTATGGTGGTTTTGTGGTGAAAAACGTGAAAGGACTTTAGGGTAACAATGTCTAGCAGTTGACATGTTTATCTGTGTCGTGTGTGAAGATTTTCCCTTCGCGTGAGGAGGTGCGGTGCGCGAGTGTGCGCGCTGGCGCCTGTGTGTGTGCTGCGGCCGTGGATACGCGAGGATCCAATGATGGATTGCATTTCCATGGATGTATAGGTAAAAATCACCCGCTAATTTTTGGTCACGTATACTTTCGCGCTGTCCCACTGTGCAGTGAGCAATGAACTAATTCGTTATTGGTCAGTTGCTTTGTTTAAAATCTTATTCCTTTATACATCTTAGCTCTATAGTTCGGTGTAAGGACGTATAGGTACCGGAATCGATGAGGATAACGGTGGATTAGAGCGCGAATTAAATTATGAGCTTTCCGGTTCTTAGTTTCCTTATCTGAATGAATGAGGTTGGCTGGACCTTGAGTAACACTCGGTCTGACGAAATTTTTTCTTCCATGGTTCATTGTGTAACGTTAAGTTTAGATTTAAGATCCTGATAGACTGATACTAAATTGATAATAACTCAATAAAGATAATAAAACCTGAATAAAAAATGACATCTTATAAATTCTAATTGGTTTCCGATTGAATTTACAAAACCCGCCATTTTACAAAGAATGTAAAATCATACACATATTACACATACGATGAGCTTTATGTTAAAAGCGATTCACACTCACGCACAAAGTCTTGCTTGTATACCATTGAATTTTAATTCATTACATTCATGCAGACTCGCGCGAGAATATGGTTCCCCTCGCTCTGTTCGCTGCCTCTGGTTATCAGCTTACAAAATGTCTGATGCTGTCTTACTCTGACGAACAGCTAATACGTATAGTTCCGTCTCTTTTCGGCGCATATTGCGCGTTTTTCTTCTTTTGCCGCGTCATATGCCAGTGTCGAAGCATAAGCGTAGTTTGGATTGTTTCAAAAGTGTATTCGATGAACGAATGCATTTCGTATGCGACGGTTTGATTCGGCCCTAATTGTAAGGCTGCCGGTTTGACCCTAATTGATTTGAGTTCCTTTGTTTAGGAGGTCGGGTAGGTTATTAATAAGAGGGTACCTACGTTAAGGGTAACCGCGCAGCCAGAGTGCGCAGTTAGACGTTGGGAACCCGGCCGCGCCGCACGTGGTTTCGTGTGGACAATTTGCCGCGAATCTTTTGTCCTGCTCAGTGCTTAATGCCGTGGAAAATGGGATTTTATCATTCATGGACCTCCTGGTAATAACTTCCTTTGAGCCTTGTTTGAGTCTAATTGCCGAGAATTTCGTTTGAAACGTATATTTGCCGCCGCGATCCTTTAATTTGCTCCCGATGAATGAGAATTTAAAAATCAGGGCCTTTTACGGAGTGTGAAAATAAAACAATTTATTTTTGCATAAATCTGTAATTTGTACCCTATGCAAATCTTTATACTGTATCGTATAATTAAATAGGTACGATATTTTCAGTGAAGTGAGGGTGAGTGCGCCAGTGCGAATGTAGACTACGTTATTCATGGGTCTGGACTCGTTATGCAAAGCGAAATGCCGAATTATGCAAATAATAACAATAATGCCCGCATAAGTTTTATTACGTCTTTAAGTAATGTCCCTTCTATATGTTAGGACAAGCTCTTTATGAATTTGCTCAGAGAAATTGAATACATTTAAATAAGAGAAGAATCCAACAACGAAGTCAAGTAAAAGGCTCTTTTCAGACAGTGATAAGAAATCTGAACTAAAAACGAGAACAAATAAAATTAGCAAACTTTCCCAAATAATACAAACTCCAGAAATTAAACCCACAAAATTGAATCCGTAAACCGAATTCAAAGTTAAATTCTTAATTTTCATAGAGCTCAACGTATTTGACCTTTTAGAGAGCGCTAAACAAACAAGATTCCTTCGCAAATACTTTGAAAGGAAGGGATTTATTTACTCTCGGATATTTGATCAGATACTGTCAGTTATAAATCTCAAATATAAACACCTTTACGTATCCTTTCAAGAAAGACAAAGGTGTTTATTCCATCGACATTTATCTTCTACTCATATTACTTTTATTAGACTATTTGCTGGCTGTGAACATCTATCTAGTGAGATGTGGGCTAGTACAGAATCTTTAAATCAATTAAAGATATATGTACGTGAAATCAGATATCCAAGTTATTTCCCCGCTGTATATGTTCGAGATGCTCCCGAACACATCGTATGAATTTCCAATCTCTTACTTTCATTGAAATATTTTTCTCCACTCTCAAAGGGCTTACTCAACATTTTAAAATATTAACAGCACATTTCATAGAAGCAGCTTCGCTCCCCAGTTCAGTACATTACTTTATAGACCCTTCAACGTTTCAATTATCTTGTTTCCCAAGAAATGTTTAGTCTTACTAATCTTCTTAATATTGCGAACATTTTCTAGTGTTCACGGTATTTGTAAAATACCTACTCAAGTTCTACAAATAACGTACTTGTGTTTTTAGTTATAATTCTGCTACTGAAAGATCTTTGAGATAAATGGATTTTTATTCCGGTCTGAAGCCCGCATATTAAAACTAGAAACAAAGGAAATGACGGAACGAATATTTAAAACGAATAAGTATTTCATTTATCGGATACTGAAAAATTAAATCTACCAATTAATACATAATTATTTTCTCCGAAATTTTTATTTTTACCAGCGAACTGATTTCTGGTGCAGGTATTTCAACGATTTCATACTTAAATGGGAAAATATTTTACGCATTTAACTTTCCCAGAAATGGTGAGTTGGACTGAATTTTGGTTGTTTATAAAGCTTCATTTTATTGAACTGTTAATTTCTACTTCACTTTCCGATCATTTCCAATATTTTATCGCCTTTCATTAATAAAAGCAACAAGGTTTTATTAAGCTTGTCTACTTATACTAACTTATTAACCGGTAGCTTAACTAGTCCCTTATCTAACATCGTTAATGTAATGATGTTTAAATATGAATGATTTACATAGGTAATCCATCTTATAGGGAAGTCACGTCTCGGTAACGGTTCCGCCGATTACCTACTGAAGAAAGTACTTTTCCCTCCATCTCCAACTTATTCGAAAGTGGCAACACTGGTAACGCTGTTTAAAGTTCTTGACTGCCTATTAAGTTAATCTGTCAATATAAACGCAGAGCACTTGTATAATTATTATACTCTTGCTCTTTTTCCCTTGAGGGGACAAGAAAGAGAGGGAAGATAAATATTTTGGCGAATGTAAGTTGGTGCTTCGCGCTCAAACAAAAAACCCCAGAAATAATTACAAAGTACCTTATTTGTTGTGTCTGTTAACCCCTAAATATTTTACGACCAAATATTTTATAAATTGTTATTCCAGAAATTATAGTGAATCAAATCATTCCTCAATTTGTGTACTAAATAATCGCTTACAAATATTACAATATCAAAATTCAACTCGGTAAGGCAATTAAAATGCTGATACAGAATATTTCTCTTTTATGAACGAAAAGCAATTTACATCAGCAGCCAATTTGTGGTGAGATAAAATCAGTATTGTAGGTAAGTTGTTTCCAGGTATTTCCTATTAGCGAAGCAGATCTTAGCATAGGTAATGCTGCGAAAGATCAACTTAAATTCAAGTAATGTAAGTAATAATATTGCGAGCTTCAATATCCGGGCCGTACCAGACTACCGCGCTGCGCTATTTATTTTTTCAATACTTAACGCAGCATTATGCTGAGATAGGACTTTTTGGCCTCGCACAGGTTTTTTTGGTTGTTTTTAATGTCATTTTGTTAGTTATAAATGCTCCTTTTGTACTGTTTGTATTTACTGTGCGTGTCCCAAATAAAATATATATTATATAACATTTTCTTTCTTTCTTCAATATATTAAAATAGAACGGATGGACTAATTTCACTTAATAAAGACAGCGAAACTAGCTCTAGGCCGAAACCTGTACCTAAAATCGTTATTGATTATGACACAATGACAAGTTTTAACAAAAACCGAAATGTTACTAGAGCAAAATATTGCAATAAACGTCGAAATTCTACTAAAAGCTGTATCGAAACTCTTTTGTCATAATTGTAACACCATTTTTGACGGCCATTTGATATTTTGTTTCGGATGATTGACTCAATCGCTTTTGTGTTCGTTTTATTAATCACCTTCGTATTATATCGTGTCAATCGTAGCGATTGATTCGTTTGCTTCATCTTCATGCTTTTTGTTAGGATTCGTTCTCTTTAGTGCAATGGATTTAATTTGCATTGCGGTATGTGTGTATGACTGAGAATTTCTAACAAAAAGATTGTCTGCACTAGGTTTTGTTTTGATCACGAACTTTTAGGTTTATTTATTTAATGCTTCAAGCACACAAATGAGGGGATACAGAGGCGGGCTTGCTGCATTATCATAAGAACCAATGCTTAGCTCACTACTAACTGACTTTTTTCTGACTCCCAAGATACAGGCAAATGCCTAGTTTGGGGGTCACCGTCTATTCTATTCTTGTACAAATTTTTGTTAATAAATAAATATCATCAAAATATCAAGCTGATATTTCGATCAAAGGCGGACAAAACAAAGTTCGTTACTAAGGATCGCAGGACGTGTCTTTTCTAATTTCTCCCTACTTCAAAAGCAAGGAGTTTCTTGATGTCTGTCGACTTTGTTTTTATTCACCCCTTTGAGATTATTAAAAAAGAAAGGTGAAAGAACGCATCCAATAGGTCCCTTAGTACAGACACATAAAGCTACTACAATCTGTCAAATTTCTTTAATAGATTTTCAACTTTATTGCTAAAATATAAGGTTCAAAGTTGATTGAGAAAATTTGTCAATTTCGGGTAGCTTGATGTGCTGGCGTCTGGACATCATATATTGGACGGAGGTAGTTTACTTACCTAAAATGAAGTCGTTAGTCTACCCTAATTATTTATGAATCACTTCAGCTTCTGCCCTTCACTTCATCCGCGTGCAATTTCTTAGATTAATATATCCTGTGGCACTCGGCAACACTGTAGCTTCCTATTAGTGAAAGAATTTTCTGAATTGGATCAACAGTTCCAAAGATCACCCCTTACTACAAACTCATAATTTTTACCTCTTTATACAGAGTGGGCAAAAAATCGTGGATCAAATGAAACAGGGCGACAGCTGGGATTATTTGCAGTAAAAAAATTCTCTGTGGCAGTGCCCTAACTTGATCTCCCTAAAAGTTATGACAATTTGAGTGTTTACAGTAAGGTTCTAAAGTTCCAAATTATTTTTCGTGAGACTTAAAAGATATTGAAAGAAGTGCCAATACTGATAAATCTTCGTACCCACTATCATAGAAGCACTTTTGTAGTGATAATGCTTTTTTATTTTTTTTAATGCTAATAACCCCAGCTATCGTTGTTTCGTTTGATCCACGACTTTCTACCCATCCTGTATATATTTTTTTTAGTCTATACTATCCTACTGTTGGGTAAAGACCTCCCCCGAATCTCTCCAGGACTTCTTTTTTCGCGCCACTTCGACTCAGCGTGTACGCGTCCAGGGCCTCAAGTCTGCTATTACAATAGTGTCGGAATGGTCTATCATTGATTTCATAATTGTTAATTTTGACAAGTTTGGTAATCTACTAATATAACGGCGTCATTATGACTTTCCAATGATCAACCACAATGAGTGTCTCCATTGAAAGAAATGGCATAAAATGGTAATCTCGTACATAATGACAAATGAATAAATTTTATGTTTTTTGCTATTTACGAACTTCTTACTACTTCAGATCGCTAACACTAATACGTAATATGTTTAAATGAAATCTAGCATGAAATTTAGTAGTAGTTTTTCTCAGACCATTGACCGACCAATGATCGACCATTATGAATTTAGCAGATTACGAACTTTTAGCAAAATGACAATGGGCTCGTGTTGGAATGGCGAATTTATAAAAATAGCAGACTTGGGCCCCAGGTCATCTCGCCATCACTCTGTATAATATTAGTACTTATATATAAATAAATAGGTGCCCACATAACAGAGACGGCAAAACAGAGATTAAAAAACTAATTAAAACAAGTTAAATTTAGAATCTAAGAACATTGATCGTTGATTGTATTTGCACTTGCTTCATTCATTTGTAATTGCAAAGTGCTTTTACCAATCAATCGCACTAATCGAGGTTTAAAAGCTTTTACATACCGAGTTTTAATTACATTCTAGCATTAGCTTGTGTATCTCCTACTTCTTACAATATTTGTTATTATGTGATATTAGAACAGTATACCCCAGTGGCCACACTGCTCTTATGAATTGTAGGTCGTGGCTCGTTAGTATTATTATAGATAGATAAAAATGTCGACCGAAGGTACGGTTTCGGTTTCGCCCAAAAATCAGTTCTCGGCCGCAGTTTCGGTTTCGGCCAAAATGTGGCCGAATATTCGGCTAGACCAAAACCGGCCTTAAGGCATTCGTGAGCTGTCGGTTTTGATAGAATGCGAACGACTGACAGATACATAGATAGCATAGACTTATCAATAATGGGGTCCCGTTATCTACCCTTTTAACTAAACTAAAAGAGGAAAAACTAAAAGGAGAGCCAAAGGTTCTGTTAAGGTTTCAGTTTCAGTAGGTTGGGAATTACCTACATAGGCTACATAGTCTTTCATTAAAGGGAGTTACGATGCCTAAGTTAATTTTGAAACTTTAGTTATGTATCTACTTTGAACTATAGGTAGGTCATATACTTATAGGCAATATTACAACAAGCAAAGTAATTCTCATTACCTAACAAAGCAAACCATCTCGTTAAATTTTAAATATAGTTCCGACATAAAAATTCAAAGAAACCTTTTGTTTTTCATTTACAAAATAAATATAATTTATGAATAATTGAGTTTTAATGTTAGTAAATATTTATATTATGTTTAATGAGCAGTTCATTAGGAGTTGAGAATTAATTAGATATCGTTAACAAGGACATAACCTTGCTAACGGAGATTACTTCCTCTGAATACAACAAAAAGTTGTTGTTTTTGTACAAACATGAAGTCGGTACGTCGTTTAAAATCTAAATTACTAGCTGTGCCCCGCGGTTTCACCCGCATAATTTTCGATCCCTTGGGATTATAGGTATAAAAAATAGCTTATAAGTTAATCCAGGGTGTTAGCTACCTTCATACAAAATTTTATCAATATTGGTCAAGCTGTTTCAGCGTGAAGAAGAGACAAACATACACACACACCCACAAATTTTCGCCTTTATAATATTAGTGTGGTGTTAAAATTTTAGTAATGCTCGCGTAGGTGCTGTAGGTAAGTACCTACTGTACATTCAAATATTAATTAGAGAAAACAAATATAGTCTGCTATTCTGTAAAATTCATTTCTGTAACTCACTGTCGATTAGCAAAACTTAGTTTTCACTGCAGTGAATTTTACAAAATATGCTGCATGTTAAAATACTATCTTTCGAAATAGCATTGTGTTTTTCTAACGATAAAATAAATTAAGCTCCCACAGAAAACTTTGTTTGAAATCTGTATGTGAAACTTTTCGAGAAAACACCTAATAGTTTCAGAGATTAGCCCGACCACACGAGTAGACACGGCAACAAACTTTTTAATATGAAGTGCTTCTACAATGTTTGTAAATAATAGATTTTCTTTGAAAAATGGCCGGTTCCTCCACGTTTATAGGCATTTAACCGAGGGGCATAGTTTAAACATGGGTTTAGCCATAAAATTTCAATGTATCCTTTGTCCTTTTTTTACGATGCTCGAATACTCGAGGTTTTTTTAAGTCAGGTCTAAGATAATATTGCTCGCGTAATATATTTTATGAGACAAATGGGGGTGAGCATTTTGGTCGATAACTATACTTTAATTTAATGGAAAACAGGCTTTATAGTTATCTTGACGCAATCATCGACAAATTATAAATGTAAAGCGTTGATGTAAAGTTGCTCTTTATTGAAGACTAACTAACCCGACAGACGTCGTACTGTTCAATACAAAAATCCCATAGAAAGAAAAGGAAGAAAATACGTTTATTTTCGGTAAACATGACGCAAAGAAAGAACATAAACACAAAAGAACATTTTGGGACAAAATATACCATAGAAAAAGGCAAGTTCAGTTTTTCCCGATTATTTTAATTTTCTTTTTCCATACAGACCTAATTCGGACTATTACAAATATTTAAAAACAAAAATAGCTAGCTTACCAAGCGCTTGCGTATCAAGTCTTTTATTGTGTAGATCAACAGAATAAAGCCTCTCAAAGACTGCTAAAATTAAGCTCTTATTGGTTACATCGCTGCGTTCGGCGTCCTAACGACATATCCAATTGTTTTCATTTCCACTCTGTTAACCAATGGATTAGGGATCGGCGATCTCCTTTTTGCTATAAAGCGCAAGAGAAGTACCATTTTCAGCTGGAACCAACACCCAAACGGCAAAGCTATTACAAAATTCACTTGCCAAACAAATCAATTTCATCCCAAGCTGACGTACTTTACCAAATTAAGGAATAAATGATGAATATTAATGACGGTCATTAATTAAAACATAGCTCCGGTCAATTAATGTATTACTATGTAAATTCATTCATACAACGTGGATGGGGCAAGTTAGGCCAAATTGTAGCTATATTTGTGTAGTAATTGTGTCGAAACGTGGACTTTTGTCAATATTTATTTTATTATTGCATGCATTCAACCCTCGCCTAGCTCGCATGAATATTTGTGGTTTACCCAATACGCGGAATTGTAGAGCTCTTTCCACAAATCTCTAATATTTTTGAAGGTAAATATTTGAGGTTAGGTATTCAAAACGTTAAAAAAACACATTTTGAAATACGTTGCAATGGGGTTTATTTATAAAAGATGATTAAAGTAATTGACGTTTAAACGTCAAAAATGTGTTGTTAAACAGTCGCTAATCATTACTTAACTTTAAGCAACGTTTATGAATAAAAGGGTATAACTCCACAGTTATCGATTATAGTAAAGGAACGGTATTGACAGGACCACCGATGATCTTATTACTTATCACCTTTTGAGTAGCCTTTTATAAGACACGCGGGAAATGCGAGATGTCGATTCGTGGAAGAGATCAAAGCTAATATATATACTTATTTCCGCTTATAAATCTCACCTGACATCAGAATTTTATTCGGAATAAATATAAAGCAAATGAGTTGTGAGAAATACTAAGTTTATAAATAAAGCATAGGTACATAATGTAGATAAGATTATTTATAAATACTAAGATTCATTGACTAGTTAAAAGGTAAGTATATCTCGTGCCAAGTTATTGATAATAAACCAGAACCAAATGTTAAGAAAGATGATATTTATGAAAGCTAATAAAACCCTATCTCGTAGATGCAAAAGACCGGCAAGGAGACACAAAATTATCTTGAAGACGGAAGTTAGCAAAGAGTGTAATTAATTTAGCCAGACGTAGTAGAATTCCACATAGTAATGTTAAAATCCACACTGAACATATTAATGGAGAAACATTTCGGCTTGGCACAGTCTACGAGTGAGCAAACTTTTTAGTTTTTTGTTCGCGTCGGTGCTGTTACAGAAACGGCAATTTCATTGTTGTTAAAATCTTTTGGCTTTTAGAAGTTATTCTAGTGTCCTATTATGTTATGTTATTGTTGGATAGGTTAGATTTTGAGCCTGTTTATGCAATGAACATAAAAATAAACAAAACTTAAGTTATTACTTTATTTTATTTTTATTATTCTTTGTTGTAGCGTGAATAGTACACACTGTATGAAAATTACAACTGTCTACTTATTACGGTTCATGGAATACAGCCTGCTGACAGACAACTGACGGACGAACAGCGGAGGTTCAGTAATAGGGTTCCGTCAGCACCATTTGGCTACGGAACTCTAAAAAAGAAGCTGTCGTTATACCTACTATCTAAGTACTAATAAATTAAAAATTAGGTCGGACTAATACTTACGCCTATCCAATAAGATAATAGTTTGCGTAGATCACAAATCTTAATACCCATTCAGACTTAGTGAACTCCAACTAAACGACCTACTACTGCCAACAGATAATGTCATTATTTGCTATTCAAATGAATTAGAGTAATAAAGATTTCCATGCAATGGGTCCTTTAATCTGCTCCGGAGCACTAAATCTCCTTTATCCTTTGACGTATAGGGGTCTGTCGCAACGCTGATTACTACAATTATTTAGAACCATTCTGTATGAAGATCGACTTGATAGTACCTACGTGATGAGATTATCCAAATTGTTTATCCAAAGTGTACGTAATTACTCCCATGTAGACGCTAAAGCGGTGCTAGTGCCCTAAAGTAATAATTTTAATTAATTTCAGCCAGAAGAAGAATGTCTGTTTATAACGAACAATAAGTACTGAATGTAATGTTTCAACTGTATTACTGTACTCGCGTTAAATACAGAACAAAATGAAACTGGGGAGCGATAAACTTGGAATTAAAAATGTACAATCCGGTTTATGTACTTACACAACACTGATATTAAGAGGTTGTCCAAAATCTACTGAGATCCACTGCAATGCGGCTGCATAATCAGGTCAACCTGGTACCTAGGTACGTACCAAATGAATTTAGACCGACATGGCTTCTTACATAAACGACAAACAAGATTTAAGCCGAACATAAAATTGGTGCATTGTGAAAATAACTGAACCATCCAATTTGCTCGGAGCAGTCCATCTGGCAGTTCCAATTCCCGCAATTTTTTAATTCAAAAAAGTTTTATGAACTTTGCCCCTTGTAATACTTACCTAATTTTATTTTCGAGTCCTTATTCAAAATCATTATAGCAAATTAAACGGATTTGAATAGATCTGTTCGTTGCAAACTGAAAATTGTTAAAACGTTTGAGAGACGACCACAATTACGGTTCAGAATATCTTTTTAATTATAATTAAATGAGACTAAAGTGATCGCTTAAGTAATTAATATTCATAGTGGAGTCTTTCTAGGACTTACTTTCCACAATTTCAACTCTGTAATGCGAGTTGAAAAGTGTTATTTTTAAATTCGCTTATCTGAGATCTCGCGCATCTCCCTCGGGCTTTCATTTATTTGAAGCGAGCAAATATTCATGGCTCGTGTTTCTTTTATCGAAAGGATTAACTCTTAACTCAATGTTGAATGATATTTTAATAAACTTGAAGAACATTATTTTAAATGTATTAATGAAACGGATCTCTTTTGCCAACTGGTTTTAACATTCGCGCAGTATAATAAAAAATTTGACTTTAAAAGAATTAAGAATTCTGTAATACCACTGATGGCTCGTAAAATCGTTAATAATTTCGCATTACCTTGATATCCGCGCCGGATCCGCTCCCGTGTTTAAAAAAGTAGTTAAAATCTCTTTAAATTCTCTTACATACTCATGTTTAATTTAATGAAAGTAAAAAACACTGATGATTCGCTTTGATTGATATTAACTGTGATTAAAATTAATTTTTAATCAGTGATGAAGGCATCGAGTGGAGAAGTAGAAGTTAAATTAACACACTTTTTAAGGCGACAGCGACTACCGGGCGTACGTAATGTTGTATAATGTTGCGGTTACCATGACAATTAATGTTATAGAGCCGTGGCATCTGTTTGCTTTGTCTAGAACTCGACGGCGCAGATAACTTTGTATAATGTTGTTATTCTACTCAACTTAATAACATTGAACTGTCAAAAGTTTGCGTTTACGTTACTTAACATCCAATAAATACTTCCCGAGTCTTTATTTATGTTAGTCAATCCAGAAAACTGTATTTTTAAAGTCTCAGCACTTTACGTTGTACGTTTTTCATTATAAACGGAAGGGTCCGTCAGTATCTTAAACCTGAAATCGGATTTCCATGAGATTTTCGGTCGTTTATTAAGGAAGGTTGGGTGCTTTTAAGCTTTACTTTATATATTTAGGGGTGACGAGCTACGAAAGGATCCGAGAAAATCGTGTAACCCTTATTTTAAACGATTAATTCCCATTATTTCTTGACTGAAATTGTACCTACGTATAATTTTGGCATCCTCTGTATAATTATTTGATTATTAATTAGAAACTTACTAAGTAAATACAAACATGATTAAAATGATTATTGTAGGTGGGAGTTATTATGCCCTCAATTAAGCACATTGTTATTTGTTGGTAATGGATATCATTGCCTACTAATTATACTTGTTATTATACCTAGATATTTCGTACTCCTAAAATAGATTTTATTATCAACATTGGATATAATTAATTTCTCAGGTTGATTTAAACTAATGATGACTGATAGATCATAATATTTGCATTGACTTCATTATTTTTTTTAATTGTATTTTATACAATATGCTAGATACTAAAAACATGGATGAACTTACTTGTACACACGGATTGACATACTTTCAATTTTGAAAATGAAAAAAAAATTCTCTAGGTAGTTATATTTTATTTTCGCAACTGGGTCAGCTATGATAGTAGAAAACTAATTAACTTAGTATTTAGATACTTACTAAAATCACACAAATATTATAAAAGGCGAATATAACATAAAAGTTATTCTTGTCATTAAATGGCTTTTATTTAGAATTCCAATTAATTACAAGTAGTAATATCGTGTGTTTGCAGGCTAAATATTTCGTCTTAATATTTGGTTTTCTATGTGTTTGTTTATTGATTTATTAAATAAGATTTTCTCACAGCTTGTGTACCTATACAGAAACTCGCAGCTTAAAGTTAAAAATAGAAATATATATTGGTTGTATGTAGGTACTTTCGTAACTACTAAAAGAAGCCCCACCGAAATTAAATATTTAGATTTTTCTCTTTTTTACAACTAGCCATAACTTTAGTTAGCTTATTATATTAAGCTTTAGTTAAAGCTTAAAATAATACCATAGTAAATTTATCTTGGACATCACTAACATCAGTGAAAGAAAACATCGCGAGGAAACTAGGACTTCTTTTAATTAATAAAAATCTGAAATCGCCGATCCGCCTTCTTAAAGGATTGGCCCACAATCGCAGTAGACCGGGAAAAGTGAAAAGAGGGAAGGGAGGCCTTTGCCCTGCAGTGGGACAACACATGCTTATAATAATAATCCCACCATCGTATCTCTACGTTGACGTCGTAGTGGGGCTTGCGCGCTCCGAACTCTAGGCCCCGAGAATAATAATAATAATAGAATTGCCATTATCAACCATTTTTATCCTACATAGTGGAAGTGTGTATTTCCACATCTACTTCCAATCGTGCAACTTTGTTTATTTCATAATGAGCCACTTCCAGCTGTCATCCGACTTTCCGACTATCTCTGTGTGCCTACAACTTAATATTTTACAAGTAGTGCAAATATTACCGCGATGTACAGACGCAAGCACATCAAGATACCCGAAACTAAAATTTTCCCAATCAACCATGAACCTTATGCTTTAGCGATAAAGTTGGAAATCTATTAAAGAAACTTGACATATTGTAGTAGCTTGAAGTGCTGGCGTCTGTACAAGGAAACATTTAACTAATCATTTCCTTTTATTAACTTGGAAATTTATTCGTATTTGCAAATGTAATATTCATAAGTACCTATTGTAATTATATTACACAATAATAATTAAAATTAATTTGCATGCTGCGTTTGTCTGCTTAATGATTTATTAAACAGATAAGAGGTAATTTTATATTGGTTAATTGAATGCATTGCACATAATTAACTATTTCTTGTTTATGATCAGCACCCTAATTGCGTAACACACTATCAATCTTAAGGTCGCTACACACAGCCGACGTGACGTGGCGGGGCGCGACGTGGCGGGGCGGCGACGCGGCGCTGGCGCGACGGCATCGGTCACACTGCGGGCGCGATCACGTCCCGTCCCGCCGCGCCCATTCGTACAAACATACGTCGAGCACGAACACCCCCCCGCCCCGCCGCTTCTGAGTTGTATTCACGCTCGGCGCGGCGTGACGGTTACCGTCGCGTCGAGCGCGACGGCTCTGTGTGGCGTCGTCCGTAATATCTAGTATATTACAACTGCTCAGCGTCGCGTCACCGTCCCGTCACGTCACATCACGTCCGTTGTGTGCAGAGACCTTTAATCTGAATCATTTTGAAGGATATTGCTAATCCATTGCTTCATAATCTTAATAAATGTTTTGCTCAACAACGTAAATAACGCAATGGATGCTGTTGAACTGTCAAAATGAAAACCATTGCTATGATAGTATGTTACGCAATTACCCCGCCTGATCTAACTCTTCACTATCGGGAAGGGTTTAGAAAATCTTTACACGGGCATAAAAGTAAGATTTAAAAAATATGTACCTACAGAATGGCATCGTGATTCTAGACATGCGACTAGCACAGAAATTTTTGGTCGGTAGGCAAAAAAAAAAAGATGTTTCATGGAAAACTACAATACTTACGCGCTACGCGGTCAAAATGTATGGAAAAGCTATTTTTTTTTATAACCGAAGAAAACATATTTTATTTCACATAAAACTACATAAAACTAATGTTTTTTATGCCGAAATAAAATAAAATAAAACTACATGGGGATATATGAAACGTCAGAAGCTAGGTGCACGGTTCCAATAGGACGTTTTCTATAGAGTTATCTCTTTTAAAAAAATAATTGGCTTTTACCATATTTCTAAATTATAGAGATAATAGCAGCGCCCGCGGTTTCCCCCGCGTAAGTGTTGATCTCGTGGGAATGTCGGGATAAAAGGTATCCTATGTGTTATTCTGATGATAAGCTATAGGTAGGTATTACTGTGAAGTTTCATCTAAATCCGTTCAGTAGTTTTTGCGTGAAAGAGTAACAAACATCTATCCATCCTCACAAACTTTCGCGTTGATAATATTACTATAATAAGATATCTTTAACCATTTCTTTTTTTAGATAGATTTATCCGATAAAACTTGTAGAACTGTCTGTTATCCGACATTATTTTATTAAAGCTGAGAAACACTGTCGCTAACAACGTTTATGGAGCAATAAGTATTGGAATATTATCTAAAAACATATCTTACAACATCTGACTAAGTACAACACTCCAAGTTTAGAAAATAGACAAAGCGCGCACGTGCTCGAAAGAAAAGGCAATAAAATTAGGGTTGGCGAACATTTAATTATTAAATTATTGATAAATCTTCATTATATTCTAACCTGTCTGGCGAGAAACTTGAGTTTACGAGATAAATTTCTATACATTAGGTAAGGGGCTCGTGTATAAATCATATCAGCCGCTCGGGTCGAACTAAGGTTAAGCTACGCTTGCCGCGGTACGGTTAGTGGACGGGTGATCAACCATTACATACTAAGACCCCTCCGTGACTCGGAGAGTACGTGCCGTTGGTCTTGGCTATCATTCGTAGACTTTTGACAGTCATTACCGGTAGTCCGTGTTAGACAGCCAGTCTTACCAAGGTGTATCGTGTTACCCAGTGACTGGATAGTGGAGGTCAGACAGGCAGTCGTTTCATGTAAAATACTGGTTAAACTGGAAGCCGACCAGAACATAATTGGGAAAAGGCTAGGCAGATAGATTCTATCATCATTTCTATTAATTAAGTTAAGGTTTACTATGTTATGGTTACAAGTATTTCCGTTCCTTGACACCTACTGCAGAATAAATAACAATCCGCTTCTACGTTTTATAGAACACAAAGACTCCGGTCTGTTTCACATTTACCTTTTGTTCTGATTTGGCCGAAACGTCGGGGAATAAAAGGTATAGTGCCTTAAAATTGCAAACGCGAAATAGACCCGCGTCCCTGTACTCTATTAATGTGTACGATTCGGAAAGTTCCAAAATCTTTACTTCGTTTTATCCATCTGTAGTAAATAAATATTTTATCCCCTTCATGACACCATATCATAATTATTACAATAATAACATTATTCTGGCATTCGTTTTGCCACGGATTATTTTTAAATTATTATTACCCGAGGATTCCAAATCATGTGGGTGTACTAAAAGAAACAGAAAGAAAATATGTTTATTTGCGGTAAACATCACGCAGAGAAAGAACACAAATACAAAAAAGAACAAATTAGGGGAAAATATGCGTCACATACACGCGGAACGGCCATCGCTCAGCATAATGCTACGACCCTGTGCGAGACACAGCCCCAGTGCTGGTTTTCAGCGATAGTCGCTGTTGACGTGATGACGTCAACCGGTGCAGTATGCGAGGAGATATAAATAAAAAATAAAATATATAAACAATAGCTAGTTCTAAATGTACGTGTGTAGTGTAAGTTTATGTATTTGTGTACTATAGGTAGGTTGGTACGAGACATGCTAGATGTTTTGGTTCCAAATGTCAAAGCAACGACAGCCCTGCACATTCGCGGTGAGAAAGACATCATAGTGAGTTAACCTTCTCTTCTCTTTAAGCTCAAAGCTAACATAACATTACACACATGTAAGTAAATGTTTATTTTAATGCAAGTTGAAATAATGATATTACCTTCGCCGGGGATGCAGAATGTAAACCACTTACCAACCCTGTATTTCGCGGCGCGAATCTTGTTATTTATGTTCACTGACCACTATTGAGTGCTGTTCCCGTCTCTTTATAGCTAGCACTATAATAGACATAGTGTAATTATTTATTTTAATGTAAACTGAAGAAATAATAGTAATTTTACCGGGAATGTAAAATGTTGAAGTAGGGTGTTTGCGACGATCGTGGCAGCAGCGGTCTTAAGACCCGGGAGCAAGACGAGATGAGACTGCATAAAGGTTTTAGAGTAATAATTTCACTGTGGATACTAAGTGTCAAACGATGATATGCGCATACGATTGTGGCAGAGCGAGACGACACAAGACTCGAAAAAATTTGGAAAATCCAAAAGTTCACGACTCATAATGAACATTTGATCGTATAAAAACCATAGATATAGATATTATATTAGTTAGTTTTTTATTAATTATAATTAAACTACTTTGAATATAAAAACCATTTTCAATAGGGTCGGGGTCCTAGGCGTGAAACGAATCTATTAAAAAAAAATTGATTCAACTACATACCTAATTGATTTTTTCGCAAGCTACAATGTTTTTAGGTTTCACACTTGATTGTGTTATGTTGTTTTTTTTGTACATACCACTGGTTGGTATTGCTCAGCTGCGTTACTATTAATTAAAGTAGCATTTACCTGAAAACATACGAAGTTTCCGAGTCACATATTCATTCGTAGTTTGTACAATTGACTTTGGCCTGAACTTAATGGAAGGATTCATTCCTTCAACTGTATTTCGTCACAGGACACTTTAGTTAATACTTTCTAACAATAAATCACTTTTCTAAACCCTAATAAATAAGTTTTCACAATAAATTAGATCAAATATTGTAAATAAGTTGCCAATGTTTACATTCCAAATGTCATTCAGTTGAACGTCAGTTTCTGACAGTTAAGAGGCGACATCTGGTGGCCGCCGATTCATAGTTGTAGTTTTAATCGATATTTTAATATTTTGGTTGGTAACCATCGAATTAATATCGTATGGAGCAATCCTTAATAATTTTCAGTTTTCAGTAAAATTCATAATAAACTAAATAACCGAAAACGGAAATGAAACTATTTTTTCAATATAGACTTTTTTCTAGAAATTTCGTTGTCCGATTAATCTATTTTTAATCTGTGAATTGTCTTTGACAAAATGTTGTCAGGTTGTACGTTCTAAATGTGCCTAATTAATATTCTGGGATAATTACCCCAATTAAGACAATTTCAAGAATCGGAAATTACAAATAAGTTGTTGGTTGGTCTGGATCATGAAGATTCTTATTGTTTCAGCGTTTAAACGTCATGTCAGATTGTGGTTAGTGAATTTCAAGAAATTAAGTATCATCGTGTAGTATTTATCTACAGTGATCTTATAATCATTTTACCTGAAATGTGGGAGATTTTCTAGATACTCCGTCTAATTCCGGTTTGTTGTCCATGACAGTGTTATTGAACAGAGGTGGCGTCCATTTGCCCTTGAACACGCTTAGGAGATCCTACGAACGCTCTTCCATGTTATAAAAGGTAAGGATTTTGTTGTAATAGTGCTTGGAAGTGGTCTGTGAGCCCTTCTCTGGTTGTTAAAAGGATATTGTCGTGATCCCTGGATATTTATTACAGGATTCCAGATTGCGCATACGCCGGCAGATATCCAGCCAGTCGAGGATCTATCAGCCAAGTGCTTACTCCAATAGTCAACCGTGAGTATTTCACCCGCTGACTATTTTCTATAGGAATTTCCTCAGTGTTAACCACGGTATTAAATTATTGTTCAAGGGAGTGCCCTTGTTGTGGAGTTGATGGACGCCACGTGGGTAATCCTCATTCCTACTTTCCCACCAATCAGAATTAGGCAAAGGCTTTATTAACCGGCTAATGTTTTAGCCTTCTTCCTTCTTTAATGTCCCCTCATGGATGGTACATTAGTTTCCCTTCATATTATTAGGCCTCCGTATTGTCAATTCCAGGAGAGGCAACTCGGGAGATTCGTCTCGCCGCCCGGATCTAGCGAAGCGTCTGGGGCCGGGACGCGAGACCCGTTCCCCGAGTCTGCTCGACGCCTCTGAGGAGACGGCTGTACGGCTGGCGGAGTCCGCCTAGCGATAGCGCAGGCGGGACGGTTTTTTTTTACCCCTAATTTTATTTTTCATAATTTAATACGGTTCCGTTGAAACCGGACTTGAAGAATTTAAATTAAGGATCTTGGGTTCGACGTCCTACTTTAATCCATCCTCTTCCAAGGAAGCTATTTGGGACACCTTCTTCGGCTCCAGGATCCGGGACTCTCTAAGTCCCTGGCGCCCATTAAATAACTAATTAGATTAAAACCAACAACTGGAAGGATACCTATTCCGTGATATTAAAATTTATACTATATTTAATTTAAAATTTAGAACCGGAGCAGTACTCGGGTTTTTCTCTAACTCCCCACGACCATAGCTCTTGCTGAGTTAAAGCTGGCTGGCAATTAGAGTTAACTTACAATTATTTATAATTAAAGATGGTTGTATTTATTAAATAAACAATATTGGAGATAGTTGTTGTTTTTTATAATCTCCTAGAGGGAAAAAGTTAAAAATATAACAATTGACGGGAAATTACTTAGAAATATTTTGATGATTTTTTCGTTTCTACTGCATTAAATCAATTTTTGAAAAGTCCTGAATTAATCTCCATTAATTTATCTATACAATGGTAAATAAATTAAGTAGGTTCTGTGTACTAGCAGCAGTATAGTAATAGAAACAGTTGCAGAAAGGAAGCAAAAAAAAAATTATGGATCGTAAAGCACCCTCTAATGATTCGCATTATGAGTCGTGCAATAGAGCTCTTAGAAATCCCGTATTAAAAAAATTGACTGTTTTTCTCGCACGTTATAAGACCGCGACTACTACAAGACTTGGCGTTAAGTACCTAACACGCGGCAACCCTGTATTTCGCGGCGCGAATCTTGTTATTTATGTTCACTGACCACTATTGAATGCTGTTCCCGTCTCTTTATGCTAATACCTGACATTACAACGTACTGTGTAATTATTTATTTTTATGTAACCGAACACTGCATGGAACCACAATTTTAATATTGGAGAGAAGGTAATCTCTGTTTACGTGGTACTTTGGCATAGAAAACAGTAAAAGAAATAAGCGCACGCGATGTGTGGAGCTTCCTATTGTTTCGCGTAAGCAGGGTATATGTAGGTACAGGCTTCTTGAACACAAAGGTATGGGCTAGACACCACTTACCTTTTTATGGGAGCCTGGTAACTTGTCGCTATTCTTAAAGCCTTGCTTTGAGCCTTATTGGGTGCATATGTGAACCTCTTGTGATGAATTTTATTCCAAATTATTCAAATCTTGATATACTTAAAAAATACGTACTCTATAGCATTGATATATATGATACACTAGATTAGCAATTACCGCACCAAGGCGTTGCCACCAGGCTGATGGCTACAGCCATCAGCGTAGCTAACGTCAGTTCAGTGCTCTGTGTGACGCCAACCGAAGTCAACCGAGTGACATGCGACAAAAAATATCGCGAAAGAGTGCGATTCAAGATCACAAAAACATAATAAATTAACCGGAATTACTTTCCACACGTAAATTAATTGTCTCTGTGTTTATATCAACGTAAAAACGCAATAAAATGTAGAATTTTGTAAATTGGGTTCAGTGTTACCACTAAACACTTAGTTTTAGTTTCCCACATTAGTGGGAGTTTTTAATTAATGGAATAAGTGATTTTAAATATTTTTTAATAATAACAACGTAGCAGGGCCTAAATATGCAGCACGCCGTGAAAAATGGGTGGAAATAATCCGATTACTGAGAAAAGAGACTGACTGGCTACCTACCAAATCATTCAATTCCATTAATAATAAAGAAAAAATATTCAAAAACAAAATGTCTTAGTTATTTTCATTATTTATAAACTTCTATTACACATCCATTATGAAATACATAATTAAAATATTTTAAAAATAATTTAACTTAACCTAAAACGCTTTTTATGGCTTAAAATGTTGGGTAAAATTTCGCATGGGTAGGCAACCCCATCCCGTCATTGCATGTTTATATTGTGGTCTTTGTCTAATCTAAGCGACGGTAGTATTCTTACGACGCGTGTAAGTGAGACAGACATATGTTTACTTTTAAATGTTTAGTGGTTTCAAAGCTACGTCGTCGCGTTTATAAAGTGGCTACACTTTTTTGACACATTTTATTGAGGTTTGCTTCTCTAGTTATATAGCTCAATGCTCTATAGGACTAAAAATCTTATTCAGCATAACTTTGAACATTGATAATGATGTGCGCCGTGTAGCACTTTTATTAGCGAATTAGGATCCAACATTTACTTAACCCATAATGATCCCCTGTCCAAGTGTGGGAAGGGAACACCGAGGTGGATTTTAGTCAGTAAGAGTCTGAGAGTGGGCGGAGGGGTCACCCTCCGCCCGCTCCAGGGCGAAGGATATCCATGAGGATTTTCCACCCCGGAACAAAAAATTTAAAAAGTATTAACAACCAAGCGAATTTCTTAAACCACACAAATCAGCAAAAAATAATAATGATGGTGGACAAAAATAATACATCCTTTGTTCTAAAATAATTCTGTTTGCTCGTGAGAAATATAAAACGCCAGCTGAGAATTTAAAACATTGTCAAAATGTTAAACATTTTCTTGTAATCTTATCTCAAATCCAAAGTTTCCAAATTTTCTCACTTCATTTGCTTCCAACGTGTTTTAGATAAAATCTTTTTGAAGTTAACCTACATTAAAATCATCTTCAAAACTTCCACACTTTCAAGCTCTCAGATGTCGGCTTCGTAAAATAATTACGTTGAAATTGCAAAATGATATTTATTTTATACTAGCTTCTGCCCGCGACTTCGTCCGCGTAAGCAAGTGTAGGTAAGTATTTTTTTGTTCCCTCGGCCTACCCCGTTCTGTCTGACTTTTTTTTCTTTTTGCCCAGGTCCTAAGGGACCTAGGGTGATGTTAAATAAACTATAGCCTTTCTCAAGAATTGGGCTATCAAATGCAAAAGTAATTTTCCAAATCCGTCTGGTGCTTCAGAGATTAGCGCGTTCAAACAAACAAACTCTTCAGCTTTATTATTAGTATCAGATATATATATATATATATTCTGTACCACATAACGGTTCTCTATTTTCATTCATAATGATATATCTGCCCTATATATTATATGATGATGATATTCTTTGTTCCGAAATAAGAAAGGATCTGTCCCATAACGAGATGTGTAAATAGGTAACGGTTGAATATAAACATCTAAGCTTTACCGCTAAGTGTAATTATCATCTGCCAGTATAACCGGATGCAGCAACCAGTATTTTACATGGATCAACTGCCTATCTGACCTCAACAACCCAGTTACTGGGTAACACAATACCCCTTGGAAAGACTGGTTGTCAGACTTATTGGGCTTCTGACTACTTGTAACGTCTGTCAAAGACAGCCGGCACTAACGGCTTAACGTGCTTCTCCGAAAGCAGCGGGATTGTCCGAAAGGGTTACCGCTGTCCCGGAACATAAAGGGCTAAGGAAGGAACACGGGTGGTTTTTAGTCAGTAAGAGTCTGACACTCCCTTCTGCTCCACCCTGAGCGGGACGGCCGAGGGGTCATTTGATGATTTCCCATCCACAAAAAAAAAGAGGTACGGGGTCTCGACATATAATGGATGGTCACCCATCCTCGAAACGACCGCGGCAAACGTAATTTAACATTCAATCGACCCGTGCGCTAAAGATCAGTTAAAAATCAAATAGGCCAGGAAATGACTGCAACTGGTACAAAGCCTGTTTAGGTACTAATATTAATTTACAGCGTGGCTGGCATGTTTAGCGACACCACGACCACGAGTACATTCATCTCCTAGTTCGCACGCAGAATAGCCAACAAATATTAATTTAGTAACCCATGCATGTTGAAAATGAAATACGGCCGACATAGATCATTCTGTACGGAACCGACAACGTTTTACACCACAAACCGTGTCGGGTTGGCGACCCGCTCGAAGCAATAAAACAATCCACTTCTCCAAATGACAAAGAACTTTGGAAGATAAGCGACGAACGAAACACTTTTATTTCGTTCCCCCAAATACTCAAAGTGTTGGTAAATGTACTGGCACGTTTGTAGTTTAAAGAAGTGTTATCGTTCAGGCGTTTCAAGTCACGCGATGGCCATTTCACTCGCAGTACTTGTACACCTCCCTACAGAGCATCCACGATGTCTGGGAAAACCGTAATGGCACCCACGACATCTATTGTAACTAGCTCAAATTCTGGAATCAGAGCGTTTTCGGTGTAGTTGGTTAGAAAACAAGTTGTCAGCGGAATTATCTGGCTAAAAATTCGTACAGTTGTGGGTTGAAAAATGTCTCGGGGTCTCAATTCAACTTTTTCGGTTCGTTTTTGATGATCGATTTGTCTGACATGTTAGATGAATCGGTAATGCTTTTCAACGTTCACAGATTATAGGACAATTGAAGGTATCTCTCTAACAATGCTAGATGAAACCATTCTCAATCGGCAGTTTAATGAACTTGAGCCTCGTGCCTTTAATATTCCGTTCCCCATTCCGTTGGTAGTTGTACCGATAGTGGCTTCACCGCACAAATAGTTTGGTTAGCAAGTCAGCGGGCGTTACGCGCCTATCACAGCTACAAGTTGAATTGACGGGCAGAAATCCGACCATTTGAATTTAAATATTATCTGCGAGGGTCGAGTTGATCGATTCGCCCGGTCAGAATTGTCAGATAGTCGGAATGTCCATCAATCTATTTGTTTTCTATTTGTTTGTTGTGTAATCCGAAGCTCTGGCAAATCTGCGGAGTCAATGATTGATGTATGCAAAGTTAAAACTTTGTTGTCAAGTCTCGATTTTGGGTTCCGTTCCGAACGGAGTATTAGAAAAGTTGAGAGCGCTTACTGAGTACATTCACGCGCCAAACAATAAAGCAAGTCTGCTATTTTATTGTTTTGATACTTTAACTTTCTATTTGATATTGGCTGGTGTGCACTCGCTACGTGTATTGCGTACTTATGTGTTTAAAGAAACACTATTTAAAGAAGTGTTCAAATCCTAATGGGTTTATCTTGAGTTTCTTTTTTAAATAGTCTGAGTAGTTTATCTTCAGATAAATGTTTTTCTTCTTTAGCTTGTTGAGGTCAATAAACAATCCATAAAATATGTATAGGTTAGATGTAGTTTTTGCAGTGCCTTTATCTTTTTTTTTGCCTCAACGTGTCCACCTACTGGCCTCAAACTATATAAAACAAACCACGAGTAAGAGTACCTACCATCGATACGAAAAGAAGAAAAAGTGCCTTTACATGGTGTATGTTTGAAACTTTTAATCATATACTAACCTCCGTTTGGTTACAATAAACTGATTTGATTTGGGTGTGTTCCATAGCCATCACATGGTTGTTTTTAAAATATCGCTTTTAGCAATAAGACCGCCCATTGCGTCACGCCTTGTAAAATTTACACATTTATGTTATGTAGGTAATATTTATGATGTACATAATAAAGAATATTCTATTCTATGTTATTAACGTTTTACGTGATTCCGATTAACATAGAAATGAAAATTATCGTCCCATTTTAACTGATCCAGCGCTTTATGTAAGTAAGAATGTCAAGTAACTATCGTAGGAGACGAGTTAGCAATTTAGCTTACGTCGCTGACGGATGAGTGTGTTAAACTTCAAGATATATGCGCATTTAATTAGTGTAATTGGCCTAATCCGATAAATCGTCATAGTAAGCTACTCGTACCAAACCTCTTAACTTGATTCGCAGAGATAATTTAGTTAAAGCAGCTATACTAGGCACGGCTACTGAAATAATTATCTGAACAGATTAAGTTTCTGCTATAGGTTTATATATACATACAGCCTCTGTTTTGTATTAGTCTGAACACTTTACTCTGTAGGCATTAACAAACTAGACAAAAAAGTTGTTACTCGTCGGCATCAAACTAACCGGTGGTTCCTAGAAAATATTGAGGGATTAAAATATGAAGAGCGCTGCATATAAAATTCACGCGAACCCATGCATAATGAGAAGTTAACTGGAAAACTTAATAGTACCCTCGACACGTTTTATTCATGATCATAAAGCCTTTTAACTTTAATTCACAAGGTACCCTCGGTTCGGAAATTTATGAGGTGTCATTGGGAAAGTTAAGTCGTTGATCAAACTTGAGTTGAATTGTTTCAAGATTATCTCACTAGATAATAATCAGTAACCGCTTAATTTGCGTAAGTAAACACAGAGTGTATTGTTGGACGAACAAACTAGGTAACTATCTACACAATTTAGATAATGATAAATGGACCCTTGCTATGTAGGTACAGTCCCCAAAAGAGATAAGTAACCAGCGTCGTTGGGTATCCGATGGATGTTTTCGAATGAAAGGACATGCATCATCCATTTCGTACCCAAAAATTTAAGTGCCGGCCAGAAAAAAAAAGTACTGCTGTCTTATGGGAAATGGCCTCTTGAACATTTTTACTACTACAACGAAAGTCTACCATTAACCCTTCGGCTGCTATTTGAGATTGAAAATGACAAAAATCATAAATTTTAATAACAAGTTTATGGTTAAAACATGTTCAGGATGTTAAATTCAATTAAAAGTTGGTACTTTTTTAATATTATACTTAAAAAATTTGTTATAAAATATGATTTTTGGCAATTTCAATCTCAAATAGCAGTCGGGGGTTAATTTTAGACATTCGCTGTAGTAGTAAAAAATGCTGAAGATGTTATTTCCCATAAGAAAGTAGCACTAACACAGTAAAAAAGAACCCTTATGGTGCGACTCAGTCTGTCTGTCTCTGTCCGTCTGTCACAATTGGATATCTCGAGAACTGCTGATGCTATCAACTTGAAATTTGGAATACTTTTAGATGACGTTTGCCCAACTATTTTGCATATAAGAAAGAAATAAAAATAAGTATATTGTTTTCGCAACAAGGACTGAAGGGGTTTTTAAAAATTCGAAGTGGGGCTACTAGGGCATATGAGGTATCATATAAAAGAGTGCTGTTTGCACATTCTCAAACACTTTTTCTTTTTTTTAGGCCGCATAGTTTTCGACTTTTGATGAAAAATATAAAAAAGTACCGTTCCCCCCTTATTTCCGAAGTTTTTCAAGGAGAAAACTCTGAAATTATTATCAAGATATGGTGCTGACCTAAACCTCCAATATTTTATGCCACAGTATTAAAATTCTCGGACGAATATAGGCCTTGTCGATGAAAATTCAAAAACTTATGATGGTACGGAACCCTCGGTGCGCGAGTCTGACTCGCTCTTGACCGGTTTTTTTTTTGGCTGGCACTTTAATTTTTGCGTATAAAATATTTGACTCTTTAATTTCTTTTTTTTTTCTCTTTAATTTGATAAAGGAACTGTTTGTTTTCTATTAATTAAATTAAAATTATTCGAAAACATCCATCGGTTTCGGACCCTGTTTACTTATCACTTTTGATAACCGTACACGAGAAAGCTTGTCTCTTGTTTCGAAACTGTGTTTTGTTTTCAAACAACTAAACGGTGAAACGGTGCTTAAAAGCTTTCGGAAGATCTATACAAAAAGATTGTCAATTAACACGACGACTTTGAATGTTTAAGCAAACGTTAAGTAACAAAAGAAACAGTACGTTAACAAACGCACCGACTATAACAAGCTCCGTTAAAGTTTTATGATAATTACACAGTAAGTAAGTGAGGAGGCAAGAATATTGTTCAAAACATGGTGTTCAAGTTTGACAGAAGCGCGCAAAGTTGATAAATTAATTATTTATATCTGACATCGATGCGTAACTGAGTTTCCAAGTGAAGTTCCAGTAAGCTCAGAGAGAACTAGTGGAAACTAATCTTCTAAAGTTAGTGTAGTAAACCACCGGCAAATCTCTCGTTTGTCACTTCGGGACCGCTGGCTAGACTCCTTACTCCAAGTAAATTTATCGCCACTTTATACAGCGCTGAGTCAGTTCCAGTCAATTCATGCGCTCTGTTGAGATCGATTAGCTGACGACAGCCACGTTTTATTGTTTAGAAAACGGTACAAGCATCCAATGGCACATACATCGTTAATATCATTCTCTCCCGCCACGTTGAAATGTCAACCGAGCGTAATAAATGTCTCAATAACTCAACACGCTGACAGATCGCTCGGGCTATCATTAAGGCATAAGTAAATTATTTCGTTCGTTAAACAGTCGACAAATAGTCGAGTTTCCTCGTCGGCGGATTCCGGCGAGTGTCCCGGGGGTCCCAATCAAAAGTCTGCAACAGTACTTAGGGACTTTACATTACGAATGAGAGTGTTACGCCGCGAATTGCGTCTGAAGAGAGGAGATTCTAACTTGTTATTAATTAACTGTCACCATGACGCGGCCGAGGGAAACTGTCTACGTGGGAACACAACCACACGACGAAAGCGGTGTTTTTACAATGAATGTGCCGAGCGATTCATCGCAAATTGAGTGTATAATTTTTACATCGAAATTTTTCATAAGAACGGAGATATTTTCGGAGTGTATACAGAGAACAAAAGTTTATTATCGAGCTTGTATTTCTTGTGGGATAAACTTAGATACTTAACCGCGTTTCAATCATCGTAATAAATACTTGGCACGCGCTGCGTCTGTGGACCAGGGATATAAATCAAGAAATAAAAACGTTAATGACTCTCACATTCGCATATACCTACAGGCGGGTATCTATATATATAAAAAGAGAAGTCCTGACTGACTGACTGACTGACTGACTGACTGACTGACTGACTGACTCATCAACGCCCAGCCTAAACCCTTGGACCTAGAAAGCTGAAATTTTGCACAGAGGTTTTCTTTATAATGTAGACGAGGAATAAGGAAGGAATTTTCGAAATTCAACCCCTAAGGCAGTTAAATAGGGGATGAAAGTTTGTATGAAAACTCTTTTTCCTTGGGTTAATAAACTTGAAACTTGGCACGAATACTTATCTAAGTAAATTATGAAAATTGGTCTTTTTTGTTTTTCTAAACTACCTTCTAAAGGGGGTTGGGGGGGTGTCAAAATTTGTATGGAAGAATTTTAATGCACGGTCCGATTAACTCAAAACTCAGTATTTATACTTAATACTAAAAATAAAGAATCACGTGTATCAGGGTTTTTCGAAAATCTACCCCTAACGGGGAGAAAAGGGGTAGTTAATTTTACAGGGCAAATTTTACTGCCCGGCTTAATTAACTCGAAAATTGGTATAAATAATCTGTGAGTCAAGTAATGAACACATTCCAAACGATTTTTCAAAATTCCACCCCTGTGGGGGTGAAAAGTGGGGATACAGCTTATATGAAAAATCTTATTCATTTGGTTAATATACTTGAAACTTGGCATGAATACTTATCTAAGTAAATTATGAATTTTGGCATTTTTTGCTTTTCTAAACTACCCCCTAAAGGGCGATTGGGGGCGTCATCATTTGTATGGAAGAATTTTAACGTGCGGTCTCCGATTAAGTCGAAACTCAGCATTTATACTTAAGACCAAAAGTAAAGAATAACATGTATCAGGGTTTTGCGAAAATCTACCTCTGACGGGGTGAAAAGGAGTAGTTAACTTTCCATTTTGCTGCGTGGCTTGATTAACTCGAAAATTGTTGGACATAATATTTGAATCAAGTTATGAACACATCCCAAACATTTTTCAAAATTCCTCCTGTGTGGGGTGAAAAGTGGGGAAAAACTTTATACGAAAAATCTTATTCATTTGGTTAATAAACTTGAAACTTGAAAGGAATATTTGCCTAAGTAAATAATAAGAAATGGGTCTTTCGAAAGTAGACCCCTGACGGGTAAAAAAGTGGTAATTCGATTTTTAAGGCCGGTATTATAGTGCGTAGCTTGATTTACTCCAAAAAAATGGTATGAATAAATTTAAGCTTCAAAACTTGGCACAAATACTTATCTAAGGAAATTATAGGTTGTCATTTTATGTTTTTCTGCTCTAAAGGGAGATTGAGGGTGTCAGTTTGTATGGAAGAATTTTAAATAATATAAACTCGGAACTCGTATGTATACTTAAGACTAAAATAAATAAAAAAGTGTGACTGGGTTTTTCGAAAATCTAGCCCTAACGGGGTGAACGGGGGTAGTCCATATCACAGAGGAGTATTTTATTGCGTGGCTTGATTCAATGGGAAATTGGTATAAATAATCTTTGAGTCAAGATATGGAAACGTCCCAAACATGTTTTCAATATTTCGCCCCTATGAGGATAAAAACTGTGAAGGTGAAAAGCTGGTCTTATTCCTTTGGTTAAGAAACTTGAAACTTTTCAACATTTGCCTCAGTAAATAATAAAGATTGTCACTTTTAGGGGTTTACTACTTACTTACATAAAATAAAAAAGTATGAGTTTTAGGGTTTTACTTATTCGACTCCTACCGGGGTGGAAAAGGGTAATAAAGTTTAAGGAGTAGAAACTTCAACTTCCATTAACACGAAAATGGGTATAAATAATCTTTATATCATAAAAATGGAAACGTACCAAATGCAAAAACAAGCCCTGTCATGATGAAAAGGGAGGATAGTTTATTTGAAACATCTTAGGTAGTTTAACTAAAATATAGGCCCGAATACTTATTTCTTTAAATAAAGTAAGTATAAAGATCGTAATCAATAATTTTCGAAATACCTTTCAGGGGGAGGTGGAGAGGGTGTTAAATTTATTTGAGGAAAGTACGAAACCCACGCGGACGAAGTCGCGGGCAAAAGCTAGTATACTATAAACATTAAGCTCAGTTGGATACTTTATAGTACATTATTATGTCTGTGTGTCCCTCAATGTCCTAAAAGTTTTTTCATTTGTTTTTTCGTTGAGCTCGCCTGCACTTTTGATAATTGCTGTGTTTTATGGCTACTTCACCGGCCACACAAAACGTTCATTCGTACTGCATGACGACATGGAAGGGTAAAATGCCAACAAAAAACAAAGACAAAATATATATATGATGACTGTTTGGGATGAGTCTGCGTTCTCATTTTACAGTTTTTGTATTGTTTTTACTGAATTTGAGATGTTTTGTCTAGGTAAGCCTATACTTACATGCGTGTTTAACAAAACCAGCAATGCTTTTGGAACCAGATAAACATGTGAAACATGCCAAGGTAATATACGAAGTAATATTATATTAATCACGTCACCGAGGATTCGCTCATCCCTTTTTAATCGCTATGTCATTGTAGGTATGATCAATTAACTAAATCCTTTTGTAGAGGCAATTTAGATCAAATCTTAACGTAATATCGTGTACATATACAAAGTGTAACGTTAAATGCGCAAAACCTGAAAATAGTTTGTTCATAATTGACTACTGAATCGATTTCAATAATTTTTAATATAGGTTTTTTTTTTCAAAAATTATATATTTTGCCCTACTATGCGCCGAATGAGCCAAAGAAAATTAAGTCTTATTTTAAGGTAAAAAGACTCAATTTTGAATGCATAAACTAATGCTAAGATCAACACGATTTTTCTTAATAAAAATAGCTTTAGAAAAAATAGTTTTGGTCATTGTATTATGCTCTAATTAGGGTGTATGAGGTTTTGCGCATTTAACGTTACACGTTGTATAATCAGTCTATAATGTTCCTGCTGGGACACAGGCCTCCTCCTCTTTGGCCGCAATTCACACACGAGGTAGTAGATGTCAGATGTCTTGGAATTTTGGTTCTAGAACATGCCGGTTTCCTCACGATTTCCTTTACCATTTTGATAGCAGCGGTGAAGAAATTATTTACACAAAGTAAAGCTCCTCCATGGGTTTGAACCCATGACCTTACTACTCGCAAGTCGGGGCCGTTACCACTGAGCCATCACTGCTCTAAATCGTGTAATATCTCGTAAAACAGAAAAATTCATCAGTCTATTTAACAGTAAATCTGCTTACATATTCTATGTTCGCCACATTGCAGCTGCAAAACACGTTTCACGCATACAGACATAATTATTTATATTATACACTAGCTGACCCGGCGAACTTCGTACCGCCTTAGCGTAGCTTTGATGCACTACTTTATTTTGTATAGCTGACCTATCTTATGTATGAGTACCTATTAAATTTGAACTGGAATCTATAATATCCTCCATATAAAAATGAATCCTTATTTCCCTGGTCTCGCCATACCTGAGGACTTTACTAATTTTTATTAAATGACCCGGCGAACTTCGTACAAAATGCAAAGTTGTTCAATAGCGATTTGTAAAAATATGAGTGAAATTGAACCCTATGGAATAAACACTATTATGAAAATAATTATATATGTTGTTTTTTGTTTTTTTTTTTTTTCTTTATATTTTTTTCCGTAAGAACCTTGTACAGAGTATTAGAAAACTACAAAAAAAAAATTAGCCAAATCGGTCAAGCCGTTTTCATGTTATGTCGTGACAACGGAAAACGGGTTTCATTTTTATATATATAGATATTACAAATTGTCGGTGTATATCATAATTAAATGTCAGATAAGTAAAGTAATATTTCGATTCGTATCTACAAATATGTACATCATATTTAATAGGAAACATTTATAATTGACATTTGAGAGTCAATTTATTAATTAAATTAATAGTGTTATGGAGTCGTGTGTTTTAAAGTTTCTCTTTTGCAACCTACAACTATTTGGTACTTACATGCAACCTCTGTAAGTCAGTTAAAAGTTATTGACGTGAAACACGAGACAAATATTAACTTAGTTTAAGATTAGAGCGAGAGAGATTAGGCGTCAGATTTGGCTGACAAGAAAAAAGATTTCTAAGAATAATTATTGAACTTACGTGATAAACCGTGGTTTAATTGATTCCTCCAGGTACCCAAAGAGCTCAACTTACAGGTCTTCATCTGATTATCGTTTATTCAAAATTCTGTTTCAAATTGGTGTTATTTCAAGTTAAACCAATATCAATTTTATTTTAATGACAATGAAGTTGATTTCAGAGTGACTAGCATTATTGAAAAAGTTATAAAAATGTTTGAAGTTGTAGCGTAAACTGAACTTTATTGTGTAGGAATTACAGTTATTTTTCCAAATAGTCATATTTGTTTACATTTTTGGCAAATAAGTCGCGAGTGCAGTATAGATACATATAGCAGTATAGATATAGATATTTTATCTTCTCAATAACTTCAAAGAAGATTTTAAGGAAACTTGCTAGAACTTAATTTATGATTTTTTTCACCTAGTTAATACTGGATGGATCTAACTTCTGGGGGGAGGCGGGCTGGTTGGAATAACCACCGACGGCCGCCCGCGCCATGGCCCACGCATCAATGGTCCACCCGAATGACTAAGTGCGGAAACCAAACCCTCTAACATAAGATAGGACATACTGGATGAATATTATAAAGATGAAGAAAGTTGGTTAAATTATACACTCTTGGACTCCTAAATTGAACCTCTGTGCGTTTTCCTGTTAGATTTATAGGCCTAAAAGTCAAAACATGTAGTGATGAGTCAAAGAAAAACTTTTGTTGCAGTTTTGAAGCCGACATACCAGCCATCATTTTGGTATCATCATAGCTCGAAATTCAAGACCATTTAAAAATAAAAATACAGAGCTTTTTATGAAGAAATCCAGTGTGCCTCGATTTAAAAGTCCGTGAGTGTATAATTATCAATTGATTGTACATATATCCCAGTAGTAATTAAAATCTGTACTATTAATAAAGGTGAAGAGATTGTTTGTTGGTTTGTTTGAACGCGCTAATTCTCTGTAACTACCTGTAGCATTTCTTTTTGAGATTAAAATCCCAATTTTGATTAAGGGTTTAGGCTATTTAATATCACGCTAGGACCCTAGGAAACCGAGCAAAAAGAAAAAAGCCATAAAGAAAACGAATTAATAGCACGGGCAGGCGATGCGATACGACGCGGTGGGTCGGGGGAGCAAGAAATTTCACGCAGTCGAAGTCGCGGGCAGAAACTAGTAATTTAAATAAAACATCTATCAATCAAACACTGTATCACACACAAAAAAACTAAAACAAAAGACACTTATGTCGTAATCACAGATACGGCGTTCTATTTATAGCCAAAGATTAGTCCGGTGTTGATACGTCTCTTTCGTGACCAAGACCGATCCGTCGGTTATCATTCACTAGAGTTATTTTTAGTGGAGCCACGCGGTGTTCCCGAGACGTCTCTAGTCCCGACTAGAGATGAACGGTAATGGTTAAAACGTTTAGCTCAATATTTTTTTTTAGCTTTTAGGTATGTATACCAATGTAATAGTGCTCAATAGTTTATTTGTTTGAACGCGCTTATCTCTGGAACTACCAGACAGACTTGAAAACTTTTTTTGTATTTGATTGACGAATCTTTGAGGAAGGTTAAAGGATATATAACATCACGCTAAGACTGCAAGGAGCCGAGTAAACAGAAAAAAATAGCGAGGACGAAGTCGCGCAGAAGCCAGTTGTTAATAAATACCAAGATATTCATTAAAAGTTATAACTTCTTAGTAATAAAAACCAATATTATGATGTATAGAATTGTAAGTCTTATTGTAGTAGAAACAAATTTAATTTTATAACTAAACTTTTAAAATTACTTTTTGTTTGAAGGGATGCTGTTTTATACAACTGTTTAACTTTTAATTAAACACGTAGTAATTAATATACCTTTTATTTGTAAAATTAACAAAACGAAGACTTAATTAAGTGAAAGTTTATCCGTTATATTTTTAACTTGTTTAAGTAGATTTGTTAATTTAACGTGTTATTTTTAAACTTTAACGCATTAACCACATCTCTAGTTCCGAGACAACACAACACGTGTTGATACCGCCCTATTTTTGACATGTGTAGACACCGCCCTATTTGTGGATCAAAATAATCTCCTGTCTGCACTAATGAAAGGTTTTTATGTTCTCGTTAGTTAATGGCGTCTGACATTTTAAGTTTTTGTTTTGATACTGTCATAGTTAGTGTTGATGATTTTGGTCGGATAGAATGTGTTGTTAGAGGGGGTGACTACCGAGATGAGGACTAAGGGACTAACCACACTTATTCAGCTCTCTTCAGTTTTTGTCCATAGAAAACAACGATTTTGTATGAAGTCCGTTCAGCTTTCCGCGGCTGAACGGATGCGTACGCATCTCATACAAAATCGTTATTTTCTATGGACAAAAGCTGAACAGAGCTGAATAAGTGTGGTTAGTCCCTAATAGAGAAGTATGCAAGAAAAAGACATGTTGCGTCGACCCCAAATAAATTGACATGAGCGCAGGAGAATGATGAGAATGTGTTGTTAGACTGAATATATTGTATACTGTTTTGGTTTCATAAGAGAGCGGTGAACGTTCACAGTTGCCAAACACGGCTGTCCAAATACAGAGCGTTTTTTGATACCTTAATGTCAAATACTGGTGGAACTGACAGTTTTCATGACGGCTGTTACTATTGTAACAGCCACAGTGTGACGGAATCACTTTCCTAGGAAACCAAAGTTTTAGCACGTATTTACGGGGCTATTTTTTAGCAAATTTCGAAAGATAATTTTTGTATTACATTAACTTTCATACGGTTTTAAGATAACTTATATACATTTATGCTACTAGTAATTTAGGTCGGATGTTAACGGGGTTAGCTCGCATAATGGAGTTATTTTTAAAGTCAACAGTATCCATCGAGTGCTGGTTGGCCGCTTACCTATTATTGGTTCAATTTTAGTACATATTTTATTAACCAACAAAAGCTTTAATTTGCCTATGTGGTAACTGCCTCAATACGACATGACCGGAATTAACGCACACAGCCAAACACACCAATTTGAATATTATGTTATAATCATAATATATACTCTGGACTTTACTATTATGTATAAAACATTGTTTATTTATTAATTAAGTTACCTAAACTGATTCTGGGAGAAAATTGTGGTCACACTACAAATCTACGCACGCACACTGGCGCACACATACAGGGTTACTTTTCAATGACCAGCCAAATTTAAGGATGTAGTACAGACCATCAAACTAAAAAACTTTATGCATGGGACCAATATCGTAATCGCGAAAAATTTATCAACTGTCCCATAGAAAACTTCAATACCTACTTGACCTAAACGTATGGGACGGCTGAATTTTTATTCGCGATTACGATGTTGGTCCCATGGAGAAATTTGTTTAGTTTGATGGTCTGTACCACATCCTTAAATTTGGTTGGTCATTGAAAAGTAACCCTGGTACAGTCTAGCGTAGTAAGTACTTCGTCCGTTTTGGTTTATTTTGACTGTAAGTACCGCGGAAGTGTGACTGTACCTAACTTACGTACCTAGTTTTATTAATAATTTTTAGGATAAAAACATTACCTATATTAAAAATTACAAAAATCGATTCAGTAAACGATTCTGAACAAAAACTTTCATAATGTGCATTAATTCAGTTACACATTGGAGATATCTGCAATAGCACAGGCATCGCATTACAATGTATCTCAGAAGTCTGGAGACGAAGCTGAAATGTCTAAAGTCAAGGATTACAAGTGCTGCCACGGATGCCCCGTTACCTATGCACTTGGTGATTTTATGACTGCGTCAGTGAGCGGAGTTCGCGCAGCTGAATTTTGGGTCAAAAATGTTTAAACTTTTTGGCTTCAATATAAGAAGGCCATGTCAATCCGTCGACACTTACCACCACTTCAGCCTTTATCTCCCTAGAACTGTCAGTTGATATTTATTAATGGATAATAAATATCAGCTATTACTCACTATCCACCTAGATATTAACTAGAGATAGCAACATTCATTGCTATAAATTAATAGACAATCTGTGGATTACACCCGGGCGGCAATTTGTCATCTTAATCTGTATGTCTCTACACTTAGCACTACCTGTGCTATATAACATTTGAATGATTACTGTGTTAACACAAGCAATAACAATGTTGATAGGCAGATTATGTATCGATTTAGATATGAATAAAACTAGAAAATCCTTCCTCGAAAAGAGTTTTAAACATAGTTGAATATTAATTAGCTCGTTTTTGTTTAAGCCCGAATATAATGTTCATTTATAAGCTACAAAGGAGCCTTATATCTAGTGGTGGTCCAGCGTAAAGGCTTAGTCAAACGTATATGCAGTGTAGATGCTGTTATGCCGCTGCTACGCTGCTGCTATGTCGCTTAGTCCCTGCTACGACATGGCTACGCGGCGTAGGCGCGCCTACGTCACGGCTACGCAGCATAGGCGCGCTTACGACACGACTAGGCAGCGTAGGCGCACTAACGACACGGCTACGCAACGTAGGCGCTGTTAAGTCGACTACACAGCATAGCATAGCGTAGCGAAGTGTATTGTGGCGTAGTGTCTACATGGTGTCAATATCTACGCTAGAAATATGCTCAGTGCATAGATATTCTAAGAAAGTTCGCATAAATATAACTTGTGAAATAAGAAGAAAACTAATTATTTCACAGAATATGTCCGAACCCTTTGAAAATAAATAACTAAGTATTATCGTTAATAACCATAATTGTTCAAAGAAAACATCGAATCCATACATACAAAGCCACGGGAGGTCTCTACTTCGCAATAAATCCACAAGTTTGTGTGTAAGATAATTCTAATACACAGTAATTATGATTTAAATTATGTTATTATCCCATTAGATATCTCTGTGAGACTTTTAAATGTGATTAAAATTTATGAAAGAGCAGAGCCACCGCATCAATCTGTAATCTGAGGCCGGAGTATCCATTATGCAATGCTGAGTAATTTTTACATTTCACCTTTAGTCAAAGAATAGAGGGTATTTAAAGTTGCTGGTATTATTTTGCAATGGTTTTATCTCTAGTGTGTCAATTTAAGTTGTACAAACTCAGTATTATAAAATAAACATGTTATATAGGTATGTATAAATAAAAAAAAATCGGTTTAGTTACACCATTTATAACTCAAGAACGGCTGTACCGATTTTATCATCTTTGATTTGTTGGATTTGTCTCCGCCCCGAATAGCAGATTATCGATTAAAACATGGGAAAAATACACGAAAAAAATCTGAGGCGGTACGAATACGAAGTTCGCCGGGTCAGCTAGTATTATACAGGGTATCCCTGGAAGTATGGATCAAAACGAATAGTTGCGTGGGCAATTTCCAAACTTTTTAACCCTGAGAATTTTTTATAAGGTTCAAAAGTAAACATAAAAAAACTATCAAGGCTATCGAAAAAAATTAAATAGACAGCCCTGATAGTTTTTTTTTTAATGATTTTTTTCTTTGGACACTACGAAGTGATTCCAAAAAAAAACAAAAATTAGTCAAGTTGTTTTGAACCGTAAAAAAATTCACCGACATTCTCAGTGATAAAAAGTTTGGAAATGACCTTGCCCACGCCCCTATTCGATTTGACCCAGGGACACCCTGTATACCTTCAACTTGGTTTCAAGTTTTCAACCCATTAGGAATCCTGTTTTAGTTTATGCATGTAGGTAGGGGCTTCTTAGATTACACACAAAAATGAAAGCTCAAAAGTTATGACCTTCTTACAACCACTTAAAAACAACTGATATACGAAACAAATGGCATGAATGAACAAAAACAAGAGAAAAAACGAAATACGTGACCACCTGACAGGTCCGCAGAGTAACACAATAAATTACGACAGTACATGCATAACATGTATGTATGTATGTACGTAACAACCTTGTGAACGTCCTCCTTTACATTTGAGAAGGTCACCGCCTGTTTTACACTTACATCACATCTGAAAGGCTTGTTCTTTAGCTAAATTATGCATCATTGATTTTGTGACGTCACTAACAAAAGATTGCGCAAAGCAGCGCTACATTGTCTCGCCAGAGATGCTCAACGTATAACTACGCAGTACTGTCACACGGTGCCGCATTAAATTGTAATGAAGTACTGTATGTACTGAAATACTCCAAGTATCCATTGACGTCAGTCTTGCTTGCAACACAACCAAATTTTTACGACTCGTTAACTGACAAAGTATACCTAAAACTTGCATAGTAACAAAATTTTGAACGGTTGCGATCGTAAAATTCTCGCGTATTAATTTCGACTATCTAATAAAGTTATTTGGATAAAAGCTTTTAAAAATCAAACTGACGCGGGCGTAGCAATTAAATTATTAGGTTTTCTGTTAACTGGTCCAACAGTCCCTATTTGTATTTGAGGGTTATTCGCCTCAAATGAAGTCAAAAGTTCAAGATGCTACCGAGATCTGCTTCTAAAAATGTTTGTTATTATATTTACAAAATGGACCGATTTTAATAATCGTGATCTTGTTAAGCTCCTATCAAAACCTTTTTGATCTGTTTGACGTTACTGTAAAGATAAAAGAAAGAACAAAAAAGATAAATGTAGGTAATTGATATTGTTTTTGTCTGTTGATGCCCGACAATGAATTGATTGAATTATGTATATGTTTTTATTTTGTTTCTTTAAACGATGAACTAATTCTTCATTTGAACTTTTAAATAAACCTGAAACATTTATGTTTTTTCTCTGCGTTGCCACCGACAACGCAGTGGAAGTGGCAAAGTTTTAGGAAAATAAGATTTAAAATACAGTCGTGCCAGCGACACGAAGAAGAATGTGTTTTACGCGATTACACGACAGCAAAGATTTATTTATCTAGTCTGATTTCAATAGATCATCATCATTATTTCAGCCGAAAGACGTCCACTGCTGGACAGGCCTAAGCACCGCTATCACTAGCAGCTAGCTAATGTTATAAGGCTACTTTTATTTAAAAAAATAAAAACTCATGTTCCGAAATACACGCGAACTAAGTCGCGGGTACAGCTAGTCATCATTAAGTTACATATACATTCATAAACTCCTTATAGATATTTCGATAAAACCAATCACCGAGCTAATTGTGTATAGATATCTACGTGAATAGTCCCCATATTGATTCAGTGAGGTCAGATTCCTAATGGCGACCTCCAGATCGTTGGTCCACACCCAATTTGTCGGCCATTACCGTCCTTCAATGAGGACTTATAAAGCTATACTTCTTGCTAAAGAAGATTTACAGCGGGCAAGTTTAATCGCAACTTGTGATCAAAGACTTTGCCTTATTTTTATTCTTTGTAAGTAAACAATCCGACCGCAGATTTATTATTTTATAGAAACTTGTTTTATTAAGAGAAAGTTTGTGTAATTTAATGTGGATATTGCTTTGTAAATTTAACTGGCGCCCGTGGTTTCGCTTGCGTAAGGGCCCCACTCACATCATAAAATCAGCTGCTTAAAATCAACAGATACTCAATACTCAATATCTTTATTGCTACTTCAATCCGAATTCCAAAACTTTTGCATAATGTAAATTAATGTAAACCGAAAATCTAAGTACCTATATTAATACAAAATATCGTAACAGCCAACTTTTACATTACTTGAACTAACAAATTGTGGCTGTAAATATTGCCTTGATGTTATTAATATCATCTAAATTTATGTGGTAGTTTAAACGTAACAAAGAGAATTAGTTGCCCATTTATAATATACCTACTAGCGGCCCGTCCCGGCTTCGCACGGGTGGAAAAAAAAAGCCTATATTAATCAGTGATAATGTAGATTCAAATAGTGAAATAATTTTTAAAATCGGTCCAGTACTTTTTGAGCCAATTCGTTACAAACATACATACAAATCTTTCCTCTTTATAATATTAGTATAGACTAGCAGCCCGCCTCTGTTTCGCACGGTTTTTATGTCGAAATATCGAAATTTCTTCATGATGTATACCTAAGTTTACCGCAGTGTCTCAAGATGAAAGTCGCTGACCAGTGCGTATTGCCAGTGATGACTTATGGCACTGAAACATGGTCTTTCACAATGGGCTAAAAGTTACCCAAAGGGTAATAGAGAGGGCTATGCTTGGAGTTTCCCAGCGTGATCAAATGAGAAATGAAGAAATCCGCAGGAGAACCAAGATAACCGACATAGCCCGAAGAATTGCCAAACTTAAGTGGCAGTGGGTAGGGCACATTGCTCGGCCGATGGGGCTGAAAGGTTCTGGAGTGGCGACCGGTACCGGAAGACCTAGCGTTGGAAGGCCGCCCACAAGTGGCGCGATGACCTTGTGAAGGCCGCAGAAACCCGTTGGATTTGAGAAGCACAGAACCGGTCGAAGTGAAGGTGCTTGGTGGAGGCCTATGTCCAGCAGTGGACGTCTTTTGGCTGAACTGATGATAATGATGATATCAGTTTATATCATTAGCCTATAACGTTCCCTTTACTGGGACACAGACCTCCTCTCTTTATAAGAGCAACGACCCCGACTCACGAGTTGTACCGTCGTGAGTTTAAACATATGTAAGTTTAATACTTATTCATTTATTATACACATAATAAATAAGCCTTCCGGAATAAACCTCTAAATAATTATGAAAACCGCATCAAAATCCGTTGCGAAGTTTAGAAGAACATACAGACACGAAATGCGACTTTAATTTATAACTAAATTAAATTGCATTTACATTTCATATGATACTGCGTTAAATAAACTATGAATTTTCCATTCAAACGCTTCGCGGTTAAATTGATCGCGTGGTAAAGATTAACGGAGTGTTAAAAAGGTTAAATGGGCGGTCACACTTACTTGTGATCACGACAAATGACTGATTCGCACTAATCACGGATTGTGGACACTTTTTTATTTATTTCTATGCTATTAAATACTTCACAGGAAAAGATTAATAAAACTACAAGGAAACCGCTTCAAGGAATTACCGCTAAGCAGTTTATATTTACATGCGGCTACACCACATTCCTGGCTACGCAAACCCTAAAGTAAAGCAAAAACTGCCTTACCAAAGCATAGAGACGCTGCCAAAATCACTTCATTTCAACTTACTAAAGCTTCTCGTTTCAATAATCACCCTACCGTAACCCAGCTCCATCAAAGCTTATACGCGGCAAACTTGAGGCAAGTTAGGGTTGTCCCCATAACATAGATTAGGTAGGGTTAGTTCCTCAGGCTTGTATGTAGCTTAGTCGGTGCGTAGATCATCGTTGCGGTTGGCGCCGCACTAGCTGCTAAATTATATGGTGGCTTGTCACGGAGTGCATGTGGTGTTTAAGATTGAGATAATGTACTTACTATGGTGTTGGGGATGGCAGATGTTTGTAGATTGTTGTCGATAGTAACGGTGGTCTTAATTTGATACGTCTTCTTGTCTGGTGTCTGCATGGTATTGTAGACAGCTTTATGTCTTGATAAATAGCAATGTTGGTAGCCAGCAAAAGTACCTATTCGCATATTGTTGCCATTCATGTAGGGTTATTAAATTCACCCTTATTTTTGTTAGTGTGAATCTCGATACAGTTTACTGCGATTTTATTCAAGCCGTTCTTATTATTCTTTAATCGTACATCCCAGATTTTATCTTGGCGATAGACCTGATAAATTGAGAGAAGTTGGAACATTTCAAAATACGTGATTTTACTCATAAACGTACCTACGAAAGTTTACCTTGCACACATTAAAGGCAGACAGAATAAATATCAATTAAACGATTGCATATTCACAAAAGGAAACCGGAAGTATGTAACTAAAATAGTCAAACATTTTCATCCCATTTTAACCATAATGAGTTTCTATTTAAAACCTCAATAACGAACTGGAAACAAGAAGAATACTTCAGCAACCCAATCCAACATCAATGGTTCCCATCAAAAGTATCGTGCGTGCGCGCTGTGCAATACGATAGTTTGACAAAGTGCTGTAAAAGACCAGTCGCATCACGCCCGACTTCCCCTCCAACTTTGAATTTGTTTTCAACTAAGTCAACTTTGATCGTTCTTAGGATTACGATATACAAAGGCGAAGTTTCCCATTCCTTTGTGGTCGAGGAGATAAGAAAAACCGCTACTATGATACCGAGACTTCAGTGAGAAGTGGTGTTTATCAAGTTTTAAATTATGAAAGACTTAGTTATCCTGAGTGTGGATGTCGTAGGACAAAGTTGGGGTTATCTAACAAAGTGTAATCTGCGACCGTTTGTTACTTGTTCGGAGTTTTTTTTCCATTTTATTTATGGTGGGTTGGTCATGTTTGTTATTTTATCTGTGAAGGCAATTTATACTAGCGTTTCTGTCTTTAGGTAGGTTACACTATTTCAAAAACATAAAAAGTACTTTATCAAACTTTTATTTGCTTTTAATTTACTGTAGAGTGAATATACAAGTAATTAAAACGTGGTGCTTATTGCTTGAAAGCGGTTTTAATAGTCACGATAAAATGTAATTTTATCACAGATTTATTAACTGAAATACCACAAAGGAAATAATATTTTAGCGCGCATTAATTAAGTCCATATAAGTAAGATCAGCACCAAAATCATTTGAGGATATTTGTTTTAAATGTAACATATTAAGTACATTATTCAGCAATAATTATTTTGAGCAGTATATTCCAATATCATTTTATAAAACATTTATAAAATACATTTAAAACACCGATTAAAACACTTAAAATACTTACAACACTTAAAATACTTATAGTGAGGAAAACCGCAACACCAAACTCAAACTTCATTTTCCTATGATAATCTACTTTATGTCAAAAAAAAAACAATGTCCTGAAAAAGAGAGCTTTATAGAGAGCTCCCTGCATCTACAGTCCTTCCACAATTATTTTATCTCTGACAATAGCAACCCGTATTCTTATAATAACGTGAATAAAGATCATTATGATTTTGACAGCAACCTTATTACAAGGATTTTAAAGACCGCTGTGATTTTGACAGAGATGCAAAATCAGAGGTAAATAACTGTGAATGGACCATAAAAAGACGTTTTTGTCACATTTTCCTTAACTGTCACTAACGACAAATATATTTTGTTATTTGCGCAATAAATCGCCAAATGTTCGTAGGTGGTCGGGTCGACATAATTCAAACGTGTGCCCGCCATTTTGATTAATGTATCCGGCAATATGACACCTGTGACTCCTTGCAAGGAAACTATTGGCTCCATATAAGGTGACGACATCCGTATCCTCGCTGTTTAGGCCATTATGTATATAATTAATAGCTTATTTTAGTTACGAAGTGAATACAACTATTATCACTTTAACTAGCTTCTTAATACATTATGAAGCTAGCTTTGGAGTAAGTGTTTGTCTTCCCTCTCTGGGTAATTTAGATGTAGGTTCGTATGAGAAAGAGAGAGAGAAAGTAATGCCTTTCAAATTTCGAAGAGTTACACAAATAGCTTGAAAAGGAGTGTTGAACGGGACTGATATGTTCATGACAATATGTTGTAGATTAAAGTCCCTGAATAAAATTATGTGGCCTACGATTCTACTGTAGGTTAAATTGTTATGAACTTAATAGCTTTTGCCAGCGGTATCACCTACGTGGAGGTCGGCAATCCCACGGGAACGTACACCTACTACCGGGTTAAAAAGTATCCTATGTCCTATCCCAGGTCATGGTTTATTCACGTGCCATCCAAATCCGAAGGTAAAAGACAGGCTGACAGAGTATCTTTCGCATTTATTTATGATATTTGTATGAATAAGGATGTAGCGGGTTGGGTAACACTTTTTTTTACAATAAAATGATAAAAGATTTCTCAAACAAAAGTGGCCAGTTCTAAAAACATTCCAAGTAGGTTTCTAGTAGCAAAAAGTATCGGAAACATCCTATAAAATCGTATCGGTGTTAATGAATGGAATGTGTAATTTTATGAATAGTTCTGTCGTAAATCCTATGTCGATATGAAAGTGAGATTGTTACATGTTTCTTTTACGATAGCAGAATTTTCCGGTAAGGTTTTCATAGTTGGAAAAATACATACACAATGTATGGGTATAACAATGCGTTTCAAATGTGGTAGTACCTACATGGGTATTCTGATGAGGATTTATTGACAGAATTTGCTTAAAGGCTCGACGCGGAATGCCCGACGCGACGGCGACGGTGCGACGCTATTCTGGCAAAACAATTTCCATAAAGTCTTCATCAAAACTGTTCTACTGAAATCTACAGGAGCCTTTGCGGATAAAGTAAAAAGCACACGTTTGTATTATTTACACTTGGTTGAACATCCTCAAGTAGAATAACTTACAGCTATTTCAAAAGCAGGTGGCTAGATGTTTTAGTATCTCTATGTAGTTACTCCGGAATTTTTCAAACATACTTTTAAATCTTTACAGGAAAACTTTAAAACTTCTTTCCTTTCACTCGCAGATCTTTCTTGCTTAAATTGTTGGATTATTTTCCAATCTTCACTCAGGACCATTTTTAACAAATTATACATATAATCACAATAGATTTTATTACCTTTAATAGAATGCCTCGTTGACCCATTGCATTGGTCGCGAAAGCTACTCCTGAGCATGAGGTCCTGAATTCGATTCCCAGGCCGGACAAAGTGTTATTGGGTTTTTTTTTCTATCTGGAATTTCTCAGTAGCAGCCCGGAGTTTGGAATTGTGCCCGTTGATGGGAACAGCTTCGCCCCCTTACATGTGACTTATACTTAACTGGCGAAATGTAGGCGTACTAATAGGCATTATACCTTCGGGGAAACAAGGCGTGATATTATTATGTTTAATTTATAGGATAATATAATCATATTAATCAATTTCTTTAAAACCTTCATTCAATAACCCATTTAACTACCAATTAAACAAATGCTGCGTTAAACATTAATTCCGTAACCACAAGTGGCCGGATGGCGACCGATATTAGCAGAAACTCTCTCTCAGAAGTCTTACCATTAACACATATGCACTTATTCAACGTGTGTCTAACGTCAGTGTTACCTAAGTCAAAGTATATATAAACATGTCGTGTTTAAAAGGTATTTAGCCTAAAAACTGATAAACACTGTTTTGTGGTAGTAAGTGTTTTATATATCAACTAAATATAATAGTGTTTTATTAGGAATAGGAGGATGCCCCATGCCATAGAGAGATCGAGGCTAAACATCTGTTATTTGAGCTTTATAAGCCCACTATAACCTTTCTTATTCTTTGCCCCTGAAAATGAACCTAAGTAAGTAAAAAGGTCTAAGTGTAATTAACTTCTCAAAAAAACCCTAATTCTATAACCCATTAAAATACCAAAACATTTAATCAAACAAATTTTCCGTTAAACATTAATTCCGTAACCACACGTTGGATGGCGACCTATATTAGCAGAAACTAATAGTGTTTTATTAGAGAAGGAGGATGCCCCATGCCACGGGGATATCGGGGCAAAACATCTGTTATGTGATCGTTATAAGCCGACTATCGCCCTTTTATTGTTTTGTTTGATATAGCGTAGCGATGTAATTATTGGTTGATGTAGGTATTTCAATTTGCTGATTCGTTTTTTTTTTTTCATATGGAATGCAATTTATGGGACAACAACACAAATAAAAAATAATACCCTCTCGTACCGTCGGGCAAAAAACCATATAGCCTAATAGCTTAATGCCAAAAAAAAAAACAAATTACTCGTTGACTGAACATACGTCGTTCAAACCGTATGATAAAGATGTTCCTCTATCTTCCTCATTTACATGACAGCGAGATTGTCCTTCAAAATATGCCTTCAATAAGTACAGACGATTTTGGTAGTACTTAATTAGATCTGTATAAACTGCAAATTGGACATATACACACAGTCTTTACAGAATGGTTGATTCCTTGTTTAATACCTTCACGGTTTTTCACCAACCACCAACCAATCGCAAACATCCTAAATGGAAATTCTCAGTTTAGGTACATCTAATTAACATCTACGTTGTATCTAATTGGTTTTTAACAGGTTCAATTTTGTAACTAGACTTGTTAACAATCAATTACCTAACGGGAATCCCCAGTAACACTTGAAACAGCTCATTTCTATCTTTAATCAGAAACCCCTTTATCATAAACGTTACTTAAAGTAGTGATTAGCGACTGGTTAACCATACATTTTTGACGTTTAATCGTTATGTAACTTTAATCATCGTTTATAAATAAACTGCTAAGAATCTAATTGTTTAAAATGTAACTAAAGATTAGAGTAACACGCCTAGTTAAATATACAAAACAACAGCAGCAACCATAAAGAAAATCCTAAATTCTGCAACGCAACGCAATTTCACGTCAATAATTCACGAACTAAAACGAGTAGGTGAGCTAAAACTATTCGTATACACGTATTGTCGGTATAACACGGCCCAATATTGTTGAACGGCGGTCCTACAAGAGTAATTAACTAGCAGTGGAGAACACGCCTGCGCCACTACGTAACTTGCGACCGCGACTTTGATACGTCAAACAGATAAAGATTTGACGTTTATCACTTATCTTCATTGGGTTAACCTTATTTGAAGTGACGTGTTGTTTGTGCTGTTTTGTGATAGTTTTTTTTGTTCAAATTTTTCATGATACGGACTTATACAGTTTGACAATGTATGTACATGTCAAACTGTATAAGTCCGTAAGTAAGTACAACATCAGTGTTAAAGCGATTGCTTTTTATTTGGAACAAGTACACGCTTATAAATTTTTATCACATCTATTCAAAAAGAGCTAGTGTATTCTTTGTAAACAGGGACTAAAATAGCTCATTAATCCCTAGGGACTAAAAGTGATTTGAATCTGGAATGAGGATATTGTTAGTAAAATTTCCAATCACCAAAGAACGAACATTGTATGAACAAGTAACTGGCTGTATGATAAAATAACGCTGCGCTCAGGATTCAAACACTCTCGCCTTCAATATAGTTGTTTGCTCCCTTGGCATAGAATCTACTATTTTTGATTCTGTCCTGTCCCACTACTGGGGGAAGGGCTTCCCCAAATCCTTCTAGGCACTCTATTCCGCTTATAATTAAAAAAATATAATAAATAGCCCACTTTCGCATATCGAACTTTAAACTTACATTATTATCTCACAAGTAGGTACCTATCATATACAAGCAGCGAATATCCCGTTGTAACATTTTGGCAATAGCAACTGCAATTACAACGCGGCTGACTAAGTAGATACGTAATAGCTCGGGCAGCCAGTCAATTCGTGGCTATACAAAGATAACTACAGCTAAATAGGTTAGTAGGTGAATCTCGTCTCTTTGTTTCAGCACATTTAAGCGAGGGAACCGTTGACGTTATTGTACAGGTGCAAATACGCGTGTGTGATCTAAGGCAAGATAGGACTAAGTGGACTATGAGAAATGCAAATACACGTCGGTTAGCAGTCGATCTATGGATGAGATGAACTGCGCTTGGTGAGTGAGATGTGTGCCGATAGAGGGTCTGTTAGATACATTTATACTGGTAACGTTTGAATAAATGTTAAAATTGATAGGTTAGAAACTGTCATAAACCTACTCTATCAAATACGCAAAGAAAATTATAGAGAAGACAGCTATCTCTTTTTATCTCTATTCGCTATGTATGTAACAGTTCCATACCAGGTTGGTATGGAACAGACAGATGCACAGTACATATTGCACAGCGTAGATTAAAGAGTGAAGATGAAAACATAATTTTTTGAAGTCACTTCCTTTTGAGGATGTAGGAGCACTAAGAAAAGAAGGATTATAAGAAACCTCTGCTCAGTCCGAGAGCTAGAAGTTTGTATGCGAGCGTAATCGTTGACTATTGATGTTGTGCAAACGAAATTATGTATCTTATAGTAATTTCAATCTTTCGGTAACTAGTAACTATAATACTGATACAGTCATCACATAATCAGCTTATGACGTCCCCACTGATGAGATACAGGCCTCCTCTCGGTGACACGAAGTAGGCCGTAATCCACCACGCAGGTCCAGTGCGGGTTGGTAGATGTCAAAAGTCTTCAAATGTTATGGCTCTAGGATATGCCGGTTTCCTCACGATGATTTCCTTCACCGTTTTGAGAGCAGTGGTGGTGGTGGCCCAGAATTAGGCTACTTGTTTGGCGCCATCACCAGCGTCCATCAGTTCCTGTAACGTGTAGCTGACAGGACACGCATTACACGATATTAAGTGTCCCATCGTTTGTGGAACAGCACCACATTTACACTCCAAGGCGGAGTCGTCTATGCATCTCCACCTGAACAGGTTTTCCTTGCTTTTGCCAACCTGGGTCCGGAGTCTGTTTAAAGACTTCCAGGTTACCCAAGGTAACTCATGTCCAGGTGGGCAGGTCAGTAGTGGTAAATAAATAATCGAATTGAAATGTAAAGTGATGGCCTGAAACACAGGTTTTAATAAACCTAGTTCGGGCAGGTCGCTACTTAACACTCTAATTCTGAACCATCACTTCTGGCACCTGTAATAAAAAAAAATGGTTTTATGTTAATTTTTAGGCACTATAATTGTATAGAAAATTTACTACTCTTGGCCTAATGTACAACGTTTGTTAAAGTTAAAAAGAAATATCCAAAGTAAAGCGCCTGAATGGATTCGAACCTACGACCTACACAACTCGTAAGTCGCGGCTCTTACCACTGAGCCACCACTGCTCTGGTAGCTTGTAGCTACAATATTGATATAGTCACTATCTACTTCAATTATGTAAACATCAGTGATATTCAAACTATTATAAAGTCATTACGTATCGACGGTGTCAGCCGTAAATTACATACAATTATGACTTCTATTTCATTGGCTGACTTAAATGCTATGCTTCGCGATTTCAAAGGAATAGGGCCAGACGTTGGTAACTATTACAAAATTCCGATGTCAGAATTTAATATAGATAAACGCTTTTAGAATACATTACCCTTTTAAAGTTGATTGAACTGAAACAAGTGGTCCTTTTATTCTTGCAGAATGAGGATTCGTCATATAAAAGAAATATCCAAGTTTGTATACGTATTTAAATTTACATTTAGGCTACTATCTTGCCAAGACAAATAGTCGAAAAGCCTGTAGACGATCGCTTTACTGTTCCTCAAATATGGCGAGGGGGGTAATGGCTGATCTTTGCGTTATGCTCGTGAACGGGTGCTGCTTGTGGTGACTGGTTGTCTTGCTGATCTTGGTTTTACTGTTATTATTAGTAATAATTTTTTTTTATTTTACTTCGATGGTCCTAGTTTACCATTCAGGAGTCCTTCAGAAAAATCGATTGTATCTCTTCAAACACGTAAATGTTAATATAATATTTCTTCACGTATTCATTGAATATTATATAAGTAATGTATAGACATGTTGGTCATAAACAAACAATGAATGAATTGAATTATTGATCAATACACGTCGAAACAAACTGGATAGCGTGTTTGGATAACGGATGCGAGGTAGGTTTTTGAATTGTTTCCGAGCTACGAGCTACAATTGTGTCGATTTGGAGCGCCTAATAAATTTAACTAACTGTATATATCATCACTGGAAGGTTAAATAAAAAAGAAATCTGTTTTCCACCTGTTAAACATTCCGTGATTGAAGATACTCGTACAGTTGATATTTGGCTCTGAAGACTGAAGCTTTCTTATCAAGTCTTTGTAGACATCACTTCTTCCCTTACCTTCCCCATTCTTATCTATTCTCCCTATCTTCTTTCCTTCCATTCCCTCCTCTCGTCTCTCTGTCTCTCCTTTTTTTCTTTACTCGCTCCTTGGGCTTGAGGTTTATTCATTAGTAAACAAGACCACACACACAAAACACTCCAAACAAAAAACTTTAAATATAATCTTCTTTCCGTACAGAATCGATTTCACATGGTGCAAGAAACCAGTATATCCTACGTGTATTCCAAGTTATTGAGCTTAAAGGTCTTGATTGTGCGTAAGTAGTAACAGCCTAACAGGTTTGTAGGCCGGAGCGAATCGACATGCTCCTAGTAACCCGCTTACTGCAAAGCTTCTTTTTGTCTTGTGCCATTGCTATGTGGGATGGTTTTGATATAGACTATATATAGTCTACACGCTGGCCTTTTATTCTGTGTTAAAGGTTGTTAAATGTGATCAATACCTATTTATGAAGAAATATGTATAAGTAGTTTTGGTGTCATAGTGGTAATGGTAACTTACGAGTTGTAGGTCGTATAGGTACAAACCCAGGCTGGCGCTTTACTTTGTGTATATAATTTCATCACCATTTCTCTCAAAACGGTAAAGAAAATTATCGCAAGGAAACCGTTTAAGAACCAAAACATTCAAAGATTTATGTGCACCCGCGTAAGTTTCGATCCCGTGGGAATATCGGTATAAAAAGTATTATATGTGTGCCAAACGTCATCCAAATCCGTTCAGTAGTTTTTGTGTGAAAGAGTAAGAAACATCCGTCCATCCATCCTCACAAACTTTCGCATAATATTAGTGGGATATAATATTAGTAGGAAGTAGGATTACTAGGAAATAGGATTATCAACCCGCACTGGGCCCGCGTGGCACGTTATAGCCCACTCCCTCTCGAAGAGAGGAGCCGTGTGGAGGTGTCCCAGCAGTGGGAACATTATAGGCTGAATATGCTATTTATTTATTCTGTGTATACATAGATAGATAGTTATCTATTGATAATTTTATGACCTATATAGGTATCTAGCAAAATATGTTTCTTCAGTTAACAATAAGAAAAATCCTTTTGTACTGATTATACGGAAATTCAAAAGCATGTTCTTTATTAGACATCAAATGATTTAATGGTTTAAGTACCTATATCTCAATTTTTTCATCAGTAAATGGCAGAGTAGGTACCAAATCTTTATTCTGAAAACTTCAGCAGTCCGAATCCGTCAATCCGAAAACTGTAAACAAAGGCTTTGCCTTTTCGCCAAAAATTTCCGACTTGCATGTGTACCAACTTTTGATCGCTTTAGATACAAAGCCAGCGGTTTCCGGACCCAAAAACGATGCCTTCATCCCTTTCACGAAACATCCTTAAACATACATAAGTAAATGTATAAGATAGCTTCCACATCCCACCGACCTTTTTTGTTAGCTCAAATTGTAGATTTAAATTCCGCTACACAAACTCGCTTTACAATTCGTTACCCGACTTGATACCTAATAAACACGGTATTCGTAAAACAACTACTTACATAGTAAACAAGCACAAAACCGAGAGAATAGCTTTTCATTATCATAACATTTGTGGAAACATTATTTCAGTAAGTGCTACTGAAAACATGAAAAGCCAATGAATATTTTGGTTATTACACGGTGTTACAGTAACAGCAATTAGGTCAATAATTTTGTGGATATCTATTAATTGTGTGTTTTGGCAGTAATTAATCATTGCATTTATATTGACTGATATTTAGCCGAGTAAATTTGAGTACTAAAAATATTTCTGTAATTGACTTTTAGAAGCAGCGGTTATAACGGTAACTTACGAGTTGTAGGCCGTGGATTCGAACCCAGGCAGGCACTTCACTTTATGTAAAACATCACCACTGCTCTCAAAGGTGAAGGAAAACATCGTAAGTAAACCGGCATGTCCTAGAACCAAAAATTCGAAGACATGTAACATTTACCAACCCGCACTGGGCCGCGTGGCTCACTGGGATCTCACAGATAGGAAGCCTGTGACTGAACAATGGGAACATTAGGTATATAGGCTGATTATGTTATGCAAATAAATAGGCATTTCGGCTTATTATGGAGATAGTGGTTTATATTTCTCGTGTATTTCGTGATTATCTATTTTTTCAAGGAAAATAATAAGATTCAAAGTTTATTTTTCTTCTTCTATAACACTAACGGACAGAACTCGTATTACTCAAACCTAAAGAGGGATCAAGAAAAAAGAAAATCCGTATCCTAAGAAAATATCTAGTTTCCGATGTATTCCGTGCAACTTGAAACTTCGCTACCTTTAGAAAAGTAGATAACTTTATCAGTTTACACGCGGATCCTGCTGTTCCCATCCGCTCTTATATAATCACTTAGTGGCCTTTGCAGTATCCAGGCATATATTTTTAGACGAGATTCTCAGGAACTGACAAAACCATGTAAAATCCTAGTGTTGTCTTCCTTTAACAATTATTTTATATTGTTTCTGGTTCTCATAAACGTGTATACAAAGTGGGGATGACAATACATCTTTGTATACACTATACCTAATGACGTTTCCAGTCTGCATACAAAAAATCAATCAAATATATCCAGTATTTTAGTCATTGGACATTATTTTTCATTTTATAAAATTTGTACATGATATATCTATTAACAAGCCAGCACCGGTTAAACACATCTACAGTTAAACACAATATGTTGCCAGCTCGCTAGTTCAATAATCTTCGCCAAATTTGTTTGTCCACCCGAATAATTTCGTACTCAGACGGAGTCCTTTTATAAGCTTTCCAAGCGGCATTTTTGATCAATCTCATGGCTCTGTAAATCTATAAGCAATCATAATAAACGTGATAAAAATAGTGTGAGCCTCTAGGTACCTATCAAGATAATCACCTAGTTTATCTATTCTAATAATAAAGCCGAAAAGTTTGTTTGTTTGTTTTATCGCGCTAATCTTTGGAACTACCAGTTGGATTACAACATTTTTTTTTTTGCATTTGGTAGCCCAATTTTTTAGGAGGGGCTTAACATCACGCTTGGGCCCTTATAGAAACCGAGCAAAAAGAAAAAAGTTATAAAGAGCGCTAAGCAAAACGAAGCAATAGCGCGGGCAGGCGATGCGATGCGACGGAGTGGGTCGGGGGAGCAAAAAAATTCACGCAAACGAAGTAGTGGCCAGAAGCTAGTGTGTGTGTAAAAGCGAAACTGTGATTCTGATTACAAAAACAACCTTGTTTCGAAAACCCCCATAAACTTTCTACATTATCTAACCATACTTACGAGTCGACTACAACTACAATTCCCTCAAGAATGGCCGCGAACAATCGAGGGGAGCTCGAGTGTCATAAAATAGTCATCCACTCAATTACCGGCCGTCATAATTGTTACTTGTACAGATTACTGGAATAACAAACCATTCATCATTACGGTAGCAGCTGGTTATTTTATCTACATCTTTAATGACGTTATTAAATAATAGAAGTGGTATAACGTAAATGCTCCTATTACCGCCAGTTTTAGCTGTCTTGGGATTCACTTTAAAAAAATAGATATAAGCTGATATGTTAGGAAAGATGTTATAATTTATAATTAATCTCAACGAAGTATTCTTTGCAATTCTGTACTTAAATTCAATATTCAATAACACAATAGTTACTAAATAATTATTTAATCCAAAAGAGTGGTTGATTCTATTACCGACCCATAGAATGCGGCAAGATTCTATTACCGATTTTTCTACTTCTTTTACCGACCGCTAAGAAGTTGTCACTTCTTCTATACTATTAAATAAAATTAAAAATCGTTTTTAAGGTATTTATTATATAATAACAATAGTTATGAGATCAACATTATTACAATATGAACATAATTATTTATTGCAAGCTTAGAGCAATTATTTTTTTGTTATTTTAATTAATAAAAAATATAATCAGTCTCAGAAAACAGTCTTCAAATAATTAAATGCTTACTTTTACAGCTTCTAGTTGAGCAAAGGCGTACTGCTTGCGCTTCTGCGGCTCCATAATTCTATAAAAGAACACAATCTTTAAAAAGATTTAGAATTTAATTCTTCGAAAGAAGCTTTAAAAAGTTACATGGCCCCCATTCCGTCCCGCCATTTTTATTTGATTTGAAAACATATGAAATATAGCCAATGCCATGAAGCCATGAATGAAACTGGATAGCAAATATTATTTTACATTAATAATATGTCCTATGATAATCTCTTAAAACGTATGCAAGAAATAAGCCAATTTGTTCAAAAATATACATTTTGTTTTTCTGTACTGTAATATTGCCAAAAATATCGTCACAGCTGTGAGTCGGTAATAGAATCAAGTATGAAGGTAACAATATTCTATTAGCGACCAATAAAATTAATAATAAACAGATAAAATATCCGCTTTATGGAATACTGTTAAATTCGATCTCATTGCTATATAATTTCTTTTAATGTCAGTTAGTCTTTAATTCAGATAATAAAGGTTATTTACAGTATAATATCATTATAATTCTAAGGATACTGTCTAACGTTGAATCGAGTTTTACACAAAAACTTTAAGAAATAGCTTTGTCGTTAATAGATCTAACGAAGTAAAATAATTTTAAGAATTGAACAAGAAAAATATAAAATCAAATGAGGTAGTTTCTAGATATTAGTTATTTTAAAATACTAAATATTCTCAAAATTTAACAACGCCATGGGTCGTTATTAGTATCAAGTTTTGAAATTTGGATTCTATTACCGCCTTAAATTAAAACATGATTTTATAACACAAAAACCAATAAAAAGTATTATATTAAGAGTTAGTTTAGAAAACGAATATATACATTACAGTTGTAATGTGATAGCAAGAAGAAAAATCCATTTTTAGTGTGTTATTTCCCTTAAGTAATATTTAGGTGTACTTACGTGGCTGGAGACGCGACACTATGAAAAGTGCGTCAGCTTCGGGCGCGTCCCATTCTCTGTCAAGTTATTTCTTTCACTGGCTATTTAAATTCACAAACTTTACTCTTTTTGCTGTCCAACAAAAAAAACGTAACTAATTTTTAAGGTATGACTTTTCTGAAACCCTATAATATGTCTAATTAGAGTGATTTAAAAATTAGATCGTTAATAGAGTACACATTTTAGGGGGTCGTTAATAGGAGCTTTTACGTTAATATCATAATAGTATCTAATTATTTGAAAATTATACGATTCATTACTGTAGTATATTATCAATCAATGCAAGCAGATACTAAAAACCTTGATATTTAAATTTAAACTTGAGTAAGTTGAGCAGAAGTGGCCCAGTAGTACGGCCGCGACTTACGAGTTGTAGGTCGTAGCGTAGGTTCGAACCTAGACAGGTGTTTTACATTGTGTAAATTATTTCATCACCACTGCTCTCACAACGGTGTAGGAAAACATTGCGAGGAGGCATGTCCTAGATCCAAAAATTCGAAGACATGTGACATCTACCAATCCGCACTGGGCCTGCGTGCTAGTACAGCCCACTCCCTCTCGAAGAGGAGAGGCCTGTATCCCAGCAGTGGGAAATATTATAGACGGATTATGTATGTTATGTAGAGTTAGGAATATTTCAAACAGAAAAACCGAATCAAAGGAAAAAAACTTTTTTACAAAAAAAAAACAACCGACTTCCAAAAAAACACTACAAAGTGAAAAATAACTTTAATTTTGGAAGTCTGTGTCAATAAAAGAAAATGCGGAACCAACGACACCGACACTTTGTAGTGTTTTTTGGAAGACGGTTGATTTTTTTTGGAAAAAAGTTTTTTATTTTTCACTTTTTAGTGGGCCAGTTTGTAACTTATCTAAGTTATAATAGCCTAATGTGAACTGATCATCACCTTTTACAAAATATTGCTTTTCCCGATGCAGGGACGTTAATTGTTGAGGAGTTCTCCTTGTAAGAACAAGGAGAACTAAAGCTGATTGAGAAGTCACTATCAGCTCCACTTCACGATACGCATTGTGCTTAGCAACCACATTAAAGTACCTAATCGAATCGCAACCCGTGAATCTGTGGTCTTCATCATCAGTTCCACTTCACCAAATGGTGCTTTCTGAGGGCAAATGCACGAGTTACTGTTATAAATACCCGAATCGCTATAGGTGTGCCTACAAAATTTGAGGGTTTCCCTCGATTTCCATGGGATTCCCTCATTAGATTCAGATTTGGTGACATTGGGACCACCTCGGGAGCATACCCTTTCAAATAAAAAAAGAATTTTGAAAATCGGTCCACAATTGACGGAGAAATCAGTGAACATACATAAAAAAAAAAAAAACATAAATAAAGTCGAACATATAACCTCCTCCTTTTTGGAAGTCGGTTAAAAACAATAGGTAGACTCAATAACAAACGTAATATAAAAGAAAACAATAACATACGATACAATAAATCGTATAATGTATGAGTCAGTTGCGAGACTGGCAAGTATTTCAATCGGCGTACGCGCAATCCAGTCGTAGTCGCGTGTCAATTATAAACCGATTCATAATAGTAACGCGCTCCCATCATGGTAGAGTTACCTACTTAATTAGAAAAACAGAGGAACCTGTTGTCGAACTCATTGAGATATTCGTATCGCACAGAGTATTCGATATAACGAATCGCTTAGGTTTTATTACGGAAAAAGTAGTCCTGAGTTCTCAACTGTTACAAGCTTACGTAAATTGAGACATGAGTACCGAACTCGACCAATAAAAAAAACTTTATTTTAAACTAAGGTTCATATTTTACTTAGTACTTATTTTGATGTAAACGAATGAAAGTCAAATAATTTGGTCTCCACAACGCGTAGGGGCAGTTTCCCCGATAAATTAAGCTTGTGGTTACAAAGCACAGAAAATTGATTCTATGTAAAAGTAACTATAAACGCGGCACTAGGTTTTATATTGAAGCTCTAAGGACGCTTTATAATCGAATTCCCTCGGATGCCATAGACAAGGTTGGTAAAAGTTAATACTTCAGCTTCATAAATATGTCAACTAACGTGATCAGATTATTGGACGGAAGAGATGTTGTCATTATAACCCCAAAACGCACCAGGAACCAATAAATGCTTAGGATTTACATTTTTTATTTACAAAGTCTTCATCATCATCATTGGCTGGCTTGGTTCACTCACTGCTGAGTAATAGTCCTCCACCTTTTTGTGCAATGCTACCCTGATATGTGCGAGTTTTATCCAGGTCTTCCCCGCGATCTTCTGTAGGCCGTCACCCACCTGGGAGTAGGTCTACCAACGGTCTTTCTACCGTCTCTCAGAAACCATTCCGTTAGGGCTTCGCCCCACTTGCCCTCACCACGTCTTGCCAAAGTCCTATGATCCTCTAAATTAAATTCCCAGTTACCTAGAAGGCCTCATCAGGCTACTATGCAATTATACATGTTTTTTCAGTATCAAGTTCACGACAACAAGGATTCCTGGCACTGTAATGATAATTTTCGCAAAAACTCGCACAACTGGCTTTTAATTCGATATCGACGTAGCGACAGCGTGGAACTTCGGCATGAGGTAACGAAAGGTACCTAATTAGGCACCCACTTCGCAATGCAGTTTAATGACCCTCAATCCTACGTAAAAATACGTCAGTATGTATGTGTCATTGTTTAAACACGTTTATTTAAAACGCCCGGGAATTTAATATTTTACGAACTACAGCAAAAAGTATGCCAAAAATACGAAATGAACTGAACACTGAAAATGTGAACAAGCGGTTTTAAAATATGAGTTTAAAACAATGGAGCCATAGTTTGTTAGGTTAACAAAGTTCGGGTGTTTAACTTTAAATAGCTTAGATTTTCAGTAGAATAGCTACGTAGATAATTTAACTGGTTTGAGTTTTTCTTTGTGATAAAATTGTCGTGCTTATCACACGTCATACGGTAGGTGGGGCCGGGCGGGCTGTAAACGGTATTTATATTTTTTATAGCAAAAGATTGTCCCACTTATCTGTGCTCTTCCGTTCATGCTCTTCCATCCGTAATTTTAGCTAGAATTGCAATATATTTTACCCGAATTCTTAGAGCTAAGCTATAATTCCTCCACTGAGTTCAAACGCTCTCAATCTTCACTCCAGTAGTCCATTCGCTTTGACTTGGATTATTTATAAGTTTACCTAGACTACATTATCTATAAGATTTAATTCGTTTTATGTTAAATATCGCCATAAATCGATACCTTTCATACCTAAACAGTTCCCAAGCGCTCTATTATTTATCGGTTAGGGTCTTGTCGTGATCCATTAACTATAATTGGTTAAATGGAGTTCTGTAACACTTTAGTGATCTTAAAAGAGAAAACTTGGGTCATTACAAAGTAAAAGACGAGAGTTTCAGATTAAAAGTAGTTAGGTACTCGAAAAACACCGCTAAAAACATATTTTTCATCTTTTCATCGTAAATCAAAACTTGAGTGTCATAATGTTTTACCTCGAAAATCTCGACCTCGATAAAAAGCGGGAGATGTTAAAACAATTTGCTTACTAAACATTCGTAACACAGGAGAATTTAATAATAAAAAAAACAGCCATTCACAAACAAGCACGAGCTTTTATAAGCAAAAATTGACGTTCATCCAACATCCGGCATCATCATTTTATTAGCTATTCTTTTTTATTCAGCGATTCTCCGCGTGCTCTGGCGTGCTCTCCCATTGTTTTCGCGCGTAACTTTGACAATCTTCCATAAAACGAGGTATAAAAGTGGTAAAGAGCTTGCCGGTCCCGGATCTGACGTGAAATGACGAGCCAAGTTGTCTGGCCGACATGAAACGTGGCGTGACGACGCGACGTGTAATCCTTATGGACTTGACAACGTAATTGTTCCGCCATTTTGACATTGTGCCAACTTAACAGACGATTTACAACGGCGAATTTTAAACGAGTGCGTCAACATGTGTTGGGTTTTGGCAGACAGGGGAAAGTTTTGACGTGTTTGAGTACTTCGAGTACTTTGCGTAGGTATTGTTTTTTGACATCCGTGTACTCAAGAGAACATCGAGTCATTCGCGATTCGTGCGCCATCAAGATAAGTCCCGCGCGAAGTAGAAATTAAGATTCAGGTGGGAGATAGGCTAATTTGTACAACGTTTATATAAAACTTAAATGCTTAAATGCCTTAATTATTACCTCGATGTTATGAGAATTTGTTGGTGCAGCTGTCGGCGTGGTAATTAATGAGGCTTACTTTACTTCATAAATTATATTCTAAGTACTTACCTACCTGCCTAATAACTACAGATCTCAGTAACAAACGTAATGGACCTATGTAGGTACGCTACATTATACTTACTATGCTTTTTTAATAATTACGTTATGAAAAAATAAGCACGTTTAAAAAAACTCATGTGAGTAAATTAAGTTGATAGGAAGAGAGATAATTTAATAATAAATGTTCTAGAATATTTTTCCCCTGAGTATCGGAGTATTTTCACATTTTCTAGGCAACAGGCAACACGGCGCTTTAAAACGCCACCAGCCGATAATTACTTCCAGCGATATTTTTTAATCTTGAAAACATTATAGCTTTTCTTAAACCATTATCCTGTAAAATTGTTTAATAGGTTTTATTTGAGGATAAATAAACTCTGTAACACCTATCGGTTAAATAAAATTCATTTTAACAGTCTACTTAAGTCTGTGAAGTCTTTTATCCTGTCCCAAATAGTCATAACCCTACTCATATTTACACAAAATATACTATAAATTTATTAGACGGCCATCTAGTCAATTTTGATTTCCACGTGCCTTAGCAGTTGATGGACAGTTTTTTTTTTTTGACCATGTTATTCTAGTGGACAATAACGGAATTTTACTGTCTCGGTTAGAATAAAAGTATTTCTTCTTTCACATTAGTCCTGAGACTTTCAGCAACGCATACGCAAAACAGATCCTGTGGTAAGAGTTGCGTCAGACGGTAGGCGGGGCAAGGGGCGTAACAGAGGCGGTAGCGGCGACAGAAATATTGAATTATGGAATGTTTATTTTTAAATCTCGATCGAAGAGAGCCAGGATACTCAACGCAGGACAGGACATACAAGATAAAAGAATCCCGGCGTCTGGATTTGTGTCCGGCGAGCCCGCGTTAATAATAATAGCCTCCCGACCGATTTCGGTCATGGTGACCAATCTCAACGGAGATTAGCCAGGTACGCAGGAGATATTATAGTGCTCAAGTTATGCGTAAACACAGGTGCACTCTCTGTTCCTTTACTCTCATAGTCCGATGGGACGGCAATCCGACACGACCGAAGAGAGATCAGGACCCTCTGTTACTGGCGAAATGTAGCTGTACTATAGGAGCACGTCTGCCTAACCTTTCCGGAAAATACAGGCGTGATAGTATGCCATTCGTGTGTTAAATGAATGGAGCAGTGGTGGCCCAGTGGTAACGGACTTACGAGTTGTAGCGTGGCTTCGAACCCAGACAAGCGCTTTACTTTGTGTAAATTATTTCATCACCGCTGCTCTCAAAACGGTGAAGGAAAACATCGTAAGGAAATCGACATGTCGTAGAACCAAAAGATCGAAAATATGTTACATTTATTAACCTACTAAAGAGGAGGCCTGTGTCCCAGCAGTGGGAACATTATAGGCTAAATATGTTAAAAGGAATCACGAAACATTACCAGAAAGCATTTCTGACACTCTCCTACTTTCACACACAAAGTTAGTAAAAACAAACGAAATAATACATATCAAAGTATTTTTATACCAAATCGGCTTTGCCTGTCTGCCTTAAATTAATGGCACTTATCCGAATTTCTGAGGTAAACTCTGTAAATAAATAATACGTACGAAAACCGAGGAGGGAAAACCCGCTCTTATAACCAAACACATTTGTTTTCTTCCGAAGTTTTATTTGATAACCAATTCGGCAAGCGAAGCGAATAAGATAAACTTTAGTAATAAACTTCTTGTCTTTCTTTTCGCTATTTCTTTGGAGATATAAAAAGTTTTCTTCAAAGAAATGTGCAAAACTTATGTATGACTTGTAATTTAAATTGTTTATGAAGAATTTACCTATCTACGTAAAAATTTTCATAGGCAAAAGTTTCGAATAAGTACCTATTCAAAGAGTTTAATCTATAGCGACCATAATTGGAAACGGTATTTATTTTATCATAGATACATGATTCTAGTTGGTTAAGTACTTTTTTGTTTTCTTTTTTTTCCTTCTTATTATTTTCGCATATTTTCCCGGAACTTGTTATTTTTTGTTTGTGATTTATATTATATTGCGTTATATTTATCGCAATTACACGTATTTTATTTCTTTCTTTTCCTTAAATTGTAATAGTTTATTCCAGTGCAGATATTTAAAACTTTATAAAAGCTTTTATTTATTCAATGCTAATGAAAGACAAAATTACTCAATGCTGAAATCTTTATTGTAAGGATGCTGATGTTTCGTATTGTTTGGGAAGATATGATAAAAAGGTCCTTAGTCTATCTATAGATCGAAATCTCTGCCTTATGCTTATACCGTAAAGAAAAATAAACTAGGATGCCTGTCTGAAGTCTGTTTATCACAACCGATACTTACTCTTCCGAGTCTTAAATCGCAAACGACACGCAGCAGTAAATATCCTTCCTCTGTCATCGTAAAAACGTTATTTTCTAGTAAAAGTCTAGCAATAAGCCATAATACTTCAGCACTACCGACGAATAAATAAAGGGGCTCTGAAAAAAATACACGTCCATATAATACTGTGCCGTCATGAATAAATCGTGGGAGAATGGCGGCAAAATCGCCATTTGAACTGACTGCGGATATATTGGCTGAGCAGAACCGAATTGGCGTAAAAGTGATTCTGTTTCGGCGAACCTAACAAGTGATTTCATTTTCACAGACCTTTACAATATACGGAAATCGAAATTTACCCGACACCGGCTGTGGGCCCTAATCTGGAATCACTTTAACAAATCATAGAGACCCAAGAAACGTGCGGTTGTTTTTCGTGAAGGTTTTTTCCTTATTATTCATTAATTTGGTTTGCTAACCGCAGGTTTTCTACAGGAAAATGCGTGTTTTCCTTCTCGAATGCCGACGTGTAGGTATCATTCATGCGTCTTATCGCTATACAATGAGTAAGTACCTAATGTCGGAGCCAATGCAGTTATTGTAAGTAAATATTCCAGTTCATTTCTTTGGGCTTGTGGGCAAATGATAACAGCCGTACGGCTTGATCGAAGGTTATGTTACGCTTCCCACGGTCGGTTCGTGAATGGGTAACCATCGACATAACGAGACCCCGCCGTGCCTCTGAAAGCATTAGCCGTTGGTCCCGGCTGTCATTCGTAGATTTTTAACAGTCGTTACGGGTAGTTAGAAGCCCAAAAATCTGACAACCAGTCTTACCAAGGCGTATCATGTTATCCAGTAACTGGGTTGTCGAGGTCAAATAGGAAGTCACTCCATATAATTTTCACTTTTAAGTTGTACTTACCCCACACAATTTCGTATAACACTACTTGCTAAGTAAATATCAGTGACAGGAAGTTATTATAACATCATCAATATAAACTAAGTGGCTAAAATACGTATTATTGACTCAAAAACTACCCAAGCAAAGTTAAACAAATTTATATAAGACCACACTTGAGACATACACTATTCATTAAAAAAATAATTTTTCAAATCGATTTACAATTTCCGGAGAAATCGCGTAACAGCATACAAAAAAAAAACAACATAAATAATTGAGAACCTCTTCCGTTTTTGAAGTCGGTTAAAATACTGGCATTCAGTTGCATCCGGTTAGACTAGAAACCGACCCCAACATAGGTACATACCTAGTTGGGAAAAGGCTAGGTAGATTTTGATTCTTAAGGAAAGTCTGCTTGTCGAAACAAATGTTAGGGTACTTATAAATTAAATAACAATAACAGACTGAACTACTATAAAAATCCATATCATGACAAATGCCAACCGATCGATAAGCTTTTTCAAAAGCATCGCAACCCGCGCGCGAGTTGATAGTGAAGGGGACGCTAATTGTGTGTGATAAAGTAAGTACTTAGGGTTGATTAAGTTCGATTTCTCCTTATTTCAGCAGATACTTAACATTGCTTAAAATAATCAGTGTAGAAAAACTAAAGCTTGGATTCGCTTTATATTGCTTATCTACTAATTTCTTTGTGTATTGTTTTTTTTTCAAGCATTTTAGCTTTATCTGTTCGATCAAGCTTGCTAAGTTCAGATAAAAGATGTTATGCAATAAAACGTTAATCGCAACGTTCGTAGTTTCAAATAATAATGAGTTCTACGCCATCCTGGGGTTGTCCTTGGGTACCTACACTTGCTTAGTGCGAACAAAGATAATCGTCGGTTGGTGCCTCATTTCATTAAAAACGTCTAACGGGCCTCTGCGTATTGGCTTCGGCTCCTCTTACGCATTCCAAAGGTCCGGGACCCCATGGTCCCGAGAAATGTCAAGAGACATTAAAATAAAAACATGAAAGTTTGTTTATGATAAGCAGAGACCAGAGATTAAGTTTTACAAAGACAATATTAATTTAAAAGTCGAGGCACGCTATTCCTCGAAAACTTGAGTTTTCAGTAAAACATAAATGAATTGTTTTTTCAAGACACTATTTATAATTTATCTACTGTCCAATCTAAATGAATTGCGAATCTGGACAGGTTAATAGAATAGCTACAAAACTACATAATTTAATGTTAAGTTGTACTTGATTACAAAGAACTTATTTATTTAACTCAGAAAATAAAATGGATCTTCTCTTCTATAATATTATAAATAATACCAGACTATTATTATCGCACTGCATGGCAAAGGCCTCTTCTCAAACAAAGAAAGATCATTAGCATTGATCACCACGCTTGCTCAAGGCGAATTGGCGATTTCAACCCAGGTTTCTGTACGATGTTTTCCTTCACATCGGTGTTATATCCAAGGTGAACTTGGAAAGAAACTTCTCTTCTACGATAGTAATTCGTTCGTTCGTATGTAACGAGACTTGGGACCCCTAAGTGTTCATTGTCCATTGACGCGTGTCACTCATGCACTAAGGCTTCCTACTACGAGTATTAAAGGTAAAGATAGAGATTAAAGGAATATTGTGTCCCTCGTTCGACACAGATCGTTTTTCCTCGTAACATTTATTGTCTCTTTTGCATTTTCTATTGAGAGCTAAGGAGCATGAGGAGTAAGAGGAGATCCTCATGCTCCTTATCTTTCAATAGATCTAAATATGCACCAATTGGTAGTACGTGACAAACGCTTACCATATTACAACCGGCTTTATAAGCCCGAAATTTGCAATCTGTGAATGGGGCTCCCTTTGCCGAGCACCCTAAATACTATGAATACTATGAATGGGACTGCACCCTAAAACGTAGCGCGATCCCATGATAAAATTATTTAGAGATACTTTTGTCAAGGAAAAAAAACTGTGAAATCCTATGAAAACACGTAGAAGAGTTAAATTGAAAGAAACAAGTAGGGTGAGAGCAGATATTTGGGGATATGACCGCATTATTTGCGACCCTTCGACGGATGGCATCTAAGTATATCATAATCAGCTCGACCAGCTGATGCACTGAAGGGTTGTTTACTTTTTAAATAAAGCCTCGTCTACACTAAGGCCGATCTTTTTACTCTCTCGAGCAGACGATTTTTGCACAGCATCATAATTTTTCACACCTGTAGGTAGTGTAAAGATGATTGTCGCTTCTGACAAACGTATTTGAGTATCGTTTGATCGTTGTGAGCTTTTATCATCGTGTAAGATACAGGTGCGAACCGTACTTAGAACATATCTCGAACGAGTATTTTCACTAAAGTTTTCTACCTTAGAAAAAGTGGCATATACAAAAATTGGTCGACTTTTTGATTTTAGTCGACCAATTTTTGTATAGGTACTGTTGTAATAATTTTCAAACAGATTGAATCTCATGTAGATAATTATCTAAAATACCTAATATACCAGGGGATACCTGAAAGATTTATTTGACAAAAAATTTAGTAAGTAGTCCTTTAAAAACAAGTAGGCAAAAGTGTAATTTAGAAAATAAATATAGTTTCCTATCATCACATTCACATATGTTCCAATAGAAAAAAACTATTTGTCATAATAAAAATACGTTGAAGGCGATCGCGAACCGGAGGGACAATGGAACTGACGTCATCAGCGATACGCCGGGGGACGCACGTCACGCGAGTGCCGACTGTTTATAGTGACGTACGTTTGATGACAAACACGGAGAGAATGTGGGAAATGGGGTCTGGAGAGAAATGTTACGGGGTTTGATGTATTATTTTAGAAGTGTTATATTGAAGTCAAAGGGTTGCTGTTTGCTGGAGCTTTTGATTGGGGGGGAACGAAAGTTTCAATCCATTGATAAGAAAATACCTCAGCATCGTCCATCATCAAGCGTCGCCGCAACGCTTTCCGCAAAGTTTTGATAAATTCAATAAACATGTTTGATATGACATGCCATATAAGGGAACTCAGATTGCATGTATAGTTCATTCACAGTTATTTCACCTATGATTTTGCATCACTGTCAAAATGACAGTGATCTTTATACTCCTTGTAATAAGGATGCTGTTGGATTGCTGCTACTGACAAGTCTATCAAAATCACAATGATCTTTATTTTCGTTACAATAAGGTTGATGTTGAGTTGCCTAAAAATCTTTGAAAAGACTGTATTCACAAGCGACAACTATGCACGTTATAAGTATCTATACGTAGTATACTGTATATAAAACACGACGCAGAGGTTTAGATTTTATAAACTTTTCCAGCAAACATTTTGAATTTCAAAACAATATGTTACGTGTCCCAGTTTTAGGGAATTGAAAATGGATGACTAACGAAAAAACTTGAATGAAAAACTGCGTAGGGGAAAACACCACGCCAAAACGTATTAGCAATGCTATAACTATGTTTGATATACAGGGTTATTTAAATTGGCTAGCTTAACTCCACAGCCGCTACGCAATCAGTATCGATATCTAAACACGATAAAATAAACAGATTTGGTTTTAAAAAAATTGGGAGGTCAACGACCGCTGTGAGTTTTGTTACTTGAAGTATGAGTTTTAAACTGATATTTCAAGTGACTAGATAATACAATAACTGCGGTCGATGATCTCACAAAAATACATCAAATTGATTTATTTTTAGTTTTATCATGTTTAAAAATCGATAACCATCGCGTCTGCGAAGTTTAGCTAGCCAATTTAAAATAACCCTGTATAGAATATAGACTCCCTGTTTACATTTCTATATCTTGAATGAAATAAATGCGTAGGGAAAACATTGAAACACAACAAAAAAAAAACTTAGATTTTATAGTATAAATAAAATATCTTTGATTTATTAATGCACCAACCATGTCTGTCTGATAGACAGATCGTAGATTACAAGCACACACAACTTTTTAGTTTGAATAATAGAAAATGCATAGGAGAAAGCACTGAAAGACTAGAAAAAGCTTATAAAACAATGTTTTTTTTAAGTACCTTTGTACCTTTCATTAATAATACGCCAACCATGTTTGATAGACAGATTGTAGATTATAAATACACACAACATTCCAACTTGAATGAAAGCAAAGCGTTCACTGTAAAAAAAAACCTTACAAAAACACAGATTTTAAACTCACGCTCATAGGCAGTAAAAAACGCACGAAGGCGCCCGTAGACAGGCGCGACGCGCGCTACTGTGTGACGCGATTCTGGTAGAATAATTTCCATGATGTTTTCATAGAATTTTGTTCTACTAGAGTCGCGTTGTGCTGTCGCGTTGTGCTTGACTGAGGGAGCCTTTATTTCCACGTTGACTTAGTGTGCATGAGCGACACGCGTCGACGACATGAGGTAACTGCAACCGTCCGTCGACCACATGCCGCTCGTGTATTTGAGCACCGTACTCAGAGGGGCCCGTGGCTAAATAATAACAGCCGCACAGGTCGACCGATCAGGTTAAGATACGCTTGCCGCGGTTGGTCTATGGATGGGTGACCATCTTTACATACCGAGACCCATCCGTGCCTCGGAAAGCACGTTAAGCTAATGGTCCCGGCTGTAATTCGTGGATCTTTGACAGTCGTTACGGGTATTCATAAGTCTGTGTTCTGTTATTTATGTCAGCTACAAGCTCCTGTAAATATTGTAATTTCTACTAACATAGTTTTTTAAGTTTGTATGTTACTAACATCTTGTTTGTGTATGGAATTTTATTCTGAATTAAATAGATTATTAATATTATTAATTAATAAGCCCGAAAATCTGACAACCAGTCTTACCAAGGGGTATCGTGTTGCCCAATAACTGGGTTGTGGAAGTCAGATAAGCAGTCGCTCCACGTAAAACACTGGTATTCAGCTGCATCCGGTTAGACTAGAAGCCGACCCCAACATAGTTGGGAAAAGGCTAGGCAAATGATGATATAAACTCAAATACACGAGCGATACGCGTTGACGGCTGTCGCCGTCACGCAACGATTGCGCGTTGCCTCTGTCCTCGACGCGTGTCACTCGTGTGTATACCCAATAACAATAACTTCACCTATGACTTATGCATACTAATCATCATAATAACAGCAAGGTGTGCAGCAATAATTTCTATTGCTTGCCATATCAATTACGCTATAATCACGGAGTTGACATTCTAAGTTAACGTCACGTGATTTATTAATGACATGCGATGTTACAGTATGTTAGTGATTTAAACACTTAGCATAATATTATTAATTACTGTTATTTAGTTTATTGATTTGCAATAACCGTTAATATGCAAACGTTAATATGTTGAATGGAAGCTTGACTTGGTTTTGTTTTATTTATTTTGGAAAATAAACGGTTACATATTACCTATAATATTGCTTAAAATATGAGCTATAGTATGAGTAAATGTATACCTAAACCCACGAAATTATAAAACTAACCAACAAAAGTTATAAAACTAATGCAATGTGCATTTACAATTTGATAGTTACAGTAAAACAAAAACGGTCATGCAAAATAAAAGAGAAAGACAAGAAATTATAAATACAGTCTAAGAGTGTTAAGAATATTAAGAAGCTATTATCCAAAATATTGTCACGAACAAGGCCACTGCGAAGATGTCAATATTTTGAAATAGATTATTATATTGACCAATAAGATGACGTAGGGGTGCTCGTAAGCCTGCATTCGTACAACTAGAAGATATTGCAAATAGGGGTCGTGCGCGTACCCCACGGCTTATGGTTGTTCTTGGTACCACGTAACTAATCTTATTATTGATATCCATACAATCACAGGCGTTATTACACAGATCGAATAGAAACATTATCTCTAAAATAATACATCTGGACTTAAGGTTATGTAACTTATACTTATTCAGAAGATCACTATAAGATGCATAAGTGCGAAAACAACGGAAATGCATGGCTTTCAAAAACTTACTTTGAATTTTTTTCAATCGCATCTGAGCATTTATTATAGAAGGTACGCCATACCACAACAGCTTACCTGGGACCCGATTAACGATTTGTAAAGAATAAATATGTATTTGTTTGGGAGTTGGTAGATCATCTTTTATGTGCTGATGTACAAACATCAAATATCTTGAAAAATTGTTTTCATAGATTAAGTTTTTGTTATACTTTGAGAGCAAAATAAATGTATTATTATTATTATTTATAGATATCTTGGATGAATGTAGTCCTATAACGGGCATTGGTAATCGGAAGCCCAAAAGTCTGACAACCAATCTGACTAAGGGGTGTGTGTGTTACCCAGTAACTGGGTTGTGGTGGTCAGATAAGCAGTCACTCCATGTAAAATACCGATATTCAGCTGCATCCAGTTAGACTGGAAGCCGACCCCAACATAGCTGGGAAAAGGCTAGGCAGATTAATAAACCCCTACAACAAACAATAATAATTAATCAGGACGATGTTATAATCATCGTGTTTGGCTCACGTGTACCTACTGGTAATCGTAGTTGGTAGTTGGCAAGAGGAACAAATAAAACGCTCCTACTCATCCTCGGGTGTATAGTTCCAACTTGTGACGAGCGAAGGGAAAGTCTATGCCGGGAACTATAAAAAGAAAAACATTTATTTCAGGCAAGTTTTTTACACATTCACCAGTCCTTTGGAACATAGACTATTTTTGGTTAGGGTCGAATGGCCCGCGATCCATTCGCTTTGGGCCGTTCAGACTAAATACCCTACACCCATAGCATCAGAAAATTAAAGAAGTAGATATTAAATTAAATTAAATTAAATTATTGTTATGATTATTATATCATATTATTATTATTGTTATACATTCATTCATTACATGCAGATAGATTATAGTTTTCTTATAAATGTCTAAAATAAAATGAAATACTTAGTGGTCATGTAAATAGTGCGGAATACAGTATACAGTCACAATGTTGTTTTTACACTTAATCAACCTCCGGTGAAATGATGCTTTATGCTTTCAGTTGTTGCTTTCTATCCCAAACGAGAACAACAATACCCATACAAAACTTGGGTAACATATACGATTACCTTACCTTCATGCCCACAAATAACACGGTAACAAACCTTACCATACCCTAGAGTATAAAAATTATAGGTACTCTAAGGCGAACCCACCACATTAAACCATATTCAAATTGAGGCAAACGACACAGCATCACACGCGCTCTCAACTCGATGGCACATAAAAGCCAACAATAACACCTTAATTAAAATTTCCTACCAACTAATTGTTTATTAAGTTAATCGGATAATGTCGGGTAACAGGCGTTTTACCGGATAATTGCCTGGCGTGGGTTCCGTAGTTATTCTCGCTCAAATTGTATCACGTAGGTACGTTCTGTACACTTGGATATGCCGATAAAAATTCACTGGCGGGAGTTTGATTTTGTTCGGAGTAGGAATACGTGACTGAAAATTGGTTTCGTTATGCGTGTATTTTTTATTCAAGGATGGTAAATAAAATTGGTACCTACTCAATTATATTATTTGGTACGCTCTAGACTATCTATTCTGTAGCGAATTTCATTATTGTATAGTACCAAACACTTTCGTACCTATGTATCCTCATCAAAAATAAATCGTAAGTTTCTTAGTGTAGCGTAAATGAGATTTCTCATTCGTCAGTCGTGCTCATAGGTTTATTTAGTAAGAATCTATACAAATAAATAAAATTGAATTAAAGTTTGTAATGTCAAAATAACAGCTTTGTACTAACACCCTTACCTACTATTATAAAACGTATTATATCAGATGAATAGTTACACACCGATTTCTCTCTTTCAACTCAGCCTATCGCAGTCCACTGCTGGACATAGGCCTCTCCCAGGCTGCGCCACAACACCCTGTCCTCCGCCTTCCTCATCCAGTCCGTTCCAGCCACTTTCTTTAGGTCGTCCGTCCATCTAGCTAGGGGACGTCCTACACTACGCTTGCCGATACGCGGTCTCCACTCAAGGACTCGTCTGCTCCACCGGCCATCGATCCTTCGACAAACATGGCCAGCCCACTGCCACTTCAGTTTGCTCACTCTGCAAGCTATGTCGATAACTCTGGGTCTTTTCCGGACAATTTCATTCCTGATTTCTCTCTATTTTTCTCTCTTTCAGTCGTCAGTAATTTGACTTTCGAAAGAAGAAGATAAAGCGTTGTGTAACTAGGTACTTATACAGTTGCTATAAAACGTTTATTAGTAAGGGGGTAAATGCATATTAAAATACGGTATGCATATGAAAGTCAATAATTTATATATTTTTTTAAATTTCCCACAGATGCCTGTCTGTCTGTTCGTCCGGCTAATCTCTGAAACGGCTAGATCAATTTTAACGGGACTTAACTGATGTCATAAGGAGTAATATAGGCTACTTTATTTTAGAAAAAAAAAATTTGGTTCGCGCAAAAAAATTAAAACCCATCCGAAATGCGCACGAACGAAGTCGCGGGCACAGGCTAGTCTTTTAATAAATTCCAATGATAATTAAATTGGTCATAAACAACATAAACATGACTCAGAGGATTTGATTTAATGAACTTTTACATCAAACATTTTGAATTTCAAATCAATATGTTACGTATTACAGTTTCAGTGAAATGTAAATAGATGACTAAACCAATATAGGACTGTCGGCACCGAGCTTTTCCAATGCTAACTAAAGCTATTTGACGGCTCACTGAGAGCCTGAAAATAATAGCTATCGATTTTTTGTTAGCATCAATCATCCCTAAAACAAACGAGTAACAGTTTAAAGCCTGATTGACATCTACCACACCATAGGTACCTAATATTTCTAGATATTAAGAACTATTACGCTAGTATCAAGAATTTGTTAAAGCTTTTTTCGAATAAGTATTTATTTACTAGCGACCCGCCCCGGCTTCGCACGGGTGCAATGTTGATACTAAATACACTACATTATACATATAAACCTTCCTCTTCAATCACTCTATCTATTTAAAAAAACCGCATCAAAATCCGTTGCGAGTTTTAAAGATTTAAGCATTCATAGGTACAGAGAAAGCGACTTTGTTTTGTACTGTGTAGTGATTAAACTTTATGCACAAGTAAAAAAAAATACTGTACAAAGGCGGACTTAATGCCTAAGGTATTTAGCAAGTATCTCTGAGGCTTTTTAGTAGATAAGTGATTGATTAAACACCTGCCTCGCATTAGATCCCCTAGCAGTGTTATTGGGTTTTTCATTCAGGAATTTCTCAGTAGCAGCTGGAAGTCTGGGAGTGTGCCCGGTTGATGGCAATAGGCTCGCCCCCTATTATATTGGACTTAAACATTACTGGCGAAATGTGAGTGTGCTTAAGGCACACTTCTGCCTAACGCTGCGGAGAAATACTGGCGTGATGGTATGTTAAATCGTCCTTAAAAACAGCCGGCGAGTCGACAACTTGTGTCGACTAGCTGTAGTCAACTCGCCCACAAATAAATTAATTTAGTGCGAGTCGCCTATAGAAAAAATTTAATTATTTAACAGTAACGGTTCGCACGTTTCGGGCGAGCCGAAATTCGTGCAAACCGACTGATGAGCCAACAAACCAGGCTTTATACTGTCACAAGTACATCACCTAATATTTCGATACGAGCTACTACGCAACGCAATTTCGAATAAGTAACTCTTTGGCTTTTCAATCGATAAGTGATTGATGAAGCCACGTTTGGATGTCTAAGAATCAAATTCATTGAGTAGGTCGACACTTCCCGTGACCCAATGGCCGCCAGTCTCTTCATTACCAGTCGGCAACGATGCGAGGAATTTTTCCACGCCATATTTTAGTTTGTTAATAGATTTAGTTAGGTTTAGTTAATTTAGGGCTGATTTTTCCAACGCCAGATAATTTTATCGGAGGAATAATTTTGAATTTTTGACAGTTCTTCCATACAAAAACTGTAAGACGTCAATTTTATTCCACAAACAAAAATTATCTGTCGATTGAGAAATCAGCCCTAAGTGTAAGAAGTTTATCAAGTAGGTATATATATTTTTATCCTCCTTAATAAGAATTACTTTCTATTTAGTAGGTACCTAGTCCTAAGAAGAACGCAAATAAATATATAGGTATTCTACTTTCAGCGTCTTTTTTTTTTGTGGATGGGAAATCATCAAATTACCCCTCCCGCTCTGGGTGGAGCAGAAGGGAGTGTCAGACTCTTACTGACTAAAACCCACCCGTGTTCCTTCCTTAGCCCTTTGTGTTCCGGGGTAGCGGTAACCCTTTCGGACAATCCCGCTGCCCCGGCAGGCTTCGGCCCTTACGGGCCCCTTCCTTTATGCTGACATCTCTTTCAGGCGCGCGTGGAACACGTACGCGCCGTCCGGCACGGGCCTGGTCCTGATCGGACGGAGAGTTACCCATTACTCTCCGCCCGCAGGCCCGCGCCTACGGTGGCCGGGAGTCGTCTCGCGGCTCCCGACGCCCGGAGCGTCTCCCGCGGCGGCTGGGACGTGAGGCCCTCTCCCTCAGCCGTCCCGCCACCTCCTTCGCTAGCATGACTGCTTCGCAGAAGGAGGTGACTGCCTCCCACTCCCTCTCGCCCCGGACCATGGCTTGAACCAGGGCCGGGCGCGAGAGGTCGCCGCCGCTGCCGATCGCCTCTGCGAGAACACGGCGGTGCTCCGCCCAATTGGGGCATACCGCCACCGTATGCTCCACCGTGTCCTCCGGGCGACCCTCGCAGTGGTGACACCCGTCTTGCAGTGAGAAATTGAGAAAATAGCCCAGTTCCACAATTTTATTCAAGGACCGTTTTAAATCAAAACGGAACAAAACCTTCGTGAGGCATAGTAGCCTTAAACTCTTGATTAATTCAATTTATTTAATTCTAAAACATTTATTCAAGATACGCCTTAAATACCTACTTTATGCCATCTTAATTTCAAATTACAAAACCAGTTCTTAATCACATTCCAAACCTCCTTTTAGCTTTTAATGTGCAAAGTGACCAATTAAATTTTTAGCTTATTTACTTAATATATTCTTAACTAAATCGCTTAATTAAAAGATGTAATGTTAGACCATTCACGTTGCGAAACCACGCGAGTATCTACTATTCATTTCATGTTCATAATGTGAACGTGGATTGAGTGAGTCCTCCCTAAGGAGCAGTATTCATATCTAGTGGGCCCTTCAAGCCTCCTTAGCCTAACAAAAGGGAGAAAAATTGTCAAGAGACGAGCTGCGAGTTCAAAGTGAAAATGAATGACGGGCGGATAATAAACCATGATAAAAGACTTCGTGCGTGCGCTTGCGACGAACGGTGCGGCGACTTGTAATTTTGACACTTGATTTCTTTATTCAGAGCTCATAAATCTTTTTTCCGACGGCACCCCACTGCTTTATGATTAAAATTCACAAATAAACGTGCACGCAACAATCGACTTTAATACCTTTCACATATCATTAGAGCTTCAAATAATTATCTCATTAAAAAGAGCTCACGGCGCGTCGCGTCGTGTCGATACTGCATTATTACACCATTGCATTGCGCACCATTAAATAATTTCAATTACAATTTGTAACATAATTACAAAGATAAACATGTGTAAATTACAGCAATTACAATAGCCCTGTAATTCTTGTAATTGAATATTTGTTGGTAGTTCTGTAATGTGTCGTAATATTAGGTAATCGCAGGGTCTGTGTAATGACTACAGGTTACAAAGTAACAATTGTTATTTAATTGCAGGTAGGTAATTACAATGGTAACTTTTAAATGAAACTCCAACAGGATCAGATAAAGAAATATTCACGATGTTTCTTGAATTTGTTTTTATATTCTTTGTAATTAAAAAATCATCAAAAAGGAATACAGAAACATATAGTTATCTAATCAGTTTGAAGATGGATTATTAAATTCAATTCCAATTAGAAATTGAAGCATGCTAATTGAAAAACTCACACACCTACTTGTTAGCCGTGTGCTGAATAATTAATGTATCTCTAAAGAATAATAACTTAACCCTTATTCGCAGTCGTGGCTTTCCAATCTAATCGAATAATGTTTGGTACAGCTCGATTCAAACTTTACGGCGACGCTGTGCAGTACCTCACACCTCACGCCCGCTGACAGGTGAATTTGTTACTGCGCAGCGACTCGCCTGATGTTCTGAGCCGCCGTAAAGTTTAAATCGAGCTGTAGCCTTACGCCAGTTCTGTTCATATCATAAAGCAAAATGATGTTTTATAGAGCTACAGCACTTCACAATTTCATCATCATCTTCCTGCCCTCGTCCCATGTTACTTTGGGGTCGGCGCAACACGTTTTTTGCTTTCATTCTCCCGTGTCAAACCGTCAAACTATCATTCACTAACTTTTCTTTCGTATCATTCCTCACACAATCCATCCAGCACAACCATTTATAAAGGTTTAATTGAAAATTAATCAATAAAATCTCAACCTCCATTTCTCTCTACCCTTTATTATTCCATTCAACACTCGCTCAAAATAAAAAAGGCTAATCCGATAGACGGACTCATAATAAACAGATTGACAAAAAAACGATTGAAAATATCGCAGCGCTTTTCATTTCTCTTCTAGTTCCCAAACAAAAGCTTTGAGGTGGTACTGAAGGCGCAATGGACGATTTCATTAACGTTCGCTCTTGGATAGGTAGTCATTTGCGCTAATTAAATAACTGCCAGTTTCTGTAACCACTTACTGAGCGTTCCACTCTATATTAAATGGAGTGGCTCATTTCCTTAACGTTTTAGTTGTTAAGAATAATTTTCGAGAACATGCACGTAGGTTTTTGGTATTTTTTGCGCGGTTTTCTCCGTGGGTAATTACTAATTAGTTTACTTTGCTATTACTTTATTAGCTATTTTTTTTTATTTTCTTTCAAAGCAATATTTGCCGTGAACAGCCGTCATGGGCCGGGTGTAGCTACAATAGGTACCTACACCTGAGCCAAAGCCTCTGGAGAAACCAGAAGTTAAGATGATGTCAACCGCCATGGGCAATAGTAATTCTAAGTAGAATGCGAGTTAGATTTTCATTGATGCATCATCTGCCTAGCCCCTTCCCAACAATGTTGGGGTCGGCTTCCAGTCTAATCGGATCCAGCTGGATACCTCCACAGCCTATATAGTTGCTGGGTAATACGATACCCCTTGGTAAGACCAGTTGTCAGACTTTCAGGCTTCTGACGACCCGGAATGACTCTCAAAGATCCACGAATGACAGCCGGGACCAACGGCTTAACGTGCTTTTCGGGGGCGGTTTTGAAGATGGTCACCCATCCATGGACCAACCGCGGCAAGATTTTCATTGATGACTCTTCCTAAACACTCCAACTAAATTCTAACTGGAAAAGACAAAGAAGGTTTTAAATACCCATAGTAAAATCAAGCGAAAATCACAAATTATCCACATCTGAACAATTATCCAATCCTAATCAGCCCTCTATTAGCCAATACGTCAATATAACAACCATTCAATCCATAGGCAAATCTAATTCATCCTAGTCTCTAGCAAGTTATTTGAGCTAACCTTATTTGGCAGCTGACGTCACAGACGTCGTGTGGCGGCCATTACTGCAGAGCAAACACGTAAGCCGATCACTGTCAGCACTAGGAGAGCATCAGGCTGACCGTACCTAATTGACGGGATGTGGCAACAGGCACTGGATAATGCAATATAGGGCCTATGAAAGTTATTGAGATGCTTCATGTTGTTACGTGGCAGTTTTGTATTTAGATGTGGTCGGTTTTCGGGCAGTAATTTCTGAAAGAGTCAGAAGACTGCTGCCACTATTTAAATGGCAAATGGAAGACTCGCATCACTTTAAGGCAGCTCTCATCACAGCATCCAACATAAAAACTCATTTTTAACAGGGCTAAGAATTTTTTGAGGTAATTTAATATCAAAATCTTCTTGGTCCGACCAAGATAATAATAACTATCTGTCCTGCAAGCCTAAGATAAATATTGCTATGAAAAACACAAAGTCTATTTCAAACCATTCTACTTCGATACTCGAAACTAGCCCCGTCTTAATTTTTGACAAACAAGCTTTTCATTGCCCGGTAACTGTTAACAGTCGCCTATCAACCTTTAGGAACTGTAAATTGACGGACAAGTGGCGTAAAAGTGAATCTGAGGCGTCTCAGATGTTAGGATGCTGGCTCGCGAGCCAGATCGATAGTCCCCCCCCTCCTCTTGCGCGCGTATTACCTTCCCCCCTTTCGCTAGAAACATGCTTTCACGAAATCACTGGACTTTGAAAAATGTTCAACTTATTCACAAAGAAGATCACAACAATCTGTATGAAATACTTTATTACTACGATGCCGGTTCCTTTGTGAAACACTAGACCTCTGTATCGATATTCGATCGCGTATTTGAATTTGATCTGAAAATGTTGGTAAACAGACTGTTTGAGTTTCTAATATAAGTTTCACACTAAACCGAAGTATATTTGTGGTGTAAATTGTTAATTTTATAGCGTATTCCAGTAGCCAATTAGGGATCAAAACCATTTCCAAGAGTAGCAATAAATACTAAGTCAAAGTTGTCGAACGGGTTGCTGTAGAATACCTACCGCCATTAATACTCGCTTTCAGAATACAGATTGAATAAAGTGGCTTACTCGAAACCGAGACGCTAGCAATATACCAGAGGAGTAGGAAATTAACACTCTCGCCAGAGGCAAACAAAGAAAAGCCTTTAAAGAAAAATACTATATTGTGTCTTTCTATGCTCATAAAGAAAGAATGGAGGACTGTGAGTCTGTGGCTGTGTCTACAAGGGGATCGTTTTAATTACTAAACGTATAATTTGGATTAAACGCAATAGGTTTATTTGAAAAGACCATCGGAATGTTACAAAAAATATATATAAAATATTTAAACGATTAAATATATTTTTGCTAAGCTATGGACGCCATGCCGCCCGTCAATCTCAGCTAACTAAGGTAGTGAGTGTTAAATCAATCAATAAAGATAAATAACAGGAATCTTACTTCAAAAATTCTAGGAAGCCAAGAAAATACCTTCTAATAAAAATCTGATAGAACCTATTTCGAAGAGGACGCTGCAGTATTGAGCCCTAATGGCCATTGAAAGCGACAAGCTAGCCACCTGTGACAACTATTCTCCATTAAAGTCTTTAAAGTCCCATAAGTCATAGATAAAGTTTCCAGTCTGGAGTAAGACTCATTTGTCATAGTCGGGTCTATGTCGGACTTGTGTGGAAAAAAGTATATTTATGATCAATCCTTCTTAACCTACTAACTAGTTCTAGGTCACGATTTTTGTATTAAATCTTCCCATTTATCTTCTGAAATCAAAGCCAACTGACACTAAATGTTTAACCTACATTTAGTGTGTAATTTATTGGGCCAATGATATCTCCTTGAGGCAGGCCTTGCCTAAAATAATAGATTGGTCCCTTATTAGTATGTGTCCGACGATTTCTTGGTTCTTGATTTATGGCAAATTGCTGCTTTGATAGGGACTGACTTCTGTTTGACCTTAGGAAAGATATAGGGCGGCGCCTCTGCGAACTCATCCTATAATTTGCCACTTGGCCTCCCAAGGAGTGCTCTTCGAGCAAATAACAAGTTATGTTGAAGTTCAGCAAATGTAATAAATTAATGATAGCTTGCGGGCCACGCATGGCATGGTATTTGAATAGCGACAAACAAACCACTTCCTTTTTAAATAGTTTTTACGAGATGCGATGCTTTCATCTATATTCTTTACTAATAATAAATAAAGCTGAAGAGTTTGTTTGTTTGTTTGAACGTGCTAATCTCTGGAACCACCTGTCGGGTGTGAAAAATTATTTTTTAATTTGATAACCCAATTCTTGAGGAAGGCTATAGGCTGCTAACAACACTCTAGGACTCTTGGCAACCGAGCAGAAACGAAAAACTCAGAAAGAACGCTAAGTGAAAACGAAGCAGGAACGATTCGTCCGGGTGGGTCCGGGGGAACAAGAAATTTTATGCGGACAAAGTCGCGGGCAGAATCTAGTTTTACTCAGTAGTGAGTTTAGGTAGTCCTCATCCCCAGGTGTATACTTGAGGTTTGTCTCATTAGAATACATTCACTTACTGTAACACATTTTATCCTATCCTAATGAAAACTACACCAATTTGAACAAAACAAACTTATACCACTGAATAAACTTATTCGAAAAAATTTCCAGTATCATGTTCACGTATTGTAAATCCATTGACAAACAGACACTTGGCGGGAGTACTCTTAGTTTCTTGGACATAAAAATAAAATAGAGCACTTGGAACAATAACAAGTGGTGTCCCCGCCTGTGGCGCCCCCTATTAGGTTATCTTGACAAAAGACTCGACGCTTAATTATGAGACAAGCTGTACTTTCAATTATATTTCGAGAAAGTTCTGCTTTATTTTTTTTTTCTTTTGTTGGTTTATAATCCTAAATAGGGTCAGCCATTATTATTCTTCTTTTCCATTTGACTGTTTTTTCAACATCTGGGTAAACATTGCTTGTTATTGCTTTATGTTTGTAAGCCCGTGGATTGTTGATATTATAATATTTACATTTTGACTCAGTTTAAAGTCTTAAATTATCCTTATGCAACATTTACTGTTGTAAATAGTTTTTCGCGGAGAGTTGGAGTATTTCAAGAATTGTTAGAATCTAGCTTCTGCTCGCGACTTTGGCCGCGCGAAGTATATTTTCGATTGCACTCGGCAATACTGTAGCTTTCTATCAGTGGAATATTTTTTTCTAATTGGATCCAGACTTCCAGAGATAACCCTGTCATAAACAAATAAAAAATTGAACTCTATAATTGTTTTAAGATAAAACAAATCCTACGGCTTTCGGCAATAGCTGTGGCAATAGCCTGCTATCAGTAACAGATTTTTGTGATCAGGTCAGGAGTGTTATAAACAAACAAACACACAAATAAAATTTACATGTACAGAGGCCAGCACATCAAGCTATCCCAATCTGTCAAATTTTCCCGATTGAACATAAACCTTATTTCTATGTAGTAAAGTTGAAAAACTATCAAAGAAATCTGACAGATTGGGGTAGCTTTATGTGCTGACCTCTGTACATCAAATCCTAATTCAAATTAATGTATAACTGTAAATCGTAGTCTCCATCTCTACTCACTTAGGACTGATTTTTCAATTATCTGGTAACTATATTTGAGGAATCATTTCGAAATTTTGACAGTTATTTCATACAAAAACTATCAATCGTCAATTATATTCCTCGAATAAAAGTCATCTGGCGATGGAATAATCGGCCCTTATCCTTAAAGAAAAGTAATCACATGATAAAAACACTCAAGGAATGGGAAACAGGTATGCGGATGATTTGCTCTAGTTTTTCCAATGTCAAAGGTCACGCAAGCCTCCAGAGAAGCTGGTTGCATAATAAGATTGATCTCGTGTTACCAAGGCGAACAGTTGCTAGGATAACTTTGACCTTTAAAATAACAGCGTATAGTAGGCAGACAATAACTGGTTGCGTGTTATTAGGAAAGGAAGTCGTTTATATTAATGATCATATCAGACTAAGGGCTTTTGCGTAGGTAAATACAGTTTCAGTCTAATTTAACAAATATTATAGTTCCACCAAAATATACCATAATATTATATTAAGAATTTGCGAGTATCAGCTAAATAAAGCAGTGGTGGCCCAGTGGTATCGGCCCCGACTTACAAGTTGTAGGTCGTGAGTTAGAACCCAGGTAGAAACTGTAGGTACTTTGTGTATTTAATTTCATCACCACTGCTCTCAAAACTGTGAAGGAAAACATCGTGAGGAAACTGGCATGTCTTAGAACCAAAACATTCAAAGATATGTGACATTTACCAACCCGCACTGGCCCGCGTGGTATATTATAGCCCACTTCCTCTTGAAGAGAGGAAGCCTGCGTTCTAGCAGTGGAAACATTAGAGGCTAATAATTATGCTGTGCCTAAAGACGCCCTGCTGGACGATGATGATGATATACCGGTATCTTTAGTAATATGGACAAAAGGATGTTTGTGGGATCATCCTAGTGTTTCAACAAAAAAGTTAAGACTGTGCCGACCGCACAGTGGCGCCCTCATCGTTTGTTTGGTTATTTCATACAATTTAGAATGAAAATGCAGAAAATAAGCACGTTAAGTTGTGCTTCACAAGATTATACGTTATATTATTAGAAACGGTAGTTTTATATTGTTCAGTTTCATTATAATCCTTAAAACGGATAAAAGTGGCCACTATATTCCGTTTTAAGGATTATAATAAAACCAAACAATATAAAACTACCGCTTCTAATAATATTAACGTATAATCTTGTGAAGCACAACTTAACGTGCTTATTTTCTGCATTTTCATTCTAAATTGTATGAAATAACCAAACAAACGATGAGGGCGCCACTGTACGGTCGGCACAAATTTCTTATGATTTGCAGTGTCGGTCAAAGCAGCTTTAAATAAAAAACCATAATGTACAATATCCCTATAGAAAAGTGGAAAATGATACCACAATGGATGCGGTCCATAAGCAAAAGGAGTCTTTTTTGTTTTATTGCAAACAACAATTCTCATTATGTCAGCTTTACTTTACACAATAAATTTTATTAAAGCGTTTGTGTTTTCTTTGTACTTTATTAGTTTTTTTTGCTTATTACACATGTTTTATAAAAATATATTTTCTTCTTCGATTTCATGTAATTGAAAGGATGTCTATGTAACCGAAAACATCGTAATGTTGACTTTGCTTTTGACAAATAGACAAAAGTTACAGCAATTATTAAATTGCTGTAACAAGTGGTTAGACTACTGGTAACTCGGCTTAATTGATCCGTCCTTATAACATACGAGCTGTTGCCCGCGATTTCGTCTTCAATACAGGATGAAAAGTAGCCTATGTCCGTACCCAGGTCGTGGTCTATCCATGCGCCTCATCAAAATCCGTTGAGCCGTTTTTGCGTGATTGATTATCAAACATACAAACTTTCACATTTATGATATTATTAGTAGAATAAGTAAACTAGGGTAGACTTTTATCAAAAATTCCAAGCAGAAAAGATCTAAGTTGAACGTTATCCACTTAGAAATTCAAGTTACCTACTATCTCACGCTATTCATCAAAGTTTATAAAACCCAGCAAACTTCGTATTAATAAAGTAGCCAGCACCTATTCTAGCAAAATATTTAATAAACCATTACACAACAGCGCCACAAAATATTCACAGAAACGGCCAGTGAAGGCCGCTCAAAAGTTTTATTGAAATAGTTCGGCCACACTCATGCTTTCGCTCAAAATGTTTGACCTCAATGAACATCAGTTTTTTTATAACTGTGTTCTAGTTCAAGCAATGCGTAGATAAGTCTTAAAATTCCACTTTGAAACGCTGGCTTTATCTTTATCTTTGTAATGATAAATGAAAACGTGATTAAGTTTACTTACGTGAGCGCTAGCGGAGTAGCGGCAATATTGCCTTTACTGAAAGCTTAGTCATTCATTAACTTAAATAATGTTGTCGTATCCAGTAATATTTCTTTGATGAACATTTACATTCGATTTTTTTTGTTAGCCTTTTTTATTCTGTCCCACAGCTGGGCAAAGGCCTCCCTTTTCCCTTCCAAACCTCCATGTCTTATAATGGGAAATCGCGATTGCGATTGTTGAAATTAGATTATTAATTACATTAAAAATATTCACACTCTCGGTATCACCTTGCTACGTTTTTATTTTACGCAACCTACATTACTGGACAGCCAACAATATAATCTATCTTTTATTTTTCTGTTAGCTTATGGCAGTTATCTTATCTTTTTGTATTCACTAATGACGGCACGTGCTCACAGGTATAAAATTCGGTTAGTTTCGGTCTCATTCCAACAAAAAAAAACCCCTAACGTGGGTTTATTTATGTGCGCCAGAGCAAGTTATCAGAGCAGATGTTTGCTTTAGCCCGAATTTATATTTTATTTACCTTTAGCACGTGTTTATCGATAAATGATTAGGTATATGTCTTATTTGTATGAAGTTAATTTTATTTTTCCTTACCTTATTACTTAATTTTGACTAATTAAAACTTTTATTGTTAGGTGATTTGATATAATAAATTCCTTTAAGTTGAATCCAATAAAATTATGGTTTCTTTGTTTTGGTATCTACTACAAATCTTTTAGTATTGCTCGCGCTGTCGTGGAATTTTCTAGTAAGCCTCTGGATAAAATTACAAAAGCTAGCAATACTACTTCTTTCATTCCTCACAATTACCTACGAATCCGTTACTCGAAGAAAACCAAGCGTAACAATAACGGCCATCTGTCGCGGGGCAAATCATACAACAAAAGGTTTTTTTTGCTCGATTAAAGACGGCTGCAAGATTCGATAGTTAAAACGGGTTGCAGCTGGCATGCCGTCAATTATATGTATATTAATTTTATCAGTGTCCCGTGTCGTGTTTTTCAATTAATTCGTTAAAATAATCGTTTATTTTTATTTGTTTCAGAATGTGATCACCGGAATCACTTCATCGATGCCGACAAAATTCATATGATTATAGCAGACAATGCGGTCACAGGCTTCAAAACCCTTACCTAAGAAAGGTGACTTGAGTAAAACATCATTTAAAAACTCAAGTAAGCAAGCTGCAAAAAAATCAGTGTCACCTAAAAAGGTTAAGAATTTAGTAAGTAAATCGTTGATCAGAAATCCTAAGAAAGGTTCTTCCAAAGATGACTCTTCCAGTTCCAAAAACGGTGATAATTCCGGAACTTCTGATAAACATGAAACATCGTCTGAATCCAATAAACCTGCACCATGTAAAGCATCTACCTCTCGGGGTGATTCACCAACAAAAAAACTCAAGAAAGATCCTAAGGAGAAGAAGGACTCGCCTAAAAATTCTTCTGACAATGTAAAGAAAGCGCTTCCGAGAAAAGCAGCCAAGGCGGTCAAGAAACCAAAACCTGTTAAGGCCAATGTAAAAAAGTGCGGAAAAGGTAAAATAGATGTAAAGTATAAAATTAATAAAGATGTTATAAAGAAAACAACACCGAAATTCTCCAAAGCTAAGACGGTTATCAAGAAAGGTAATGCTGCTAACAATGACAAAAAGAAAGGGGCAACCCAAACAAAACCAGAAATAATGGAAAAAGATAAAAATATTGATGATAATAAAAATTCCACCGATGATTTAGTTAATAACAAATCAAATACACCTAGTGAAAGTAATGATGAGAGCGGTAAAACTGAAGACAAAATTGAGGACAAGGTTGATTCTAAAAATATTTCTGATTCTGCAGTTTGTAAAACGCCTCCTAAAACTGCATCGGCTAATCAACCAGAGACTCCAAAACCTGAAACAGAAAGACCTCCTAAATTTTTCACATCTACTAGATCTCCACGTACAGTAGATATAGACGTGAAATGTTGCAAAAATTCAAAAGGCAACCTTAGTGTTTCTGAAAGATTTGTATCTATGAAGTTGGAAAACAAAGTGGAAGACTATGCAAAAGACAAAAGTTCATCGAATTCTTCATTAGTATCACAAGGACCAGAGATTGATGTTTATACCTTCACGGAAAAAGTGGACTCTCCAAAAAGCATACTGTCCGACTTTCGTAGTCCTGTTAACAAGAATGTTGGCAGAGTACGACCTATTGCTAGAGTTAAGGGGACAGTTATAGACAAGAAAACTGAATCAGAAAAGAAAAAGTATTCGCCTCATAGACCTATCGAAGAAGTTGTAAAACAGTTGAAGAATAAACGATCAGAAGAGTTAAATGCTAATCAAAATCAAAGTGTTTGCACTGCAACTAGCGTAGAAACGAATCCGGGTAGTAATGAAGCAGAAGCCGAAGAAAAACCAAAACCTATTGTTAGCAAATCTTATAAAATGGTAGCTCGAAAATCAAGTATAACTGGAAAACCTTTCAGTCCCATCAAATTTCTTGAACAAGAAACTGCGGCAAGTAAAACTGAGAAACCAGAAAAATCCGTCAAGCCAAATCCAAACGCAAAGAAAACTTCGGCAAAAAATAAAAAGCAAGCCAAGAAAAGCAGCCTTTCGGATGAAGATATCGATAATTCTAAGTTTGCTTTGAATACTAAGGCTTTCCACTACTCATCATCTGATGACAGCGACTCCAATGACGATAATGACACCAAAGAGTCTTCCGAATCCGATAACCCAAAAAATAAGAGAGCAAAGAATAAAAGGTTCAATAAAAATAGAATCACAGACGGTGCGAAGAAACCTCCGTCTAAAGAGTTAAAAGAGTTATCGAAAGATTCTCTAATTGATCTCAAAGAAAGTTCTGCTTTGCTAGGTAATGAAAAACCTAGTAAGAGGCGACTTAAACTTTTGTCGATGTGGTCTGGGCCTAAAAAACATCGAATGGCGTCTCTAAACGCAATAGCAAAAGTCCATTGCTTGTATGAAAATGAAAGTAAAACACATATGGAATTGGGTCTAATGAAAACCATAGATAGACAAGTTCTACCAAGCACATCTAAGACTGTTACACCCAAAAAGAAAGAGACTAAGCCCAAGGAAACCGAAAAACAAGAAAGTACTTCTGAATCGGAATACGAAGTCAAAAAAGAAAAGAAAGAAGATAGTTCCGAAAGTTCCGACGATAACCCTCCACAGAGATCGTTGCGAGGACTTGGTATCAGAAGTGCGGGCAAGTATTGGGATCCGAAATCCTCTACCTCTTCCAGTGAAGATAGTGAACAAGATACTAAGAAGAAAGTGACAACTACAGAAAAAAAGAAAGCCTCGCCTAAAGCATCTACGAGTAAGTCGGATTCAGACAAACCCCCAGCTAAAATGAAAAAGACTACAGGTGTACCCGTGAAGAAAAAGCGTAACAGAAATGAAGTAGTAATGGACCTAAAAGACATGGTCGTACAAAAACGAATGGCAAGTCTTAACGCCACGGCAATTCTAGCAGCTAGTTACGAAAAACGTTCGCCCAAATCTAACAAAGATGATACTACATCAGATTCATGTAGCGATGAATCTTATTCACAAAAGTCAAAAAACGGGGTAAGTTCCGGCGTTAAGTCGGAATCAAAAAACGAATATGAGGCTCCATCCGAAAGTGATGAATCTGCTGTATCAGATAGAAAACAAAAGGTTGAAGTTATTGTTAACCAAGACACCGATGTGACCATTACTGGGGTTTATGCAACTCACCATCATGAGGGGTTTTGCACGGTGTCCGGAATGCAGTATCGCATTTCATCAACAAGTCATACGCAGACCACAGCAACAGCCAACTGTGAAAAGGTAAGAACATCAATCAGTTGTCAATAAAATCTATAGTCCAAAATCGAGTTTGAATAAATCTTTCAGACTTATTAATATGGATCGAGGGAATAGACGACCCCTTGCCATCGGGAAAGATATTAAATCAAGTAGCGTATTACCCATACGTAATAAAGATTATACAATATACACCCGCTGGCGCTTCGGTTCTCATTAATACGTGGTAATGAAGTAAGTTCTATGTAAACACGCCCCGGGACCTCATCCACACATTATCCTTCATCGCTTATGCCTTACAAAGTTCTACATAGAAAAATAAACGTTTAGCTTTGAACTTGAAAGCTGTTTTTCGTTTGCATTCCTATTACCAATTGAGGCGTGAACGATTTACGCGTGAAAGGAGTAACCATCGTGTTACCCTTGACGCAGATTATATTGTCTGACGCGTTAAATCTTATTAATGTTATGTTAAACTCTCAGTAGCGCCAGGGATCCTAAATAGATATACATAATACAACCTTGTTGATCTACGTATGATACCTCACTCCCGACGCGACGGTATATTTCACTTTAGCCCTTTTTTGCGCCGAGGCGTAATGTAATCCGTTCTTAGCCGGCGTCGACGCTATCTCCCATTCGCTCGTTGTGCTTCATTCTTACTTAACTTGAGCCAACATTACGTGTAGGTAAAGTAGACAACTAGATAAATCTAATTATTTAAGCTAACGTATTAAATACTAATAACGTTACTGTATCTACAGGAGGGATGTTCTCGTGAGGATGGAGCCCGCTATACTCCGCTTTCCGCCTTGTCATCCATGCAGCCACCCGCCGAACACAATCACCCACATCCAGGTAAATATATTTTGAATAAGTATAGTGCCAAATCTCTCATGCAGATTCAACAGCTTAGTAAATTGGTATATCTTAGGTTAGTGTGTCACACTCAAGATTACAAATTCACTTAACAAATGTTATCAATATAATACTATCCCCAACTTTACGTTAGGTATTGATGTTCACATTCATCCGTATCCGTGATTCATTTTTTCTATACACCGCCGCGGTATCTCGAACATTTCGAGAGAATAGGAAGGCTCGCGATATGCGCGTCGGTAGCGATATTTTAATTTAGATCTTTCTTCTGCGATCTACACGACGATACCGCTGGCGGTAGATTGCAAAGTGTATGAACATGAAGACAAGTAATATAAATAATAACATATCAAGTCGGTAGCCCATCAATGGCGATAATATCTACGAAACTCGTTTCTCTCGCACGGTGTATTTTATTAATAATTATTCTTCAATTTATTCAGGAATAAATGATACGCTCGTGTGAGTCTTCATCAGAACTTTATTATCTTATGTTAATCATTTTTAGAACTAAATGATATTTTAGTAGATTTTAGCTTTTCCTGAATTGGAACTGTTCAAAAATATGCAAATCTTTTTAATTAAGTTCTGAGAAGATTTGGAGAGAGAAAACATATATTATAACCTGATTTAAAAAAAAATATTGGAGAAATTCTGGCTACTTATTGAAATTTATAGGTTTATAGGGTTACTTAGTAATAAAATAATATCTCCTATTAATAATTCAATGTCATTGCAATTAACCTTTTACTACCTACGAATCAACAGGTGCTTTTTTTTTCAATTGCACATTCGGCACTATCAGAAGTAAAATCAAGCACTCTACACATAATCCCTAATAAGGGAATATTCATTCGAATTCTTACGATCCGCAAAGTGTAATATTCCTATAAGATTCCGAGACTCCAATATTAAAAGTAAGAGCCCAAGTTTTCCTACTATTAACGCTCTCGTTAAACTTACAAGCCCGGAAGGCGTTTACCATGATCACCCCATTTAAATTGCTACTTTATTTTAGACGATTATCAAAAGTTATATCTGTCGGTAAGATATTTGTCTGTACAAAATTATCTGTTTCATTTTCAAATATTAGTCCATCCTGTAAATGAATGTAAAATTTGGAGATAACAATCTATCTCTACCTCTAATAAAACTATGCATATCTGGCTCATCTACATTTTTAAGATCTAAACTCACGACATTTGACCCAAGTAGGTAATGTACTATGACAAATTAGCAAACATTTGCAATGTACAGCCTGATTCAAACTTTATAGCGGCTCGGAACATGAGGCGGGTCGCTGCACAGTAACAAATTCACATGTCCCTGCCGGGGCAGCGGGATTGTCCGAAAGGGTTACCGCTACCCCGGAACATAAAGGGCTAAGGAAGGAACACGGGTGGGTTTTAGTCAGTAAGAGTCTGACACTCCCTTCTGCTCCACCCTGAGCGGGGTCATTTGATGATTTCCCATCCACAAAAAAAAAATCGGGGGTGAGGTACTACAGCGAATAGCGCGTTTCAGAGCCGTCATAAAGTTTGAATCGGGCTGTACTGTAACTTTTTGCTATGTCCAAAAGTATTAATATCAGATTTTTCCCAACGTTCACCTATCCATCAAACCTTGATGAAAGCTCCATACATCACTCCCATACATCATTTTTGTATAAAAACATAAAACGAACAGCCTTTCCCTTTACATTATTAATAACTACTGGCTTTTACACGTGACTTCCGTGTTCCACCTCGTTTATTAAAAAGCGAAAACTGTGAAACTCCGTTTGATTGTTTTCCAGTAACCGAAGCCGAAAAAAGTTCTACACGAATATTTTTTGTAGCTTTGAGGGCTTTCAGATCGATTTTTCAGAAAACATTTTCCAGCAACTGTAAATGGAAACCGTTATACAATTACTTAAAATATTCTTCTTGGAAACTGCATTTGCCTAAGTAAGATGCAAAGTTTTAAGATTTTTTAGTCGAGTTTCGGATTCAAGTTTGCTATGAAAGTGACTGATAATATTTCATTACTTTGAGTTTGAATCAAATTCGAAAAAATGTGGGTAATCTACCGTAAATAACACCGGCATGAAAAACCGTATACACACATAGATGGTGTAAACAAATCTCTTATTAGACAGAATCGCTAACAAATACATATTATTTTTATTTTTATATCAGACAGAGGAAAACATTTTACCCCAAAATTGTAATATTATGATGGAATTCGCGCGTTTGTCGTAAAGACATTTATGTGGCTTTATCGTCAGTATGAATATCCATGTTGATAAAGTTGATAATTAATTCCCCAATTTACGTTCGTTAAATCTATTTGTTACAAATTAAATCCATGAGCTTAGGTTGTATTTGTTGTTGAAACCATAAATCATGTTTAAACTCAGTTAAACTTTTCACATACGTTTTTTTTTCGGCACGGATTAGCTAGGCTTTAAGTGGTGTTAACGCAGGCATTGAGCCGTGGAGCCATGACTTTCAATCTAACCACATATTGCCCACCAACGCCAACAAACACATCCATTGCCTCATTGGTTACCAGATTGATTAAGCACATTCAAACAAAACTAACATTGTACGTAATTCTTTAAAGGTTGGTTGGTACAGTTTTAAATTCAAGTCTACAACGCCTCATTGCTCATGTTAACACTTTAAAGTGAGGGGGTGTTGGAATAGTAATGACAACACTTATCTTGTACAACACGTCATAAATATCCATCACTTACTGTTTATGATAAACAGCATGCTTTGGACTTTTTGTCGAGTATTGGACTCTCTCGTTGCAGTTGGCACAACCTCCAATGGCAGACAATAAATTAATCTGCCTTAATGAATATTTAGAGCCTGTACATAACATAATCAGCCTATAATGTTCCCACTGCTGGGACACAGGCCTCCTCTCTATGAGAGGGAGTGTGCCGTAATTCACCACGCGGGCCCAGAGAGGCTAGAGCCTGTAGTACATGCGACCTATTAGAACAGTTGCGAACACTCTATCACAGATCTTTAAAACATACTGTTCAGTCGATTTTCTAGGCTATTTAGATTGAATGTAATGCATCATAATTGTCCAGATTATAATCTAGCTCTTACCCGCGGCTCCACTCGCTTTCACAAAGTTGCATAGTCAGCCTTTTTGCTGTTACTCATTCCTTTTGCACTCTGGTGTGATAATTCATACCTCGTATTTTATGGGCGATGTCGAGTAATTTATCAACATTAACATAAAAATGAACGGGCAAAAAATTATCAAACGAGATCCGAGGCTCTGGAAAAGGTGTATTATTTAACTCTCCCAAATTACAGTTACTGGATTTTCTATTCTTCTTTTGGTTACATTCAAAGAATTGCCTTTTGTCTCTTTCAATATCGTACGTAACGTAGCTGTATGTAGTTTGTTCCATGGCTTAGCAACAGCAAAATTGCTTTTAATTTTTTCAAAAGACACTTGAGTCACTTTTAGCCTACGGAATTACTAAAGTAGGTAAAAAACTTGAGAGGTGTCAAGGGACACCCGGATGGAACGAAGTTCCTTTCGATTAATTAGTGAAGGAATTGTAATAAAATTTTATTTTTTTTAAGTTATAATAATAAATAATGTAATGTATTGAATCTTGTATAAAATAATTATATTAATAATTATATTCAATGCGAAATAGAAATGAAAATATCTGGCTTGCTTTCTATAAGAGAGAGAGAGACAGACAGAGAAACATGCGACGCCGCACAGCTTACAATAGCTTACTATAGCAAAAAGTGTCGTGACAACTTTTCGTAAGAATTTTTTCCGTCTAGCCCCCTTTCACAACGCGCGATAAGGAACTTCGTTCCAATAATATATTTCAATTGGTTAGCCAAACAATCCGTATTTGGACCAATTAGACGAACAACGATTTCCATTACTACGTCTAACCTATAACAAATTTACTGAAAACGTCAACCAGAATGTAGAAATGTTGTCTGTACCCAGGACCCAGACTACCCAGACCGTCCCGGATCACAAAAACAAAGTGACAGCTACCTTTTAACGACCCTTTTTACGTTATTTATTAATCCATAACATTCACCATAAATATCAGGATATATAACATGATATATACACATTTATTTTGTACTTTTATTATTATATATCAAAGTCCGTAGATCATCACAAACGTGTTTATTATGAACTTTAACTCCTTTCATACTTTATGATATAGTAAAACGAAATATTTTTATACAAGTCATCATGTTTAGGATTCTAAGTACTTAATGCATTCATTCATTGTAGGTTCTGCCCTTATACCAATCTACATATTTGAAATGAGTTATTCCGGTCTGATCCCCTGAACCCCCCTCCACTTCCCCCTTGGATACCCCGCTAGATCTTCTTCTGTTTTAGACTCGTGTCTTATCCACTATCGGTGATGCCCTTCTTTTTCTGCTATACGTCTCCATTAGCCGTGATCTCAGAATTTATTTCCTCTGATGCATGACATATTTCACACAATCCAATTAGATATATTTTCTATGGTCTGCCTCTTTTTGATAACCTTGGTAGTTGTGCTGAAGAAGCAAAAAGACCAGGAGATTCCAATGTATCTATCATCGTGACCGGTTGCCTCATATCGTACGTTAATAGGTCAATGTTTTTCGACGAGCGACCTCGCACCGTCGCAAGCGCAGCCGATGTGTCGCGTTTCACACACGCCGCCGGACGTTTTTTGTTCGTTTCGCTTCGTTTATTGGTTGTGCCACCGTGTTCACGTTTTGGTTATTAATTTTAATATCATGTCGGCTTGTTACTTGTTATGTTCTTTATTGTTTTTATTCTTTATAATTTGAATGAATTGTTTATAATATTATAACCTTGTTTTGCTTCAACAGTATAACTTTTCAAAGCGAATGAGCATGATACGTTCCCAAATAAATAATCATTCATTGTCACGTTCACTATTTCTTGTCCTTGTTATTTCATAAAAATACATTAGCAATTTATTTTGAACTTTAGGTATAGGCGCAAACGTTCTTTAGCCTTTCACCACGATCACTTACAATCACTCTAGTTTATACATTCGAACCTAAATTACACCATTAAGAAGATAAGATACTTCAGAGATAACTTCAACAACAGTTGGCCGTAATTACCCTTGGAATAACGAAGATGCAAAAACGTTTGTTCTGTTGAAGGGATTCTAAACGTTTTATAAACAAAACACAGTGTAAGTTAAGTACCGACTGGAGTAGGTATAACGACTAGTTTGGCGTGCTGCCAAGCCTGCAGATGTCGAAGCAGAATCTTGGCCTCCCCGGGCTCTTCCCGGAGAATATTATAACACCTATTAACATAATCTCTTATGTTTTAGTCTCATTTTCCAACTAATGTCCTCTGTGATCCCTAGACATGTCTGCTTCTGTTTGTAGTTTGAGTCTTTGTTTTAGGTTTCTTGTTTTGATGATTCAATTAAGGATTACGCGGAATAAATTTTTGGACTTTGGACTGCAAAAAGATGTCTTACTTCGTTTTAAAAAAATATTCTGGAAAGGTTTCGGGCTTGAAGGTCCTATTTGTTTTGTTCATGTTTTCTAAGAAAACAGAGGGGCAATTCTCGTAATTTTTAAGATCGTTCACAGTCTGATCTCAGTCTCAGTCTGTCAAAAACACCCCTAATTTCCCTACATTTTGACAAGTTTTTGACATTTGTTTGTCGCCGAGATGAGACTGCGACTAGATTTTGAACGTTTTAAATTAGCAGAATTGGCCTACAGGTCGCTCAATAACAATACATATCCTTGTCTTTTGTTAAGATATGCTGACTTCCAACATATTCAAACTAACGTTTTGCATTAAGAATCTTTAGCTCAAGTACTTATTTTTCTATCGTAGTTAAAAAAAAAACCAGTTAGATATCAACCAACAAAAGATCCATTTACAATATAAACAAGCACTTCTGTTGAATCCAATAAATCTTCCGTCTATTCGAGATAGGTCCAACATTTACAAATATTGACCGACAGAGGTCGTGTTTGTCAGTGCAAAATAACCTTTTAATCCCTTTAGTTGGAACTGTGCTCAAACATTAAAACCGCTGCGAGCACAACTCAGCCGTAGTTGACACTGTATTAGACAAACAAAAATACTTTAATGACGGGATAATGATTCTGAAACTACGAGATAATTAATTTGGGCACTGGTGTTACTTAACTGGAGAGATTTACAAATGAAATATTTAGTGAGAGTGGGTATTTTGATAATAGATGTAAATCTTTTTGGTGATCGCCTCGTTGATCTAGTGGTCGCACGCGCTACTGCATGAGGTCCTGGATTCGATTCACAGGTCGGGCAAAGTGCCATTGGGTTTTCTGATCAGGAATTTCTCAGTAGCAGCCCTTAGGCTGGATTTGTGACCGGTTGATGGCAACAAGCTCGCCCCCTAAAACATAACTGGTGAAATGTGTTTGTACTTTAATTATAACTCTGCCTAACCCGTCGAGACTACAGTTGGATATTATATAACGTGTTAATCTTGAGTTACTCCCTGAATACCCCGATCCTCGAGGCCCCCCGTCCCGGAGAACCCCGAATACGATAAATATAATTTTTGGTTATATTTGTTAGTATAGTCACAAATGTGGATCTAAATACCAACACAGAACAACAAAGTATTTTCAACAATAGCAAAGACTTTCTTTATACTACGGTTGCACTAGGAAAATCCAAGGAAGAAACAAAGGAAATTACAAAGCTATATAAGCAAGCAAGAATATGTTTAATGGCATGTAAACACGTAAACAGAAACCTACATTGTTTGTGTGTATATTTTACGCTTATTTAGTGAAAGGGGCGAGTTTTAGTAAAACTACCCTTACATTATTACAAACTTGAATGCATGTAAGTAATCATTTAAGTTTAAGATAGCTATAAAAGACATTTTAAGAAATGCGGTATTTGACGACTAATTAAATGTTGTCCAGTAATTAATTTATCACACTTATCTCTACCAAAGACATAATGTAGCTGTTTAATATAATTAAAATCTTCTTTATTCTCTAAAAAAAACGAAAAAGGCATTAATAAAGTAAGATTAGACATCTGTGGCACAGGAGTACGGAGCAATGGTGGCCTAGTGGTAACTGCCGTAACTTACGAGTTATAGGTCGGTTCTAACGCAGACAGGTGCTTTCATTTGTGTAAATTATTCCATCACCACTGTTTTCAAAACGGTGTAGGAAAATATCGTGAGAAAACCGGCATGGTCTACAACCAAAAATTCAAAGACAATGCGACATCTCCCAACCGACCCTGGGCTCGCGTGGTGGATTACGGCCCACTCCCACTCAGTGAGAGGAGGCCTGTGTCCCAGCAGTGGGAACATTATGGCGTGATTATATTATGTATGACACATATCCATTTCTTGTCCACCTCTCAGATAACTTTAGAAGACTCTGAATTTAGAAGATCTGTTTAATAATTGGCACAAACATTATGTTACGCTCTTAACAATTTAATTTATTTTTGTATCAATACAGCCACCTTATCTTACCTTAGGATTCCTATGTGGAGTAAAAAATCAACCAAATAATACAATGTACCTTCTTTCTGTCTCGTTTCCCCTAGTGGGGGCTGAGGGCAGGCACAATTCCTCTCCACCGCGATCCGTCGCAGGGTGCGCGCCTAACCCGACGCCAGGTAAGACGCTGTAATTACGCTTCCCATATAGAGGTGATGGCCGATTAGCCGCTTATGCTGTAAAAGGAAGGCTTTTTTTATGTATATCAATACTAGCAAACACAATTTTTAACAGGTCTTGCCTAACCTACATTTTCTAATACTAATCTTAATCTATCATCTTTGCAATGAAGCAATAATTTTCAAATGTTTAATACTTAATCCAACTAATCTTATTGAGATTTCCATATTTACTCCATTTTTATTAAATAGGTAAGTCAATCTATATATAATTCATTTGAATTTTTGCACACAAAATGTTCCCCTATTTACGCCCAATTTCTCGCAAATCGGCGCTAAGGCACAATTTCTCTTATTAACCGCTTTTCGCAGCAGATTAAAAACTTTGTGTCGTCACTGTCATCTTACCGATTCTTACCTATTTAGTTTTCTGGACTTATAAACATGACGTACTGCTATGCAATAAATTCAACCATCGATAATGATTCGCTGTTAAAAAAAAAATCTTCAGTCAAATTATTCCCCTACAAAAACCTTTATCTCTAAAAATGAATTCTAAAAACATAATCACCTTACTTTGAAATAAATCGAGAATTAAGTCCCTAACCTTTAACATTTCCTATAATAACAAACAGAACTGCTAACATACTGTAGTTACATAATCACGCCTCTAGGGTTGGGACAAATGTAAGTACATACATTGCGCCAGTTAAGTAATGTTTAACTAACAAAGGGTGAGCCGGGTTCAAATCAGTCTCTAAGTTAATAAGCAAATAAAATAATGAACCTTTTTTGTTTCCCGTTCCCCTAGTGGGGGCTGAGTGCAGACACAAATCTTCTCCACCGCATACTGTCACAGGCTGCACATCTAACCTCATTCCAGGTAATAGGAACCTACATTTGTATTACTGCCTTGTAACTGTGGCCTCTTTATGTATTTAGTATACTTAATTATTTTATAAACCCATGTTCTCCGAAGTAAATACCCAGCCGATCTGAAAAAAGATAAAAAAAATTAAGGTCATGCGTCTTCTTTTTTGCCTCCTTTCTTTTAGCTGGATGGCAGACAAAATTCCTCTCCAATACGTTCAATTAAGCCACTACAGCAGCAGTGCCTCTCATATCTTCTTAATATATATAAATTACGTGTCACGTTGTTTGTCCGCAATGTACTCCTAAACTACTGAACCGATTTTAATAAAATTTTCACACTGTGTGCAGTTTCATCCAACTTGAAAGATAGGATAGTTTATATCTCAATTTATAATCGCAATATTAATTTATTGCGAATATTGCCAGGACAAGGTTTGTATGAAAGAAAAATTCGGAAATTTGAAAAAACAAATGCACCCGTGCGAAGCTGGGGCGGGCGGCTAGTTTAATATAGTTAAATAAGTAACACTTATAAATTACTGTAAATAACCCGTAGTTTTAAGAAACATTCAGCATATCATAAATTTCTCTATATATCAGAAAGTAAAGAAATAATGGACGTGTCTTTCCTTTATGCCCTATTTCCCCTAATCGGGGCAGATGGCAGTATCGATTCCTCTACAGTACATTATGTCTCAGGTTTCGAGCCTAATCTGCCTAACCTCATTCCAGGTAAGATTGTGCCTTTAAGCTTCCATCATTACGACTGGTTTAATTATGTATTCATACTATTTTAATGCTTTAAGCTTTGAAAGTATTATCAAATAGCAAACTACACTTTTATTTATTTTTACGTTATTTCTATTGGGTGTGTATATATGGCATAATAACCAGTTATTCCAAGAGTTGCTTACAATAATTCATTTGCACACACAAAACGATTTGCAAAATACATTGGATGTTTTCATCTATACCTATACAAATAAATAAAATGGAAGTGTCTGTTTGTGATGTCAAAATAACAGCTTTTAACTAAATGCATAGGAAAGTGTATACGGTACTTACTTATAAAACAAAAACAATTATTAAAATGTTTGTCTGTCTGTCTGTTTGTTTGTTCCGGCTAATCTCCGAAACAGCTGGACCAATTTTGACAGGACTTACACTAGCTGATGTTATTAGGCTAGTCTTATTATACAAATAGAATTAGGGGTTCCGCGCAAAAAAAATGAAGCCCATGAAATCCAATTTGTTTTTTTCCGACATGCACGCGAATGAAGTCTCGGGCACAACTAGTACTTTAATATTCTTACAGCGTACTTATGATAAACGACTCTTGTTCAGAAAACGCCTGTCCTTCCTCCACCCTTAATAGCATAATTTGTGACAACACGACAAACAAAACATAAAAAGTCTTCATTTTATACTCCATGAGTAGTAATGGGTACTGTGCCCTTCACAACAAGGGCTATTAAGCGATTTCTGACGGGCAATAAGCAATACATTACTTTATCGCCTCTATTAAAGCGTCTCGAGTGCCATAAACAGTTTCTTTTGAGTGTAACGAGTTATTTGGCGAGTAATTGAGTTAAGTTCTTGCGTTCTCGAGTTATGAGTTGTGCCTATTTGTTATTCGTCGTAGTACGGTGGCACGGCGCCAGCCCCCTATCTTGCAGATATTAAATAGCGGCCACTTATCTAAGCGTCCGCTCACCGCACAGACTCCAAATCAGCACTATCTCAACTGTTTGATATTCAATTTAATTTCGTTCCAAGATAATTCTAAATTGAATAATGGCTACGCGTGTGAAATTTTACAGCACTTTAATGCACGAAGCTTTGTATTTTAACCGATTAATGTACAAAATTGACGACGCAAAAAATTAACATCCCGTTTTTGCTAAAATGATGACTCGATTAAATCTCACCGATTCACAAAGCTGTAGAACTATAAAAAGATCCACGTGCAAACAGCATTTTTTTACTGTATAGGTAGTATTACTATACTATGCCGGATTTACTGAATAGTAAATCCGGCAGTATAAAACAATTGAAAGTCACACTGCGGAGTTCAGTCGGAGTCGGATACAAAAAAGTTCGCTCAGATTGAGGTTTAAATTACTGGCCACGTTGAATTTGTTTAATTTTCATCTCGGGATAATTCGAATTTGAGAGCAGAGCATTTAATTTTCATAGCTTAGCGAAATCCCATTTCGGTGAAACCCGATTTGTGTCTAAGCGGCCGTGGCCTATTTGTTATCTTGCTGAGAAAAACCATTTGAACGTTTCTCGGGACAGGCGCACAACAAATAGCGAAGGACGAGGGGGAGAGCGAAGTTGTGTGAGTTAATCATGAAAGCCGAACGCTAATCGCTTCGCATTCGCCGTTCCGGATTCACTTTTTGTGTTGTTTGCCGTCGGGATAAATGTATGACAACTCCGAGATATGTTTGAAGTATATATTTATCTGTGTTTTCTTTGTATAACGGGCTTCTTGTGTTGGTTTCGAGTTAGCAAAAAAATTTAAAAAATTGTCAAGGAAGCTTAGAATTTATAGGAGCAAAGTAAACGTGTTCCGTATCAAAATAAAATTCAAACTCGATTCAAGACATCTACGAATCGGAAACGACATTGTTTTCTTTTGCTGAATGTTTACGAACATTTATACTTACTGAATTCTTGAATCTGAAACTTTTTAGCCGTATTCAAAGAGCATAATTCTTGAACGGGATGTCTGAAATTCATGAGTTCCTATCTGGAAGTGTTTAAAGTGGGTCAGCCGAGTAAACTGAAATAAAAGCTATTACTTTTGTGACCACACTGTAAATACAAGAATTCGTTGGGCTCTTAAACTGTACACTTCGTTCTAATTAACTAAACAAATGATTGGTGAATTCATTAATCATTTTTACTAGTTTATTATTGTGAGCAGTGGTGGCTCAGTGGTAACGGACCGACTTACGAGTTGTAGGTCTTGGATTCGAACCCAGACAGCCGCTTTACTTTGTATAAATCATTTCATCACCGCTGCGCTGCTCTCAAAACGGTGAGGGAAAACATCGTGTGGAAACCGACATGTCTTAGAACCAAAAATTCGAAGACATGTGACATATACCAACTGTTTTTTTCTGTTCTGTGTTCCAACCCGTACAGGGCCCGAGTGATGGTTACACCTCTCATAGGGAGGAGACCTGTGTCCCAGCAGTGGGAAAATTATTGGCTGCCATACGATTTTACTAAAGCATTTTAGATACTACACAAGATATTACTACATACCTACATTAGCCATTTGGTTGTCATCATAATGAGTACTATTAATATTTGTATATTTTGTGCGCAGTGCCAGAATTGGGAGGACTGGCGCGTCGCCCTGGCTGCTCCAGCGCATTCTCCGCGCCGTCGACCGCTTCCCATCATGAACAAGGTTAGTAGTTAATATTAATTGTGCTTACCAATACTCGTACTTATTGACTTTATTGTAAGTATTTCATTTGTTTGTGCTTCACCCAAATAGTGTTACCATCCGTCGGGTTTTGTCTGGCCTTGTCATTTTTCCGGACTTCTCGGTTGTCGTGTGGATGCCTCAATAAATTAAGGCCTCCAGCCAGGACGAGCGCGCATCGCCGGCGGCGCAGTGTAATATATAGTACTTTTATTTTATTTTTTATTGATATTTTTAGGCAATTATTGGAGACTATTTTCCTTTTTTGGTATAAATACTACGTGAAAATGATGTAGAAGTTCGGAGATATTCAGACTTATTTCTAGTAGAAAATTGAATTAGGTCCAGTCGTTTTTTCTTTATTTAAAAGGCATAAAACAAAAATGTATTCTAATACTAATATAAAAATATATGATATTTGTGGTATGAGAAAAATTGTCTTGATCTTGATGGTTTATATTCAACAGAATCTGCAAATTAGAGCTCTCAAAACAGCTCTCCATGAGTTTTTGCCTAAACATGCATCAGGAACACGATTCTTCGTCTTGGTCGCGCACTTCATTACTGAAGGTCGTGTCCCTGAAATGCCTTCATTCATGGCTTTATGCAAGATATTCTACCACTTAACACAACAACACGATTATTGCTAAATAAAAAGATAAATTATTTTAAAAAATCGCTGCATTAGTAAAAATAGTTATAGAAGAGAACACGAACTATCTTTATTAAATCATTGTTATTTATACCAACCAATGAATAGTATTCAATTTCAACGAGGAAATCATGCATCTACGCGGATTTTTGTAATACATACTCCTCTTAAGGGGTTTTTTTTTATAGAAAACGTTATTTGGGATTTGCAAATGTTCGGCTTTTTGTTAGGACTTTTCAACTTTCAAAATAACCTTATACATCATCATCTGTCTAGCCCTTACGCAACTTTTTAGGGCGGCTTCCAGTCTAACCGGGTGCAGCTAAATATCTTATATGAAGCGAATTTTATATGAAGCGACAGCCTATTTGACCTCCACAACCCAGTTATTGGGTTATAATACAATGCCCTTGGTAAGACTAGTTGTCAGACTTTCGGACTTCTGATGACCCGTAACGACTGCCAGTTCCATGAATGACAGCCTGGACCAACTGCTACGATAACCTTACACATGAACATCACAAAAATAATAATTCGGAAATGAATAAAGAACTCGATATGTGTTTGTGTGATGCCTTAGATCATGTGTTGCCATAATTTGTTACACGTGGCATAGGTTGCAAACTGCTCCGAGTTGGTCTAACTGAAATTATCGAGGTGCGTGTATAGAGCTATGCAGTGTACGCACGGCTACACATCAAGCTATACATAACCAGTATAAGCTGACTTCTGATTGTACGAAAAACCTATACAGTGCGAGGTCAGCTAAAACTGGTTATGTATAGCTTGATGTGTAGCCGTGTGTACACTATACTATATCCCTACCATTAAACCTATATTGTAGTTTAATTTTGTACCAAATCTTTCAAGATTCATAAACATTTTAAAACAAGTTTTAAGATGAAGCCAACAAATTTTAAAGAATGTCTAATAAAATATATAGACACGGAACCTAAATAATTTTTATAAACAATTACGACACTGCATGTAAAGTATGGACATAAGTCAAATGTTTGAGTCGTAAACGATCAATAAATTACCGGTATGACAAATTGTAATGATCTACGGCTAAGGCTCCATTTCATATTTGTCTACGGGGCTAATTTATAGACTGCTGTGAGGAGGTACATTTCTCAAGTCAGAGGAAAATTGCTTAATCTTCTGTTCTAATGGAGCTATTATTTTAACCATTGGAGAAAGAGGTCTGGTTGAAGACGTTGGTGATAGATTGGCTTCTGCGCTACGTGCAGCGAGTTCGTTTCTGGGGGCCTTGCTGAACTCTACTTCCGATTAATTAACTTTTTTGGACGGGCAGAAACCATCGGTAGTAGGGCCAACTCATCATTTAACATGTCACATGATGAGTTGACCCTAAATGTCATCATGACTCATGTGTCTCATCCTTAGGTCGGGCCCCAGACTAATCTTATATCCGTAGATGAAAGGGACTAATCGCCCATAACTTAGGCTGAACCTACGGATATTGTGCCTAGGGAGTGTACCTGCTGGCACGAGACTAGTATTTGTGTGGACTACAGATTGATACCTCTTGAGGTTTTGAGTGTTCAGGAAAAATCCTAATTTGGTTTTAAAGAATACAGACAAACACCCTAGTCTCAGCACAACAATTCCATGTTTTTCAAAATCAAAATATTTTATTTCACACTAGCGGCCCGCCCCGGTTTCACACGGGTAGATATTGGTATTTAACAAAAATTATATTATAAATTAAACACACTTTTGGCAGACTCCATTCTTAGAACACTTGATCAAGTCTGCTTTTGACAATAAAAAACAATCAAAATCATCCGTTTGGGAGCTATGATGCCGCAATTACGCACAGATAGATACACACACAGACACAGATCCACACGTCAAACTTATAAAACCCCCTTTTTGTGTAATTCGGGGCTCTTAATGAAAAAATTGTATATTATAAAGACAATTTAGATAAGGATTAATACCAAGGGACGACGAATAATGTGGCCTAGTTTCTACCGACGTTACTATTGCATATTTTAACATGAAAAAGTAGTTATTGTGACAAAACTGTATTAGTCAAACATATGGTATTGCAGATTTTTTTGTAGATCAATTCCTCTATAAAACTGTAGCACATTACTTTGCTCTGTTGTCAATAGTTTCCGTAGCGTACGCGATATAAGGATTTTTTTGGAATTTTTTTCACACCTTGGGTTACATTATCGAAATTTTCATACGGATCCCTAACGTATTTGAAAATATGATATCCGCTGTGTTCATCAGGGATAATGTAGAATTCTAATCGTAAAAGAATTTTTCAAATCGATCCAGTAGTTTCGGAGCCTATTCAATTCAAACAAACAAATCTTTCCTCTTTATAATATTAGTGTAGATAAGCCTACATGGGCCACGTCAGAAGCTAGGTGCGCGGTTCCAATAGGTCGTTTCCTATGAAGAAGAACCGTTAAGAAACTCCACGGTTACTCTTTTAAAATTAATTGGCTTTTACAATGTTTTCAAATTACAGAAGGTATGGGAGGACAGCGTAGGCCTGTCAACAAGTACCAGGTTCCTTACCTTAGTTAGACAGTGCTCCCACTAGAAGCAAAACAATGTTGCCTATAAACCCAATACCAGACGCTTTCTTGTAACAAAACTGATTTTTAGCATATTTTGTTAATTTTGGCTATGAACCTGATTTGTTGCAAGTGTGAGCACGATTATTATTAAAGGAGCGGTCGTCTGTTTAAAGAGTGCCGAATTCTTGACTCAGTTAGACTTCGGGAGTCCTTGTCTACACAATAAGACATTGGTCAGGGGCACGGCTGCTCTACACCGCCCCAACATTAATTCTCTTCTTCTTCAAACTTTCTCCAGCCAATGCTGAGTGTAGGCATCCTGCAATGCACGCCACTCTTCTTTGTCTCTAGCCTTCCTAAGCCAGAGTCGGCCAGCAATCTTGACCAGGTCGTCGGTCCACCTCATCGGCTGTCTGCCCACACTTATACTACCAGGTCTCGGTCTCCAGTCCAGCACTATTCTACTCCATCTGCCATCTGTTCTACGCCCTATGTGGCCCACCCATTTCCACTTTCTTCGCACAATCACCGCGGCTAATAACCGGCAATCATTAATGTGTATTAAATCTATTGTGTGCACTAGGTTATTATTGGAAGCAATACCCAACGGGTGTATTACTCATGGTATTCAAGCCATTCATTAACTCAGCCTATCGCAGTCCATTGCTGGACAAAGGCCACTCCCAGAATTCATCACAACACCCTGTCCTCTGCGTTCCGCATCCAGTCTGTTCCAGCCACCTTCTTAAGGTCGTTGATCCATCCAGCTGAGGGGCGTCCCACATTGCGCTTACCGATACGCAGTCTCGACTCTAGGACTCGACTGCTCCACCGGCCATCGGTCCTTCGATAAACATAGCCAGCCACCACTTCAGTTTGAATACTCCCCAAGCTATGTCGGTTACTCCGGTTCTTTTCCGGATAACTTCATTCCATTCAAGTCAGTACTATGTGTATTTGATAAGGTCCTTTTGACCGATATTATAATGTGTACCATCTACATAGATACCTTCTTGTGTAGTTGTGAAGACTTTGAAATTCAGTTCCAGTTTTAACAATCATAACTATAAAATTTAACGACACCATTCTTATAAAAATATCGGCGGAACATCCAAGTGCTGCACTTTGCAGCACTTTTAATGATGCGCAATAGGAAAGCAGTCGTAACTCGTAACTGATATTTATTGCGAGCCAGTTACGTACAATACTGATGAATAATAAACTGGCTTCTGTACCTAGTGGAATGAATAAAGAAATAGTTAAAGGTACGTATTAAAGTATTAATGTAGGATTATATCCTACAATTAGGTATAGGTACGTATTGCAGTAAAGTATGTTATGATAGCCGGATATTTGCACACTGTGTAAGTCTGAAGCTCCGCACAAAGTTTGACTGCCCCGTTAGTCTCGATGTCGCAAGCGCGACTTGTGAGCGAAAAAAAAAAACTTCCTGGGTTCGTTTCCCGGGTCGGGCAGTGTTATCGGATTTTTCCATTAGGAATTTCTTAGTAAAAGCCCGGTGTTTGGATGATGGCGAAATCCCGTGTCTCGGAAAGCACGTTAAGCCGTTGGCCCTGCGCCTGATCTTTCTCCGGTCGTGTCGGATTACCGTCCCATCGGACAATGAGAGTGAGGTAAGAGGGAGTGCACCTGTGTCTGCGCACTCACTTCTGCACAATATAATATCTACCGCGCCCAAGGCTGGTCTCCGCTGAGATTGGTTGCATGGCCGAAATTCGGCGTGGAGGACTTTTATTTAAGTCTAAAGCATCTTTATTGTAATGTGCAGGGTAGAAGTACTTTAATTTTGAAGCTAAAGCTTTGTTTAAACGACCTACAAAACAATTGAGTGAGTATTCGTTTAACGTCTGATGTATTAAATTGAGAAAAGTGCATGTAATTGGACGACCTTATTTTAATTTTACATAGTCTCTTAAAACAAATCCCTAATCTTAATCTTCGTAATAAAAATCTCATGAAATTGTTCACAAGAGTTCCTCATAAAACGAAGGAAGGATTTTTGAAAATTCATCCCTTTAAGGGGTTAAATAAGAGAAAAGAAATTGTATGGAAGTTCATCATTTTTGCCGATGGGAATGCCATTCAGACACACGGCTTGTTACTAATAATCTCCAAATATCAACCACAAAAACGGTAAACTCAAAAACAAAACACGATTATACAAACATTCGCGTTCGCAATTCAAAAGAAAAGCAGGCTAATGACGTCAGCGCAAACAGCGCAAGCGTTCACGCTGTAAGTCGAACAAACTACAATAATCCCGCAAGTAAGCATCGTAGCAACTGTTTGCCTAATTAAATGGACTATCCACCATTAAAATGCATGCAAGTGACGTCACTATAAGGTAAAAGAATCGACAGTACCGTCAACCAAATAGATAGGTTTACAGGCAAAAATATTCATATTTCTACTGCACTGCACATTTTTGCGCATTAATGACAAAAATGAGTACACTGACTGGACAAGTGCATTCAAAGCTGTGTGGTACTTTCTTCAAAAGATCATCTCAGACTAATCTGCAAGGTCCTCAAATGATCTGATCAAGATAATGTCTGGACTTTAAAAGAGATTGTAATCTCTGAGCTTATGTCGGTGTTTGTTTTGAGAGATAAATAAGAAGTATTTTAAGAGTAGGTGAGGTCGATGTTTCCTTTCCGACTAGGATAGGAAACACCGGCCTCACCTAGTCTTAAAATATTTATTATTTTTTGGACTAGGTAAAAGTGTTATTAGAACCATTTTACAGAAATAAATATCATTTATCAGTTAACTTTTTAAAAGACCCACCGTAATGATTATGGTTATTTAATTTTTTCTCTCTATGTAATTTTTTGTGATAATTATTTCTAATAAACATAGAAGCCCTAAGCACAAGCCCTTTGGTTAAACTTAATCTAATGTACTTTTTGAAGTGAAACTTCTTTACGCACGCTTGACTTGGGGAGTAAGCTGGCGAACGCGTGACGTAAGCGTTACGAAAAGTGTGATCGGGCAAGGCGAACGGAAGTCAAGTGGGGGATATAAGCAAGAGACAGCAGTGCGCGCGCACATTTTCTTTCTCTCTTCCTCTCATAGCCAAATACGTTCCGTATATCTAAGCAATAGAAGATCTATGCAAAAATATTAATTTACCAATGAAACCATGAAATAAATTTAAATATTTGTAGAAAATTAATATATGTATATGTGTATACATGTATATATTGTACACACATATATATATATATACATACAGATGGAGCGAAAGAAGTTTCACTTCAGTCGTGTGGTCATAAGCACACTCGTTTTTTTTTTTAAATAAATAAGAGTGATAAAAAGGCTTGAGCAGTAGGCTGACCCCTACTGCTACTGGTCCCAAGTAATTTAGAAAAGTAGATAATATGTTTAGGATCGACTTGATAAGAAGAAGAATAAGAAACATTCTTAAAACATTGTTTAAAAGCAGTTGCAAGTTAGCAGCCTGTATACTTATCTCTTTGTTTGTCGGTACCGAGCACCAACCTGCAGTAACTCAAGCGCTGCAAAGTTCTTTCAGCACCGACACTCGGTTAAGTAATTAATTATTTTGCCTTTCTGTTTGAATAAATCAAGTAAGTAGTCAACTCCAACGTTATAAGTAGTCGACTTTTGAACGTTATAAAACTTTGAATTATTAGATATTTCAACGATTAAAAACGGTGTTGTAAATGATATGTTCTTGCTTGAAAATGTTGGAACTTTTGGTCCGTATAAGGATATCTGCTTATCTAGTTATCTTTGCATCAACCTCGTAAGTTAACTCTTTAATTGGGAAACAACTTGCACAACTACGTCTGGATCTAAAGAATAAACAGTCGGTTGGTAATTTTATTCAGTAATTAAATATAAAACATTTTCACCTTTTATTTATTTATTTTATTCTATTCGGGAAACTTACTGCTAATTTAAACAGTGTTCTTAACATAAAATGGCAGGCCATTTATATGTTCCAGTACTTCCAGTTGTTTTGTTTCCATTACTTTTTACGATAAGAGAGAAATATTTTGTACTACATAGGAATACTCTTTTTACTAGGATTCCTTTTTTTTATTACTTTTGCCTTCACTGCTGAGCAAAGGCCTCCCACAAATCCTTCTACTTATTACAAATATATTTATGTTTTTACATTATCTCGGGTCCATGGGGTTTCGGTCCTTTGGAAGGCGTACGAGGGGACGAAAGCAACACGGAGAGGCCTTTTAGGAAATTTTAATAGAATGCGGCACCAGCCGACGATTATCCCTGTATGCACTTTGCAAGTGCACCCAAGGATAACCCCCAGTTGGTGTAGGACTGTTGCAGGATATGGAAGAATAATAGTTGAACTATGGGCTCGGTTGGCTAAAGTGGACTGGTTACCAAGAACTAGGGAAGAACTATGGTCCCTGCCTGATCAATGTTTTTATATACTCGGATAAAATGGCAGGTGGTGACTTGTACACTCAATTATGGGCCCCCGGAAACCAACGCTAGCACGTAGTGACAAGGAGACAACATGTCCTGAGGTAATAATAATAATAATAATAATAATAAAAAATGGCAACACTGACACGTCAACGACGTACATTGTTTTTTCTTATCTTATATTTCCTGTTTTTAATTAATTTCCAGTATTTGAAGTGTAATAAGTATTTTAAAGAACCTTTTGGAATTAAACATAAATTATCTACAATCAATAAACCAAAAATAAAATGAAAATGTCTTACAAACACAGAAAACTTAAAAATGACGGCTGTCAAATTTGGCTTCCGAACAAGATAAATTTATGAAGATACTGAAAAAACTATAATGTTGACGAGATCAGCAGCTCGACGCACACATTTACCACCTTCGGACTCGTCGCTCAGCTCCGCCCCGCCGCCGCCGGAACCCAGCCCCATCGAGAGTGCTGTGACACCGGCCGTGGCAGTTGCGTCGAGCTCGAGCGACGAATATTTTTCCCCGCCGACGTCGCCAACACCTGTACGTCGGCAGGGGAGAGGCCGGCCACCGAGAAGCTTGGGACTTAGGGGCCATCCGGCCCCGAGCCGGGTCCCCGCTACCGGTGGTTGTGTGCAGCGCATGAGATGGACTCAGTCTATGAACGAGAACGTCATGCGCGCATATTACGGGTCTACAGAGGGGGGAACTAACCTCACTGCGTACCGCGATAGGATGCTGTCTCTGTTCCAGGAACTCGAACCAACCGTCAACGTCTCGGCCCAACGACTGTCGGATCAGGTGCGAGTCATTCAACGCAATTACAGGTTGGACGATATCGCACTTGATAGGCTGCGCTCAGAGGTACTGAGCAACCATATCGTCTCGAATTCGGCACAAACCGCGGCACAAGCGTCAACTGTTGATGCTATCCCGCCGCGGTCCAATCTTGTTGAAGAAGAGGATGATGGGGTTGCCACAGTAAGTAGCCAGTACAACGTCCGACTGAGGAGCGCACTGGAGGATGCATTTCGCGAGTATAGATCCACTCCAACCGAACTTAGACCCCGATTACCACGGTTACCTATGCACAAGAAAAATAGGGCGCTGGTGTGTGCCTTGGACTCGCAGCTCAAGAATTTCTTCGAGAGCAGCGAGGATCTTGTTGATACACACTCGATCCTGTATTGCGCAGCTGTTGCGGCATGTCGTTTAGCTAACGTCAAGTTTCCAAATCATGACGGAGCTACTCGACCAAAACCAACCGTACCAGCCTGGCAGTGCAGGATCGAGGGTCGTATCGATAGGACCAGGGTACTCATTGGCAAACTATACTGCTTCAGGGAGGGCAATACACGACCACGAGTGATGCGCTTTGTGAGGCAGGCATTCTTGGGGACTGGAATCAGTCCTCGAGAATACATGTCCTGTGTTACAGAGCGCATCAACTTCCTGAAGCAGAAAGTTTGTGCATGGGCGAGCCGGATTCGGCGGTATAAGCGGCGGGTTGATCGATACACGCAGAATCGCATGTTCCAGAGCGATGAAAGGTACTATAGAGCTTGGGAGCGACCTAAACAAAATGTGACAGACGTATGCCACCCGGATGATGCCGCCACGAGTGCATTCTGGCGCAGCATCTGGTCGGTATCCGTCTGTCATACTGAGGCTGGCTGGATACGGGATGTCGAGCGAGTATGTGAGACTATACCAGAAATGGATGCAGTCCTAATTACGCCATCAGACGTTGCCAGAGCGGTCCGTCCGTTACCGAATTGGAAATCACCGGGACCGGACGGACTGCACAATTTCTGGTTGAAATGGCTAATTAGTTCACACACTTGCCTGGCATCTCAGTTCCAGTCATCCTTAGAGTGTGGGTCGCTACCGCAGTTTCTAACAACAGGCGTTACCCACCTGCTCCATAAGTCAGGTAGTCCCGCGGAACCCAAGAATTATAGACCAATCACGTGTTTGTCGACGGTTTATAAACTTCTTACATCCATTTTGAGAGCCAAAATTAATATGCACATTGACAATAACTTGATTATGAGTGCTTCTCAAAATGGATGTAGGAATGGGTCCCGCGGTACTAAGGAGCTACTCCTCATAGACATGGCCATTAGCCAACAGGTTCGTCGATCCCGCAAGGATTTGTCAACATGCTGGATAGATTACAAGAAGGCCTACGACTCGGTGCCACATACATGGCTCATGAGAGTGCTGGAGTTATACAAGGTAGATGCAACTCTACGCACCTTTCTTGAGTCGTGTATGGGGCAGTGGAAGACAGTCCTTCGTTATCCAGGATGTCGACAGATCCAGGGGAATGATGAGCCTGTATGGATTAAACGGGGAATATTTCAGGGCGACAGTTTGAGTCCACTTTGGTTTTGCTTAGCCTTGAATCCTCTAAGCACACTACTGGAGGATTCAGGTCTAGGCTATCGGTTGAGAAGAGGTGGTCAGGTCATATCTCACCTACTCTACATGGATGATTTGAAACTCTTTGCTCCCAACAAATTGCATCTGATGGAGCTACTGAAGGTAACTGAAACTTTCAGTAGCGCCATCAAGATGGAATTTGGTGTAGACAAATGTGCAATCATGCATGTAAAGCGAGGGGAAATTATGGAATCCGAGGGAATTCAACTCTCGGATTCCATAAGCCTTAGATCCCTCTCCTCATCCGAAAGCTATAAGTATTTGGGTATGTCGGAAGCGTTAGGCATTAACAATGCTGACATGAAGCAATCGTTGAAGGAGCGCTTCTTTTGTCGCCTGAAGAAGGTATTAATTAGTCTTCTTTCGGGCGGAAATAAGGTGCGCGCCTTCAACGGTTGGGTCATGCCGGTTTTGATGTACTCTTTTGGCATACTCAAATGGACTCAAACTGAACTCGACGCCCTGGATAGAAGGGTCCGTACACTGCTAACCGCAAACCGGATGCATCACCCACGATCATCGGTGATGAGACTGTATATCCCGCGGAAGTGCGGGGGTCGAGGCTTTTTAAATGCGAAGACCCTCCACAACCGCGAGATGTGCAGTCTCAGGGAATATTTTTTAAAAGCCGAAGTGGGTATGCACCGTGATGTGGTCGCAGTGGACAAGGGGCTCACCCCGCTCTCCATGGCTAAAGAGAACTGGCACAAACCTGTAGTGCTTTCTACCGATGACCGCAAGAAGGTATGGCAGAGCAAGGAGCTTCACGGGCGCTTCTATCGGGCTCTTCATGAGCCCGGTGTGGATTTCTTAGCGTCCGTATCCTGGCTACGTTTTGGTGACCTGTTCGGGGAAACTGAAGGTTTCGTCTGTGCAATTATGGACGAAGTTATCTTGACGAATAACTACCGGAGACATATTATGAGGGACGGGACGGTTGACGTGTGTCGGGCATGCCACCGTCCGGGTGAGTCTATCAGACATATTATCTCTGGTTGTTCTCGTCTAGCTAATGGCGAGTACTTGCACAGACATAACCAAGTAGCCAGGATTATTCACCAGCAACTTGCTCTGAAATATAAACTTGTGGATTCTGAGGTACCGTATTACAAGTATGTGCCCGACCCAGTTCTTGAAAATGACCATGTCACGTTGTATTGGGATCGATCTATCATTACTGACAGGTCTATTGTCGCCAATAAGCCTGATATAGTGGTGATAGATCGATTAACGCGCCGCACAATGATTGTTGATGTTACCATTCCACATGACGGGAACCTCGTGAAAGCTGAGAAAGAGAAACAAATTAAATATCTCGACTTAGCACACGAGGTTGTTGACATGTGGAATGTGAGCTCGGTTGTCATTGTGCCGATTGTCGTATCAGCCAATGGCTTGATGGCCGAAAGCCTCGATCAACATCTATCGAGGCTCTCGTTAGGCGGTTGGATCAAGGGCCTGATTCAGAAGGCAGTACTCCTTGATACGGCTCGCATTGTGAGGAGGTTCCTCTCTCTGGAGCCCTAACCACCGGTAGCTTGGACCCTGTTCCCGATACCGGTGGCCTACTATTTTTTATATTTTTAAATGTTTTTATATTTTTTTATATTCTAATATTTAAAAATATAATTTATATGTATATATAATGAAATAAAGGAAATAATAATAATAAGTTTATTCATCAAAAAGTAAAATACAATGTGACGGATTCGGTGAGCGACAAACTAAGCATGGCTTGTATCTTGTGGCTCTGGAGTGCCATTTTACAATGTTAATGAATACTTACAGTTTGTGGATGTTAGATAGTTACAAAAAGATAAGAGTTTAGATAAAATAAAAGATTGGATAGTTACAAAAAGATAACAAACAGTTCAAATAAAATAAAACATTTGTGCGATTCAGATCACAAAATAAAATAGTATTGGTTTAACCTAAGGCTTGTACTATGGTGATTGTGGGTGTGTTAGGGTGTGCGTGTGCGTGTTTGTATGCGTGTGTGTGTGAAAGGGGTGTGTATGTGTATATAGGTGCTATATCAAAGCTTCGGTGGCGTCGTATGATAATTTTAAAAGAGCTGAAGTTAGGATTTTCTTTAAGGTGGTGGTAGAGCAGTCTTTTAGGTCGCAGATTTTGCTAACTTTATTGTAAGTGTTGGGATGGGAAAAATAGGTACAGCGTCTAGCTAGTTCGGATTTGGCATTTGGTATGGGTGCTCTGAGGACACGCTTGTTTATTATGTCCTTGTAATCAGGACGATTTTTTATTGTTGCATGATACTTAAGCGTTGCTTGAAGTATAAATATTTGTCTTACCCTGAGGACTTGAAATTCATGGTGGATAAGGTCTGTAGGGAACCTGAAAGGTTTCTTTAATGCGACTTTGATCAGTGCCCGTTGCGCCCTTTCTATCATTATAAATGTGCTTTTACCAGCGCGTCCCCAAATGCAAATACAGTATTTTATGATTGATTGGCAGAGTGCGAAGTAGATCATTCGCAAAATATCGATAGGTGTGCAGTCCCTGAGTTTTTTCAAGACGTGTATTAGTTTTCGTACTCTGGAGGAAAGAGCAAAAATGTGGGCTTTATATGTTAAGTTGTTATCTATGATTATTCCGAGATATTTGATCGTGTCAGTACGTTCAAGGTATTTACATGCACAGGGGTGGTATGGTAGTTGTGAGGAAATAGTGTGTTTCTGTGGACAGGTATGTATTTTTAAGGACATAGTTTGAGAGGCACTGGAGGAGCTAGTTTTAGAGAAGGCAATGTATTTACTTTTACTAACGTTAAGTGTCAGAAGGTTAGAGTCTAGGGATTGCGCTATCTGAGAGAGTCCTTGTTCCGCCAGTCGATAAACTCGGTCCCATGACGTGTCATGGAAAACGATGGCTGTGTCGTCAGCGTAGGAGATCACTTCAGCGTTTCTAAGAGGGAGATTTACTACGTCATTAATATACAGCGTAAACAACGCCGGGCCAAGGGTACTACCCTGCGGAACTCCAAACGTGATAGGGAGCAACCTGCTTTGGGCCACCAAAGCAGGTTGCTCCCTATCACGTTTGGAGTAAAATAGACAGCCATGTCTATTTTACAATATTGATACCGCGATGTTATATAGCTGTGAAACCATTTTAGGGGAGTGCCTCTTATACCTATTGCCTCAAGTTTCTTCAAAAGCAGTCCAGGAGATACGGTGTCGAATGCTTTTGCCAAATCAAGAAAGACACCAACACAGCATTCTCCATTTTCTATGTGGTGACAGATTTCGTTTGTCAGAAGTGACACCGCGTCTTCGGTGGATCTTCCTCGGCGAAATCCAAACTGCCTATCTGAGATAATGTTGTGCTTCTCTACAAAATTTACCAGTCGCTTGTTTACTATTTTTTCTAAAATTTTGGAGACTATACTCAACAGGGCGATAGGTCTATAATTTTCTGGCATGTCTTTGGGACCACTTTTGTAAATTGGGGACACTGCAGCAATTTTCCAGGAGTCGGGAAAGACACCTGATTCTAAACTTAAATTAAAGATGTACGTAAGTGGCTTGATTATACTCTCTCGGCAATTTAAGAGTAATGGAACTGTTAATTGATCTGGCCCTGGTGCACTGTCTAGTTTTAAGTTGCGTATTATATTGGAGACTTCTTCTTCATCGGTCGGATGCAGAAAGAATGATTGTGAGTTAGAATTCGGAGCTATGTTAGATTCTATTAGTGAGTGGTGAGTAGTTGAGAGTTTGTTTAGGATCTTGGCTGCGTGTTTTTCCCCGACAGAGACGAAATACTGATTGCAATTGTCAAGTGATGATGTTGGGGAATTACTGGACGCAAGTAGGTGAGATGATAAACTGTGGTGAGTATTAGTTCCACAAATGTCTTTTATAGCCGTCCATAGTTTTTTTGGATTTTTCTGGTTCCCTTCGATTTCTTGTCTGTTATGTAAGTTTCTGAGTTTCCGAAGTAGTGTGCACATGAAATTCCTGTATCTGGTGTAAATTAAATGTTTTGTTTGATCGTCAGGGTTGGCTTTGCATACAAGGTGAAGCTTGTCGCGTTGCCTCATACACCTTATTAAGCCAGGAGTGACCCAAGGTTGGATGTTGGCCATTCTACGACTAATTTTAACATTTTCTGAGTGTGAGTGCTACTAATTTTAACATTTTCTGAGGTGCTTGAGGAGTGGAGAAATATTCCACGGCTTTCAGAATAATCACAGAGCCCGGAAGATGGTCAAGATCCCTACTAACACTTACTGGAATAGGTACTTCCTTTCACCGAGCACGTTTGCTCTTGCGAATCTCCACTCAAGTCGGCCAACAAAGGCAAGGTAGAGGTGAAAGCTCTGTTCCTCATCAATGTTCATTCCAGCCGATAAATAAAGGCAGCTGTGGGGTCGCTACTGCCCAACAGCTCACCACATGCTGCCCTGCGAGTTTCTGTATCTCTCTTGGTCTGGCTCGTCACCCTAGACCTATTCCGGCAAGGTAAACTACCGGCACAGGTCTTGTACGGTGAAACCATACACTAATATTGGAGTAATGCTTATTCGTGCATTTTCACCTTATTTCACTAATTGATATTAGTCAAGCATTAAGTACACGATTATCGGTCATCGCGTGTGCTCCCTCGCTCCTTTGTAATATTAAGCCTTTGGTCCAGATAATATAATTAATTTGACTTTATAAGCAGCCGTATCATTTAGCCATCTTCCTAACTTCTATAGGTCTAGAGTTCGGAACGCCCAAGCCCTACCACGACGTCAACGTAGAGATATATGGCGGTAGCCCTACCGCCTATTATTACTTATATTACTTATCCGGTTCAAAATAATCCTATAGGTTATAGGTATTTTACTCCAGGTCATAGTCTACCTGTGTCTGTTTTGGTTTTTTTGTTATTTATTTCTTTTTTTCTTTATTTATTCTTAACGTTTTTGTTGGTAAGTTGGCGTGTGCTAGCTGACATTTGGCAAATAATTTAACTTAATGCGTTGTGTTTCGTAATGTTAATTACTTTGCATACTATTGTATAGAATCAGGTTCTTCTAATTGAACAGACAGCTGTGCTGCTGAGGAGTTTGTTGCGTCACTTTTTCTTCCCAGCTAAGAAGTGGTGTGGCGGGTGTTTTGGGCGGCACCCTTATGTTATTATGACGTTCAAAAAGTGCCGATTCTCAAACTAGTGTATATAAATGATGATTCTGTAATAAAAATACAAATCCATAAAACATTTTAACTTTCACATTAAAAATATTTGAAGGAGACACATTTATTTTTAATAATAACTTTATTATACTTACCTTAATCCCTTTGTGTCATTAATTTGATAGGTACGTACCTAACGATTACAAATATTTTCCGCGTCTCTTGTTTCACGGAAATTCCTACATCGTTAAGCTTTTAAGAGCTTCATCAGTCAACATTACGTTAATTATTTGTTTTAAGTACAAAATTGAGTTATTATATCTCATTTGTTTTGTTTGATGCCTTCTTTTGTCATTTACTAATGGTTGACTCTACTACTTAAGTTGAAAGTTATGTTTGACATTGGCCCCGATTCTGTTGTTCACAAACTAAACTAAATTTAAGTTCAGTGCATCTTTTTCTTTTTATTTCTTTATGAAAAGGACAGAAGATAAATATTAGATAGATATTATGTTACTCCTGCACTAGTAGGAGTAACTTATGTTACTCCTACTAGTCCTACTAGTCCTCTGTCTAACCCTTCGATATTATTATCGAAGGGTTAGACAGAGACGTATCTTAGTACAGTCACATTTCGCCAGTTATGTTTACGTCCCATTCCATCTAATAGAATAGGGGGCGAGTCTATTGCCGTCAACCCACCAATCCAAACTTCGAGCTGCTTCTGAGAAATATGAATTATATTTATAACTTTAAACTTATTGACATATTTTGAATTAACGAAACTAAAATACTCTAAATAAAAATTTTGACTAAGTGCTTATATCAGCTTTGGTAAGGCGTATTCAATTCTTTAGGCTATTCTGCCATATAAAAGCTGAAGCGCCATCAATCCTTTGTCTGTGTTTGATACTCTTCAAAAGCTTCTACATAGATCTCTAAATAAACATGGAACTATATCTATTCATCACTAAATTGTAACAATGTGTATTGCAGACACATATCATCAAATCTATCCATTACCCGAGAGAAAAGAAAAACAAACAGAGTTCAAAGGCCCGGCGCAGTCTTTTAGATTCGTTCATATACTTTTAAGAGATACAAGCAATATCCATCAAGCAAATAAAATAATAACAAACGTGAGGAGCGAGGCCCGGCGCACACTGCACGAAATCCCCGCTTAGTTTAGTTCCACTGGCATCCTGAGCTCCTATTTGCAATAAACAGGTCCCGTGTGGTCCCACAACTAGGAACAAGTTTCACAGACTTGTTTGCACTTTGAAATGTTAAAACTGAGACTTTAGTTCGTAAACGGCTTGAATTTCTTTGGTCTCCCGTGAACTCTGAATTAGCTACGGTCGAGATCTTTAAGAAATGGGTTTTCCTAGTTAAAACAACATGAGCAAGTATACCAAGTGCTGAAATTGGACTGGAAGGAAAATGTAAGAGATTTTTAAGTCTGCTCGGTATTCACATGGGAACGCATTTTGCTTTGAGAGCAGTGATGGCCCAGTGGTAACGCCCGCAACTTACGAGTTGGTCGTAGATTCCTAACCCCGTCAGGCGTTCTACTTTGTGTAAATTATTTCATCACCACTGCTCTTAAAACGGTGACTAAACCAAACATTTGAAGACATATGACATCTACGAACCACACTAAGCCCGCGTGGTGGATTATGGCCCGAACCCCATCACAGAGAGGAAGCTTGTCCCAGCAGTGGGAACATTATAGGCTGATTATTCTATGCATTTTGCTTTAAATGTCTGAACTTGAATGTTTTGTGGATTTTACATTTATTTATCGTCGCTCGTCTATATAAGGTACACGATAATCTATTGCAAATATTTATATAAGACGTTCTCAATTATTTAACTTGAGGTTTCCTTATAATATTCGTAAGTCGTGACCGATTATCTATATCAGTTACCATTACCTACACCTTTTCACGAAACAGGAATAAATATTCCCTGCATTATCCGGGCAGGTCACAAATGTAATCCAAATATTTAACTACAGTTATAAAAAACAGTGCTGAAAATTCACCCGTCGTCTAAGCAATGATTTCAGCAGTTAAACAACCGCACAGCTCGAATATGCATGGCAGTGTTTTGTCTAAAAATAAAATGAAGTGAGAACGAGACTCGAATAAAAATGTCTCAGCGTCCAGGAGAGGCTTATTATGAAGGCAATATTCTGTTACGCCGTCGGAATTTATATTTAACTGCTAAATATCAACTCCCCGTATTCTGTGTCACGTAAATTAGAGCCGACGTAAACTACTTAACGTTATTTTATCGACTAATTATATCAACAAAAAACAACGTATTAATTAATGCTGAAAGCGGTTAATGTTACGCCTTAATTACTCAGCGAAAATTCTCGGTGAAACTCTTCCAGTCTATTGATGTAGACAGTTTATTGTATCAATAATTCTCAGAAACGAGCAAATACCAGAGGGTTAACGATAAGCCGGATTCAGGCGCGCATTATATCGGTTAAAGGATTTTTATCTATTTTTCGCATAATCGTCAGGTTTTAGGAGATTTTTCTCTGGCTACGCGCTGTAATCTTGTAGAGATACATCTGCGGAGCAATTTAAAAATGTAAAGGTGAACGAGGCGAGGAAATGCGAAATGTGTGGAATTGCGTTTCCCGCTCGTTTGATGGCGTCGGCGTAGGTAAATGGTGAAAAGTCAATTCATTTTCAAGACCACTTTACTGCAAACATTGTCAGTTTCCCAATGTTATTTTTCACTGAAAATGTTATTTGTAGCCGGATAACACGCTTTATACCGTTTCCGCGCCATTGCGAGGCGTTCGCTGCCCGCGGCTTTCCACGCTCGAGCATAAATATTTGATATCAAGCAGGCGCAAACCACAATTTTTCTTTATCACATGCCATGCGTTTGTTGCTCTATTCCAACCGACGCGACGATTACTTGTTTACAAACGTTATTACGTCGCATGAATGACGCGCGATAGTTAATGTGTGAATGTACGATTCGAAATGATGAAATGTAGTAAGTACGTGATGAGTGGTCCATAGTGTTGTAATGAGGCCGCAATGGGCTATTATCGTTATCCTTTATACATTGGGGCGGAGGCCTCCCCTGCCGAGCAGAGGATCCAGTGACCCTTGACCTAGTCCGGAAGGGTAGCCCCCTCCCCCGGACTTTCCTCTCTCGATACCCCAACTACAGTTTCATAATCAAAATTCCGAGGTATTCCGTTTACAGAGGGTGCTTGCAATATGATCGAATATTCGTTATTAGTAGGAGTATAACAAAGATGGGAGTCCTAACAAAGCTATCTGCACGTTACTCAGAAAACCGAGCGAATTTAGGCTGTAGCCTGTGGCAAAATGGTTGAATTTTCAAATCTCTTAGTCCTGAGCAGGTAGTGGAGCAGTATGTTCGTAGAACTAATGTATGTTGGTGTATCAGTCTACACATCCAAATAGACTGAAACACGTTGTTTCGATTGGTATTAAATGATTAGAAATCTCATTAAAAAAACTGGCCAAGTGCGAGTCGGACCACGCACAATGAAGGGTTCTCATTTATCATAATTTGAGACTCAAAATGGTAAATTTTCATAAAATTCAATAGCTTTAAAACTGTTTAATTTAAAATTATAAAAAAATATATGTTTGAGACCCTCGCAGTAAGCCCTTTCACATGATATGATGATATCTCACACGGTACAATTCGCAAATCTTTGTTTTAAATTTCTTATTTGCCTCACAAAGTATGTAAATTAATTTCGGGGTCCGCTCATATTCAAAATTCATTTATTTACTTTATACTATAATTATCACGTAAAAAAATAAAATAGATTTAAATTGCTTAATAGTAGATTTAAATTCTTATAAAAAACGGCTAGATTGTAATTAATTAAGAACTTGGTTCTTTTTAAAAAAGGATAAAAATAATAATTACGTAACACGTCCGTTTGGGTCACAGAAATCCATTTGTGTACTAAATTTGAACTTAATAGGTCCATTAGTTTCGGATCAAAATGTCTGTGACAGACGGATAAACAGACAAACGAGTGATTCTTTAAGGGTTCCGATTTTCTATTCGAACGTACGGAACGCTAAAAGTTATTATTTGATGATTTGAAAATATTGTACTGAATCACTAATATTTAATTCATAACCTAAATATTCCCACGGAAGACCAAGTGACTTCCACTGTCAAACAAAGACCATAATCATTAATTCCTCCAAAAAACCCCATAGCAAAATGGTTGCAAAAAACCCTAACTGACTTGAGCAAAAACTAACCACATTATTGTGGCGAAAAAATCCCTAAGCAGACGTTTAATCACGCAATTTATAACGCACATCATGTCCAGTATAATATTTAGACAGCCGGCAAATTAGGAAACTAAATACTAGTTACAAAGGCCTCTCCCCAAGACTTTCAGCTATTTCCATCCATGGCTAATGTGGACCCACTAGTCGTTTGTTTACTTCAGCTCTTCCCGCCATCTTCTACGGGGTCTGCCGCGACGCCTTCTAGCTTGTGTCAGAGCTCCACGTGGTAGTTATTTTGGCCCACAGCTCATTGGGCATACCACCCCAGCGTGGAGCTTAGCGGCTTTTTAAGCAACGAAACTAAATAAAATTCAAAGATTTCCATATTATTGCTTTGTGCCTTAACATGCAACACTATTTTAAAGGACCAGGATATATTGGACGATTTATACACTTAAGATACTAATCAAATCCGATTAGACTCCAAAGATAACAGTGATGACATAAGCGTTACGCTTGTGATATAAAAGCAAAGGTTGTTGTTCAGCCACGGCACAGATTGTCAATGATGGGATTAAAGTCCCATGGGGTGGGGAAGAATCAATCGCATTTGCTCTTTGAAATCTAATACAAGCTTTTGATCGCTTCGATTCAAAGAAATCAATTCGTTATTTTTCTATTTCTGTACGTAGAACCTCGAAGTCGCTATGTTTTATAACTGGCCAATGAAGTGAGTTCTAAATTCAAAATCGACATCATTATTTTATTCAAACTAGGCACAGTCCCACAGAACGCCCGCCATTCACCACCTCCTAGTGCTTTAGTTGGGAAGAAGTAGCCAAACAATCCCCAGCACCTAAGCTGTCTGTTCAGTTAGAAGAACTTGATTCTATACATAAATAAGTAATTAATATTATGAAACACAAAACATTAAATAAAATCATATGCCTTAAGTCAGCTAGCACACGCCAATACCAACAAAACTATACTCAAGCAGAAATAAATGATATAAAACGTAAACAGAACTTAATACCTAAATAAAAGCCCCTGGGCCAAAAGTGACACAAATTCTTAAACCAATTGTAGAACCCGTCAGCCTTAACTTTGAGACAAATTATTAAGGAAACGACCGCTCTGGAATATGCCATAACACATCAGACCTATTCAACTCTTCATCGTGAAGGATTATTGGACGGAATTATGGTTCGGGAATCCTCGGGCCGTCTCGTGATTACCTCGGAGATAATAGAAAAGCGTTGTTTTGTTCTTAACACAATAATACCGTTATTTCGAGTGCTGTCGGGTCTGTTAGTACAAATGTACTCGGAAAGGATTGGACGGCTCTAACTAGATGGTATGCGTAGGTATGACTTTGTTTTCGTTTATTACAAAAAGCTTTTTTCTTTGTTGTTTTTTTTTTCTTTTGAAGTACTTAATGTTCTAAAGAGGAGTTTGGTGGTTTTGAGTGTGACCTATGATTTAGCTGCATAAACAGCCAACTCAGTTACAAATTGTCTCAAGGTAGATTGCTATAATTTGCTCTTAGCTCAAACAACTGCTGCTATTAGGTCAAACAACTCGTGAATGTTAGTTAACCTATAACGAAGAATAGACACCGTAGCTCTATATAGTTTCTATGATAGATCCATACGTTAGATACTTTTGCAGCACCACAATCCACCTTAAGTTAAAAGTTAACTCATAGTTTACGGTGATTTAAGTTACATTCAAGCGATAACTCAATCCCCACCATTGCCCCACTTAAATTAACATTATAATTACCACCGTTAGACACACATCATTTGCTATGCAGACGCAGTAATCCCTCAAGCCGATATCAATATGCGGAATGCAATACATACATATCCAATTACAAACGTCATTAGTCGATTGACCAGTAATTCTATGGACAGACCACTATCCCATAATTAGTTCCTGGTAAACTGTACGTTATATTATTATACAGGATATATACTAATACCAGTTGCGTGTTATTGGATCTTCAAAGAGATTCCAATTACTATCTCCTGTGAATCACTGTGTGCCTGGTACCTGGTAAGTAATGTAATGTTAGAGGCTGATTCCCGGTAACTATTAGGTCCTTACATATGAAATAAGCGTTTTGTCGTACTGACCACTTTGATCTGAAATATCTCCTCTTTGGTTAAGAATTCCAAATAATTTATAAATTCATTTAGCTGGTACATTTGAGTTTTGAAAACAGTCATTCATTTGTTTTTTCCTCATTTATTTATTTATTTATTTAATACTTCAAGCACATACATGTACAGAGCCGGACTTAATGCCATAGGCATTTTCTACCAGTCAACCTTTGGGTGATGCAGAGACAAACAGTAGTAGGTGCAATCATTACAGGAATAAATATTTTAAATATAAACATACGCAGAACCCTATTTAAACTATAAATATAATATATACCTAATTACATATATACGCACAAATACATATACATAAATAAATGAATATATTAAAAAGAAATAAGACAAACAATGAGAAAATATTAGCGTTGTGATGATACTGCCAGCTTCTTGCGAAAATGCTCGCGATTATTTTTTTCTTTGGCGTCGCTTATTACCGCACAATGGAAAACATGCACAACACAAAACAACAATATCGGTATATTTACGAGTACGAGTTCTACCGTGGCACCAGTGCTGGTGGAACAGCCCGAAGCAGAGATATATGTCTATCAGAGCATACATAGCAGACATAATATCAATAGTGTGTTAGATCATTTTGTTGGATATTGAGTTATCGGTGAGGCGGTGACAAAGGCACATTAAACCTAGATCAATATTACTGAGCCATAGAATCCTGATTCAAATAGAATCTGGGCTTAAATATTAGAAAAGGTCCAAAACTGTCAGTGCTGCCAATTTTCTGAAGTTAATAAGTATTCACTTTACCCACCATTTCTTTTTATTCCTTTCTTTTTGGTACTACCCCTCCTTTCTATATTGTAAAGCAAATGTAGGCCTCCGTAAACGCTCAGTTTTTTGTCGCACAGTTAGGCGTATTGGTGCATAGTACAAGCCAGAAAAAAATAGTGTATTGCCATGTCCAAAGAAAATACTTATTCAAAAATAATAGGTCGGGGCAAAAATATTTTCCTATTTTGAATCTATTGTTAGTAATCAAACCTCTTTGGCAGTACTGAATGTAACTGGCTGGTTTTAATACTATTATATGTTGACATTCTAAAGATGCAATAAATAAAAAAAAAACTAGTTCCCGCCATTTCTCAATTGTTTTTCAAGCAAGCAACATGAACGTATGTGACGAAGAAATTCGGTACATTTTAAAATTTTATTACAAAAAAGGTAAAAATATGACGAACGCCGCGAATAAAATTTTTGCGGTTTACGGACCAAATGCGGTATCAATACGAGTAGCACTAATGTGGTTCAAGCGTTTCAAGTCAGGAAATTTTAGTGTGAAGGATGAAGCTCGCTCTGGACGCCCTGTCACGGATAAAATCAGTGCCATTTTTGAAAAAGTGGAGCAAGATCGACATATTAGTAGTTATGATATTGCTGAAGAACTGAATGTTGATCACACAACAGTTTTACGCATTTACAAAAGTCTGGGTATAAGAAAAAACTTGATATTTGGGTACCACATGATCTTACTGAGAGAAACTTAATGCAACGTGTTTCCATTTGGGATTCTTTGTTGAAACGTAATAATTCCGACCCATTTCTTAAACGGTTGATTACGGGTGATGAAAAATGGATCACTTACGATAAGAATGTCCGAAAAAGATCGTGGTCGAAGCATGGACAAGCCCCACAGACCGTGGCAAAGCCCGGCCTGACTCGGAACAAAGTGATGCTGTGTGTTTGGTGGGATTGGAAAGGAATCGTCCACTATGAGCTTTTGCCGCCGGGTAAAACTATCGATTCTGACCTCTACTGTCAACAACTGATGAGGTTAAAAGAAGCTATTGAGAAAAACCGGCCGGAGCTGGTGAATAGGAAGGGCGTGGTGTTTCATCACAACAACGCCAAACCGCACTCATCTATAGCCACTCAGCAAAAATTGAGAGAGCTTGGCTGGGGTATGTTGATGCATCCTCAGTATAGCCCTGATCTTGCTCCATCAGATTTCCACCTGTTTCGGTCATTTCAGAACTCTTTAGGAAGCATAAAGTTAACCTCAAAAGAACACTGTGAAAACTACCTGTCAGATTTTTTTGATAAAAAATCTTAAAACTTCTATAGCAATGGGATCATGGCATTGCCCACAAGATGGCAACAAGTCATCGATCAAAACGGCACATAAATATTATAAATAAATAAAAAAATAAACCTAAAAGATTTTTTTTTTTTTTTGTATGAAAAATACGAAAATACTTTTGCCCCGACCTAATATTTCATAAAAATAATATAGTATCATGTTCATGAAACAATAAAAAAACAGAGCTCAAAAAATATTATGCGTTGCAGAGTTATCAAAATTTTGAGCGTAAATTATCATATTTTATGTAATGCTAATAAAGGGAATTTAATCAACTGAAGAAATGAATAAAAAATATTCCACTGAGCCGTGCATTTATTTTTTAATTTAATTTAAACTGTAAATTACTTTTATTTGGATGGTCATTCGATTCAACTACCATTAAACGCATCGCTGTTTTGAACCTTATTTGTTACCGCGATGCGCTTTTGCCAATTACCTAAATATTTGCTTCGTCCCGCGCCTTAAAGAAAACACAACACCGAAATTACAGAACGTCAGAAACAAAGAAAAAGCTCCATGGAAAAGAGTCTTAAAAAATGGTGCAAAAAAAAATAATTGAGTTTTATTATTTAAAGCGCAATCCTATGCAAGTACAAATTAGGCAAAAAGACAGGCATCCGAGTTACGTCAACAAAATTTCTCGGACGCAGGCCATGGAGACCGACACAGATACTCGCAAATTCTTACTAGAAGTGAAACAAAAGAAAGAAGAATAGATTTATAGAGAATCATGAAATTTGGAGGGTGTGTTCTTTGTGAAGAGTAGGTATCCACTAAGAATGGGTTTTTCGTAATTCCACCCCTAAGAGGATAAATGAGGGGAGGGTGAAATTTCACGCGGACGAAGTCGCGGGCAGAAGCTAGTATCCTATATACAGGATGGTAGGGACATCGACGCGCAAACTGTAACCATGAATTCATGACATGATTCTAGACTCCCTAGAGTAGAAAATTTTCGTCGGTTATCTAAAAAAAATTGCTGTTTTTAGAAAAGTCAAATAGCTACGCGGTCAGAATCTATGGAAAAGCTATATTTTTCTTCAAAATCATGTAAGTACTATATCCATGGTAACAGCAATTCTCGTAATTTTAAGAACGTTCACAATCTGTCAAAAATTCTACTAATTTCCCTAAAGTTTGACAAGTCATTGACATTTGTTTGTCGCCGAGATGAGATAGCGACTAAATGATAATGATAAATAAATGATAACAGTGGTAGGTGCAATCATGAAAATTGGGGAATAAATATTTTAAATATATTAAGAACTAGCTTCTGTCCGCGACTTCGTCCGCGTAAATTTTTTTGTTTCCCCGACCCACCCCGTCGCAACATGTCGCCGGCCTGCGCTATTACTTCGTTTTCGCTTGGCGAAAACTTCAGACTTTTTTTCTTTTTGCTCAACTCCTAAGGGTCCTAGCGTCAAGTTTAATAGAATATAGTCTTCCTCAAGAACTGGGCTATCAAACGCAAAAATATTTTTATATATGCGACTAATACTTCCAGAGATTTAGAGCTTTCAAACCGTGTTTCAAACAAACAAACTCTTGAGCTTTATTATTAGTATTATTTTAAAACTATGATATCTCCTAAGATATACATTGAAATCAAATGATGTCAGAGTCAATTTTGTTCAAAATTAAATACATGTGATGAATAACGTATTTATTTGGATAAGGATTAATACCATGTTTATAAAAACACCTTCGCAAATAATGCATTATTTTAGAACAAATTTGGTTAGCATAAAAGGGGTTATAGTGAGCTAACCTTAAAAGATAGACATATGCTGTCGCGGACTTTTTTTTAAAGCTTTTAAAGGGGAACAATTCTATTATATATGATTTTTGCGAAACTTTAACCGTTTACGCAGCGCACGCAGCGGAAGCTCTCAATAGGAAAAAAATCCCCCGATTTTGAAACATTCTTCATTGTTGCTCCGCTCCTATTGGATTTAGCGTGATGATATATAGTCTATAGCCTTCCTCGATGAATGGATTATCTAACACTGAAAGAGTTTTTCAAATCGGACCAGCAGTTCCTGAGATTAGCGCGTTCAAACAAACAAACAAACAAACAAACTCTTCAGCTTTATAATATTAGTATAGATTGGCCTTCTGATTGCGAATCGATATTCCTGTCACTCTGTATGTTTAATATTTGCTATCATGCTCATTAATAGTTAAATTTATAAAAATGGAGTAAATTAACCCTGGAGCACACTCGTAGCAGTGCAACATAATATTTGGACAGCCATTGAGAAGAAAAATACAGTATTGTTCAGCAGAGCTCATCTAGAATCCCTAATCCATTGTAGTCACTCTTTTCTTAGTTGATTGGGCTTTATTTTTCTTGTCTTGTTTTGTCGTCTCTTCACTGTGAACGACAAAATGAAATGCTTTTTTGGGTCTCTTATTTCATTGTTAGTGGGTATTATTACTCTGCACCTCGTATAATGTGTTTCAGTAAAAACAAGGCACTTTGTCTTCATCAATGTATTTAAAATTAGTCTAGATATCAAGCAAATGTTTTTAGTAGACAGTATTACTCAATCTGCCCAGTCTTTTCCCAACTATGTTGGGATCTGCTTCCAGTCTAACCGGATGCAGCTGAATACCAGCATTTTGCATCGAGTGACTGTCTATGTGACCTCCACAACCCAGTTCCAGGATGCAACCCAATATCCCTTGGTAAGACTGGTTGTCAGACTTTCGCACTGAAGACCGGTAACGACTGTCAAAGATCCAAGAATGACAGCTGAGACCAAAGGCTTAAAATGATTTCCAAGTCACTGAGACGTCTCGGTGTGAAAAAATGCCTACCCATCCGTGGATTGACCACGACAAGCATAACTTAACCTGATCAATCGACCCGTGCGCCACGAGCCCGTCAGATAGTTTTACTATACACTTGAAATTACTCAGAAACTGCACGCTTTGTTGAACTAGACTAGACTTTCATAAGTTCCTTTCTTCTTATCAGACATACTTATACTCAACAAAAGCTCAAACTTTAACCATTCTACTTACAAAAGTATAAAAATATAAAGTCGAAATAACTCGGAATGCGCGCAGAGAATTTCTCAGAAAAATAAAACTAAGAACATTTTATTGGATATAAAAATGTTAAACATAAAACTGTAATTAACCAGTTGGCCGACCAACAAATAAACTGAAACTAGGAGAGGCAACGTACACTTTATTAATTATTTTCAGCAAACGGGGAAAATTTGCGACGGAAATGTGAGTAGCCATGAATACGGTATGCTCGGATAAAATCCCTTTTTTTTTTGTGGATGGGAAATCATCAAATAACCGCTCCCGCTCAGGGTGGAGCAGGAGGGAGTGTCAGACTGTTACTGACTAAAACCCACCCGTGTTCCTTCCTTAGCCCTTTATATTCCGGGGCAGCGGTAACCCTTTCGGACAATCCCGCTGCCCCGGCAGGTGGATAAAATCCCTGAGAACGCATTTATGAACCAAATGAAAACTATCTCTGAAATTATTTTTCAAAGGATTTCTTTTGTAAGTTGAGGGAACAAGTAGCTAAGTGTTTGTATAATTTAAAAGTACCCTCTTGCGGAACTTTGCAAATGTATTCATTGGTTAGTAATCATGATTACTGTGCCTCTTTATCATCGATGACTACTTATTAAAGCAGGATATGGAATAAAAACTCCTCATCTGATTGGAATGAAGCCAACACAATCAGATAATCGGATATTAATCAGTCTAATTATACTTATATAGACTCAGTGCAAGACTTCGCGATTGAATAATACTATATTATTTACTCATAGATGTCTGTTGCGAGGGGGCTTGTGGCTAAGTAATAACAGCCGCACAGTTCGATCGATCAGGTTAAGCTACGCTTGCCGCGGTCGGTTCCTGGATGGGTGACCATCTTTACATACCAAGACTCTTCCGTGCCTTGGAAAGAACGTTAAGCCCGATACCAAACGACGACGACGATGCGAAGCCCGTGATCCCGGCTATCATTCGTGTATCTTTGGCAGTCGTTACGGGTCGTCAGAAGCCCAAAATTACCCAATAACTGGGTTGTGGAGGTCATATAGGCAGTCGCTTCATGTAAAATACTGGTATTCAGCTGCATCCGGTTAGACTGGAAGCCGACCCTAACATAGTTGGGAAAAGGCTAGGAAGATGACATGTCTGTTGCATTTTTAACCTATTATCTTAGGTTAATCCGCTTTTTGAAAATAATAAATGAGTAAACTAATTAATTTTCTTTTAATTATCATTAGACATAGAATTATCTAATCACGTTTTAGTTTTAATTTTTTTTTTCTGAAGCCCTTTTGGCATTTTTAGCTACCTATGCATATTCATTATGAAAAGTATTTCCAAAAAAAGACATTCAACTATGTAGTAGCTACCTAGCGTACAGTCAACAGCAAAAGTAGATGATGAAAATCAGAAATTCAATACTAATTAACGAACGGAGTTCGCGTCAGAACTGTGTGGCGTCGAAGTAGTAAATGTTTGGTGCAATTTACAATCACAAATCGATACTTCGACGCCACACAGTTCTGACGCGAACTCCGTTCATTAGTATTGAATTTCTGATTTTCATCATCTACTTTTGCTGTTGACTGTACCTACTGAAAATTTGTTTGAAATAACCTTTGTAAACTTTATCCTTCACAATTTCAAAAACCAATGCAATATAGTAGCTTAAATTGTTTAACTACAAAATATCGTTATAATAAAAACTTACGATCAGATAAAATAATAAAACGGAAATATTTATTGAACGCGTTGTTCAAATTGAAATACTTGAAAACGCATTGATTCAACCTGAAATTCAATGGAAAACATCTACAGTTTCGATGGGCTTTAATTTGGGACACTTTGTTAACATCAGCAAACGTCAGTGTAACAATATTTTTGGATGAACGAAAGTAATATTTTGCTTTGATAGACACAATTTTTGATGTACCTACATATATTTCTACGTATGTTATCGGGGGCATCGGCACACGACTTACCTTGGTATCGCCACAAATCCTTTTTAATGACGAATATCTGAACCTAAAATATCTGTCTCAAAAATAGTCCAAGTACGATATGATTAAGATCTAACGACCGTTGTAATTATGTGAACTGATTTCCACTGAATATCCGTTACTGAATTATCATCGCAATGATATCGGGGGTGTCCCCACAAAGTGGCCTCTAACGAGCCTCGCATCAGACTGCTGTTTTGATTTGGTTTCATTTCTGAATCTGATCGCTGTTAAAACAATACACACACATCGACAACATTGAAATACAATAAAGAATGAATATCTGGTAAATCTGAACATAAGCACTGGAAAAGAACAAGTTCGCTCACCAATATAGGATCCAAGCGTCAGGCACTCAGGCCCCGCGCGCGCGCGCCGTGCATCCCCGCGTGATACCCCCTCTTTTTCCCACCTCACGAAACGTCTTAACTACATAGTCATTATCTGTACCTATAGGCTATATTACCTGCATTCGCGACACATGGATTCAGTACATGATTTACTGAATTTGCGTTGAAATTTTTCGTCCGGTACAAAAAAAAACAAAAATGTACTGAACAGCAAATATTGTTTTTTTTTTTTAATAACCGGCGAAAAATTTCAAAGCAGTTGATTTCAGAATCATGTACTGAATCCAGGTTGCGTGTTGATGTCCCTGTCACCAGTACAGACGCCAGCACATAAAGCTACTACAATCAGTGGCGCGCATTTGGGGGCCTCGCGCACCAATACTTTCTGACCGTAAAAGAATATCAGTTTAGACAGAAGACGTATGAAAGCATATCATAAAATTACTGGAGTTTTTGGAATATTCCGACAGCTAAAATCTATTCCAACAGAAGAGACAAAACAATTATCGTCAGTGCTTACGCGGATGATTTGGAGAATAGATTAGGCGACGAATTAGTGCAGCTTGCTGCATTGCTAAAATCTGATGTGCCTAGTATTATTGACAGCAAGCAAGAAGCACAAGGCTCTGGAAGTGCAATTTTACAAGCTTGCGTGAGCTAAGCGTGAGTTAAGGAACACGATGAGCTAAGAACGTCTTGACTATCTCACTTTCATGAAAATATAATACGATTTGCTCCAGAGAAGTCGTTATGGATAGTATTATTTGTGAATTTGCCCAAATTAAATCCAGAAAGGTTTGTTTGTAACAGTTTTAGGTACCATAAAATAACCTAAAGAAAACTAAGGGCCTCTTGATAGAATTTGCTACAGGCCCCGCGCTGGCTTAATCCGGCACTAACTACAATCTGTCAAATTTCTTTAATAGATTTTCAACTTTATCACTAAAACATAAGGTTCAAAGTGGATTTGGAAAATTGTACAGTTTTGGGTAGCTTGATGTGCTGGCGTCTGTACAAGAACTAGGCTCATTCATATTTACAGCCAAGCCGGAATTTGAGCCAATTTACGTCAAAACAGCGACATTTCCAGCACCCCATAAAACCTTATTTCCATGGAATTAGTCTAACAATATTTGCAAGTATCCACAAATTTATTGGACACATGCTGGCCGAACGAATGGACGCCAGAGAAAATAACATTACTATGTAGTACCGTTATTTTAGCGTATCGTAAAACTGAAACTTGTTACAATAAATTGGCAGAAATGTCTGCAAGGGAATTGATTCCGTGGCTGTAGTACTAAAAATATATAATGACAAGACTGCGCTTCGAAAATACCGAGTAATTTATGCTTTAGTTCACATTATCCTGTCTCAGTATTTGCTCTATTCTTGATGCTTTTATGGAATATAGTTGATTCTCAGAACTGATCTCGATGCGATTTTGTTTTGTTATCTGTTGGCCCAGCGCGAACCCGAGGAACAAACGTAACGTTAACGTTTGTCCGCCGCTACGTCAACGGGACGTGAACGAGAAACGAGATTATTCAAACCGAATGTGACGTCCCGTTGACGGACTTGCGGTGGACACCTGACCATAGTATCGCTACTATGACGCATCTCTTGCTCGTTGACGTGGTGTACAAACGGCCTAAAGTAAATTCGAACGATTTTAAAATTGAAAATACCCGTTTGTCAGATAATATTTATTTCGTTTTTGGGTAATAATTATTGTGCTTGCAGCACCAATTTTTAAACAAAATGCTATGGGATAGTTGTATTTTCGATTTTTTTAAAGCATCTTAATTTACGTGACCTTTACGTCGCACGTTTTGTGCTAGCCTCTGGCCGCGAGAGTCTCTCGTTTAGATTATCATAATAAGCTAAGCTTAGCCTTCCCTCTGAGAATAATGAATGCAGGGATTATTTTATTGCAGAAAGATGAGTGACATTTATATCGGAACGGTAATAACGTATCTACTCGTATCTTTGATTTGTTTGCGAGGCACGGCAAACACTTTTTATTTTATTTTTTTTCCTGTGGCGTAATTTTCTTTGGATAAGTATCACTACTTAATTCGTATTTTTGTTTTTTTTTAATAGTCCTTTAAAAACGATTCTTTTTCCGATGTAAGCAGTGATTCATCTTATTACAATGGTTTTTATTCCAATTTTGACGTTCAAAAGTGCCTTATAAGTGCCTATTTGAAATAAATTATTTGACTTACATAATCATTATAATACACAATATGTTATTTGTATCTCAAGACATAATACCTATGTAAATACTCACCGTGCAAATATTTATTTCATTACCTATCCTATAAGAGTTAGGCAAAGATCTTTACGATAGCTAGAAAGAAAACAGTTAAGGCGATAACGAGTTAGGTGTAAATCTCTTATACGAAGTGCGTAGGAGTTCCATTAAGAGGAAATCGGTTTATTCAAGTGATTCATAGAATAGACGATAAGCAACTAATGCCCTCTCACTTAACGGTGCTATATTTTCTGTGCAACACCTTGGGAAGCAGTGATTTACTATTGACTTAAGAAGTTTAATGAACAGACTGAATTTGTGAGATTATAGGTAGATAGAGAGCTGTGGTGGTCCAGTGGTAATGGCCCCGTAAGTCGGTTGTAGTAAGTTGTAGGTTCGAACCCAGGCAGGCGCTTTACTTTGTGTAAATAATTTCATCACCACTGCTCTCAAAACGGTGAAGGAAAACATCGTGAGGAAACTGGCATGCCCTAGAATCAAAAATTCTAAGACATATGACATCTTCCAGCCCGCACTGGGCCCGCGTGGTAGATTATAGCCGATGACCTGTGTCCCAGCAGAGGGAACATTACAGGCTGATTATGCATTATTGTTCTAAAGATTATAATTCTGTAATGTCATATTTGTTACGGTCGCAAATTATATTTAAATCAACATACAACCTGACACTGACCTGCAAATTGTTAAAAACGTAAGAAAAATTGAATTTTGGACAAGCCTAGCGCATCATTTTTATTTTAAAACGCTGTCACGGTGACGAGCGCTGAACATCTGTTAACATAATACTTAACAATATTTCAGTGTTATTGTAAAGTTAGATTTTAAGCACTATTCTAGTATAATAAAGTATTGGTATAGTATTACGTTGACTATAAACCGTTCAATTAATGTTGCCGTGAGATGCCTGACAGCTGGTAATTAAATTAATCAATGTTACAGTAAGCAAGTTTACTAAATGTATTCTGTTTGTTATTGTTCATGTTTAACTTATTCAATTAGTTGGCATGTGGTTCGCAGCTAAGTAGATAAACCATTAATTCTCTGGTGAGCATCATTTTGATAGTTTAGGTTTTCTAATAGTTTAGGAAACGCTTTTAAATTGATTCATTGTAATCTTTTGCGGGCCAAATTGATTTTAGTCTTTCCAGAAGACCGGGCATAACCAGAAGCTATGAATAGTATCTATCTACGTACTAAGTATGTAAAAGGAACTGTTTTTGTTAAGTAGGTACTGTAAATATTGATGGATGTTTTTGTCATAAATAGAGCATATAGATTACAAAACAAAATGAGTCACTATCACCACACACACTAATTTGGCCAGACGGTCAGTTATTTGTTAATCATGTTAAGTATTAAGAATTTACTCTTTTAGAGCGCAAAGCTTTGTATATTTTATAAACAGATTGTTGTTGGACATTTTATTTCAAGAACCAATATCTGAAATTCTGAACACTCTCATTTTCAATTACCAATATCTGAAATTCTGAACACTCTAATTTCCAAGAAACAATGTCTGATATTCAAAATTACCATTGCGTAAATTATATCACGATACACTGCAACATCTCCGAAATTATCTGATATCTCCGCTCCTTTGAACATCAGTTCCCCTAAAAAAGATCAATATTTTAATAATTATACCCTTTACCGTACCTTTCCAATAAACCAACATTGGGTACAATTTACTTATATGAATAAATCGCAAGCAACGGCTGGTAGCCGCCAATTTGCGCGGCGAGTCGTTCCGACTTTATTATTTCACCACTTCATATTTCGGGCTGTTTATTAATGATTTTGTAATTGGTGGGCTGTCGCTCGCAGTTGTATTTACGTGGCCCATTACATGGGATCACCAGAAATATGTACCGACACACCGACAGTGCCGCACAATGGCAAATTTTCATATTGTGGCAAACGTCCGTCGGCTTTCACTCCGCTTTGATTGTTTAATATGGATTACGCTGCGGCGTATTGTTTTCATATTGTGATACGTGTCAAAAAACCACTGGGCGTTGGTTCTGCGTACCTTTTAGTGAAATTCAGTCGAATTCAGTGTGACCTACTGTTTTAATTTTATACTGTTTGCGCTGCCTGCTCACCGTTCTCAGTTTATAATGACCGAGTTAAATAACGTACTCTACAATGCGATAGGAATTTCAGATTGTTTTAAATGCCTCGCATTGCTACAAAGTTCATATAAATTAATTAGTAGCAAATAGGAGCAGACAAAGATCTCGCCTTTAATTGACGCATAATAGAAAGGGCTACTAATGGTAGCCTAATTACATAACTGGCCCGCGCCTTGTCCATACCAACATAATTTTGTATGTATTTTTATCCTAATGAATAATTAAAAATAATGAACTAAAACATTTTATTAATACAGCTATGTAGAGTGGATTGCGATAATGTTCCGGGCAATGTGCCAAAAGGAAGGAAAATTAATATCCACATATATACTTACGGCTAAAGTACGACGATATTACGAACACATTTATCAACAACAATCTAATTAATATCTTTAAATGACGCCAATATATGTATTAAGTAATGTATCTACGGTTTTAACAAATATGTTTAATCATTTATATCGGTATCAAAAGCTGTTCACACTCGACATATATCATTTACCGACAGAATCCTGAATAATGGTTTAAGTTCCACGAGACAGCGCCCTAAACAAACATTGCCGATATTTGGGTCATACTTTCTGCTTTATGGACTTTCGGGGATAAAACCTTTGTGCTACGAATACAATTTAGTTAGTTCTCGTCTCGATAGCGTATAAGTGTTTACTTAGTATTGAGTATTTTGTTTACGTGAATCGCCTCTAGCGTTTGGGAGCTTGATATTTTAGTCAATTCGGAAAACTAGAAAAAAATACCATTATTTATATTGTTTTATTCAGCGAAACAAGTAAACCATGAGTATACTGTATTTGTTCACAACAGTCTGATAAATAGCTATCAGATTGTACAAATACACTCTAATCGTATTGTAAATTAACATGTCCTATCAAAGAAAACCGGGTGATCCGTAACCCAGGGCTGTTCTACCTCAGACACCATTCTCTGTTTAAGATAATTTAATAACCAGTGCCTGTAATACTTATAAAAAAATGAAAAATAGAGATTTAAGATTACTGATTACCTAGGTACTGATTCATGTTAGGTGGTGAAAATAATTTAATTTAGAATTAAAATAATATGTTCGCAAATACCAACTAATACCAAAATAAGGAAAAAAAATATATCCTAACTTATTAAAACTATTCACAAAGTAAAATATGGCGTCAAAAATTCAGAGAATGGCGGCATTGCCACGTTGTATGGCAATGCTTAGCCTCTGGCCAAGGTAGATTAGTATTAGTATTAAAATACTATTAGAAAAATTAAAAAAAAAACTCCGCGTTGGGCAAACATTTTAACATCGCTATTTCATACGCAGCAAACATATTTGTTTCCGTACACCGTTTATCGGTCTCCAATAAAAAAGATTTACACAATGTTCATAGATAGCATCGGAAACAAAAATAGATTGAAAACTACAGGCATTTTTCAATTAAGCGTTTTGCCTCGAAACGGCTCGGTTCGATTTGCCGTCCGGAATCGAAAATAAAACCAAATATTCCCGTAACCGGCGGTGTCCATGGCTCAATCCGATAGTTAAAGCGATGCTCTTTATTATACCACCATTTATTTTATGGAAATTCTCACTAACAGTTCGTTAGCTCGGATTTGTTAAAGAGTTATTTAAATAGAATATTTTATTTTTGTTTCAGGTAAGCTGGGTTTTGAAATTGAATTTGATCGAGTTGTAAAAGTAAGGTAAGTCTTTTTAAACTATTTAAACAGCGCAAAAACAAGCCCGTAGACAAGAGTAAAATAATACCCAAGTGCACAACTTACTACATGCGTAAAAAGCAGACCAGATGCGTATTAATAATAACTGTAATAACCAGACAAAACAGTATTTATTTTTATTCAAATTAAGTAAGTACAATGTGCTGTAGGTACATTTTCTGCTCATGTCTTCAACCATAAATATACCGTAACCCGTGTTTACTTATTGATATTTATCTCGGCCCGTATCACAGATGTGTACTCCTCCTAATCACCACTTAGCCGTCGCTTAAACAGCACAATGGGCCAGCTCGTCCGAACCCGGCCTTAAATAAGGACCCTGCGATTTTATCACACGTCCACGCAAATTATCTCCGTGGCCGTCGAGCTGAATGGCTCGTAAAACATCCACTACACTTATATTAGGGTAATATCAGTGATCTCGGTCATTCTAAACGACCTTCAAGATTCAAGACATCATCTGAAGGGGATTGTGAAAAACTGCCCCCGCTTCTTCTTCTTAATATAGATGTTATCGCTCGGTGTGTGTGCGGCGGCGTCTAAGAGACCTTTATGTTATACATATTTTCATTTGGGTTGCTGTTTATCACGCCTGGGATAGCCGCCTTCTAACTTACACATCGTTCGTGCAGCTATTGAGCGGTGTTTATATAGTAACTTGTGCTATTAAATGCCTTTCAGCACCCTAATTGCGTAACACAATTTAAATCATAAACCAGTTCAGTTAATAACGCAATGAATGTTGTTGAACTGTCAAAATGGAAGGCATTGCCATTGTTAGTGTGGTACGCAATTACCCTACTGTTTCCAATATTAAGACAATGTAAGTTCACTCTTACAATTTAAAAATTCGGTAACAATATTTTAATGACTTAATTACAAAACATCATGTAAAACAATGTCTTAAACAGCAATAAAAACAAAAGAAATCTGGTTTTCCAAGTGGCGAATTTATGATCGCTATTATCCGTCCGAAATCCCCACGCGGCCGACAACGACTCAACTTCGTCTTAACCTATGTTTGTTTTATTAATGCCAATTACTAAGTTAAGCAATAAATTTTGGCTATAACAAAGAACATTTTAACTTGAACTAGTTAATAATGAAGTTCAGTTAGTCAAGGAATCGACTCCGAGGAAAATACATACCATCCTTGACCTAATGTGCTACTTAACCAGGCTTCCATTTGAAAATGGAAATCTCCGCGCCGAAGTAATTTAATAACATATTAGGTTTCCTCTAGGAATTTATAATGGAAACCGCGTGTGGGGAAAACTGGAGTAACAAAGTCAATTTATTTTCTACTAGCTGCTGCCCGCGACGTCGTCTGCGTGAAGGCTCTACAGCACCAAAAATACCTAAGATGCCAGTGTCGCTATAGCATTATAAGTACACAACTTTTAAAATAGCATTAAAATATAAGTTTTTTTTGCAAGCGAAGCAAGTGAAGAGAGTTATATGGGAATCCTGCTGAGTTCAGTCATAAGATGTGACTGAAGGAAATAGAGAAAATAATGCAGGAATACATTCTAGGACACAAAAGAGTAAAAATACGTACAAAGGTTACAACACTTCTCTATAAACTACGTTGGTAGTTATGCTGCCAGGAGGTAAAATGTAAAGAGAGTCAGGACTGGTGATGCGGGAGCAAGCGACGTACAGTTGCCCTTGTGAGAAGCAACTTGTCCTGAGGTCGACACCCGCTGCCCTCAGTATCTGCCCCTCCGACTTATTGATGGTCATCGAGAAGCAAACACTCACGGGGAACTGTACGCGCTTGAACTGGAATGGGAAATTATGAGGTATGAGGGGAATGCGTGGTATAAATACTGCCTCGCCGACGCCACAACTCGTAAGAATTTCCGCCTCAATGGTGTGTCTGTGGAGCGAGATGACTTTAAGGCGGGTTACACAACTTCGGAGGAGATAGGTTCCGAAGAAGCATAATCGGAACACCGACCTTCGGCTTGATGGTATGCGCTGGAAGTCCACTTGCTGACAGGGAGCTCAGAAATTCCACGGGATAACGTGTGGCGTCATCTTGCTCGACAACAGTGTTTATCGAGGTGTAGACCACTTTATTGCCCTCAATTTCCGAGAGAATGCATTCGTTAATTGCTGCAGCCTGATCATTTTGGGGCATCAAAATGGCCCGCTCACACACCCAAGAATTCTGCTGGTGCGGTATACGACTGATGTCCCCGTACACACAGCGAATTAGTTCTTCTAAGCTGGATACCACTCTACCGAGAGACTCTGGAAGCACCACCTGTACACCTATCTCTTCTGGTAGAGTGCCTTCGCCAAAACTTAGAAGGACATCGGAGAATTCTTGAGCACGTGCATTGCCGCCAAGCCGAGCTCTCATACTAATGGTCAAGCGCAGCGTACGAACTCGTGACCACAACGAAGATCGTTTCAACGAAGCATTCACCTCGTCAGCCCTCAAGCCCCGCGTCACCACGGGAAGCGTTTGCCGAAAATCACCACTGAACAGAACTGTGACACCACCCATCAAATGTTCGTTCCTGCGGATGTCCTGCAGGATTCTGTCCACTGCCTCAACTGCCTTCCTATTGGCCATCGTACACTCATCCCATACGATCAGAGAGCAATCCTTAAGCACGTGTCCCTTATCGCTGTTACGTGACACACCACAAACAGGCGTTTCGGCGCTCTCTAAATCGATGAGAATTTTAAACATGGCATGTGCTGTCTTGCCACTCGGAAGCAGTGTGGTAGCGATTCCCGACGACGCTACAGCAATAGCAACTTTGCCTTGCCTCCTGACCCCTGCAAGTATGCCAGTGGCAACAAATGTTTTTCCTGTTCCATCAGGAGCATCCAAGAAAAACATTTTACCCTGGTTTTGCCCAACGATTTCAAGGACGGTGTCATAAAGTTTTTGCTCTGAAGAGAACAAAGCGACATGGTCATTTCATATGGTGGTAATTTCGCCCGGATCGTAATTTGTCTCAGCGTTATACTCCCGATTTCCACGGTCTTGATACGGTGATGATTGGGGAGCTGGTAACCCATATTCGATCAGTGGATTGCCGCCGATAGAAATGACCACATCTTGAAGTGAACTGAGACAGGTGTTCAGCACGCGTTCATCAGTTACTTCGACTTCGTCTCCAGTAGCACGCCTCAAAGCTCGTAGAAAATCTTCAGACAGATGATGGCGATACTTCTCCCACAAAGCTACCGGGTTCGCGACTCCACAAAACACCAAGATGACGGCAAACAGATGACGCATGCGGCTGGGACTGTCACTGACGCTAGCCTCCGCGAGGGTGTCATGAAATGAAATTATCATCATCAATGAACATAACTTTTTTGTAATACTTAACACCGCATTTTTTTTAAATTGTCTTCCTCAACTCTGCTCAAGATTTTGAGGGTTTTGTTGGAACTTGAATTTGTCAAAACGAACTATACGATACAACTTTTATGAAGAAAATGCACATCACCATCTATGAATTTTAAGAATAACTAACTACTTACCTCGCCAACATGATCAAATTTAAATTATTAATTTCCAAAAAATGTTAACATGTAACTTGATTTGATTTTTATGAAATCTCATAGATGGCGCTGTTTTAAAACTGTCTTTATACTCCTAACATTCATTAAACTATATTTCTCTGCCCAAGTTACTTAAATGGCGTAGTTTTTACAGTGTAAAGCTAGATAATAGCATGGCTTACTCAAAAACAACATTTAAATATGCGTCGTTAGATTACACGCTGTCACAGAATGCGTAAGAAAAATAAAGATTCACAGCTCCTCCCCCGTAGGTGATAGCGTGATAATATGTAGCCTATATGTTGACCCGACCTCTTAGTAATATTCATGCAGAATTTGAAGTAAATCCATGCAGTACTTTTTGAGTTTATCCCGGACAGACAAACAGACAAACAGACAAAAATTCTAAAAACTATATTTTTGGCTTCGATATCGATTGTAGATCACGCCCCAAAAATTCTTTTTAAAAAATATTCAATGTACAGTTTTGACTTTCCTACGATTTTATTATATGTATAGATAGATCCTGACTATTTCCTTTTTCTTATAAACAAATAACTTTTTACTTGAATATATTTATGCAGTGCAGTAAGCCCCGTAAAAAAGGAACACGGACAAGGAAGCATTTCATTGTCTACAAACATTATTCCATGACATTGTATCCATTTTACAGGTAAAAACATAGTATTCAATTTATTTTACTAAAACAAAGTAAACAGTTTTGTCCTAAAACATCTATACACCGGTTATAGACAATAAAATGGTTCCTGGGCCGTGTATACACAATATGAGGCAATGGCACGACGTAAACCTATAATTCAATTCCTTTTCCATAAATACAAGAAAAATGCATTTGAAACTGTATAAAGACTTGTGGGTAATCTATAAACAGAAAATAGTTAGACCCAATAGTTAGATCCAGATGCAAAGTAATACGCACTTGTAAAACTAAAATTGTAATAAGCGTCCCTATTATTTGTCTGAATCATGTCTGAATGAAGACATTAAAACTAGCAATAGGTTGTTGCATTAGCTGCTTATTAGCGTTACCTAATGGCTCAAAGAACTTAAGTTCATATCGTCATCCTCCTCGTCATCATCCCAATTTATTTGTGGTCGGCGCAGCAATTTGTGCACGTATTCGTGCTTCGTTCGGTTCGTGCCGATCGGCAAACCTTTCGACATTTGCCTTTGCTGAATCATGTTCGGGTCGGTTCGGCACAAGTCGAGCTAAGCCAGGCGGCTTGTAGCGAACATAAGAATCATAGACACTTAGACAGGATGTAGAAACACACATTATACAGCCGTCAACTGCGCATTTTGTACATCATCAACTTTTATTTTTGATATAAAAATTTGCTGTTTGCAGTAGTGTGCAACGTAACACATGTAAAACATTGTGCTTATGGGTGCATGCAACGTTGAAGAAGTCGTGGGAGTATTTAAAGTTGTGTTATAACAGTAAAAACTGGTTTTCGTAAAAAAAAAGTCGGTAAAGTTGGAATTTTGACCTTCAATATCTCTGTAACCAGTAGGTTCCCAAACAAAAAAAAACAGTCGTGGTCCAGTATGAAAAAATTATAACAATGACCCGATGTATAAGTGACTCGCGGCTTGTTTAACTGTCTTTTTACACCCGTTAGATGCAACCATCCCATCCTCGTCGCCACTGTTGAGTATTTAATACGGGGAGACAAGTGAAACACCGACAGCTATTGACACACAACTTTATTGTCCGTTAAACGCCTCGCGTGGGCGTAGCCATGCATACATAGAAACGTTCACACACACATACATAACGCAAAGGTAGCAAAGAACCACATAGTTATACCAAATTGGCAGTAAACAATATTTTTGGTTTCTAAGCAGTGCAGTTACTATTGGATATTGCTGTTTTTGCTGCAAAAATTTCAACGGTTATTTTATAGGAGATTAGCTTTTGCCCGCGACTTCTCTCGCGTGGATGTCGGAAATTATTTACAGAAAAATCAACCTCCCATTTCAGCCTCATAGGGATGGGATTTCGAAAAATCCTTTCTTAGTGGATACCTACTCTTCACAAAGAACACACCCTTCAAATTTAATGTCTCTAGGACCAGTGGTTTAGGCTGTGCGTTGATATATCAGTCAGTGTTATTTTTCCTAGAAACGTATTAGGTCAAAGCTGATTTGACATTGACAGAAAAAGTCAAAGTCGCTATCATTGAAAAATAGGATGTTGCTGACTTTGCATCTATATTATGACTCTTATATAATTTTCATCATTTTCGATTTTGCCGCCAGGCTGTTCCGTATCATGCCAAGCCGAACAAGTGTGTAGCACCTCTAACTACTTGCCTCATATTTCACTCAACCCATCCTTCCTCTACTTTTAGCTCCTAAAACCTCATCTGCCTGCCTAGCCTTTTCCCAACTATGTTGGGGTCAGTTTCCAGTCTAACCGAATGTAGCTGAATACATAGTTTACATAGAGTGACTGCCTATCTGACCTCCATAACCCAGTTACTGGGTAATTGCTATACCCCTTGGTAAGACTGGTTATTAGACTTTCGGGCTTCTGACGACCCGTAACGACTGTCAAAGGATACACGGATGATAGCCGGGATCAATGGCTTAGCGTACTTTCCGAGACACGGAGGGATCTAGGCGTATAAAGATTGTCACCCATCCACGGACCAACAGGGGCAAGGAAAAGCTTAACCTGATCGATCGACTCGTGCGGCTGTTATTATTTAGCCACGAGTCCCTTTATCCCCTAAAACTGACGCACAAAATTATTCAATTTAAAAAATCTTGACCTTACTAAGGCTTCAAGGGTACCGAACGTAAGTAGTACAAAGACCTATTTTGTTATAGCGATTACTGGAAACGGCTAGGTGTTCGAAGAAGTTTATACTGAAACTGACAACTTCAAACAACTATTATACTATTTTGATACTGCATTCCGATACAGATACTGCGCAAACAGAAAGGAATGCAGACTATTATGTCCTAAACTTTTGATATTTTGAACTCTTGAAGTGTCCATAAAGTTAAGTTTAAATATAGCTACATAACTTATAACGAGTCACTAACAATTTTTGAACTTTGAGCAGGCTATTCTTTTTGGTATGGGTAAGTAGAAGGCTATACTCCAAAGAAATAAGCTTAGAAGTCTATCAAAAGCTCGTCGGTATCCCAAGTCCTTACTTCAAGAACTATAGAAGGATAGTTAATGTTTTCCGACCCTAAAGACAGAGACAAAAATAAAAGAAAAGCGACTAATATTTGTGTTTGCAAACGAGAATTCAGTCTTACGTAACAGTTCTCCAATTTCGATCTCCTCATGAATAAGTGAGCTCACTTACAATAATATTTTCTCCTTCAGACAAATTAGCTTTATATGCGCGGACTGCGTTAATTTCTATCAAAACTTTTTGTCTAGTCTACGTCAGTGTCTTGTGGTTTAATGGTATGCAACTATTTAATTTGAAAAAGATCCTATAAGCCTCATAAAGCGGCAAAAATCAAATGGCCACGCTGCCTGTGACGCTCATGTTTGCGGAAGTCGTTTCTAGAAATCGCTTCCCGCGTTTGTGTTCGCGCATGCGTACGTCGCATCCTATCCCTTTCTGGCGAATTGCGCGCCAGTCTGTACTTCGCGTTGCGCCGCGTCGCCGCGCGGCTTGAGCTCGACACAACAACAAATCCTTCGGCACGATGATCGCTGACTTGCCGCCGATGCAAGCGATGGAACGTCACTGCAAACGCAACGACGACTCTCTCACGCAGTGTCGGACCGCGCAACATGCGAATGGTACAGCACTATTTGTTTTACTCGTATGCAAAGCTTTCGACTACGGCGTAGTAAGCGTACGGCGTATACATACTTAGTATAAGTATACTACGAGTGGTTACTCTAAGTGCATTCATGGGAGAAAGTGGATAAGCAATTACGTGCTTTGACAATATCAAGCGACCACCAATTTCCTGAAAGTTGCCTACGTATGTTTGATATGAAAATTGGGGTTATTACGCATCAGTGGGTCTGATCCGTATAGCTCGTGGGTGGTGGGTAAGGATAGATGGTATCGTAAATGTCGTAAAAGGCCGGAAGAGGTCGTGGGGAGCGATCGCAATGCCCCGCGACTTGTTGCTTTCCCTGCTCTTTGTTTACAATGTGGTTTCCCTATTTTGGTGTCGATTTACGACGAGAGAAATAACAAGCAGACACGTATGAATGAGTCGCAACAGATTACGCAAATAACATGATTATGTGTCTGTTACGTAAACCACAAAACAAAGTTTGTGGAGTGACTCGCAAGTGACGCAAAGTAATTGTTTGCTCCGTGCTAATTGATATGAAGCCGAGTTGTCTTCACTCATTTTGTTTTCTTTGCACCACATGTTGAGCAGATAAGCAGGCGCTTTTGTGGAAGTTATTGCGAAGTTTTATGTTGCTTAAGAAACTTAAAGCTTAAGTAGATTTGTTTGCGGTTTTCTTCTTCGTGTTTTATTATTAATGGTTAGTCACGAATCTTGTTATTCTAATAACAGATTGTTCAATGTTGAATGTAGAGTTTATTTATATAACACGAATAAAAGAGGCAATCAATATAAATAAATCTCCAGTACAAAATACATTTCAAACCACAAAAGCTATTTGCAATTGAATTAAGTGGATTATAAATCTACACACAACTACATAAAATTTTATTGAGGTTTCTAGATAAAAAAGTCAAGATGACGATAACTGAACGCGATGCATTTTCTTCGAGGCGGAGTCAATTTGTCTACGAGAGACTAAAGAGCCCACTAATGATAGTTCTCTGACAGCTAATCGAACGAATGAACGAATGAATGAAGCTTGTGCTGTCGTACACCTGCCATTTTCTCCACACTTCGTACGATAATTACAGATGTTCGGTCATGGAGTCGTGAACACTATAGCCCCATTACGGGGACAAATGACATGTGATAGGGGGATACAGTTACTATCATATACATATAATTGACTTTACCGCTTCTTCTACAGTAATAGTAATTGATAAATAGAATGTATACTATGAACATTTGAAATATGAAATGGAAAGTGTTGAAAACGGTGAGACATCGATCAATATTCGGATGTCAGTTCATACGTCTATAACTGATGTTCGATGAAGTAGACTAAGATGCGTGGGAGAAAGCAAAGGTCATATTGCTGTATGTATAAATCGAATGCAATTTAACTAAAATAGTATTGGTAGATATATTAAATGAAGGAAATAAGGATCAAATAATACATATACATATTTATAAATCAAGCCGTTTTGCTCAGTTTAATCAATGGTCAGTTATACTAGCTGTAACTAACTACACCAAAAGTCAAGTCCAAAGTCAATTTAACACAACTTCAAGCGACTTTTAAATTTAACCTACAACTTCTCAGTTTATAAAACTAATTTAACCAAATAACATCAACAATAACAACAAAGATGAGCCAAGCCGACCCTCACAACCTTTACCGAAGAATCTGTTTAATATGAAGGTCAAAACGCTTAAATTTTGGAGATCTTACTCAAGTAAGGGAGACAAGATACGGGATTTAAAAAGAAGAGAAAGTAAAAGAGAAGTAATAAGAACCTTTTTAAAAGAGCAACGAACGAAAAGCCTCTTAAATACATCTGAAGTAAGTATCTACCTACAGGATGAGTTTAACGGGAAAGGTGTTCGATATCGATAAAGAGGTTATCTTTTTATTCAATGCTTTAATGTTCCACATTTATCAATGTCCTATATTACTTCAATATGTCCTACATTGCTCAGACTGGAATACGCAACTTCATACGTGTAGCGTTGAAGGACATGACCTTAATCGCCATCGATTATTATCAGCGTTACAAAAGCGTCCACCTTGGTTCTCTGCAGTCCAGTCTAGCGTTTTGAAGACCGCAATATGATTCGAATTTTCTCACTTTAGTGTCATAATTTTATCTATCTTGAATTTAATTTATTTAGGTCGGTGCTACAAGTATTTCTGCTTCAACCATATGTAAGCACTATGTAAGTCATTCTACTATTAAACTTCTTTCTAGCCACGCCATCCGTCGCACTAAAAACCTTCATTAGTAGTCTTTTTTGGGTCGGACTTTTCTCCTCTGTATTTATTTGTAGAAATATTTAGAACTTCTATTTTAGCGATGTCGTTTTTCTCAGACCAATACCACCCCATTATTCTTATAAAGATCTGATTCTACTCCTCTCCCAAAGCTTCATGTGTCTCTTTAAGTAGAGTATTATATTATCTGTGCATTAGGTAAGGGAAACATAACCTAAAAACTCACACAAGTAATTTAAAAACTCTTTCTGTTAACCTTATCTTATCTTCTTTTAAATACACAGATCCTTATATTTTTACCTTTGGGCTCTGAAAATTAATCGACATTCAATTACAAGAGTTCTAGAAAAAGTCTGAAAAAAAATCTAATAGCTAGAAATAAGTCAAAATGGTTTTATAATGCGTTTGATACAGCTATATTAAATCGCTTCAGGGCAAAGAGGTCAGACAGGACACGGTCGCGACCTCTAGACCGAGGCTTTCCTACAAAACTGCTCAGTAGGTACCCGAAACTGCTGAAAACGTGCAACTTATGTATGTGCCTTCGTTATCTGAAAGTTTAGTTTGACATTCATTTTAAGTACATGGGATTATTATAACTCTTTTACATAAAATGTTTGTAATTTAATATTCAAGTCTAGATTTTCCAGAGCACTGGTGGCCAAGCGGTAACAGCCCCGACTTACCGAGTCCTAGGTCGTGGGTTCGAACACAGGTAGGCGGTTTACTTTGTGTAAATAATTTCATCACCAGTGCTCTCGAAATAGTGAAGGAAAAAATCGTTCAAAATTCGAAGAAATGTCACACTACCAACCCGCACTGGGTCCGCGTAGTAGATGACACTACGGCCCAATCCCTCTCGAAGAGAGGCCTGTGTCCCAGCAGAGGGAACATTATATTTATTTATTTTATTTTAAAGAAGGCTTACAGACTAACATACCACTGACATATTGCATATAATATTAAAAAATAGCTAATAACAAGCCTCCACATTTGGTTAATGACAAAAAAGTCGATAAAAAGAAAGTACTTACATGTTAATAAGAATAGTAAGAGAGTAGAAGACAAGTCAAGTAACCTTGAAAAAAGACTGTGCCAGAAGCCGTCTCAAAGTCGCCACACTGGTGCAGAACAAATCTACATTAAGATCCCAAGGAAGCCTATTGAAACTAAGCGCACTTCTTATTGAGAAAACATTCCGCCTATAATTAGGCTATTATAGGCTGACTATGTATTTCAACTCTTTTGCACAAAATATTTGAAGTCTAGAGTTTCCGAAATGAAGAACAGAAAATAACATCTGAACATCAACAAAGCAAAACGAGTAGGTGTGTGAGGATCATAGCTCGTACCATTCGTTCTGTGGTTTCTGTTTGGGAAAAAGGAGTGAGTTTTTGTGTATATTTCATGAATAAAGTTACCCCCTTACTAATAAACGTTGTATAGCGTCTGTGTAATACACAACGCTTTGTCTTCTTCTTTCGAAAGTCAAATCACTAACGACTGAAAGAGAGAAATCGGTGTGTAATTATTCATCTGATATAATACGTTTCTTAGTAAGGGGTTCAGAATATAATTTCAATAGTAGGATACCTATCTATCGATGACAAACTATTACTTTTCCTAATAATTCTTCAGAAGACTATGTCGAAGTTTTTTCCCAGCGTCTGGGAATCTAGACCGCAAATAACTTCTAAATAACCTTGCGAAAGCTCTACTTATATAACTTTTTGTTCCCTGAATTAAGCTCCAATTTTTACATAATGCTGAGCTCCACTTTTTTAGCGAAAGATCTTGAAATCTCGACTTTCCTATTTATCGTTGTACCTAACCTAATTATTATCTCCGTTGACTGTTATTTTTTTTTTCTATTGATTTTGTTATTACATAAATTAGACATAAAGTCTTTTTAATCTTTATATACCTATACTATTTCTTCTGTAAATCTGTGTCACTGAACTCCTCGTAAAGGGCTGGACCGATTTTAATTAAAAAAATTGTTTGTGTTTGAGTGGGTGGTTAATGTAAGTGGATGGTTTAGATTTACAGTTGGACGCGGTAGGTGACGCTGCGATCGAGTTTTAGGGCAACAGGACAACATATGTCCGGTCAGTTAGTAGTCTATAATATTCCCAGAAGGTAGACTCAACATAATTCAATTGAAAATGATGTCGCATAAAAACCGCAAAAACCATTCACTTAATGCTTCTTAGATAATATCATTTAGTGGACATTTTCATTTTCCCTTTCAAAACTTTATAAACAACTTCAAAGAGTTTTCTAAAATTAAATCAATAAATGAGTCAAATCAGAACCTTCTTGGAATCCTTATGGTTTCGATCTCTCAGTCTGAAATGTAATCACAAGTTCTAATAATTCACTTCCATTAATTTGTTCTGCTCTTCCTACATTGAATTTCCGAGAAAAGACTCGTTAAATTTAAAAGCACTGATGTAACTTGTGGGATGAATTAATGTTGTTCGAAATGTATGGAACTGCAGGCCCTTATTAAAATACCCTTGAAAGAAGATTATTTACTTCAAAAAGGAGGTTCCGTATTTGACCCGTATGTATGTTTGTACGTCCGCAATTTTCTCAAAAACCAATGAACCAATTTTGATAATTCTTTCAGTAATATGATCTACATACTTTCAGAAAGGTTTCAATATATAATACATTAGGTAATTATTCTTATGTACGAAGTTATATGCATAAACATTCTGCAACCGGCATTTCTATGCGAATTTTGATGATTCTTCTAGTCGGTATCTTCAATTCTTCAATGCACTATTGTTAATTGAATTTTTGTGGATATGTTACAACTAAAAAGTGCAAATAAAATCATTTTTACAAAAAAAAAACAACCGACTTCCAAAAAAACACAAAGTGAAAAATATTCGGAAGTCGGTGTCAAAAAACGAAAATGCGAAACCAACGACACCGACTTCCGAAATTAAAGTTATTTTTCACTTTGTTGTGGTTTTTTGAAAGTCGGTTGTTTTTTTTTTGTTTACTATGTCAGGTCCAAAAACAACCCCTTCCGCTATTAAATAACAACATTATTTTATAATTTTTGGGGTTACCGTACCTCGAAAGCTAAAACGGAACCCTTATAATATCACTTCGTTGTCCGTCTGTCTGTCCGTCTGTCAAGCCCCTTTTACTCAGGAACGCATGAAATTAATATCAAGTACTCAAGGCTGCAATCTCTTAAAGCAGTGAAAAAATCAAACTTCTAAGTCAACGCAATCAAAAGATACAGGTGTTTATGTTCCGTTGCCGCAGATTTTGACATTCACAAGGGAATGCCGTTGACCTAGAATCGTGAAATTTGGCAGGAAGCAATGTCATGTATGTAGCACAAGTAAATCATTAATTCCGAACACAGTAAATTTGTAATTATATTACAAAAAGAAATCCCGTGATAAACTATTTACACATCTACAAAGTACGGAACCCTCGGTGCGCGAGTCCGACTCGCACTTGACCGGTTTTTAAATGATTGGGATACATGTTAAAATAATGTCTCCGTAACAAGTTTCACGGTCATTTCAACACCTATAAAATAAATCAAATGGCTTCCTTAAAATGAACCGCACATCGCAAGCGCAATAAAATAACAAACATGAAGTATCAGTGAGTTAATAAACGCGAATCACGTTAGAACTTTATAATCAAAAACACGTTTAAACTTTTTATATAGTAAATTAAACGTGCCTGTCTGTAGTGACCCAATTTGCTGAACGTCGTAAAATACCTTACTGCGCGGCCACACTATACGCTTTTTTTTTTTTTTTTTTTTGTGGATGGGAAATCATCCAATGACCCCTCCCGCTCTGGGTGGAGCAGAAGGGAGTGTCAGACTCTTACTGACTAAAACCCACCCGTGTTCCTTCCTTAGCCCTTTGTGTTCCGGGGTAGCGGTAACCCTTTCGGACAATCCCGCTGCAATGCTTCAGCCAAATTTCTCGAGCCCGCGAATGGGAATTTTATAGCTTGTACCTACTTTACCTAATACATTTTTTAAGTATAAAGTGAGTAAGGCTTGCTCTTTATTGTAGGTTGTTCGGCTGTTAAAATTGTTAAAGTTGCTAGTTTTACTCAGGTTTTTCGCTGAACTAATTTCAGCTTTATTGGATCTTTTTGCACGGTCTAGCTCTTTGTTATTTGTTGTTGTTGTCGTCTTTTTACAGTGCAGCTAACCGCGTGTGTTTGCACAAACAAAACCTTTGCTGAGTTTTTAGTCTAATTTAATACGTAACATAACACGCCGATTATCTCCGAATGGTTAGATAGTGTATAATTATATATAGTGAGCGGTGGTGGCCCAGTGGTAACGGTCGCGACTTACGAGTTGAAGGTCGTAAGTTCGAACCCAGGCAGGCGCTTTACTTTGTGTAAATTATTTCAGCACTACTGCTCTCAAAACGGTAAAGGAAATCATTGCAACATCATCGAGGAAAATATTTTAAAAAATATGAAATATTTTCGCGCATTGACGTGGAGTTGCGGACACCAGCCCGTATTACCTAAGTATTACCTAACATCATCGAGGAAACTGGCATGTCCTAGTACAAAAAATCGACGGGTTGCACTCCGGGAGTGCCGGCAGAAGTGAAAACTTAAATATTAATGTTCTGCATTTTTGATATTTTGGAATGGTTAGAGAATAATTTTGTACGAACTGCTTTCGTTATCAGTATAAAAGTATTATTATTTATGTGGTAGGATACAATATTTATTCATTGCGCTATCATACACAAACATGACAATTATCGAACATTCGCGCAAGCGCCTTGCGCCGCCTGCCCTCTCTCCATCCGTCTTACGAATTCTCGATCAGGTCACGTGTCCTGACGCGAGTTTAGAGATTTTTACCCATTCCAAAAAAAATACGCAGCGCCGCTAAAGAAGTTTTCACTTCAACATTCGCGCAAGCGCCTTGCGCCGCCTGCCCTCTCTCCATCCGTCTTACGAATTCTCGATCAGGTCACGTGTCCTGACGCGAGTTTAGAGATTTTTACCCATTCCAAAAAAAATACGCAGCGCCGCTAAAGAAGTTTTCACTTCAAAAATTGAAGATAGGTGACATCTACCTACCCGCAATGAGCCCGCGTGGTGAATTACGTCCCATTCTCCCTCACCGAGAGGAGGGCTGTGTCCCAGCAGTACACCCACATTTCGTCTGTTCAAGTCGCATATATTCTGATTTATACTTTTCAATAATATTTATTAGTATATGTAACAGTAGATGTTCCTGTATAACCTAACCTGAAATCCTATTCACACATTAGGTAGGTATCACATCTTAGGTGCAATTCTCGTAATTTTAAGAACGTTCATATTCTGATCTCAGTCTCAATTTGTTAAAAATACCTCTATTTTCCATACATTATTGAAGAGTTTTTGACTTTTGTTTCCGCCGAGATGAGACTGCCACTAGATTTTGAACATTTTAAATTATGAGAATTGGCCTTCTAATCATTGTGTAATAAACCTATAACTCATTAAATAAATTACGGAAAAATATTACCTAACAGCAGACAAAAAACGCAACATGCAATACCAAATTAAGCGTATTTAAATTAAATGACATGACGCATATTATTCCAACATGGAGACACACATGTAAAGAACGGAAGTGTCGTAACCGTCGCCCGCGCACCTTTTGTTCTTTCGTATATATAGATATCTACGTTTTATCGATAACGATTATAAATTATTACTTGTAAGTAGATGTCGTCACGTGAGGCTTATCACGTGTTTATATATCTTGTGTCGGCTTAAATGTTTCATCTATTTTTATTGTGTTATCAACTAGAAATTATTATTGCTTTTTAATTGGACCTCCAACAATTCGATATGTTTTAAATGTCGATTTTGTCGGAAATACCGTGTTGTTGTACAAAACGTATACTTAAATGGTAAAATTAATATATAATCATCTGCAAATAATTGCAAAATTGCAGATAGTTACTATTGGTAGGTAACTCTCGAAATATAAAGGGAGATATTATAGTACATTATTTTATGCCTATATTTTTTATCCTATATCTATACTAATAATAAAGCTGAAGAGTTTGTATGTTTGTTTGAACGCGCTACTCTCTCGAACTACCAATCTGATTTTAAAAGCATTTGATAGCCGAATTCTTGAGGAAGGCTATAGGCTACTGAACGCTACAACCCTAAGGATCCGAGCAAAAAGAAAAAAAGTAAGAAAGAACACTAGACTTCATAGCGCGGACAGGCGATACGATGCGACGGGGTGGGTCCTGGCAACAAGAAAATTCACACGGACGAAGTTGCGGCCAGGAGATAGTTAAAAATACATATAATATAGATAATACCTATACGTTATTATTGTAATCGTATTAGGTACCGTACATACAAAACCAACATACATTTATGAACTAAATCCACCTTATTGTCAATAACATGGCCAAAATTACCCGTATGGGCAAGTTTCTATGTTACAACAATGGCCACCCACTGTCAGAATTTCGCATTTCCCGCCAACTCCCACGTATTTCCAACAGAAAGGTCAAAGGTCAACAAGAGTGGAGCAACACCCACACAAAGGTCATGTGAAACTATGGTTTTATTTATATCTCGTTTAATGATAAGGGTATATTGACCTGTGACATACTACGGAATGGAGTATAAATTACCAGTTCTTTAGTAATCTAGTAATTTTGCGAAATTTTAAACACGAACACACGGTAAACGGACAAAATATTTTGAATCCAAATAATAATCAAGTTCGTGACTTTATATTATAAAAATATAAGTTATACCCACTGTTTTAAAGTAGGTAATTTTAACCAATATCCTTTAGAAATAAATGCATAGGTACTAATAGGACTTCTCGTCCTTAAACTACCGGTTCGTATTAATAAAATACTTGTAAGTATAGAAATAAACTCGTAATTATTTAGATGATATTATCTTTTTATGACATCGCTTGTCAGTTCTGATTCATTTCTTCTGCCTTCTAAATTCGTAATACCGTTTATCTCATAATTGTATGCCATTGTTTTATATTTACTAGAAAAGGTTGCATGCCACATACTATGCGTACCTATGCATGTCATAATCTCTGTAGCACCTACCTACTTATTCGCAAGTTGAATGGAAGTGACTAAAAATATACATTCATCATTAGTTTGTTAACAAAACAAAAGACTTCTGAATATTTTAATCTAATCAGATTGTCAATCGTTAAGTCTTGATTAGGATGTATCTGTGAACAAATGTATTATTCAAACATTTAAGACAACTTTTTGTTTAATTAAAAAAAAAACATAAAGTTGACAAGATGTCGACAAAAAATAAGATGGAGTCGTCACTGACATTTATTTATTGTTTTATTGTCGTAGAGCTGTGACTGATTGCTACTCATTCGTTATTAGTATTGTTGTAATGTATTTATTTGTTTATACTGCTAATTGAATAGGAACGTAATGTTAGTCTAATTGAATAACTTTAATGCAAACGCCTTTTATTTTCACAGTTAACTTTATTACTATATAAAAACATATGTATAAAAGAAGAAGTTTAGAAAGAGACATTTTTATGGTTTCGTACCTCAAAAGGAAAAACGAAACCCTTATAGGATGACTTTGTTGTCCGACCGTCCGTCCGTCCGTCTGTCTGTCAAGACCCTTTATCTCGGAAACGCGTAGAGTTATCAAGTTGAAAATAAGACCATATATTCAGGTCTGCGGTCCCTTGAAGCTTGAAAAAAATCGAACTTCTAAAATAACGTAAAAAAAGTTACGGCCGATTATGGCGCAAAAAAAACGTATATTTCGACGGAATCAAAATGGGGTACTTCCCTTTGACTTAGAATCATGAAATTTGTCAAGAAGCAAGGTCATGTAGCACAAGTAAAGGAAAGAATCCAAAAACCGTAAATTTGTAGTTACATACCTACCTTGTACGGAACCCTCGGTGCGTGAGTCCGACTCGCACTTGACCGACTGTTTTTTCATCGTTTAAGATTCCGAGCAAACTTACGTTTTCAATCAAAGCTCTTCAACTCGACGTTCTGCACTGGATTCATTGAAAAAGCTTATACCAGCACGAACTTTGATCAAAATCACTATTTTCGCTCAATACTTATTTTATACCAAGCAGCTCTTGAAGACTTAATGAGATTCCGTGATTTTACATCTCTTTTTATTAACAGTTTTATGTCCAAAGCTGAGTTTTCACACGATTTCTCATGTAACTCGAGATTCACGACAATTATTATAATTTATTCCATATTTTATTTATAAACAAAACCTGTTTAATGAAAATGTTACTTTATCGTTCTCGTATCTTGATTGGTATTTTACGGCTTCCTTACATCGAATACTTATTCGGATCAACGAATAATATCGTCTTTACAACCTTCAATAATTAACATGAGTAATATTAAATTGTATGAAATTCCTATCGCCGAAGAATTTTAAACATCGCTTTAGTTTGTCTGTTGTTTAATTATGTATATCACTGATATTTTATGAAAACTAGCTTCTGCCCGCGACTTCTTCCGCGTGAAATTTCTTGTTCCCACGACCCGTCCCGTTGGATCGCATCGCCAGCCTGCGCTATTACGTAATATTCGCTTAGCATTCTTTCTTATTTTTTTTTTCGTTTTGCTCGACTCCTTATAGTCCTAGCGTGATGATAAATAGCCTATTTTCTTCCTCGAAAATTGGGCTATCAAATTCAAGAAGATTTTTTCAAATCCGTTGTTTCAGAGATTAGCGCGTTAAATCAAACAACAAAACAAAAAAAAACTCTTTATTATTAGTATATGATCAGAGCTAACTGTGACTGGCCTTTCTTTCGTGGGTATTAGTCTAATTCGTTTAAAATAAAATCGATAACTAAATCCAATGTACAGTTGAGTTCATTAATATATTGGCAGTGACAATGTTTCAAAACATTCTAGGCGTTACAATAATCATATAATTCTATACAAACTTAGACCTTATGAACAGTTTATATGATTACATTTTATTGATGTAAGTTTGTATATAATTAATAATTATGTTCGTGTACTCTTCATGGAATATACTCACCCAAAAATGCAACCTTTCCTGAAGATGGCCGAGAAAAGATTAAAGTCTGTTTTCAATAACACTAAGGGTTACCTAAATAAGAGCCCGCTATTGGATTTTCAACTTTCGGTGCTGAGCCGAGCGTTGAAAATCTAACAGCGAGCTTATATTTAGATGTCGCTTAGTGTGGGGTGCTATAAGCAACCGCTCTGCAATCCACCTTTAAATTTAGTTGTCTCTTTGCTAGCCAATCGCGGTACCGAACGCAAAATGCTTTGCTTGCGACCATAGAATAGTTTTTAGTAGGTATTTCATGCTGTAAGACACAACCTACGTAGTCAGCTTTAGCAGCCCACGTGGCTACAAGATATGCTCTATTTAAACTGATAGGTACTCTAAAACTCATAGATGACTCTAATTATGGACACTATATTGAATGAATCTCTAAAAATCTTTTTGCGCTTCTAATTATGTACACTTTTTTATAAATTTAGCCTCTTTTTAAGAAAAAAGGTCACTTGCACACAGTGTGATGATGAAGCGACGATTCGCCCGTTTTGGGCGAGTAAATTCGTGCGAATCGACTAATAGGGCGATTCGGACTTTACGTAACAGCATCCGACACGTTACGTATTTAGGTAAAGGCACGGGCCCACCGGGGCGCACGGAGAGGCTACGTATGTGTATTAAGCTTCACTTTGTCAGAAAATGTATCTGATTGTGTCCACTGCAACCCACGGAGAGGCTACGCATGAATTGACGTCATTGATACACGCGTGGCTTACTCGAATAGGCGGTTTCATAGCTCAACGCTGTCCACGTGGATCTACGTTTCCACTGGAGTACACGAATATGACCCAATAGCAATTGACAAAATGGCGCAGGCGTCGCTCGCTTCCCCGCCCGTCCCACCTCCCGCAGTGAAGCCCGTGTCCGTTGATTGCAGTGGCACGTGCGTAGCCTCTCCGTGCGCCGTGCCACGCTATACATAGTCGTGGGTCGTCTTCGTGTACTCCAGTGGAAACGTAGACCCACATTGTCAACCAAGTTAATACACGCAGCTAAAATGCGCCGCGTGCCCGTGCACAGCATGCGCCGCGGTGGGCCCGCGCCTTAATACCTACTGAGAACTTTCCCGGAACAAACGTTGTTTATCCTCTGTTTTCAGTTATTTGCTTACAGATAAATTGGCACCAGCTATCATCGATATTACTTCGAAATTGTTGCCTTCAGCATAGCATAATCGGCCTATAATTTACCCACTGCTGGGACACAGGCCTCCTCTCTGTAAGAGAGAGTGGGCCATAATCCACCACGTGGGCCCAGTGTGGGTTGACAGAATTCACATATCTTTAAATTTGTGGTTCTAGAACATACCGGTTTCCTCACGATGTTTTCCTTCACCGTTTTGAGAGCAGTGGTGATGAAATGAAATACACTAAGTATAGTGTTGTCTGGGTTCGAACTCACGACCTACACAACTCGTAAGTCGGATCCGATACCACTGGGCCACACCCGCTCTTCGTGTAAATGAGCCTTAAATCTAACCATGTGCAGGTAAATGTCAGAATATACGGTCCGCCTAAAGAGTACTTCAATTGAAACACTGTTAATCAAATCATATCGTAAAAAAAGTTCTCGTATCGCTATGAAATTCGTGGAATTTCGTTAGTTCAATTTGGATTTGGAAATTCATGGAATTTCGTTAGTTCAATTTAGATTTGGAAATTCATGGAATTTTATTAGTTCAATTTGGATTTGCAGGAAAATGTATGTTAATTGAATGTAAATAATTTAAACTGCATACTTGAAATTTAGGCAAGCTTGTGAAATTATAAATTACAATTATTACCAGCTAATTACTGTCCCACTGCAGGCAAAGACCTCTTCTCATTAGAGAAGGCATCAGCATTGATCAACACACTTGCTCAAGACGGGTTAGCGATTTTAAACTTATTATTTAAATCATAATAGCTGATTTATTATTATACACGACTTCTTGCATAGGGGTAGGCAGAAACTACAGAACGCCACCTGATAGAATCCTTACATACCTACTCCATTGCTTCATTCATATACATCTGCAATCTGCTCATACAGGCACGCCAGTTGCAAGTACTACGTACCTGTATGGCGATTCTGTAACCATCTCACCGTGAAAACTTAGGTTAAGTGAGCGTGGAGTGTGCTGTCAGTGTCATCCTGATGATAGGGATTGATACTCTTGACAGCGTACTCTAAGCTCACTTCACCTAACTTTTCACGGTGAGATTTTTCCAGAATCGATCGACTGACCTTTCTGAAGAATATCGCCAATAAGGGGACCTATACAACGTGTATCGTTAAATGCGCAAGACCTGAAAATACTTTGTTCATAACTGACTAGTGAATCGATTTCGGTAACTTTTAATATAGGTTTTTTTTTTTTCAAAAATTATGTATTTTGCCATACTATCCGCCGAATGAACCAAAGAAAATTAAGTCTTATTTTAAGACAATAAGACTCAATTTTGAATACATAAAGTAATGCACACGATTTTCTTAATAATACTAGCTTTAAAAAATAGTTTTGGTCATTGTATTATGCTTTTATACTCAATGCTCTAATTGGGGTGTATTAGGTTTTGCGCATTTAATGTTACACGTTGTATAATATACAACGTGTAACATGAAATGCGCAAAATATTTATTAATTAATTTAATTTTTTTATTATTTTTATTTTTTTGTTATATTTATGTTTTTTTAATATTTGTTTTAATCCTTATAGTATCACCTCCCGTTATTATTATTCCAATAAGCACTATACTTCTATTCCTACAAATAATTGTTGTCAAAATTGTTTAAGTAGGACAAAGGGGATCAGACCGGAATGAGAAAGTTTATAGTGTATAAGAAAGAGATTAAAACAAAAGAAGAACTATCGGGGGATCCGGGGGGGGTTCAGGGAATCAGACTGGAATAACTCGGATTTGGTAGCATTCTATGAGGTAGGTACGTACGTAGTTGTCTATTAATTTGTGCTTCCCAAAAGTTACAACATACCTACATAATGCCTATGTACATTCACTGCAAATAACCATACCTACATTTTAATACTCTACTTCCTCGCTACATACGTCAAAATCCGATTAATGAATCCACGCGCTGAAAAGTCAGGCTTAACACCCACTCGCTATCAAGTGCAATGTTGGTTTTTCAAGCAGTTTCAGGTATTGAATCGATATAGTTACCTAGAAGTTATTTGTGAAGTTATTTGTGCAGTTATTTTAGTTAAGGGATGAAAGGCCCAGGTAATAACAGATATGGTACGGCTGACATTGCGTATATATAAAATAAGCGACTGTATTCGTCATTAGAATTCGTGACGATTACAGTGACTTGTTTTGTTCAGTAATGATGTAACATGTGGTGGCGACTTACGAGTCTTAGGTTCGAACCCAGACAGGCGCTTTATTTTGTGTAAATTGTTTCATCACCACTATTCTCAAAACGGTGAAGGAAAACATCGTGAGGAAACCGGCATGTTCTGGGAACCAAAAATTCGAAGACGTGACATCTACCGGGTCCGCACTGGGCCCGCGTGGTCTCATCAACAATTTCAACACTTACATATTCATTGCAACCTGCGGGGTAATTGCGTAACACACTATCAGTAGCAATGGGTTCCATTTTGACAGTTCAACAACATTCATTGCGTTATTTACGTTGTTGAGCAGACACATTTTTCGAACATGTGGAGCAATGGATTAGCAACATCCTTCAAAATGATTCAGATTGAGATTGATACTGTGTTACACAATTAGAGTGCTGTACCTACAGTTTTACACTCCACTTCCCTGTAATACTGTTTTAGGAATATTCGTCCCGACGTCAGAATCCGATTAATGCATCTCATCTGCCCACGCGCTGAAAATGCCAGGCTTAACACCCACACGCTTTCAACTGCAATGTTGTTATATATGGTGATGTAATATATCGATATGGTTGTGTAAAAGTTGGCTGTAGTTATTTTAGTAAGGGGATGAAAGGCTTGGTAATAATAGAAATGCAACACCCACTGGCAACGTTTTGTTGACATTGGGTATTGTTTTAGAAATTATGGAAATAGCGGCTTAGTTGGTTTTCAGTGATGTTACATAACATCATTGCCTGTGTCTCCGAAAGTGATATAAGCAGAAAAAGTGTATATTACACGCACATCGCTCTTGTTATATGAATATCCCATGTAATAGGAGGCGAACCTATTTCCATAAAGTGGGCACAAATCCAGACTCCAGGCAGTTACTGAGTTTCTGATAAAACCAATAACACCTCTTTCGAACTGGGATTCAAACCCACGAGCCCACGTTGATCAGGACAATCATGTTACCCCACCATAAAATAAAATAAAAAGTTAACTTGACAAACAACAATTTCGCCTTTTCAAAAGTACCTACGAACTGGACTTAACCCACATAAACATTTGAATCAAAAGACAAATTCCCGCAACGTCTCGCTGACTAAATTAACAAATAGGTCGAAAAGTATAAAAAAGTAATCTAGCCGCAGGTTGCGGTGGGCGGCGTGACGTCACTAACGCCGCCCGCCCACTCCGCAATACATGGTAATTCCGCTGACAACGTAAAGGTTCTTGTGAACTTTAGTGTAACAGATGAATTGAGTTTGCAAATAAGAATGTATTTATTAATTTTTCTCAAATATGCTTGGAAATTTGAGCATTATTTTGACAACTTTTTTCGAGTTAAATTGAAATTGCTGTACTGGCCATACACGCGAGCAGGAGCCGGCAAAAGTTGTATGAAAATCCATATCTGTGGTGGTTTAGCGGCCAAATAAATTACATAGTAAACTCATAACTGTCGTGTAATTTAAAAATGGAACGGACTTTTACTCCGAAACAAGGTAACCAAGGAGGTAACTTATCAGTTTTATTTAAATTTCGAACTGTCTTGCAAATAAAAACTGTTTATTGAAAAAAAAAAAACAAATGAACACTTTTATGCGGGAAAAATTATTGTTGTTCGTCATTGATTTTGAAAAGTAATTGTATTTCCAAATAAAAAGTTCTGCCTAGGTAGATACTACTTAGTTTTAATTTCCGCACATTATTTGAGAAAAGTACTTTATAAGCCTTGGCCACAACTAGGCATTGACAAAGAGGAAAGATTCACTCTTTTTTTAAATGCTTCAACAGTTTGGCAGTCCCTAATGCTGGCGGAAGTGATAATTGTTAAAGATATTAGCAACCGCAGCACTATAGACAAACCTTTTTTTGGTAGTCATTTAATACGTAATTAGTCTGTTTTTAAATTGTAGTCACATGCACAAATGGTGCATCGGATTCTGAAAACTTTCTCAATATCTTGCGTTGTGAAAACTTTTGTCAAAACTATACTTATTCAGTTTAAACAATAACTAGAACAGCTGTCACATTAGAATTGACAGCACATTATTTGGTCAAAGATTTAATCAGCCTGTCAGAAACTGTCAGTTACTGTAGATAGTGTCCAATTTTGAACAGCCTAAAAACGCCTACTAGATCACTGTACGTTTAAAATACGTTCCGACACCAATAAATCTGATAGAGACAGTCAAAATACCAAAGCAATCAAGTCCAATATCTACATTACCATCTACTTGTCGATTTGTTAAAACTTAGAACAATTACGGGGAGTTGTTTCGCGTCTATTTATAGCTCAGACCGCATAGCAGACATAGGATTAGTCCGTCTGAATTCCTATAGAAGCGCGCGCGTGCACTTATTTCAGACTACATATACATCGGAAGTCGGCAGTGTTAAGACAGAACGCAATGCCATGCATTATTATGGCGTCATTCATTATGCGCAGGGGCACATGTGCCAAGTCTTGAGCGAATTAACATAAAATTGTGCGTAATTCTATTACATTGGGTGTTCATTATCGTGTGACAATAGTCATGTTTTATTGTAGACCACCTTGGAGTCACAATTCTTATTGTCTGAACAAAAATAAAACACTTTAATTCAGATTAAGAAGACACGTCAGATATTGCCACGGAACAGTAATTTGACAGCTTGACAGCTAGTTTCAAGCTATAGCTTTTATAATTATATATAGCTTTTATAATAAACTTCCTAGTCACATTCAAGAACTAAGCCTAAATAAATTCAAATCTTTTATAAAGCGTAAACTATGCCAAAAAGCCTATTATACTGTAAATGACTTTATTGAGGACAAAAAGGCTTGGGATTGAGCTGCTCCAATAAGTTTAGACTGCGAATGTTGTTTTATTTTATTTTGCGATTTTACACTTTTTTTTTTTTTTTCTTAATATCTATTTACATAAACAATGACATGAACATTTACTATTTACTGTGTAAAGTATTATATTATTTTATTTATTGTGAATGTGAGGACTATGTGGGTCATTGTTTCCGTTTTAATCATGGTCTGGCGGTTTGAGTAATTTATGCGGCCTACCCAAATGTCCTTTCTTTGGTATTGTTCGTCGAATCGTTGAGCTCCCTAAGTTTGAGTTGAGCAGCATGATTACTGACAAATGCGTGCACTGACTGGACAGGTCCACTCAAATTTGTGTGGTTCTTTCCTCAAAAGACCATTTCAGACACCAATCTACATGGTCCTCAAAATGATCTGACCAAGACTATTTCTGGATTTTTATATACACATTGACATTGATAAATTTTACATATACAGTGACATGAATATTTACTTTGTAAAGTATTATATTATTTTAATGACTGTGAATGTGAAGACTATGTGGGTTATTTTTTTTTATTGCCTTTTCTTCTTTTTTTTTATTTTTTCAGATAGTTTTAGTCATGGTCTGGCAGTTTGAGTAATTTATGCGACCCACCCAAATGTCCTTTCTTTGGTATTGTTCGTCGAATCGTTGAGCTCCTTAAGTTTGAGTTGAGCTGCATGATTACTGACAAATGCGTGCACTGACTGGACAGGTCCACTCAATCGGTGTGGTTCTTTCCTCAAAAGACCATTTCAGACACTAATCTACATGGTCTCCACATGATCTGACCAAGATTATGTCTGGACTTTAAAAGAGACTGTGACCTCTGAGTTTGTTTCGGCCTTTCTTCTCAGAGTAGTCAGTTAGGAAACGCCGACCTCATCTCGTTAAAAAAAATATGATTGACATGTAAAAGTGTTTGTACAAACCTACTTACAGAAATAAAATCATTTATCATTTATCATTTATCATAAAATTACTGTTTTTCAGTACTATCTCTTTCTTTCTCTGTGTGTAAATAAAAGACAGCAATACTCTCACTTTAATATATTCAGTGACCAATCGAATCCCGTATTAATTTACCATGTAAGTGGATAAGTGGACGGATACCTTTACACCGTAGCCGCTATACGAAATAGCTTGGGAGTCAGTTTACACACGGCACGCTCGTTTTGCCAATGGACACGTGAAATTGGTTTCATATCATTCAGTTTCAAGGAAATTGAATTAAATTTTCGCCACCGTACCTTCTGAAATATTTTTTAATCCTGTAACTCGGAACACCTCTATTTTTTAAATATACATTAGCTTTTACTCCCGGGCTTTGAGGACTTCGTGGATATACTGTCAACAGTTATGGAATCCATATCTAGATTTAGGCTAGGTAAAAACCTAGCCTAAGCCTAGCCTAGTTGAGCAAAAGCTCAACTGGGTCTTTAGTACCTGGAACTCAATATGTCAAGATATTGAACTCATATGATAAAACTTTTCAAAATCCCTAGGATTAATTAATCATTTCGCGTTCTTGCGCGTAATTTTAACATTTTTAACAGTGAATAATTTTAACTTAATATACTGTACTGTACATACAGCTAGAGTTACAGATAATAGATGGAGTGAAAGGATATTACATTGGTATCCCTATGAAGCCAAACGCCGACGCGGCCGACCTAGGCGACGCTGGAGTGACGATATCTACCAAGTGGCCGGATCTACATGGACTCGCCAAGCACAAGGCAGACAGCACTGGAAAGAGTTGGAGGAGGCCTACACCCAGAAATGGGTACCCCAATAATATACTTGTATCAATAATGAGACACAGTATTCCGAAAAACCGAATAAAATGAGTAAAATGAAATGTCAGTGTTTACAAATATGTTATTGGAATATGATTTAAAAAATGAAATTTAATCAAATTCAAAATATTAAATGAAAGCATGAATTTAAAAAAAAATATATATATATTAAGTATCTATAATATACAACATGTAACATAATTAACGCACATCCTGAAAGTAGTTTGTTCAGAATCGTTTACTGAATCGATTTCTATCATTTTTAATATAGGTAATTTTTTATCCCAAAAATAATTAAAACTACCTAAATTACAGCCACACTACCCCTGTACAATCAAAATAAACTAAAATGGACCGTAACACAAGGCAATAAGACTTTTAAAAGTGCAGTTTTATTTGCATTAATACAAATTCCGTCATTCAATACAAAATAAAGAAAAATGAACATTATTTCAAGCAAGTTAAAGTCTACAAATACGTCTACATTTACATAGAAACTTAGCTAGCGATTTAACCGCACGCACACACTAACAGGCACTGGACAAAGGACACAATAGCTATACCAACAAAATATGTCATGGTGGTCTTCGTTCCCTTTTTCCTGCTAACTAAAATTCTGGGATAGAGCGAGATAGTCACAATGACACCGTGCGGCGCGGGCGCGGCTACTATGAAAGAAAGCCAACTTTTAAAATAATGTAAAATTGTAAACAATATTAGTCACGCGCGGACATTTTTAGTGGAAAGACTCGCGTAGTGTTTGCAAATAATTTTTCGCGCACAATGTCTTTTCAATACACAAATGTTCAGTACACCGAAATGGTGAGGACTTTGGCACGGTGTGATGATAATGTGGCTCTAGCTTGCAGAACATTCAACCAAAGGTATGGTACGAGAGTAGACCGTAGGACTATGTTAGCGGCTACTCAGCGCCTTCGCGACCACGGAACGTTTCGTCCGAACACGACCATCGACAGGGGAGCCAATGTACGTACACGTACTCGTCTTCAAAACGAAATACTGGACTATTTTGATGAGAATCCCCATGCCAGTACCCGAGAAGCAGCGCCACGCTTTGAATGTAGTCATATGCATGTGTGGAGAACACTTCGTGGTGACAAACAACATCCATTTCACCTTAGAAGATGCCAGGAGTTGACTTCAAACGATTACGCACCACGCTTGCAGTTCAGCCGCTGGTTACCTATTAGAAAATTAAATTGGCAGCGGAACATAATTTGGACAGATGAAAGTACATTCACACGTGTGGAGATGTACAATCAACATAACACACATTTATGGATGCACGAAAATCCTCACGCATGCAGAGTGGATTCCTTCCAACATCGTATCTCAGTTAACGTCTGGGCCGGTGTCATTGGTACATACATACTGGGGCCTGTGTTCTTACAGAGATTAACAGGAGACGCATATTTACTGTTTTTACGAGAAACTCTACCTACGCTGCTAGAAGACATACCTCTTCATAATTTACAAGAGTTATTCTACCAACACGATGGTGCCCCTGCTCATTTCACTAGGAGTGTTCGACAGCACCTTGATGATGAGTTTGGAGGGCGCTGGATCGGTCGCGGCGGCCCTATCCAGTGGCCTCTTAGATCACCTGATTTGACGCCTCTTGACTTTTTTTTGTGGGGACGTATTAAATCGTTAGTTTATTTTAGTGAGACATCGTGCCGAGGACCTAAAAAATAGGATAGTGAACGCTTTTGAAATAGTGAAAAATGACACTGAAGTGCTTTCTAAATTAAAACGTCAATTAAGAAAACGGGCATTAAAATGTATTGAACAAGGTGGTGGACATTTTGAAAGTGTATTAAAAATACAACGTCGTATGAGTGTTTAGGCAATCAGTAAGTTATGGATTTGATTTTTTTTTTAATTATTGTTAATATCTTGAGTCACACGCTGTCTTTGAATAATGTTATCGTATTGCCTCTTATTTTTTGTAGTTCATTATTATTTGCATTAGCATAACATTTTGTAACGGATATTGCCTATTTTTGCATTTTATCATAATCAATAAACAAAATTATTTAGAGTCAATAGTCCAAAGCCTGAAAAGTGTGATGGATAGATGCAGCTCGGAATTCGGACATCTGTTAACCACTCTCTCGACCAGCTGCGCGCGGGGTTTTTTCCCATTAAAGTTCAATAACGTGTATTGTCCGCTTTTTTCGGCGCTAATACTTACGTGTGCGACTGTGTGCGTTCGTGGATTTGTACTGTGACCACAACTTTCTTCCGGAATTAGTATAACTAATTTAATAAATAATCAATGCTTATACATGCTTAATTAAAAATTCTGTGTATGTATTATGATTATAACATAATATACTAATTGGGGTGTCTGAGGGTGTGCGTTAATTACGTTACATGTTGTATAATTATAATCATAATCATTAAAATATATAGAAAATAAATTAAGGAATTTAGAATAATATTGTATAATAAACCAAATATAATATGAATTGGTATTGTAATGTGCATGGAAATGTTATGGAATTATGTTATTGTATTCTGGGAAATAAAGGCTTTATTATTATTATTATTATTATACTGTACTCCGCAAACAGAGATTATTCAAAAACGGATGATAAACTGAGAATTGTGGAATGGCGCCAAAAAATAACGGAAACGGCCATGTATAATACACACCCATTCCATTTGAATTATTGTAAGGAAACGTTGCTACGTGAACATACTCCGCTAATACAAATCACCAACTTTATATTGTAGTATGAATAATACGAAATATTTCCTTATTAACTATGCGTGTGGTTTCTAAGAAAAGGTTCTACCCTTTCAATAAGCTTCAAAGGGCTATCTGAAGGATTGGCTAGGTAATTACCGTAAAAATATAAAGACATGAACAACCATGGATTCACGTACATTGCACTACACTACTTGCATTGCACTACTTTTAGGCAAATGTTTACTATTTAGGTAATGGATCTTCGCGTTAGAATATTATGTGGTATTCACAATAAGGAGGCTTTACGGTTTTACTTAAAAAGACTTTTATGGGACTTAGCCCCTAATTTTCTGACTCAACCGAACCCCTATAACAAGCGCTGGTAACGAGGATATCTTGCAGACAAGCTAACTAAAAAACTCTTAGATCCGAACTCCTAAACCTGACAAACCCCTAAAAATAAAAATAAACCATAAAAAAATTCTCAAAATACTCTCCGTCAAGGTATCACTATAGTTTATGACGTTATCGGTACGGATAGCATCGTAGTAACATTATTAGCGGTATCGCTGTCCGTAGCGCGTACCGCCGCGCGCCGCACTCCCAAACCGTACATACATAATTCATACATTTCATGCGCTCAAACCCCGGAGTTATGTGCGGAATTATACACCTTTATCGAATAATATTTGTTCTTTCGATCATACTTCTTTATTGTAAATACAATATTGAGATATTACCGTAGATTTCCTGAACGAAAATGGTGGTTTTCTTATCGTTTATCGATCAACAACCGCTCTGTTGGGGCTTTCGAAGTTGCCTCGCCCTATTTGACTTTTTATTCAAGACGACCGCAGGAGTCTATTTCCGCATGGTTATCGTTACAAGCAGTTAGCAGAACGATAATGATAACGCTTTAGATAATTAATGATGTAATCGATATATTGATTCTTATTAGATATTCAAACGATTGATTAAATCATTGACCTAGTCCGGCTTTTATCACCATGTCAAATCTAATCAGACTTTACGTCAGGCTTCTATTGGATATTACTTAGTTGACTCTAAAGTTGCGCTACAATAAAATAAATAAAATTAACAAATACTTAAGCGAACATAAGTACGGATTTATGTTCGCTTAAGTATTTGTTAATTTTAATGAAAATAAGTCATTTAACTTAAAATTAACTTTAGAGCCACCACGGCTCTAAAGTTAATTTTAAGTTAAATGACTGAAGGCCCCGTGGTAACGGCCCCGACTTACGCGTAGGTCATGATTCGAACCCAAACATATAATTAGGAAACCGGCATGTCAACAAAAAATTCGAACACATTATAACATCACGTGTTGGCAACCCGCAAGGGACCCACGTGGTGGATTATGGCCCGCTCCCTCTCACAGTCAGGAGGCCTACATACCAGCAGTAGGAAGTTGGGAAAGTTATAGGCTATTATGAACTTAATAGTGGCTGCAAGAACGCTCTTTCTCTCACAACACTCTCAAACAAATGAAAGCTACGATTATGCAATTTATGATCAACAATTAAAAGTTGGTGTAGTGCATAAACATGAAGAATGATCAACCAACCGTCGGACGAATAGCGTAGCTAGCAATCCATTACTCTTCGCTGATTGGTTCATTTTCCCGAGCCGGCCGCAGTAAGGCACAGCTAGCCGGCAAAATAAACAATCAAATATTTCCTCTTATTCCTAGATCATAATGAAAACATACTTGACATGTTTTATGAAATTAACGCACCAAGTTTTCTTTTGTGAAGGCTTCCAAGGACACAGAATACTGAAACATCTCAGCTGTTATTTCCATATAGACGACAAAACCTAAATATTTCACGCCGACATTCGCCATAAATACACGAGAAACTTGCGTCACGCAACGCATTCGGAATTAAATTCAACGCCGCAAATAACTAAAATTATAACCTAATTGCTTAAATATTGGTATAAAAATAACTAAACGGTTACATCCGATTTTTATACACGAATTTATTGGACTCGTAGTTTATACCGTGAAAAAGTTTTTAAAACGCAGTTGAACGTGTGCCAGCGTTTGGTAACTTTTATATGACAACAATATTAGTTTATAGGTCGAGAATCCCAATTAATCTTAAACTTTTAGCTGTCTTATATTTGTGCAAATTGGCTTAATTCCTCGGTCCTATTTATACTTATTTAATTTGCGAGCGACAGTATAATTCGCGTCGGAGTTATCTCTGTCCCCATCTACGAGACATTCTACGAACTGTAAAGCAGACAGAAGATTAGTGTCAACCAAACATAAGGAGCATACGAAACAAACGATTATCGCCCACAACGAGTCCGTCGCAGTATTTTTCATAGGGAATCGTAAATAAATCAACAGATTTTATCGAACGTAGTGCAGATCATTGTTCCGCACAACCAGAAGCTTTCTAGGTCAATCTGGGTGGTAATTTATTTGGAGAGAGCAAGCGTGAACTCGATACTGCGAAATACGGACGACACTCTTTGCGCGGCCCATTACGCCGCCAACCCGACTATGTAGAAAATCGCTTTTTATACACCGACAATCCTGTAAACGTTCTGTTTCCTGTTTTTGCCGTTTCATATTGTTTGGATGAGGGTGGTTTTGGGTTTTATGGAATTTGTCGTTGCTTCTGAATTACATTTAATACGTGTAGAATTGCGTATGTAAATATAAACGATTTGTAGGACAAAACGTCTAATTTATTTACGAATTTCCTTCTTGCGTTATGTTTTTTTAAATAATTTACTAACGTAAATCATAAAGTCTCGGTTGAAAGGACAGAGAAGCCTTGCACTCTCTCGTAAAATTCGCACTTTTGCCTGAAATGGTTATATTCTACCTCAGTCCTTTCAGTTTTTACTGTAAAGTAAAACAAAGCCTCGCTGTCGGTCTTCCGTCGCGTCTACAAAGTTTTTATAAATAATCTGAAAATAAACCACAGCTGAAACCACATTTCAATCTATAAAGAAATACGTAGAAGTTTTAAGGAAAGATGAATATTTAACGACATTTCGTAGTAGTTGGTATTTCGAATATTATAAATGATAATGATAATGATAAATGATAAATGATTTTATTTCTGTAAGTAGGTTTGTACAAACACTTTTACACGTCAATCATATTTTTTTTAAAACGAGATGAGGTCGGCGTTTCCTATCTGACTACTCTGAGAAGAAAGGCCGAAACAAACTCAGAGGTCACAGTCTCTTTTAAAGTCCAGACATAATCTTGGTGAGATCATGTGGAGACCATGTAGATTGGTGTCTGAAATGGTCTTTTGAGGAAAGAACCACACAGATTGAGTGGACCCGTCCAGTCAGTGCACGCATTTGTCAGTAATCATGCAGCTCAACTCAAACTTAGGGAGCTCAACGATTCGACGAACAATACCAAAGAAAGGACATTTGGGTAGGTCGCATAAATTACTCAAACTGCCAGACCATGACTAAAACTATCTGAGAAAAAAACAAAGGCAAACTAAAATTAACCCACATAGTCTTCACATTCACAGTCATTAAAAATAACATAATACTTTACAAAGTAAATATTCATGTCACTGTATATGTAAAATTTATCAATGTCAATGTGTATATAAAAATCCAGAAATAGTCTTGGTCAGATCATTTTGAGGACCATGTAGATTGGTGTCTGAAATGGTCTTTTGAGGAAAGAACCACACAGATTGAGGGGACCTGTCCAGTCAGTGCTCCCATATGTCAAAAAAAAAAAATGTGCAGCTCAACTCAGAACTTGAGGAGCTCAACATAGTTCAATGGGACTGAGCTGGACACATCTGTCATAATGTCGGCCAAAATAATCATAACGTGGAGTCCTGACACCACCAGACGGCGTCGCGGCAGACCCCGTAGAAGTTGGCGGGACGAGCTGGAGAAAACAAAAGACCAGTGGCCCACTTTAGCCCTGGATCGAATAAGCTGGAAATCATAGCTCAGCAGTGGGATGATGCAGGCTAACAGTAACAGTAAGTAGTAGGTAAGTAATTACGTAGATAATACATCAGATCATTATCATCATGGCATATTAACCCTTAAATGTCCACACTGCCAAACATTACCCTCTCTAATCCCATACACGAGACAGACATCGTAAGACAAGGGTCTGTTGTTGGACCACAATTAATAAGCCTGTCTTATTTCCGTCATTTGGTTGCGAGATTACTGTATTACGGATTCCATTATTTATCTATTCCATGTTCAAATTGATATGGTTTCTACGTTATCAACTTTCAACTCTGGTTACTGAACTCATAACCAGAGTCGTCGGACATAGTTGAAGTTTAATAAGAAACCGATGAATGTTTTCGAATAAAATTTAATTTTAATAACAGAAAACAAACAGTTCGTTTATCAAATTAAATTTCATTCGAAAACATCAATCGGTTTCTTACTCATTTTCAACTATAACCGACGTCCCTGGTTACTTATCTCCTTTGTTGACCGTACATTAAGTTAATTTTAGAATTACTAGTAAACTTGAAAAAGTCATAAAAGATATGAATTTTACGTGTGGGAATTGAAGCTATTTTCCAAAATATCTACCTACTTGTTTACATATTTAGAAACTAAATTACTAACGTATGATACATAAAATATTACTTATCTTTACTATATATACATATTTCACTTAAGTATTTATATTTTGTAATATACTTAATAAAGCTGAAAAAATTGTTTGTTTGTATAAATGCGCTAATATCTGAAACTACCAGTTAGATATGAATTTGATATGAGCAAAGAAATAGGCTATTTAACATCACGTTAGGACTTAGGAGCTGAGCAAAAAGGAAAAAGTAAGAGTACGCTAAGCGAAAACGAACTAATAGCGTGGGCAGGTTACAATGCCACGGGGTGGGTCGGGGGAACAAGAATTTTCACGCGGACGAAGGATGGAGCAGAAGCTAGTTATAATAAAAAATCAAACTACATATTTTTTTAATTTTCAAACAAATCTAGCATATCAAAAGAAACTAACTTGAAATTGAACTCCACTTCCTGACACTAAACCGTCTAACTAATAGAACGCTAACTACTAACTTACTAAGTAAGTACCACGTTACTTCAAACTAAATAATTTTATTCAAGTACGTACAACATAGTTCGTCAACTTAGTTCTTTAGGAATTTGAATGGGGTGCCTGGCGGTGCCTCAGACTACAGATAACAGTCATCTTTGTGCCTCAATTATACTAGTCTGACGTTCCAGGGATGAGACTTGCCAAATGCGGCTGGGATAATGATTTTGTTCTTTTATACGCACGTTCTCATTATTTGTTTAGGTACTGTCGTGTTATTTTTCTGAGAAAGAAAGAAGATCAAATTTGTTTTACCCCACCACGCAACGCAACTTGCACGCAATTTGTTTTGTTGACGTCATCACGTCTACGCCGAAAGCCAGCGCTGGGGCTGTCTCGCATAGGGTCGTAGCATTATGCTGAGCGATGGCTGTTTTGCGTGGATGTGACGCATATTTTCCGCCAACTTGTTCTTTTTTTGTTTTTTGTGTTTGTGTTCGTGCCGCAAATAAACGTATTTTCTTTCTTTCTTTTGAGTTTAGTATCGCTTTTTTCCACGCTTCCATAATATGCAACCCTCGTTTGTTTTGCTTCGTCTACGTTGAACAAGTTAGCTATCAAATACAAGTAAATAAAATGTATGAATATGCGTAGTGCCTCATTACATAAATACAATTTGAAAGCTCGTAAAAGTAATTTTGGTTTTTTATCTAAAATGTCATGTCTTAACTTATCTTTTAAACTTTAAGTCTACTAAAACTTTTATTAACACTACAAGCTCACAAGCACTAAAACACAGTACACAGAAAAGACAACCCACTCTTAAACTTCAGCCTGAAACTGAAAAGAAAAGCACAAGAGTAAGTTATCCGCCTTTTCACCAGAAACGTCGTTTAGAATCAACTGGGGAGAATGTTGCTCACAAACTCGCGGCTCAGAAACGTATAGTAACATAACTAGCGCCTGCAAGCCACTATTTATGTAAACTGCTCTAACAGGGAGATATTAGTGGTGTATATTGTGTCAACGGCGCACGAAAAATCTTCTCACCTGTCTGTAGGGGAATTTAGATTAGAACATTATCTTTTCTACAGAGGTATTTTCTTCTGTGTTTACTCCTGGTGTTTAAATGCACAGTAAAGCCTACGGCTATCTATGAGTAGGAAACCATTCGAATCCTCAGTTAGGTACTTGAAATTGCATGTACAAAATTAATGTATTTTTCAACCCATACAATTTTCCCAACCCAAATCTTCTACACAATACCACAAATAAGTATTAAGCCAAGCATTACACTGTGGTAATAAACTAGTTCAAAAGTTAAATAAAACTTAATATAAAATGACAACGTACAGAAAATACAAAGAGACTCCCGGTAATTTCGAATGTAAATGTATTTTAAAGCGAAATAAAGTTGTGTTAAAAAATGAAAGCAATCCCGAACAGCGCAAAATTCCGATCAATCAGAGGCAGTCAAAACATTTATTGAATCTATATTTGCCAGCAGCAGGGCTTTGAAAGCCACAAATAGGGCGTGAGGACAAGCTAACAGTTGTTGTTCTGATGGACGATAGCATGGCACAACCCTAGCGACAATTGGAGACACAGAAATGAACCTTATCGTGCTGATTATAAGGTTGATACATGTGCCAGTGACGTATGTTCGCTGACGTTTGTCTCGTCACGTCTCAATGAATAGCTAATGAATATGGTTTAAGTTTATTGCAGTGCTTCCTATGATCTTTGTGCTCCTGATACTGTTCACGATCACGAGTATATACCCGTGATCGTGTAATAAGGAAAATTGCTTACATCCGTGCACGGGTGTTGATGTGTTCCTTTGTTTGTAAATAACGCTGTGAGGTCACTACTGTAAGGTAAATGAATCGACCAGTTAAAAGTAATACAATTTGAGCGTAAATAAATAAACTGTTGCGCGTTTCCGGAAAATTCTGTTCGAATATTCTATGAAAACGTTCGATGATGTTATTATGTAACTTTATCACGTCTATATTTACATGTCAAATCCTTTATTTGTCAAATAAATTTAACAAACTAAACATAAACTATGTTTAACTATGTTTATTGATAAACTATGTTTATTGAAGTAACTTATTGAATCTAAATGACTGCCCTAAACGTTTAAAACATAATGAACACATCTACATTTTCTACATCATTAGCCTACTTATTTAAGTGTTTTAATTGAGGCTTTCGTTCGTCTACGTGTGTACTACCATCCGCTCTACTGCTTATGGAAATCTTTCACGACTCGGGACGATGAGAAAGCTCTGTATACATCGTAATTTAAGCGTCGTAACTCTATAAGAAGTTGACTGACGTCATGTTGTCTTGAATTTCAACATGGAGGGGTGCTCTGAAAATATGGAAGACGTTAGTAGCTCGGTGATGACGTAACGGGCTATTCCCCGCATTCATTGGTACACGTTCCTTCCCAGAGGATATTTGTTACAAGCTTACTTAGCCCGAATAACCACGGAGTGGAAAAATCTCTAGCGTAACTTCACAGCGAAACTTTAACGAGAGTTTATTAGAAAAAAGCTGGCTTTGAATGGCTATCGAATGAATTTAATATTTTAGAAGAAATTTTCCGAGTTATTTGTAGTATAACTAATAATTAACTTCCAAATCTCTGCTGAGTTTGTACGTATATAGTATTTAATGTACTTACCTTACGTTTTATGTTCCTACCTGCTTACCGCTCTAACTACCTATTAATTTCACGGTTATTATAAAAACAAATGCAAAATAATTTTCCTAAGTAAATCTTAGATACTGCCGGAATACATTCTATCTAATTTAACCTAGAAAGTATTCTAGATGAGTGAGACAGGACAATTGACATAATCTTTTAAATCAAAACCAAAAGTCATTTATTCAAACTAGGCTGGGAATCTGCACTTTTTGAACGTCAAAATTACATAAGACAATCACCTAAACCGCCCGCCTTTCACGACTTCTTTGTGCTTTAGCTGGGAAGAAGAAGTTGCGCTACAAACACCTCAGCAACACAGCTGTCTATTCAGTTAGAAGAACTTAATTCTATACAACAATAAGTAATAGATATAGATTAGACATAAGTACAGACACGAGGCAAGAGTAACCTACTCGTACGTCGTATATAGGTACGTCCAGACATTTGTACACCCAGGTGTGTACAAACTAGACTCGAGAGTAATAGTCATTCATTTCTGTTATTTTTGGGATTTTCGACCCGTGCGGCTGTTATTACTTAGCCACTAGCGCCCTGTTTCTATTTTAAGGCAACTGTATCATATTATGTTAGGTAGTTTCGTAATGATACAAGTCTTCATCACACTGTTAACCACTTACAACTTGATCAAAGGCACTATTTCAATTCGTGTAACGAGGAAAGCTAAATGTAACGCACCAGCCGTCAAAGTTTCACTTCAGTGCTGCAGATACCAAAGTTGGGTAAATACTAAAGAGACGAGCTATTGAATTGCAGACTTGTCTTTAGTTTTTAACCGACTTCCAAAAAGGAGGAGGTTATATAATAATAATAATAAACTTTATATGTTCGACTTTATGTATGTTTTTTTTTATGTATGTTCACTGATTTCTCCGTCAATTGTGGACCGATTTTCAAAATTCTTTTTTTATTTGAAAGTGTATGCTTCCGAATTGGTCCCATTGTCACTAAATCGGAATCTGATGAGGGAATCCCATGGAAATCGAGGGAAACCCTCAAATTTTGTAGGCACACCTATAGCGATTTGGATATTTTTTATAGTAGCTCGTGCATTTGCTCAAAAAGCACCATTTGGTGAAGTGGAATTGATGATGAAGACCGCAGATGGCCATCGGAACTACTCACTAATAAATATTTCACGGGTTGCGTTTCGATTAGGTACTTTAATGTGGTTGCTAAGCATAATGCGTATCGTGAAGTGGAGCTGATGGTGACTTCTCAATCAGCTCCAGTTCTTACAAGGAGAACTCTTCAACAATTAACGTCCCTGCATCGGGAAAAGCAATATTTTATAAAAGGTGATGAGCAGTTGACATTAGGCTATTATAACTTTACAAACCGGCCTAGTAAAAAGTGAAAAATAAAAAACTTTTTTACAAAAAAAACAACCGACTTCCAAAAAAACTCTACAAAGTGAAAAATAACTTTAATTTTGGAAGTCGGTGTCAATAAAAGAAAATGCGGAACCAACGACACCGACTTCCGAAATTAAAGTTATTTTTCACTTTGTAGTGTTTTTTTGGAAGTCGATTGTTTTTTTTTTTTGAAAAAAAGTTTTGACATCAATTACTGTAAAAGTAAATATTCAAGAATAAATTGAAAAGTTTAGCAATTATTAAAATCAACTTTCTGAAAAACACACTACTACAAAGTCTAAACGATATTTATTTACTTAATGTTTAATTTGATACCTACACTTTTAAAAGCTTACAAACTAAACTCGACTTCGAAATAATTCATTTATTTTAAAATTCAGTGCAACATACTCGTTTAAACAAGGTCCTAAGGCCTATGATTATTGCCTCTCTTTTCTCTCTAAATCCATCCAAAGGTTGTCTTTATAAGACCGCTTTTAGCGATAAGACCGCTCATTGTGTCACCCGTTGTAAAATTTCTACACTCATATCTGTAATATTTATGGTGTACATAATAACGAATATTCTATTCTATTCTACTCTATGACTTTTTAAATTTTACAATGGTCCGTTGTAAGAAAAATGTTGAGTGGTAGCAACTTTAGCTACTTTACACAAATTCAACTAAGAACGTGTAAATGGAGCTTCAACATACATGATATTAATATAACAGTCAAACCAGTAAATAACAGCAGTATACCTAGTCCACTGCATATTCAAGTTAACTCTCGCTTCCTTACGTTTTGATGAGCACGGAGCCATCATGTGATTTGTAACCGATGCTAATCGCATTATCGGCCATTCGCATTCAAACGGCAGCTGTGCTGTCAAAATATTTACGAGTCCTGTCATCTATCGTCGATGCTGCTAAATTTGCTGAACCAACGAGCGAGGAGCGTAACCGTTTCACAAATTGTTATTGAGTACAAATATCGATTTGGGGTGTTTTTGTTTTTTATTAAGTGCTTAAAACGATGTAGAAATGAAGGTTTGACAAATACAGTCCCCTATTAAAAACATCCTGTTATAATACAGGGTTATTTTAAATTGGCTAGCTAAACTCCGCGATGGGTATCAATATCTAAACATGATAAAACAAAAAGGATAATAATTTGATGATTTTTTTTTGGGTCATCGACCGCAGTTATTGTAGTTCTTTACATGAAATATCATATAAAAACGTGTTTTTTTTGTGTAAACTACTCAGACAACAAACATAAGAAAACAGTTTTTTCAACTCATAAGTAGGTACTCCAAGTAAAAACTCTAACAGCGGTCGTTGACTTCCCAAAAAAACACCAAGGTAATCTTCTTATTTTTTATTTTATCGTGTTTAAATATCCCATCACGTCTGTAGAGTTTAACTAGCCAATTTAAAATAATCCTGTATAGAGCAGCTTCTCTCTTACCGACAAAAAGCTCGACATCGGCATTCGCAACTTACACTAAAATAAACGTTGTTTACAAAGAATAATTTAATTTTATTGGTTTATTCAGTATTATGCACCTATGAAATACCTAATTAGAAGGTAAAAAAATCACCTCTTAAAAACATCCATAAAAGTGAAGCCTAAGGTTGTTCTTGGCCCCAGAGGTCTTGAATAAAATCAATTTCTATTTAACAAAATAAACATAACAACAAGTTAGGTATTATGTACCACTTTCTATAAAAACTTTCTTCTTCCATTCAATTCTTTAATACAAACGTTCATATGTCTGTCTATACAAAGCTCAAACAGTCCCGTTTCAAAAGGCTACTCACAATTGTCTTGAATATTCACGTTTAAGTAGGTACCTCCTTTTACGGTGGAACGCATTTTTCTTTTTAACATTCAAACCCATTTGTTGAACATCAATCAAACGTAGCTACAAATTACATATTCGTAAAAAATGACAACACGTACACAATAAAAGGTCCCGATTCAAACATTGTGATGTAGGGATCAGAGTATTCAGAAGAGATTAGCGTCAGCGCACTGTATTCGAAACAAATATTTTAGATCTGATTGGCCACAGCGTGGGCGAGTGTACACAAATAATCGAATGTTCACCGAAACAATCCAACCGTAAACTGCTGCCACGAAATAAATTGAAAAAATACGAAGTTAACGTTTTGTGAAATATTGATATTAAGTTTGGTGGAAGATTTAAAATCTGCACGAGTTAACATATCGATTCTGAATTTCTTAAGAACACCACAACTCGCATTAATTTTCGTTCGAGAATCTGGCCCAAAATATTTGTTTATTAAATTAGTAGAGCGCGGAGTAATTGCGTAATACTTTAACAGTAGCAATGGCTTTCATTTTGACAGTTCATCAACATTCGTTGCGTTATTTACGTTGTTGAGCAGACAATTTTTTCGAAAAACTGAAGCAATGGATTAGTAATATCCTTCAAAATGATTCTGATTGTGATTGATAGTGATTTGCGCAATTTGGGTGCAGGTTATTATCATCGTTTATTTACTGAGAAGGAAAGGTTCTGTTTGTCAACGTGCAAGTTGGAGTCAACTCAAGGAAAACTTATTGTAGAACGTGTAGGCAAAGAGCCAGCAACAAGTCACTATTGTGATCTCTGAAGCTGCGAGCTTTCAGAGTAATACACCTCGTGTTGATACCAGTTTAAAGCTTAACCCCGATACTACTTTCGAATCACAACAACAAAATAGTGGCTTAGCGGGACCACTGTTTTATTGTTGTAGCTTGGTCTGAAACAAACGATACTGAATCCAGTCTGGTGAATGGAATTTTATCGTAGGTAACTTACTTCAAATCTAACTTAGCGATTTTATTTTTCGGAATAACCTCAATATTCGAAATATTCATCAATGTTATTGAAACAATCTCAATTCCATACACATTCCTAACCTATACATATTCGATTGGAAGCATCTTCAAAGAATTCACGCAAAGTTTGCCAAATCACTTTGATAAGTTTAGGGGCCCGAGTTGGCGAATCACATCCAACTTTCTTGGATTTCTGCCGAATTTCAGATGCTAACATAACTTTATTCGTTTCCTCGTCGAGCTTAATAACCAACTTATTTAACTTGGAGCCGTGTTTAATTTAAATAAAGAAAGAAATGATATTTAAACGAGGTAATCAAATGATTGTTGTTTGACAAGAAACAGCCTTGTAGAGACACAATCTTTTATAAATGGGATTTCCTCAATCGTTCAGATTTGGTAAAATTTTATTTTTTTGTTTTGCAAATAGACGTAGAGATGGATTAAATGAATAATTAGATAAAAGTATCATCATTGCCTAGCCTTTTCCCAACTATGTTGAGGTCAGGTTCCAGTCTAACTGGATGCAGCTGAGTACCAGTATTTTACATGTAGAGACTGCCTATCTGACCTCCACAACCCAGCTACTGGGTAATACGAAACCCCTTGGTAAGACTGGTTGTCAGACTTTCGAGCTTCTGACGACCCGTAACGACTGCTCTACGTCGGCTTAACGAGGCACTGAGGGTCTCGGTATGTAAAGATGGTCACCTATCCGTGGACCAACCGTGGCAAACGTAGCTTAACCCGATCGATCGACCCGTGAGTCTGTTATTACTTAGCCACAAGCCCACAGAGAAAAGAATATAAAATTGATACATTTGTAACAGTTGTTTACTAAGAAAAGGACGTAGGTATGTACTTCGACCTTTTTCCAGCCACGCGCTCGCATTTGTAAAAATAATGACTCTTATTTTAAATACTACCCGGTATCAGACAGACAAAAAGAAAGAAAAAGTATTGACGGATGCGACACAAATTGCATTTCTTTTTATATATCGATGCTTTTGTCGATCTGTATCGTAGACGCGGCTTCATCCTCGACAAATTGGTCGACATTTCCGATAGTAGATTGGTCACTTTAGTTACTATTTTTGTAACGGATGACATTATGAAAAATATGTCGTCTGGCTACGCGTACACAGTCATCAAATTAATCATATTTAAGGATGTATTGGATGGCTTTTGAACATGGCTTTTACCTCTTGTTTTTAAAGTCGATATTGATGGATAGCCAGCAATTTTTAAAGTTAAGTCTGAAATAGTTTCTACAATAAATCGATTATTCAATACCGTAAACAATTACATCGATAAATTCAATTTACCGTAGATACACAACCAAAAGAATTTAAAAAAGGAATGATTGAAATCTGTCGACCGAATGCGAGCCTTCATACCGGTAATAAAAAGTTTTATTGTCACCAGTACGATATGCCTTGACCCAGTTGTGACAGGAGCACAACACAGCGGGAGGCCGGCCATCTGATCGTACGGAATGTTTACGTGTGAATCGACAATTTCGATATCGATTACAATCATTCGCGGAAGGGCGACGAGTGTCGAGCTGTCAAAGGACAAATCCATCACTATTTTATCATCGTATAAGACGCCTTGTAAAATTTATCGATAAAACTGATTAGGACAGCACTAGTCGTTCTGTTGATAAATTAACGAGACGATATTATTAACAAAAGCTTTGTCCAATAATGTGACATCTTTAAAAAAAGCTTTTCTGTTATCTGATAAAGAGGCCGTAAAATATGGCAGAGTATCTGACGTTAATGGGTTCTAAAATTATGTATATAGATACCTACTTATGTTATTTTTATACTTTAACAATAAATGTTTTGAGTATTTTGTTTTTCTGTATCTATTTTAAATGGCACATTAAAAAGGCATAAAAATCAAAGTGAAACTGTTGCTTAGCTCCTAGACATTTTTTTCTCCTCAATACATACATGCATATATTCACGCCTTCTTCCTATGCGGGTAGGCAAAAACTACAGAACGCCACCTGATACGATCCTTACTTAAGGTGCCACTAGACGATATTTTTTCCTTACTTTCGGGAGAGTATTACTCCACTGTTTGACATTGTGCATCCAAAGTTAAACAAGATATCGTTTTGTGTTATTATTAATTTTGTCTGTACGGAAACAGAATAGTAAAATAAAATGCCATTAAAAAGCTATGATGAGCCAACAAAGATTCGTTTTTCTTGCTATTTTTAACGTAACTTTGGCTGTAAATAAGTAATAAAAGAACTCAAAACATAGTCGGTACCAACAAAGCTCAGTTATCGAAGAGTTCAATAAACTTTATTTGTAATTGATTTATGCAGTGGTTTTTTCATAAAACTCGATTTTATAAAGCACTTTTCGAACCTTTTTACGCGCCTTTCAGTTCAGGACAGTGTTTCTGTACATGAGGACTAGACGTTATGCGTATAGACTAGCGTCTAATTACTCATGAATGATACTATCTCTGTCGGACACGAAGCCAGGTGAGACAGCGTGCTTTTTGGCCATGACCACCAGTGAATTCGAGTTCACGACTACTTCCAACTTATCGTATTACCCAATAAAAGGTTCTGGAGGTCAGATAGGCAGTCGCTCCATGTAAATATTAATATTCAACTGCATCCGGTTAGACTGGAAGCCGACCCCAACGTAGTTAGGAAAAGCTAGGCAGATGATGACTAGTTCCACCTCAAATACTCTTTTCGCCTCGTTTACGTTACTCCTCAATATACATTTACCACAAAAAATAACTCAAGGAAGAAAATGAATGATTTCGTAAGCTTTGATAGTCGGATAGTTAATCTGATAAGTGTGGTCGGGTGAAGATGACGTAAAGGGAATGATAAGGTTCCGCCATTCCGGATCGCTTGGAAGGATGACTGACAGCCGTTTTGTCGAGGGCTTAAGTATCTTGTTAGATAGTTTTATATGACAATTTTCATTCATTGCTTGAGCATGAATGGTAATAAGAATATGAAGTAAATTGTTTGAAGGATTGAATGAAAAAAAGGTACAATAATAAGAAACAAACAAATTTTATAAAGGGTACCCTAAATCTTCAAAAACCAAACTACCTTTTAAGTACTAATGCTGAAAGCTCATTCGCATAAATCTCTATTACATTAGAAGTATAATTTTTCTGTACGTGTGTATTTCACTGAACTCCTCGTAAATGGCTAGGCCGACTTTGATGAAAATTTTTGTGTGGGTTGGAGTTCACAATTCGACCCAGTAGGTGGCGCTGCGATCAGAAAGAAGAAGTTCTAGGAAACAGAACAACGTCTGTCCGATCAGTTAGTTACCTACAAAAACGAAACTGTTTATTCATAAGCAGGTTTCCTGAAACCGTAGACTATTTGTACTTATTTGATCCATAGAACTCTAAAAACGAAAATAATCGTAAAGACCAACGTGGAAATCAATTATGTATCGCGACAATTTTAATCGCATTCATGAACTTATCTATGTCGAGCACATAATTAACTGCTTCTAGCCGATACTGGCACATTCTCTAAAAATAATTTATCGGTACCTAATTAAACCACCTATCTGTGGTTAATTGACTGATCCGAACCCAAATATATAAATGGCTAGATTTGCCCTAAATGCCCGTTCACCTGCACTTTGATGGCTTAATGAATGCTACTGAGCCGCAATCAACGTGGCCACCTACTGGGCTCAAACAATACAAAATGTCGAAGAAGAGTACCATCGACACGATAAGAAGAAGACCGTACTTAGTCACGAGAAAAATACTGAGAAGATCGGGCTCACACATGATCAAATAGCGTTTCCGTGACTATCAAGTTCAGTCTCTACGTCATTGTGGGTTTCAAAACAAAACAGAAACGAGACTCCTTTTGACTCGGTAGGGCGAATCTATTGATCTAAATCTTTGTTAGAACCTCGTTAATTGGATAAATAAGAAAGTATTTTGAGAACACTTTCTCTAATAAAATATCTTTCCGCTCTTAATCTCAGCTCCGTTGAACATAAATTCTATCTCTCTTATCTTGCAACTCCTGTATCGATAGAGAAACAAAACGTTTCAAATTCATAGAAATGTTGTTTTTTTTTTCTGGAGATAAATATCGGGTGTAGAGATAAGTACCGTTTTCGGAGAATTTTCGACAGCAGAAAGCTTTTTCTTCGGCCCATAATAAACGAATACCGTGTTATCTATGTAAACGTTTTTAGCTTTTCGTTATCCCGACTTATTTATACAAGATTGGATATAAAGTAGGTACTGGTTTTTTTTCGATACCATTTTGAAATGATGACTATGAAACTTATCGGCTTGTGGCTAAGTAGTAACAGCAGCACGGGTCGATCGATCAGGTTAAGCTATGCCTGCCATGGATGGGTGACCATCTTTACATACCAAGACCCTCCGTGCCTCGGTAAGCACGTTAAGCCGTTGGTCCCGGCTGTCATTCGTAAATCTTTGACAGTCGTTACGGGTCGTCAGAAGCCCGAAAGTCTGACAACTACCAAGGGGTATTACCCATTTTTTAACCAAATTATTACATAATTTGGTTGTGGAAATCAGACAGGCAGTCGCTCCATGTAAAATACTTGTATTCAGCTGCATCCGGTTAGACTGGAAACCGACCCCAACATACATAGTTGGGAAAAGGCTAGGCAGATGATGACCATAAAGTTAGTGTTGAATTGTTACCCCGCATGTCTAGTGCCTTCTGCCTAGCCTTTTTTTGTATGTAAAGATGGTCACCCATCCACAGGCCAACCGCGGCAAGCGTAGCTTAACCTGATCGATCGACCTAGTTATTATTTAGCCACGGGCCCCTCTGTCTAGTGCCTTATTATCAAGGATTATTACTTCGTGCCAATTTTTTGCGCTATTTAGGTATTTGTTTGAAATGTTCAGTTTTCTATTTTTAGTAAAATTTATTGTTTATTTTGTTATTTTAACAGACTGAGAACAACTTGTAATAACCGCTGTACTATTTAATGTGATAACCTAATCACCACTTTGAATTAAAAATAATAATTAATAATAGTATCTAACGTGTTTTAACATCGCATCATTATTGCACTCTAAAACAACCACTAAAGCAAAACAAACACATTTCAGTCCATCCGAACACCCGACACTCCACAATAATTTCAACATAAATTAGCCGTTTCAATTCCATTCAAAATTAATTTGTCAACAGAAGTTAATCAGCAAATTAAATTCCCATTTGACTAAATCAAAATTAATTTAACAGTTCCAAAGTTATTGGTATTCAAATAATTAATAAGCTTATGTCAGAGTCACGTAAAGTGGCGTGAAAACGAGTTACTCATAATTAAAAGTACTCGTAATATGCCAATGAAAATTCTTGGGTCCGTCACGACCAGTAAAGTCGTGGGGTCCGGGTAAATAAGCAATTATCGGCTTATTTAAGGTCTGATTTTCATATTTTTTCTGGGTACGAAGGGGCAACTAATTGGGCAATAAATTATTCCCCAATTCCTTCGAATATCCTGCTAGGGTGGGTCCGGAGATTAGCGCTTGGAACACAGCTGCCGCTCCGTTATCTCCATTCACGTGAGCATTAAAGATATTGAGATTGAATGAACTGTCATTTTTAATAGAGCGTGCTAAAATTAACATCCATCCATCCATCAAACCATCAGACCATCAATCTATATTATTTTTTTATTAATATAATTGCGCTAATTATTGTCTATTCTTATGGGGGATGCACTAGATAGCCCGCAAAATTAAACTTTCTTACGTTCTTTTCAATTTGCAGGTCAGTGTCGGGTACTTACATCTGACACAGGTTGTTTAGGTTGATAAAAATATGATTCGCAAGCGTGACAAATATGACTTTAAAGAAATAAAATTCTGTAAATACATATTTGCTTGTTACGGTCGCGAATCATATTTTGTTCAAAATAAAATCTCAAATTTTTTGCAATTTGCACTGACCTGCAAATTGCAAAAAAAAAACGTAAGGAAATTATTAATCTCCCTTAACTGTTTTGATAACACCACAGAAATTCGGATTTCCTTCATGTAATTATAGGTAAATCTTGTACGCAATTAATTAATTACAATAATCATTATAATGAACGATTGTAATTGGTACAATAAATTATTTACATAACGATTTCGTCAGTAAACAGCTAAACATATTTAAAACTGAGTGAATTCCCTGTAAGTAAATGAAATTGCGCGTTATTTTCCAGCGTGTACTAGGTATATTTAAAAGTTTTTACAATGAATTCCAGTTTTGTATGTAAACGACCCATACCTACTAAAATACCTATTGACGTAAACTGAGTATTGCGGTGTATCATGCGGTTTTCAGTACAATGTGGTTTGAATTCTGAAAGATAACAACCAAATACAGGAACATATATATATATTAGTTTTTAAAACTTACAATCAAATATGCACGGAAACATATAACAATAAAATAGGTATGTCTACAGGGTTATTGGAAAAACATTAACAACCTGTTAAGAGGTCCATTGTACTCATCATTATGAACAACTTTTACTATGGGACCAAATCTGAAATCGCAAAAAAAAAATCTGCTGTTCCCTACATTTATGTTCGTATAACTCGTCAAAATGTAGGGAACAGCTGATTTTTTTTTCGCTTAATGTATAATTGTTATACAGAAAATATAAAATGCTGTCAATTATTTCTACATAATTCTTCTAAAGAGGAAAACATACGTATTTATTATTTATAAAAATAATACCTAAATCAAATATTAGCGAAGTAGGAAGTGTGTGTGTTATGTGCTGACGCTAGCAGTCTTCACCCATTCACAGCGTGTTTGTACACTTGGTTACCTCAAGTAAAGCGCGCGTCGCTTCGTGTGATAAGAATACTGTAGTAGGTAGTAATACGACTCTCTTACCTACAGCTAAAAATGTGTAATTTGCCTACTTCGATATTGATGACAAAAAATCACCATTGCATTGGTAAGTTAAAGGAATCCTTTTCTAACGGGCATAGGAACCACTCAAAATAAAAAGTAAAATAGGAATTATTTGAGGTTCAGAAAAAGAGGCGCGTATAATGATTGCGCCTCTTTCAATTAATCCTTAATCGAACCTCTAAAAATTCCCATTTTGCACTCCTAAAAAGATTATTGGAACTCTATAATTAAGAATTAATTTAATAAAAGTCTCTCTACCGATTTCGGTCACGGTGGCCAATTTCAACGGAGATTAGCCAGGTACGCAGGAGATATTATAGTGCACAAGTGTGTGCATAAACACAGGTGTACTCTCTGTTCCTTTACTCTCAAGTCCGATGGGACGGCAATCCGACACAACCGGGGAGAGATCAGGCGCAGGACCAACGGCTTTACGTGCTTTCCGAGGCACGGGGGTATTAAACCGCCAACTTCCAAACTGTTACTAAGAAATTCCTAATGGAAAACCAAATAACACATTGTCCGACCCGGGAATTGAACCCAGAACCCAACGCTCAGCAGTCACGCTTGCAACCACGAGACCAACGGGGCAGTCATGAGATCAAGGATTAATTACTAACTAACTAAACATACGAACAAATACAAAAAATCCTTTTGTTTGTTAGTTACCCTAAATTGCTATCATAACACATCCGGGCATTAGTAGATATCCTCTGTCCAAACAGCGACAACACATGAAATCTTTTGTCTACCTACGCGCTCAATTGTTTGTTCAAAAGCTTCGTTCGCAAAAAGCAAACACTAAGTGAGATGAGTCCGGGTTTACAGCCTCCTTTACTACGCCGATCGGTACGGACGGCTGCTTTTTAATTTACCTTCCCCTGTATAATTAAAACGTGCGGTAGCTTTTCTGCCCGTTTTCGAGAAGCAACAATAGATTTTTTTCTCACAAAAAATAAGACAAGTAATTCAAGCTGGAGTGCTTCAACTACGAATCAATGTAATGGTAATGAAATTGTTTTTAATATCATTTTCTGTTGGGATTTCTTTTGTTTTGTTGCTGTTTGGTCTTTCAGATTGATCATATTATAACATAAAATCACACCTTTAGTCCCCGAAGGGTTTGGCAGAGGGGTCTTATAGTACACCATTGTTTTTCGGGCGGGAATTCTTCAAATAACTTTTCTCGCTCTGGGCGAAGCAGGAGGGCGTGTCAGACTTTTACTGACTAAGACCCACCCGTGTTCCTTCAGTTGCCTGTGCCAGGGGCCACGGTAACTCTTTGGAACAACCCGCGTCCCTGGCAGGCAATTTATGTTAATTGTTTAACAATTGCGCCTACTTCCCTGACGCGACGCGGCTCTAGCAGAACAGTGTCCATGAGGTTTTCATAGAAATGGTTCTACTAGAGAGGCGTCGCGCTGTCGCGTCGCGCGTGTCTGCGAGAGCCTTTAGGCAATAATTAAGAAGCCTCAGCTGTCTGCTGCTTCAGACAATCAATCAAATTGGACAAACTTAGTTTTATTTTTAGTTTTTTTACATATAGGCCTTTCCTAAATTACACAATCTCCGCCTCCTGTCAGTCAGCTGTTTTTCATACCACCTAAAGTCATGAAGACAGACAGAGACAAACAAGTCTGACAACCTCTCCTCACATAGAACAACATCGACAAAACCGTGCTATTTACGTCCAACATTGCTTAAATAAGGAGCCACGAGTGCCATGCCGCTAATTGCAATTATGCTTGCCTGATAGATATTTGAAGCGCACTTGTAATTTTAATACGGGATTACGGGGCATAGTGAGCATTTTAGTTTATTAACGTTATGTGGAATTTAAGACAGTGGAGATTTTAATTAATAATCTAGATTGTACCTACAACTGATAGACAGATAAATAAACATTTATTCTGACAGTAAATATGTAGTCCTTTCACAGTTATTTTAGCTCTGACAGCAGCAAGCCGACACAACCCTATTGTAACGAGAATAAAGTTTATTGTGATTTTGACGGTCTTTTCAATGCCAGTAACATAATAAAACGAGATTAACAGATCACTGTGATTTTGACAGTGATGCAAAATCAGAGGTAAATAACTGTGAAAGGACGGTACTTTTTGAAAGTCAACAAACAAGAGAAAATCGATGCTACGTCCAGTCAACAATGATTCGCTCACCTTTCAACCCTTCCCAAGTATTTTTGTTTGAAGAAGCGCAACAAACTATTCAAAAACTTATCTACGAATTCGCGTTCGACATTTTGACCAGCACCCTAATTGCGTAGCACTCTATCACTCTCAATCTGAATCATTTTGTAGGATATTGCTAATCCGTTACTTCATATGTTCGAAAAGTGTGTCTACTCAACTAAGTAAATAACGTAATGAATATTGTTGAACTGTCAAAATGAAACCCATTGGTACTGATAGTGTGTTACGCAACTACCCCGCTGCTACGGCTCGTAGCCGCGTGATCGGTATCAACTCCAGTTCGGTTCACGTGACATTTAAGTACCTTTTTTTTGTTTACGGGGTGGAAAATCCTCGTGGATGTCCTCCGCCCTGGGCAGGGCGGAGGGGTCTATCAGACTCTTACTGACTAAAAACCACCCCGGTGTTCCATCTCCCACCTACGCTGGGGGTCGCGGGAACGTACGATCCTTCCGCAACCCCTGACTGGTGCCGGCCCGCCACTGCAGTGGGCTTCCTCCGTCACTGTGGACCTGTGAGGTGTTTGACTCCCCCCGCGATGTCTAAGAGGAACACTTCGCGCCGCCGTCTCGGCTCCTGATGTGTGAGGGTGACGGACGTCGCTCCTGGACACATTTAGGGGGGATGGAAGAGGGCGTTATCCGCTCGCTGCCGACGCCACCGGCGCGCCTGGTGCGGGCCGGGTGAGTGGAAGAGATCTCCCTCTCCCTTTCCGCAGCCTCCTTCTGCGAGACGACTGTTTCGCAGAAGAAAACCACCGCGTCCCAGGACTCTTCGCTGCCAACCATCGACTCGACTACGGCCGGCAGCGACAGGTCACTGCGGCACTGCCTACTTTGGAGATGAGGGCACGACACGGCTCCTCCCAACCGGTATACTGCCAGCGTATGCCACGCAGTCTCCTCCTGGCAGTCGACGCAATGGTGACACCGTGACACCGGGCGTCCGGCTACATTTAAGTACCTACTCCAAGATTTTTCTTTAACAATAGCTTTGCTACAGACAATGCTGACCCAACTTTCTTTAGAAAATTTAGAATAATACACTTCTTATGAACCATAACCACCAATTACGGAGAAAAATTACTTGTGTTTCTTTTTTAGTAAAAGCTTTCTTCATAAATACCCCAAATTTCGTAAAGGCTTTACTTTTCTGGGCCATTGTTCTTAGATTTTTTAACAAAATAATGTTAACAAAAAAAATACAACACAATAGTGTTATTGTAAGATTAATGCTAGTTACATTTGAAAAAATGTTTGGTCAAATCTGAGAGTAATCAAGTAAAGAGAAATGTAACACTAGGTTTTTCAACCGCAAACCTTAACTTTGTTAAGTTATAACATATTCTATCTCTGAAAGAATATAGGTAGCTAATATTGGGATATACTGGCATCGCTGGGATCCATAAATTATTTTATGAGATAGCGTTATCACTATATAGTAGGTACTATAATATCGTCAACACTTTCAATATTACGAAAAATAATTTAGCAATTTATCAACTACGTGTACCCGTGACTTTGAAAGCAAATTCCTTCGTTTTCCGAACATTTGCCTGGCATCTACTATGTCATGTGGACTTCATTTATCTAAAATAAAAATAAACACTAGCATATTCAGCCTGTACAGTTCCCACTGCTGGGACACAGGCCTCCTCTCTGTGAGTGAAGTAGACCGTAATTCACCACGTGGTGCGGGCCCAGTGCGGGTTGATAGATGTCATATGTCTTCGAATTATTTGTTTCTTGGACACACCGGTTTCCTCACGATGTTTTCCTTCACTGTTTTGAGAGCAGTGGTGTTGAAATAATTTCAACTCAGTAAAGCGAAACGATTTCGAACCTACGACTTACATACAGCTCGTAAGTCGAGGCCGCCACCACTGGGCCATCACTGAACGAACGTGGCTAGCATGTATTTACGTCATGTGAACTTCATTTTTGTCCTCAATATTGGAAAATATCCAAATACGCACACAAATATTTCGTGTGTAATTAATATTGATTCTGCCTGTAAAATATTGTTGAAAACCCAAACAGGCATAAACTTTCTTATCTACAATAAAAATAAACACTAGGTACCCTCTCAATGAACGAACCAACCGTGAAGCTCAAACAAAAAGCTGTACAAGCTCGTTTGAATTTAAAACAATTGCATATCATTAGCACGATGTTCTCTCTGTTCTCAATGACAACATGATCAACACTTTCACCTTTAGGCGTGTCCTTATTCCGGCCGCCGGCGCCGGCGACGGGTTGACAGCTTGCGGTTCGCCATTGTTCGTCACAATGGTGGAATAACGAAACACCATATTTGTCCGCTTGACTTTCCCTTGCCATAAGCCCACTATTAATTATCTAGTTCCACTTTGAGTTTGTGGTTCTGAATGCTTTTTTAATTTGTAGCTCGGTTGTTGAGCTAAATGTTTGATAGTTTGATTCCGTTTGGTGCTCTAGAAAATGGAACTTATTTAGGCTGCAAACATCTTCAACTCTTTCAAAGACAAATGAAATCATCATCATATTAGTAAGTAGCTAGGTAGCTACGGTGGTAGGTAGGTGGCTAGGTAAGAGGGGCTTGTGGCTAAGTAATAACAGCCGCACGGCTCAATCGATCAGCGGGGTAATTGCGTAACACACTGTCAGTAGCAATGGGCTTCATTTTGACAGTTCAACAACATTCATTGCGTTATTTACATTGTTGAGCACACACATTTTTCGAACATATGAGGCAGTGGATTAGTAATATCCTTCAAAATGATTCAGATTGAGATTTATAGTGTGTTACGCAATTTGGGTGCAGGTTAAGCTACGCTTGCCGCGGTTGGTCCGTGGATGGGTGACCATCTTTACATACCAAGATCCTCCGTGTCTAGAAAAAAGTGATTGTATAGTAAGTAGGTAGTTGACTGTTGTAAATCAAGCCCCTACCAGCTACAAATAAAATAATAACCTATTTTCTACGATTTTGAAGACTTGGATCCACCTCGAAAGAGTGAAAAAGATTCTTCACAGAAAATTAATAAATAATAATAATAATAAACCATTTATTTTCAGGTAACAAAGACCCATAGATACATACCTTAACCTAAGTATACATAATAATATAGTAGCTATGTTATCACTAATTCGTTGACAATCGTCCCCCATTCATTGGGGGCTTGGGGGCGACGTGTTCCCGTTACTCCTATCGCTGCCCAAAATCTAAATTGGCGTAAAAAACGAATCGAAACAAACTTTACCGTACCCTGATTTGCTTTTGTGATGACGGGGTCCGATGGTGTGGATTTAGTTTGCTATGACATGAAATTAATGGTAATAGTGGGAAAAGTTTGTTTTGGAAATACCTTATTTCTTTGGCTTGGAAATACGCTGTTATGGGAGTCACTTCATCCCGAATGGGTTATCTTTAATGTTCTACTTACAAAGGCGGCTTCGGTAACTTTATAGGTTTATAGATATTTTTTATTTACTCATAAAGATATTCAAAATAGGTTTACACATAACTCATAAAATCGCCTCGCCTGCCTGTAATCCCTGTAGGGCTAAACAGTGGGGAGAACGAAAAGAATTCACTTAAAATTTTACAAGTGTTCAACACGCATCTTGCAATATTTCTCCTTATTCCCTCTCTGAACCATCTTACTTTAGATAACAGAAAAAGAAATGCGCCATAAAAAACCTTTGATTACTTAATTGTGCAAAGAACCAAGTGGTACAGTCTCCAAATAAAACGAAACTTACCAACGATTAAATGTCTTAATTTAAAACAGGTTTTAAACAGTGTTAATTTTGTTTACCTGCGCCAATTACTGTTTCCCTATCGCTCGAAACAATAAATACAGCAAGCCATTTACTGAACGTAGCGGTGGCGTAAAGTAGCGTTAATAAATACTACTTACATTCGTAGATCTGCTTAGAAACTTTTATACGATTGGTTTTAGTATATCAGCGTTAAGTAATTATTGCGAATTAATGTGGTGAAAAATACTTTTTTTGCTGTTAATCTCAGCCTTATAGTGTATCTAGTCTAAATTGGTGAAGCTTCGGTTTCATAAGAGAGCGATGAACGGTCACACAATAGCGGCTGTCCAAATACAGCGCATTTTTTAACAGATTTTCATGACGGCCGTTCCAATATGACGGAACCGGGTTCCTAGGAGTAGCGGTGGCTCAGTGGTAATGGCCCCCACTTACGAATTACTGTCGTGGGTTCAAAACCAGGTGCTCTCAAAACGGTGAAGGAAAACATCGTGAGGAAACTGGTATGTCCTATAACAAAAAATCCGAAGAATGTAACGTATAGAAACCCGCACTTTGCCCTCATGGTAGATCATAGCCCACTCCCTCCCGACGAAAGGAGGACTGTGTCCCAGCAGTGGAAATATTATAGGCTATCCTAGGAAACCAAAGCTTAAAGGATTGTTAAGCTAACCTTTAAATGAGAAGACATTTCATTGCCTAGAAACAAATGAGACCTCATTTAAAGTCCTATCTAACACATAGATTAAACGCTAAGCCTCACCTTATCTCCACTAGACTTAATCGTTCACTCCCAATTACAATTCGTATTTCTCACTTTCCTTTTAGTAAAACAAATAGTCAGAATTTTTACAAGGAGACGAGAGAGACCAGTCCACTTAATATAGCCGCTTAATAAAGATTGACAGCCATATTAGTAATAATATTATTAATTAATAACCCATAAAAGTCCAAGAGTATTGAAAAGGTAATTATATAATAATAGTCAATTAATAAACGTCGTGTATTGACTGTATCAATGAAATACGTCCATTTTGACGACCTTTCTGAAGAGCCAGCTGGGTGACTTTCTAATTTATATTTTTCTTGATTTCTGTTATCTTTTATTCAGCAATAATTGTCACTATGGGAAGGGCCACGATATTTATTGGCCAATTAAAATTCATATAATCATCTAATCGCCATTCATAGAGAAGATATAGAAATTCATAATAATGTTTGCAAGAAAATAACTCGTTTAAAACCTTTTATCTTAGGTCCAATGCTAGAACTGAATAATAGGGCAACATCTTTTTTTTTGCATGGGCAATACATTTTAGGGGCGACTAGAATGTTTTTGTAAATCTTGACGTTCAAACGTGCCTTTTATTTGCCTGTTAGAAATAAATTATTTGACTTTGACTTTCAATCTACAATCATATCGCGTTTCGCATTACCTCTTTGAAATGTAAAATTGAAATAATAATGTGGGTGAGCCTAATATAGAGTTTCAATCACGATCAATAATTTTAGATACCTAGATATAAATAGAAAATCGACAATTGTGCGCATCAGATGCTTATGTCACATGTCACTGAATACCATCGATTTAGATATGTCACAGGCGTTTCGACACAATGATAAGTGCGTTCAAGGAAATGAATTGTTAATCTAATTAACACATTACGTCAATTTGCATTGATAAAGCCATTTCAACTGTCAAAAAATGACATTTGTAATTTAAATATAGGTACGGACAATTTAAGTTGGTACCTAGTCAATTTCCTTAACAATTAATTTTCCTGACAGTTGGAAGTTACACAATGGCGCTCTTGAGAAATACATTGTGTAATTGGGATCCATCGTAAAATGACCAATAGATGAAAAATTCAAACAATTTGTGATGTAATGATAATATGACAAAAATCGAACACACCCACAAAATTAAAATGGCTGAGTTTCATTTAATTTATATAACTCGAGATCGTTCGTTCTGATACCTGGATTAATTGCCGTCTCAATTTGTAGTCGATAAAAAACCAATTGATTAAGTTAACACAAAAACGGATGGCAGTTAAATAAATGTAAGAGTTTAATCAAAAGTATAAATTATACAACTTACCTCTGACAGTCTGCCTCCAAGTGAAGACAACAATAAATTACAAATGCAAAAATAATTACGTTGTTTTATTTACACCAATAATTGAATTCTGAAACCAATTTGTTATTAATTTGGACTTTAAAAGTGAAAGAAAATCTTAATTCAGGTTTTTTCATGTTATTATTGGAATTTATGGAAAAATAGCGTGTTGAAAATTATTCTGAACAACGAGAGCCAATTGAGGAAAATTTACACCTATGAAACATTTATTTACATGTTAAATAACGTTAAAGCTAATTGCAAGTACAAATTACACAATTATATCCTTAGTCGAGCAGTGGTGGGCCAGTGGTAACGGCCTCGACTACGTACACATCTGTCTGACCCAAAGGGGCTTACAGGCGTGATGTTATAAATTTTACAATCTATCGCCACTTTGACTACAGGTACCAACAACATAGCAATCGTTAAAACTCGAAACATTTTTAGCATAGATACAAAAGGCGCGTCTCACTTAATTTTGCTTACAAACACAAAAAAAGCTGCGTAGGCGACTCTATATACAGCCTTAAAGCTCCTTTAAAAGCACAAACGTAAAGCTAATTTAAATAATATACTGACCAGTAAGCATTAGTGATGAGGGAGTGTACTCAAATCGAAAATGCAACCGAGCAACTACGCCTGCGGAATACAGGATGTAGAGAAAAGCGGGCCGCATCTAGCAGCCACTGGCTTTTCATTAAGCGGAAAGCCTTGCTAAGCAGTTATCAACCGCGGGCCGCGCGCGGATTAACGCCCAACTTATTTTTGTTAATTTTATTTCGAGATTAATTTATTATTGTTTGTATTATTATTATGGGGGCTCGTGGCTGAATGATAACAGCCCCACGGGTCGATCAAAGGTTAAGCTATACTTGCCGCGGTCTGTTCGTGGATGGGTGACCATCCATTACATATCGAATACCCTCCGTGCCTCCTGGACCAACGGTGTAACGTGCTTTCCGCACGTTACACCGTTGGTCCCGGCTGTCATTCGTAGATCTTTGACAGTTGTTACGGGTAAAAGTCAAAACAGTCAACCAAGGGATAAGTATCGTGTTACCTAGTAACTGCGTTGTAGACGTCGGATAGGCAGTCCAGTCACCTCCTCCTGCGAAGCAGTCATGCTAGCAAAGGAGGTGGCGGGATGGCTGAGGGAGAAAGCCTCACGTCCCAGCCGCCGCCGGAGACGCTCCGGGCGTTGGGAGTCGCGTGACGACTCCCGGCCACCGTAGGCGCGGGCCTGCGGGCGGAGAGTAATGGGTAACTCTCCGTCCGATCAGGACCAGGCCCGTGCCGGACAGCGCGTACGTGTTCCACGCGCGCCTCAAAGAGATGTCAGCTTAAGGAAGGGGCCCGTAAGGGCCGAAGCCTGCCGAGGCAGCGGGATTGTCCGAAAGGGTTACCGCTACTCCGGAACACAAAGAGCTAAGGAAGAAACACGGGTGGGTTTTAGTCAGTATGAGCCTGACACTCCCTTCTGCTCCACCCAGAGCGGGAGGAGTCATTTGATGATTTCCCATCCACAAAAAAAGATAGGCAGTCGCTCCATGTAAAATACTGGTATTCATCTAAATCCAGTTACACTGGAAGCCGACCCCAACTTAGTGTGCATACACAGGAGCGACACGCGGCAACAGCAGAGGAATTGCAGCCGTCGACATCCGTCGACGCGTCGGCGGGGCTGCCGTCGACAAAGTGCCCCTCGTGTTATTTGAGTACGGTGCTGAAATACACGAGCGAATTGCTGTCGACGGCTATCGCCGACACGCGTTGAAGGCTGCAGTTGACTCTGCCAGTGAAATCGCTCGTGTGTGTGAGCACTTAGTTGGGATAAGGCTATGCAAATTAATTAATTTATTATTACGATTCTGTACGCGGTTGTTATTTGACTTGATACTCGTGATAAACAACATTGTGGTAGCTGTTTGTTGTTTCAACAAAAGCTCGAACAGTATGTACCTATGCTTTAGAACAATGAATAAGTACCGAATATTAAAAACTTATCCTTTGTTACTTGTGTATATTTTTCTAAAGTATTTGGGTCAGTCATAACTTGAAGCCGACGCTACGGTTCTTATTTACAAAGTTAAGTGTGCCGTGGTCTGTTTCTAATGTACGTTAAGTGGGTCATAGTCCTCGTTAATGTGTCAGCCTGGACATACACCGCTTGACAGCTCAGATTACATTGTTACCTGTTTATTCTGCACTGATAGTATATAGACAAGATAGAAAAGCTGTTTTAAAGAGCAATTTATTTACGACTAGAGGCCTGTCCCGGCTTCGCACGGGTGGACATTTATTTTTTAATCATTTAATCTTTTTTCTTGCAATTAAAAAAGCCTATATTAATCACTGATAAAGTAGCATTCAAATGGTGAAAGAATTTTTAAAATCGGTCCAGTACTTTTTGAGTCTAACTATCTGTGTGACAAATTTTATTCAGATCCGTTTAACGGTTTGCGCGTGATTGAGTAACAAACATTCAAACATCTTCAGAAACTTTTCACATTTATAATATTACTAGCTGACCCCGCAAACGTCGTTTTGCAAAAAAAAAATAGATAGTAGCCGATTCTCAGACCTACCCGATATGCACACAAAATTTCATACAAATCGGTCCAGCCGTTTCGGAGGAATTTAACCACAAACACCGCGACACGAGAATTTTATATATTAGATAGTAGGATAAAATTTAAAAGAATGCTTAGTTAGCTTTCCTTATAATTGAACTTCGGTACTGATATCGATAATGTAGATATTTCAGTAAAATAAATGAATTTGATGGCTTTTATCGTTGAAAGTGAAAAATGGAAAAGTGCAAAAAGTAAATACTGCTTTGAAATTATCGACAAGACTTCAGTAAAAGACAATGAAAAATTTTCAGCTTACTTAAAAAATTTTTAGGTAGGAACGGCATTTCATAGAAATGTAATTTCACATCAACAATACAAATGTGAAGAACTATACAGGACCATTTTCAGCTTACTTAAAAAATTTTTAGGTAGGAACGGCATTTCATAGAAATGTAATTTCACATCAACAATACAAATGTGAAGAACTATACAGGACCGAATACTTGGGTAAAATGGATATTCAGTACACACATTCATTACCTTTTCGATATGATGTGTGCCTTTCACAAAGCTCCGAATACCGAGAAAACTTGACACTTCTCATTCAATACAACGCTATCCCATTACTCAAATAAATTAAAAGTCAATCAATGTTTCCACGTAACAGTAATTATCATTTCGACAACACATATCGATATTGCAAGTAACATTTACCTATACACAGAAGGACAAATAATTACTGTTTTAGTATGATATTTGTTTGTTTCTCAATCACGCTTTCGTGGACGAACGGATTTTGATCAATCTCGACACAGAAGTAGACCATGTCTTGAATTAAAACATAAGATACTTTTTGTCCGGGTGTATATAGCAGTTTTACGAGAAAGCGGGCGAAACCGCGAGAAAATTTAGTAATAGATATCAAAAGAGAAAGTCCACAAATACATATAAAAATGTTATAGGTCATATAGAGTACACTCCACTAAAATAAGCTTTTGATTCAAACCGCTTGAATTTTTTAATCAATATCCTCAGTGCAAGTTTCAAACCCAACTTTTATTCTGAAATTTTAGAGATAAAAAGTCCTCATTTTAGAATAGAAAATCTTTTGTTGGAGCAATCGTGGTGTTTTCAATAGCCAAGCTCCGAGTGCCAGTTATTGAATACGCGACGTTCTTTCATCTCTCTATTAGGATTTCATTGTCATCTTTTGTACCTATTGGTATAACCAGGAGCATAGATAGAAATAATACTTGGTATCTATGCAAAACTCTAGCTCTGAAGTTCTGAATTCGTTCAAAATTGCGCTGTCTGATACCTTACAGTTTTAGTGTAACATTTTTGAACCAGTTTGAATTTTACCGAGTTAAATCTTGACTAGTTTTTCGTTTACGTTTACGTAGTGTTACGTTTTTGGGATCCATGAAGAAGCCTCCTCGCGTAGCGCAATTTGTTCCGCTAGTTACTCAACTGAACCGAGCGCTCGGCGCATCCTGGACAGTCACACCCAACACCTTATTTGACTGACCAATTCTTCCCTTGCGGTGGTACTAACGCCCGCCTGGTTTGTAACCACCCTCCCACCGGAGTCTGGCGTCAAGCAACCTGCTGTGTTTCGTCGATGCGTGGGAGTTCCAGAGCCTTAGGCATCTTCTGGGCACGCTCGTTCCATCATAAACCTCATCCATAAGAGCGCGCTCATTCAGCAATAAGAAATTTAAAAATGATTTTAAAACACGTTCAAAAAGCGCTAATAGCTTAGGGGCGTTACAAACGCCTAATCTGACAACATCACGCCGCAGAGTACAAGAGACCATAGTGCACCACCCACATCGCGCAATTATGTTTAAGTCCCATGCAATAGGGTGCGAGTCTATTGCCACTAAACGACCACGCATCCAGACTCCGGGCTGCCACTAAGAAACTCCAGAAGAAGGAAAAACCCAATTACCCTTAGCCCGACCCGGAAATCGAACCAAGGACCTCATACTCAACAATAGTGCTTGCGACCACTAGCCAACGAGGCAGTCGCTTGCTTCTTTACTAAGGGCTGATTTTTTCAAGGCCAGATAACTTTATCTGAGGAATCATTTTGAATTATTGACAGTTCTTCCATACAAAAACTGTCAGACGTCAATTTTATTCCACGAATAAAAAATATCTGTCGATTGAAAAATCAGCTCTTAGTGTTATTTGTTTTTCATCCTTCATTATACAGTACGTTAATAATATGTAAAGTAATGTTTTGATATACGTAAGCAAACTTCTGATTTGGTGTCAAGTTTTAAGTTCCAACTTCGGAGAAATTTCTAAAGCTTTTCACTTCGTAATATTTATTTTGAAAGTATTTATAGATCTAAGTAGGCAATCAGAATGTATTTAAAATGCTAATCTGTTTTCGTTTACGACAAAGGCACTATTAGCTTTGTAAGTTTAGTTATGCATTTTTCTATTGTCATGCAGTGCAGTGGTAGCGTCAACTACCCACATAACATAACGTACACTTGAGGTAAGTACATCTCTACAATGTTCCCAACGACATATATGAGTATGCGACGGTCTTCTACATTTATGTGTGTTCGGACAAATCTTGCAAATTGCTCGCTAGATTTTGTTAGAGCTTTCACCAGTACTTAGAGATGTTTTCGAGCAATGTTTTGGTGTATTTTTACGAGTTCCTACTATTCTTTCGCTACAAAGTATATAAAGTTTTGATGTGTGCAAGCGTTTATGATGCACCAATCTATACAAATAAATGTCAAAATAAGAACTTTTTACTTTATGTATATACAATGCGGTACTTAAAGAAACATTTATTTTTTGTCTATCTGTTTGTTCCGCCTAATCTCCGAAACGGCTAGCCCGACTTTCACTGGCAGATAGCTGTTGTTATAAGGAGTTATGCTACTTATTTCAGAAAAAATTAATTAAGGATCCGCACAAAAAAATTAAAAACGGCTATTGCTAATCCATTGCTTCATAATAATTATGTTCGAAAAAAGTCTGGTCAGCAACGTAAATAACGCAATGAATATTGTTGAACTGTCAAAATGAACCCCAATGGGTTCATTTTGACACACTATCGGTAGCAATCTACCGATAGTGTGTAACGCAATTACCCTGCTGATTCACTAGTCTACGTGTCTCTGTACACTCGTCTCACTGACGTCTACAGTATTTTTAGATACGTTAGTAGAGTGTTTTCTTTTTAAATTGTGACTAAGTACATAGTACCTGAGCTTGTGTATTCCAAAATTTAATTAATAACAAAAAAAATAAAATTGATAAAGTAAAAAACCGTATATAAATGTAAAACTGCCAAACTTCATGTGTAAGAACTAGATAAGCATTGGATGAAATAAGGCTATCAATGATGTTGAAATGAAACTGCCAATAAGCTTTTAAAGCCCCCTACTGAACAAAACAAAGCTACAACAGAACAAACTCCAAAATATACCTTAAGATAAATCCCAAAATCTGATGTTAGCTAAAGCCAAGTGCACACACACATAAGCAATGAGTAATACTGGTACTAACGGCAGTGAGGCGAGTCGTCTGCGCGATAGGGCACGCTCCCAGCCACCTCCCACTAGCCAGTCGCCGTCGCCACTCGCCTTTTTCACGGTTTCTGCAATTTTAGAGGTACAAATTTTTAAAATAATGCATGCACAGCGAGATACTCTTCGTCTCTTTGTTTTTGTGGAGTTCGCCGAACTGTTTGGTTGGTTTAAGCCTCATAAAGGATGTGATAGTTGGTTTGTTATGTAGTTTTTGGGATTATGACGTTTTATCTGTTTTGTTTGCATTGTCCGGGTAGATGTTTTGTTTTCTGATTTTAGCTGTGGCAAGGGGCCGGTAAACAGTCGATCTTATAAGACCGTTGGATGCATTGGAATAATGATTACACTCAACTATTTCTCTATAGGATTGTCAAAATATCAAAATCTCACTTGTTACACAATATTTATCTGAAATAAATGTTGTGTAATAAGTGGAGTCTTTAATTAAACATTATATACCTATGCTGAACCGTAAGAGCAAGATAAGACGACATTGCAAAATATTCAAATCAAACACTCTCAAGTCACAAAACGATAAACACGAAAATTTCAAAAAGAACATTACATTATACGAAGCTCTTTGAAATCTATTCAAAGGAGTTTATAGGTACATTCTCAAAAGTGGCGGTCATAAAGATTGGGTGACGTCATATCCGGCCCTGGCGCACAATTATCGCGTCTGTGGACTAGTTTCAAGGACTACTTTAAAATTAATGCATTTGTTTGCGAGTAAATCGTCTGCAGATATTTTTTGTGCGTCTGTTTTGAGTCTACTAATTGGATAATTCTTGTGTTCTTCTTTATCTGAAGCTTCTTTAGCTTTCTTCTTGTGTTTTTCTTTTGTTGTATTAATCTCAGTCTTTAGGTCTTTCATTCATACTATACCCAAATTTTATGCTTGCACTACCATGATGTTTCTTACAAAACTAAGAGGACTTTTAACAGGAATTCTGTATATTACATTATTTAATATTCTACATATTCCTCTGAGAACCCATTAAACGCATGCCGTATAATGGCACTGAGATTCAATCTCGCGTCAGTCTAGAATGCACTTGATGACTCCTGATAACGGCTTCATAACATCATATAAGCTGAACTGATTCCACAAACTACACCAAGAAAACTGCATTGCCTTTCAAATACCAGATGTTCCTGATTGAAATAACTCAAAACATCAGACTGACAGAGATATCAGACACCCTAACACGTAATTTATTGTTTTTGTAATAAATTGATATAGCAAGGATTATTTTTTTCATTTATAAAAGCTTTTGAAATTAGTACGAGAAGACTTCTAAGAAAAAAACTTAAAAAATCTTTATTTTAAAAGAGTAAGAAATCGGTTTCATTTGACGACCTTGTGTGTTATTCAGGGGTTGAGTTATTTTAATTACACCTTAACTGTTTATGTATGAAAATGAAACTGTTATAGATATTACTACCGGCCGTGGTATCATGGTCAGTTTCAGAGTGCCAAGTTATAGTAAAGTTTTGCTTTAAATGTCATAACGTTACCTCCCGCGGGGTCTGTGTTGAACTGGGTCAAGGTGGCTGTTGTATGTATACCTAAACCGGTTTGTTGCTCTTGTGTTTGTAAATAATTGGTTTTTGAAGGCAGCGATTTTGAAACTTATAAATGCGTAATATGCAAATGAAGCCTGTTAATAGTGCATCATCAGGAATTAAACTTATTATCTATGAATTATTCATAATTAATTTAAAGCGACAAATAACTCAGCATTATCTATTTGCAATCAACCACAGTGAAAATTTTATCAATACATATTAAATACCTCTTGCATCACTTAGTTTATTTAGAATTGGATATATGAATAAAAAGATGGAGGTATTATAGTAATCCAGAAATGCAGAATTCAGTTTCTTGAATTTAAATTATTCAGCTGAACATTTGTTCAAGTCAGAATAGAAGTATGTACTTACTTAGAATTAAAAGAAGAATTTGTACGAAATACTGAAATACAATGTATTGAATAGTTTTTATGTCAGTTTAAAAGATGGGTACCTAAAAGTAAGTGTTCATAGGCTTTTTCGCTGACCCTACCTACAAATTATCAGTCGATACTTTTCATCCGGTATTGCTAAGCTTCACCAAAAACATTTTCATGTAAAATTTTGCCAAAACGAGACCATATGGCTCGCACTGTCAAAAAGTTATCAGATCTCATGTAGATCCAAGCTTCTAACTCTACACCCCTTAACTCTGCAAGCCCTAACTTCACAAACTTTACACCTTAGTCAAAATATGAGGCTTGGCCATTTCATTCCTACAAGAATAATATAACAGAAAAGTAATGAACAGTGAATAAAATATTTCACCTTATTCCCACGTGCCGTTAGCTATGCAATTGAAACTTTACATTTAATAAGTCTACTGATGACATAATATCCCGAGAATTTTGTTTATCTGGTATAACCCAAACCCAAGTTATGAGAGTTCAAAAAAACAACGAAATGCTTCGAGAAAAGGTAGGTAGTGCCCTTGCGCTTTGCTTGGCTCGTCTTGGCGAGCAGATGGTATTGCAAACTTACGAAAAACAAAACTGAAAGTTTTCATGACCTGCATGAAAATTGCGGCCTAAAGGAGGTCAGATACAGCAAGGTAGACCACAAGACAGATGACATCCTGAGAATAGCCTATACCTAATAGGCAAGTCCAAGATGAAATCGGCACCCAACAGGCAAGGATGGCGAAAAGATATGAGGCGCAGACATAGTACAGGATAATTAGAGCTGATAAAGTGGATATAAACGACGAAGACGAGTTACATTATATCTAGCAACCTAGCAAAAACATTACGGACCGTATATCCTATAAAGATCGGTTTTGAACTTGCCTTGATCTTAAAAATATTAAATTAATTTCCTGCCAGGCAAAGTACAGCCTATTACCCCTGTGTCTAGAAACATGAAGTTTTTCAAAAGACTTCCTTATTCTTATAGTGAAAGCGAGCACTAAGGAAGAGTTTTGAAAGTTCAACCCTCACGCGGTGTCCTACGTGGGCGATTCAACGCGAACGCGATCGCGAAGCGAAGCGGCGCGAATGGAACAAACAAATTAAACTCTATTGCGGTGGCCTACGTGACCACCCGCACATGGGTGCGGTGCGAGCCGCCGGGTCGTCGCGTTGAATTCGTGTAAACCGCATCGCATCGGATCGCTTCGCGATCGCGTTAGCGTTGAATCGCCCAGGTAAAGGCGATAAAGGGATTCAATTTTAATAGGGATGGAAAGTTTGTATGGATGATCATCATTTTTGCCGATGGGAGCAATCCAGTGGTAACGACCCCGACTTTCGAGTTGTTGGTCCTGGATTCGAACCCAGGCAGGCGCTTTACTTTGTGTAAATAATTTCATCACCACTGCTCTGGAAAACATCGAAAGAAACCGGCATGTCCTAGAAACAAAAATTCGAGTTATTCCGGTCTGATCCACTGAACCCCCCTACTACCCCCCCCCCCCCTGGATGACCCACCAGTTCTTCTTCTGTTTTAAAGTACTTATGTCTTATTATAAACTTTCTCATTCCGGTCATCCCCTTTCTACTTAATTCGGAGACATGTGACATCGACCCACCCGCACTGGGCCCGGGTGGTCCAGCCCACTCCTTCTCGAAGAGAGGAGTCCTGTGTCCCAGCAGTGGGAACATTAGTGGCTGATTATGCTATATGAGTTGTCTATACAAGGTGTAACATAATTAACGCAAGACCTCATACACCCCAATTAGAGTATTGAGTTAAAAGCATAATACAATGACCAAAACTTATTTTTTTAAAGCTTGCTATTCTTATTAAGAAAATCGTGTTGACGCATTTAAAATTGAGCCTTATTGCGTTGAAATAAGATATAATTTTCTTTGGCTCGTCCGGCGGTCAGTACGGTAAAATACATAATTTTTGAAAAAAATACCTATATTAAAAATTACTGAAATCGATTCAGTAGTCAATTATCAACAAACAACTTTCAGGACTTGCGTTTATTCTGTTACACGTTGTATAATAAAATCAGCCAGCTTAGGATCAAGATTCACAAAAGATCATTCTAGGACACAAACCAACGCCTAGTTAATCGACTAAAATAGATATAAATAAGCCTTCGATATTGAAATACCGCCATAATGCAACAATGGGCATTTAGCGGTGTGAAGTGACTCATTGACCGCGTTATCCATGGACAAAGCTCGCGTTATGGTGCTAATTGATACCATACTTATGCTATAGTGATTGGTTCCAGTTAAAATGTACGGTGGATAAATAAACATAATACTGGGCATTGTTGCCCGATGGAAAACGCGCGCTTATATTGCTCGCTAGATTATGTTTACGTTGAATTTTCCCACCGTCTGGTTTTGGAAAATTTTCATTGATGTTGAGTATAATTTTCTGTGTTTTTGACACAAATAATTACTACGTTTTAATATTTTTGCATTAGCTTGTAATTTTTACCTATGGCTCATATTAATTATTATAACTGTATTTGCTAGACAAAAACCGTAAGTCCCTTTGTACACGGCACGACGGCTACGCACGGTACGGTACGGCGGCGTATAAAACCGCGTGGTAGAAAAAGCGTGTCCGTCAACAAGCCATGATATGATAGTGATCCATACAACACTGACGACCGTGCTTAAACACGGCGAATAAACCGTAGTCTTTCACGGCAAAAAAAAACATTTGTGTAAAAAGGGCTTTATGGTTAGCGAAACTTTTATTGTTACTTTGTTTTTACTAGAAAGACTAATAAACTCAATTTATTTGTTTACTGAAGCGCGCACTGATGGTTTCCAGGCCATCATGCGCAAAAAAGCAGCTTCCCTGCTGGCCCGTATACGAGGTAGCAACAACGGCATTCTGAACGCAATAATAGCTGCACGTTTTGACTGCCCCTTTCAAAATCAGTGGGACAAGACCCACAGATTTTGAAAGGGGCAGTCAAAGACATAGGTGTGGCGCGTCATGCCAATTTTTTTTTAAATTATGTACTAGGTTAAGGTTTCTATGGGTCTATGCCACCCGAAATAAAGTTATTATTCTTATTATTATTAATACTAGTTGTATGATTGTTTTTTCCTGTAAATACAACTTATACTAACGCTCAGTTCCCTTCATTCATACCTACATGAGCTTGGAACACAAATTATTACTAGAATCATTATTAATTTCAGTTTACACCACATTATGTACAATATTTGTAACATTTCATCACGATTACGTTGTTTGTGTAGGCGGAATTATATTGCAGGTACGTCCAGTGATTCAAATCAGAGCTACCTCGTACATAGATCATATCGGTATGTAGTACGTACTTACATTGCTTATTCATGTTTACACAAGCTTTAATATACTTTATCATGATGAGTACGAGAGCAGAATCTTTAATTACTAGTTACTTGACTAGTGTCAGTAACGGCTTTATTCATTCGTTCGAAAAAAACTTAGTGTTAGAACTACTGAACGCGTTGGTTTATTAGAGGTAAATTCTTGCTGAGGCTTGTATACTACATAATATATAATAATTTACAGACTTCATATGAAATTCTGCAAAGAATGGCTTATTAGTGAAAAAAAAAAACACCAATTCGATGCGAGTCGCGGAAAATGTAAGCTGTATTTGTGTACCAACTACCCTCCTGCTACACCCCAGTGTTTTTTTATCACAGACTGATTTCCGAAAGAGGATAACTGGTTTAATTTGAGATAGTTCTGTAAAGCCGAGCACTGGACTGCAATCGGCTGGGTAAATTTACACAGCAAAGAAAGAACCAAGTTTCCAATAACCCTACTAACGCAACCTAAAAACTTCACAAGTGATTACTAAGTATGAACATGACTGTGACCTTGCACCGCGTCGATAAGATAACATATCAAAAGCGCATGATAACAGCAATAACACTCCGAGTTCCCACCACAAACAACAGCAGTTTCTCCTTTATAAAAACACATCTTTTCACTTGTTGCACCCCTTTATCTGCCTATTTATAACACAATACATTAATGTGGTCGCAATTTAGTATGAATCAGTCCGACATGCGTCAGCTGGATATGGTATTTGTCACTGACGGACTACTGACCGTAAACTCACGCTGACTCTACAAAGTGGATAAATAATACTCTACATTTATATTCACAGTTTTAAAATAACCTCACTACTTCGCTACCGATAAAATATTGCGCTTTCATATGAGTGCGCTCCGTATTTTTTCGGGCTTCCCGAAAACTTGAATAGTCAACACTATTGCAGTTCTCGCTTACAAGTCCGGACGCGTTTCAATTAAGTTCAGTGTCGAGTTATTTTATTTGAATAGACGTGTGTCAGAGCGTGTTGAGAACCTAGTCAAACACATTAAACCAAAATACAAACAAAACATTGGACCAATTAAAGTTCACGTTTACAAGCGTGAAGTTCTCATAGGCGCTGTTACGACATGCTCTCGAAAACTGGTTCTGTATGGTGAGTGATTGATTTTCATTCGTTGTTCCGTGGCTTTGTTGTGTTTCAAATGATCCGGTGTTTTTATTAGCACTGCACGTCTTTGTTCGTGATATGTGAGCCTTTTCAAAAAGGGGTGGCTGAAAAAGTAGCACCCACAGTTTTCCCTTTTTTGTGCTCTTTTGAACTCGTTGTGGGGTGCCCCACACCGTGATTTAAATTGAACTGCACCTTTTGCGTGTGTAACGGTAATTTGTCTCCTATGTAACGGGAAAATACCAGGGTTTTTTGCTGAAATAAGCATAACATGAAAAATGCGAAGTGTTAGGAAAAAGTTCTCACCTCATAGTAAAGTTCCACTCAATAAAACCATATTGCATTTGCGATAGCAATAAGAAATAAGTTCCCCGACGATACCGTCTCGGAGAATTCCATGAATACTTTTATCCCGGAGCAAAGCAAATGGATTACGCTTAGCTTAAACATACATACAATAAGTAGTTGTTCAGCGAGAACAGTGATACTCACTCATATTATTACACGGTGTTGGCGGGAGGCGGTGGGCGGCGTGTTTGTGTTCGTCGGTACTCGGTATCGAAGGATCTAGTGTTGTCCCACCCGGCTGGCCACCCGGGACAGGTAGCCGGGAACATGCCGCCGGGATTCCCGAGACGTCACCCGCAATCCGAGAACTTCCTATAGTAAATACACTCACAGGCACAATTAACCGCCCACCTATATCATTCGTCGCCCTGTTTGTTTAAGTTAAGTATGGCTTATCAACTGTTTTATTTTTTGTCAAGTGGGTACCCTAGCAATAAATTAAACACTTATACCCTTATTTCGATTCCTAAATTTGTGTCACCGACGGGTTTTTGGAATGTAGTCGTTGTTTGACATTGTTGTCGTTGCGTTACCGTGTTAACATTTCCTGTTCCTTGCCGCCATAGTGTGTGAATATTGTTTAATTTGAGTTTGTAGTGTTCGCTTAGTGTTTGTGACTGTAAAAAATGCCACTGGATGCAACTGGTGCAGCTAGGGCAGTGGCTTTAGCTGACGCTGGGTACAGCCAACGTCGCATCGCTCGTACACTCGGTGTACCTCGAACCACGGTACGGGATGCCATCAGACGGTTTCGGGAGACAGGCTCATACACCCGCAGGCCAGGTCAAGGCCGACATCGATGCACTTCAACTCGAGATGACCGTTTCGTTGTCAGCAACGTGTTGAGAAATCGCTTTTGCACCGCTACTGAAGCTCGTACGCGTCTTTTTGAGGTAAGAAATGTCAGTGTGAGTGAACGTACCATTAGAAGAAGACTGGCAGAAAGAAATCTGAGGGCTTTTCGTCCAGCTCGCGCCCCACAACTGCTCCTACAACACCGTAGAGCTAGACTTGCTTTTGCGCGAGAATATGCTGACTGGACTATGGAGGAATGGAAGGACGTACTGTTCTCAGATGAGAGCAGAATAGCTTTAAGGGGTCCAGATGGACGTCAGCGTGTCTACAGACGCCAAAATGAAAGGTTTGCTCCATGCGCTATAACCGAAACAGTGGGTTATCAGGGAGGGTCCATAATGGTTTGGGGAGGTATCTCTTACGAGGCCCGTACTGGGGCCCAATTCTGTAAAATAACCAACTTGTCAATAGTGTGTCGGTAGTGTGTCAGTAGTGTCTCAATAGAATAGTCATTGACATTTGGTATTCTACAAATTATATAAGGTCATTGACTTGCCACTGTAGTGCCATTGAAACGCCATAGTAAGACTATTGTAATAATTGGTAGTCTGGTTCACTATAATGTGTCAGTGACATCGTGATGGCCAAAGTTACGGTATTCTGTAAAGATTTTAAGTGTATTTGACAGTTGTGTCTATCGTGTTTGAATAGTGTTTTGGCCATCGAACCGCCATTGTGAAGCCATCGAACAACGACACCTCTTCTCTCTATTGATTTGGTTAAATTTGTTATTTTTTTCAATTTAAAATAAAGTGTCCGTGTGTATGTGCGTCTTGCGTAGTGAAATAAATAAAGTGGACGTAGTTTTTCGCCACAATGAGGCCTTCTGTACCTACTTTACGGTGGCTTATTTTGGAATTGGCGTGCCGACGTTTGCGCTGAGAGCTGTGAAAAAACTTATTCTTAATATATAAAATTTTCTTGTCACAGTGTTAGTTACCATACTCCTCCGAAACGGCTGGACCGATTTGTATGAAATTTTGTGTGCATCTGAGAATCGGCCAACATCTATTTTTCATACCCCTATTTTTTTTTGCATAACGACGTTTGCGGGGTCAGCTAGTATCACTATAAATTCATCACGTTTTTAGGGTTCCGTACCAAAATGGTAAAAAGGGACTCTCATAGTGCGACTCTGTCTGTCTGTCTGTCCGTCTATCACAGTGGATATCTCAAGAACTACTAATGCTATAAACTTGAAATTTGGAATAGTTTTAGATGACGTTTCCCCAACTATTTTGCAATTAGGAAAGATTTTTTTTTCCACATGGACTGAAAGTACCTTAACAATTTGGAGTGGGGCTACTAGGGCATGTGGGGTATCATATTAAAGAGCGCTGTTTGTACATTCCCAAAAATTTTTTCAGGTCGCATAGTGTTCGACTTTTGGTGAAAACTTAAAAAAATATACCGTTCCGAAAATCTGAATCTATGTGATAGAAGTTTATATAAAGATTACAGGAAAAATAAAACGATGTCTCTAAATAGCACACTTTTTCAGAAATTGTCAACAAAAATACATTAGTTCCACTATCGGTCAAGAGATGGTGCTGACCAGTGTTGAAATCCACCTGTCCGTCTATTCTACATTTTGAAGGACTGTACGTAAAGTAACACATCCAAAATATGTATTTATGATGGTACAGAACCCTTGGTGCACGAATCCGACTCGCTCTTGACCGGTTTTTTGAATTTACTCTCCCAAAAACAATTGGGACTTTTTCGCTTACCATATCGTCGTCGTTTTAGATGATAATATATCTCTATGATAATATTTTGGAAAATAAAATTTAAAACCAATGAAAACAGCTGCTGCAAGTTTTTTTACAGCTGTTTTTTTTTTCAGAAAGGCAGACTATATTGTGATAAAAAAAAATTAACAATAAACGCATTATTTTTTTAGTAAAATTTGATGTTTTCGATAATAAAACGTTTTTGTATTATTAAAAAATCCATAATATAAATATTTAATTGATAAAAATAGGATTTCAAAAAGTGGTAGGTTTGGTGTACCTCTACGGTTGCATGGTAGATTTTTGTGAGCAACACTAAAAACTATTGTACTGCCACACTATCGACATACTATCGACACACTACTGAGACACCACTGAAACGCCATTGAAGTGTTTACAGAATGCCAAATTAGCAACAGTGGCAAAATAATGTCTGTAGTGTGTCGATAGAGTGTCAATGGCGTGTTGCTTAACTCAAAGTTACAGAATTGGGCCCCTGATCTTGTTGTGTTCGATAGAGGCAGTGTGAACGCTCAAAGATACGTGGAGGAAGTTCTTCAAGACCATGTCATACCTTTCGCACCATTTATTGGTGACAACTTTATGTTAATGCATGACAATGCACGTTGCCATACCGCAAGATCCGTCACTGAGTACCTTAATGAGGTCGGGATTCAAGTTTTACCATGGCCGGCACGCAGTCCCGATCTTAACCCAATTGAGCACATTTGGGACAACCTCAAAAGACTTGTCCGAGCAAGAGTACCAGCCCCTACGACCCTAGAAGAGCTAAAGACGGCTGTGGTAGAGGAGTGGCACAATATCCCCCAATCGGATATCCAAGATATCATGGATGGATTGCCAAACCGGCTCCAAGAAGTCATAAGGGCCCGAGGCGGCAACACCCACTATTAATTTTTTTTTATTTGGACCATTTTTACAAAATTGAAATCGTTAAATTTTCATCGAAAATTTTCAGAAAATCGATTTTTTGTATGCATTTTTTAATAAACTACCTTTTTTTTTCAAGACTTGTTTTTTTTTTACCTTAAAGGTAGCTTTTAACGTACCTTTCATAAAATGTGGTCTAAATTTGAAGATTTCTGCAAATTGAAAGAAATACAAGGTGGGCGGTTAATTGTGCCTGTGAGTGTATTTTTGAAGGTGAATGGTTTATTGGGCGCCCGACCCGACTCGTCTCCATTCAATAATGAATGCCTTTTAGTTCTCTCGTCATCATTAATTGTTTTTAGCCCTTTTACTTGTTCGACAAATTTAAAGGTTTGCTCTCACATTATTAAAGGCAATTTATGCTTTAACAAGAGACCCTTTGCAGACGTGATTACGTCATAATATTTCACAAATACTTACTCCTAACACTCCCCTTGCTGATTCATCCGCTGAGTCAGATTAGTGCATGTTCCAAAACTAATGCGGAGATTTTCTTTTACCATTGCACAAATATAAACTACGTATGAATGAGCTGGGTAGCCATTAATCAGTTCGTAGAAGTTCTTAATAATTGCTACGCGATAAGTACCTAGTCTGGTTTGAAAAATAATCAGACGTTGTTTTATCGTATTTCAAAATAAATCAAATTGGGAAATTATGAGCCGATTTATTTTAAAGGTACGGTATCGTTTGCATAATTTTATAATATCAATTTAAAGTCGAGCAAGCCATAGTCAAGTATTTCAAAATTTAACCTACTTAATTTTTTTTTTTATTGTATTAATATAGAACAACTTTTATAACACTATTCATAAGATATGATATTTTTATAACCATAACAGCCGAAGAACAGCATTTTTTTTTTAAATTTTTATTACATAATCACAATTTCATTGCCGACCAATCGACAATATCGGTCTACGGAAAACTACAAAAATAGTGCGGTGACTCATTTGCTCCTACGCATTACCGATACATACTGAGCACATAAAACATCCAAGCGGACACCGATTGCCTATTTGCCATTTTATGTTCTCGTTTCTATAAAAAACATACGTAATATGGATGAAATCTCGTACTTTTACATAATCACTGCGATATAAAAACGTTTTACTTTTCTATTTTTTTCTTCGGTTTGCGCGCGTCACTATTTATCTATAAGAGTTAGTTTTCCACGATGTGTATTCAATATGTATTTATGAGGTTTTCTTGTTTTGCCTGCACTTAAGTACATACCTACATAACATTTTCATTTCCATCGAATGATTGAATTTCCTAGCACATGTCTAGACATGAAATAAGGAAATCTATTTGTTCGTACACGTTTGCTTCAATGATTTAAAAGGTCAAATTCAAAGGTGAAATTTCAGTTAGTTCATTTAATTTTTATCCTGACCCTGAATCTTGCTCATCCTTTTCGTAATCTCCATTTCCTACCAATGGTCAAGTAAAGGTGGAGAAAATTGAAATTAGATATTTCAGTTGGGATTTGGTATATTGACATTGGTAATTTTAAGACGTAGATTTTAGGTACAATTTTGGCAGCTTTTATCAAAGCCTACTCTTAATGCTTTTATGTTATTGTTAATATTATGATTATGTACACACACGGCGACACATCAAGATATACACTTCCAGTTTTAGCTGATCTCGCATTTTTGGAAGTACGAACAACTGAAGAACCGAAGAACAACTGAACTTCGTTGTTTTCGTACAATCTGAAGTCAGCTTACACTTGTTATATTTATATAAGTAGCTTGATGTGTAGCCGTGCGTACCTACCCTATATGAATTTTTCTCTGGTTTAAATGATTATTTATTTTAACAAGTACCTATTACTTATTAAATTAGTCTTGAACTACCAGAACTGATATAGTTACGTCGATAGAAAAATACCTTCATGAAAGTGAACCCTCCCGTCGAGTCGAGTGGGCGACTCGGACTCAACCCACGCAATGACGCAAGCCTATTTCTATTAAGTATAAGTCCCATCAAATTAAACTCAACCTTTTTGTTTCAGGTAAGAAATGTTGAAAATCGTTTGAGCAGTCTATTTTGACGCCAGTAAGTATATTATATTATAAAGTAGACGAATATCCGAATATCCCTTTCATTTATGTCAATAAAGGGACATGTTCGTAGCGCTACCGAAAACAATATTTTTTACGACTTTTTTTCCTTATCTCGTGTGACTGTAATTTATAGACAAATCAGCGTTATCATAAGCACGTTATTATCTGATAAATCTGCTGTTTCCGCTCCACGTGTTCGTCTTTTATCTAATGCTAACAGATGGGAATTTATCTCCATTTATTATCAGACACTTTTGCACGTTTTTATACTTATTTTTTTTTCTTAATATGTCATAGATTATGTTTTTAATAAAATGGGCAAGCGAATGAATAAAAACTGATCGTACCATAATACTGACAAAAACCTGGGTTTTTTTCAGGCTTATGTTGTTACAAGGCTCCCGCGCACTCCGGCGTCAGTCGCCGCCATGAAAGCGATAACCTCATTTCCATAGATAAATACACACATAATGCATAATCAGCCTATAATGTTCCCACTGCTGGGACACAGGCCCCCTCTCTGAGAGAGGGAGTGGGACATTATCCACCACGCGGGCCCAGTGCGGGTTGGTAGATGAAACAAATGTCTACGAATTTTTGGTTCTTAGGACATGCCGGTTTCCTCACTATGTTTACCTTCACCGTTTTGAGAGCAGTGGTGAATGAAATTATTTACACAAAATCGAAAGTCGGGGCTGTTATCACTGGGTCACCACTGCTGTAAATACACACATTACTTAAATATATTTTTATTTCCTTAATTTTTGAACCATTAAAGTCCAGCATTATGAAAATTCCAGATTCATGCAAAAAAGTTTAGTGAGCCTAAACAACGAGCTATTGCGTTAAATAATTAATACTTTATATAATTAATATTATTGCACTTACAGCATCAACAATTCTGCACTCAATAAATAGAGGCTTACCTACTCGATCTAAATTACTGTTTACGCTACATACTACGTCAATTTCGATAATAGCTACCATTTAGCTTCGCGATAATACGGTTTGCCAGATCATATCTAACATAATTTCATAGTATATCTGCAGAATATTAGGTAGGCAAGCAACCGACATGTTGACAAAGTGTCTTTCAACTCCGAATCTATTTAATCCTTCCAGTATTCTAATAATCCTTGAACAATCTATAAAAAATAATCTAGATATGTGTACACACTGTTTTTTAGTGAGCGCTATTGCTTAGTATGAGCTTCTGGGTTTGCTTCCCAGGTCGAGCAAAGCATTATTGGGTTTTTCATCAGGAATTTGTCAGTAGCAGCCCAGATTCGAGCCCGTTTGATGGTAATAGGGTCGCCCCCTATTACATGGAGCTTAAATAGAACTGGCGAAAAGTATAGGTGTAAGTACACCTCTGTTGTGATGGTGTTATGTTAAGAAAAATTTAATTAAAAGAATCATAGACGATTTAAACATGTATCAGCATCCGTAACGCGAGCGCTTACATCCGTTTGAACGCAAAAATGTTTTCGTCTCCGAAGCTTTGAGGAGCATTCGGAAATACGCTCTGGCTTTATAATGTCGGCGTGACGTTTAGCGGAACCCGCTCGAAAATATACATGACATAGGGCTGTACGATCTATAATAAGTTTAACATCAAATTTTAAACGAATTTGAAGCAAAATATTCCGCATCTACAATTTATTAATATTTTTGTGAACCCGTTTATTTATGTGTACATGGTAAACACAGCTATTTTGATAAACGCTTACAATGTTTAAGCTGAAAATCCGCAACGTTTATTTCTGGTTTAAAACAGAAGCCGTATAAAATGTTTCTGAATATTCGTCACACTGCCCGTTTATTATATAGCGACTCCAGTCCTCATCTTTATCGACCCTTTGGAGACCCTCAAATTGAACAGCTCACAAACAAACCTCTTTTCAGAGGATAAACTATTTTGTTTATAGTTATGGCAACCCTAGAAAGTGAGGGAATGCTCGGCAGTTGGACCTCTTTGTGGTACTACAATCAGGAATAAAAACACAACATCCCTCTTTGTGTCCGAGCTCCGGACGGGACTAATGCCGGACGACGGCGGTCGGTGACGGACGCACCAATCCACTCACTCTCGTACTTACGCACATATTTACAGTTGTATACATATTTGATTATGAAAAAGAAGCACTTGTCACACAATAGGGAAAACAATTGGTAAAATCAAGGAAATTAATTGTAAAACAAATTGGCTACCAATTTGTAACCCGACAAACTTTAAGAGGTACTTTAGACCATCGAACTGAACAACTTTCACTATGGGTTCAACTCAAAAATCACGACAAAAGAATCAGCTTTTTCATACATTTTGATCAAGTAGGTATTGAACGTTTGTATTAAACAGCTAATTTTTTTTTCGTGTTTTTTTTTGTGGAGGTTAGGGACGGATTTGTGCCCGGTTGATAGCAATATTAGGCTCATCCCCTATTACATGGGAGTTAAAGATTACTGGCGAAATGTGAGTGTACTACGAGTAACTATTGGTATACACCTCTGCCCAACCCTTCGGTACTTCGGTACGTTATTTCATACATGTTCGTATACAATTAATTATTAAACAATTTTCATCGTAAATTACATCTTCAAAACAGTACTTATCTAGTATTTACCCTAAAACAAAGTTAACTAATTATAGTGTTTACCGCAGGTACTTACCTACAGTAATGCTCTTCTGAAACTTATTTCGTTACATCAAACAGTAGGTACTGAGCATGTTTGGTTGTTAATTTCTGTAAACACGCGATAAAAGTCCTTCAGTGTTTGCATACAAGGGCAAAGTATGTCCCGCTGTTTAGTGGAACTAAGCAAGTTTAGATTCCAAACAATTTTTAGGATATGTGAAGAGGCTTCCTCGTGTAGCGCAGGTTGTTTCGCTGGACAGTCACACCCAACACCTTATTTAACTGGCCAATTCTTCCTTGCTTTGGTGGTAGGGCTAACGCCCGCCTGGTTTGCGACCATCCTCCCACCTGAGTCCGGCGTCAAGCAGCCTGCTGCGTTTCGTCGATGCGTGGGAGTTCCAGTGACTTAGGCATCTTCTGGGCGCGTTCGTTCCATCATAGACCTCATCCATCGCTTTCCATCAGGCGTGATCTAGGTCAAGAGCGGTCCCATGCAGCAATAAAAAAAATAAAAAAAAAAACATTTTTCAACATGAGCTGTGAAGCCACATCTATACATCTATATATATAAAAAGACAAGTCCTGACTGACTGACTGACTGACTGACTGACTGACTGATTGACTGACTCATCAACGCCCAGCCCAAAGTCCCAAACCCCTGGACCTAGAAAGCTGAAATTTTGCACAGAGGTTCCTTTTATAATGTTGACGAGGAATAAGGAAGGAATTTTACAAATTCAACCCCTAAGGGAGTTAAATGGGGGATGAAAGTTTGTATGGAAAATCTTATTCCTTGAGTTAATAAACTTGAAACTTGGCACGAATACTTAACTAAGTAAATTATGAAAGTTGGTCTTTTTTGTTTTTCTAAACTACCTTCTAAAGGGGGATGAGGGGGTGTCAAAATTTGTATGGAAGAATTATAATGCACGGTCCGATTAACTCAAAACTCAGTATTTATACTTAGTACCAAAAATAAAGAATTACATGTATCAGGGTTTTTCAAAAATCTACCCCTAACGGGGAGAAAAGGGGTAGTTAATTTTACAGGGCAAATTTTACTGCCTGGCTTAATTAACTCAAAATTGGTATAAATAATCTGTGAGTCAAGTAATGAACACATTCCAAACGATTTTTCAAAATTCCACCCCTGTGGGGGTGAAAAGTGGGGATACGGCTTATACGAAAAATCTTATTCCTAGGGTTAATAAACTTGAAACTTGGCACGAATACTTATCTAAGTAAATCATAAAGTTTGGCATTTGTTGTTTTTCTAAACTACCCCCTAACAGGGGATTGGGGTGTGTCAAAATAAGTGTGGAATAATTTTAACGCGCGGTCCGATTAACTCAAAACTCAGTATTTATACTTAATACCAAAAATAAAGAATTACGTGTATCAGGGTTTTTCGAAAATCTACCCCTAACGGGGAGAAAAGGGGTAGTTAATTTTACAGGGCAAATTTTACTGCCTGGCTTAATTAACTCGAAAATTGGTATAAATAATCTGTGAGTCAAATAATGAACACATTCCAAACGATTTTTCAAAATTCCAACCCTGTGGGGGTGAAAAGTGGGGATATAGCTTATATGAAAAATCTTATTCATTTGGTTAATATACTTGAAACTTGGCATGAATACTTATCTAAGTAAATTATGAATTTTGGCATTTTTTGCTTTTCTAAACTACCCCTTAAAGGGCGATTAGGGGGTGTCAACATTTGTATGGAAGAATTTTAACGTGCGGTCCGATTAAGCCGAAACTCAGTATTTATACTTAAGACCAAAAGTAAAGAATAACATGTATCAGGGTTTTGCGAAAATCTACCTCTGACGGGGTGAAAAGGAGTAGTTAATTTTCCATTTTACTGCGTGGCTTGATTAACTCGAAAATTGTTGGAAATAATCTTTGAGTCAAGTTATGAACACATCCCAAACATTTTTTCAAAATTCCTCCTGTGTGGGGTGAAAAGTGGGGAAAAACTTTATACGAAAAATCTTATTCATTTGGTTAATAAACTTGAAACTTGGAAGGAATATTTTTCTAAGTAAGTAATAAGAAATGGGTCTTTCGAAAGTAGATCCCTGACGGGTAAAAAAGTGGTAATTCGATTTTTAAGGCACCGATTATAGTGCGTAGCTTGATTTACTCCAAAAAAATGGTATGGATAAATTTAAGCTTCAAACTTGGCACAAATACTTATCTAAGTAAATTATAGTTTGTCATTTTATGTTTTTCTGCTCTAAAGGGAGATTGAGGGTGTCAGTTTGTATTAGGGCATGCAAAACCGGTTTTCCGGTTTTGCGCAAAACCGGAAATCGGCCAAAATTTAACGATTTTGGAATACCGGTTTTGAGAGCCAAAACCGGAGCTCAGCTCCGGTTTTCCCATTATTGAGTAACAATTAACATTTTGATTTTTATCAACATTTCTTTCGAACACTCTCAAAATATAATTAATTTTGAGGCATCAAATGTATCCGAACCGAACACAGCCTGCATAAACCCACTTACACGCCTCCTTCCACCACCCCCGCACCCCGCACCCGTACGTAGCCCGCCAGCCTGCGCCTGCGTTGTTGCAGTAATACCCTTACCGGGAGTGCAAGTGCGTGTCCGCCGCTCTCGCCTGCGACGCTAGGAAATGCAAGAGAAAGAGAACCCCCAAAAATCGGTCAGATTTCGACCTGGCTGGGTTCGTAAAAGTAGAGCAAGCCATGTATGAAAGCGGAGGGCATCGGGGTGTGTATCTCACCGAAGCATATAATTATTTATTATGTGTTTTACCAACAAGTGTTGAGAGTGAAAGGGTGTTTTCGAGTGCTGGGTATTTCTGTAACAAAATAAGAAGTTCGCTGTCTGATCGAATGTTGGATGCACTTATATTCTTGAGATCACATTATCAAGAACAGCGATCTCTTGAAAACAAGTGATTTATGCTTTATTTAAATTAGTATACATAGTTGATTATTGATCTCTTTTTTAGTGCAATATGAATCATATTATAATAATGTTATTTTGTAGTTCGTCTTCAAAGTTACAAAAATGTTGATTTTTTTGGTAATTGTGGGTGGCTGTGTTTAAATATTTGAAGATGCTGATTGTGTTTTCTATGTTTAAAATATATTATTTTTGATAGCAGATAATAAGTACCAAATATACCAAAAACTTACTTGTTGACTGTTGTTGATTTGATCTCAGTTAATTAATCTTTATACTTCTTATTATAAGTTCATTGTTATCTGTACAATTATTATGGTTTGGCTTAAAAAGAAATGTATCATACAATTTGTTTTATTTGTAGACTTAGTGGGTATTTAAAAAAAATGGTGTTTCTTTTTAAATTATACTACATTCGATTTTTTTTGCTAAATCCGGAGCTAGCTCCGGTTTTCGGTTTTGGTCCAAAAAAAACGATGTTCAAAACCGGTTTTGATGACTTTCCGGTTTTGCATGCCCTAGTTTGTATGGAAGAATTTTATCGCGCGGTCCAATAATACAAACTCGGAACTCAGTATGTATACTTAAGACCAAAATAAATAAAAAAGTGTGACTGGGTTTTTCGAAAATCTAACCCTAACGGGGTGAACGGGGGTAGTCCATATGACAGAGGAGTATTTTATTGCGTGGTTTGATTCAATGGGAAATTGGTATAAATAATCTTTGAGTCAAGATATGGAAACGTCCCAAACATGTTTTCAATATTTCACCCCTATGGGGATAAAAACTGTGAAGGTGAAAATGTGGTCTTATTCCTTTGGTTAAGAAACTAGAAACTTTTCAAAATTTGCCTCAGTAAATAATAAAGATTGTCACTTTTAGGGGTTTACTACTTACTTACTTAAAATAAAAAAGTATGAGTTTTAGGGTTTTACTTATTCTACTCCTACCGGGGTAGAAAAGGGTAATAAAGTTTAAGGAGTAGAAACTCCAACTTCCATTAACACGAAAATGGGTAGGTACTTATAAATAATCTTTATATCATAAAAATGGAAACGTACCAAATGCAAAAACAAGCCCTGTCGTGATGAAAAGGGAGGATAGTTTATTTGAAACATCTTAGGTAGTTTAACTAAAATATTGGCCCGAATATTTATTTCTTTAAATAAAGTAAGTATAAAGATCGTAATCAATAATTTTCGAAATACCTTTCAGGGAGAGGTGGAGAGGGTGTTAAATTTATTTGAGGAAAGTACGAAACCCACGCGGTCGAAGTCGCGGGCAAAAGCTAGTACATATAATAAAATCGTAGGAAAGTCAAAACTGTACATTGAATATTTTTTAAAAAGAATAGTTGGGGCGTGATCTACAATCGATATCGAAGCCAAAAATATAGTTTTTAGAATTTTTGTCTGTTTGTCTGTTTGTCTGTTTGTCTGTTTGTCTGTCCGGGATAAACTCAAAAAGTACTGCATGGATTTACTTCAAATTTTGCATGAATATTACTAAGAGGTCGGGTCAACATATAGGCTACATATTATCACGCTATCACCTACGGGGGAGGAGCTGTGAATCTTTATTTTTCTTACGCATTCTGTGACAGCGTGTAATCTAACGATGCATATTTAAATGTTGTTTTTGAGTAAACCATACTATTATCTGACGTTACACTATAAAAACTACGCCATTTAAGTAACTTGGGCAGAGAAATATAGTTTAATGAATGTTAGTAGTATAAAGACAATTTTAAAACAGCGCCATCTATGAGATTTCATAAAAATCAAATCAAGTTACATGTTAACATTTTTTTGGAAATTAATAATTTAAATTTGATCATGTTGGCGAGGTAAGTAGTTAGTTATTCTTAAAATTCATAGATGGAGATGTGCATTTTCTTCATAAAAGCACAAACACAAGCACAACTTGACAAATTCAAGTTCCAACAAAACCCTCAAAATCTTGAGCAGAGTTGAGGAAGACAATTTAAAAAAAATGTGGTGTTAAGTATTACAAAAAAGTTATGTTCATTGATGATGATCATTTCATTTCATGACACCCTCGCGGAGGCGAGCGTCAGTGACAGTCCCAGCCGCATGCGTCATCTGTTTGCCGTCATCTTGGTGTTTTGTGGAGTCGCGAACCCGGTAGCTTTGTGAGAGAAGTATCGCCATCATCTGTCTGAAGATTTTCGACGAGCTTTGAGGCGCGCTACTGGAGACGAAGTCGAAGTAACTGATGAACGCGTGCTGAACACCTGTCTCAGTTCACTTCAATATGTGGTACTTTCTATCGGCGGCAATCCACTGATCGAATATGGGTTACCAGCTCCCCAATCATCACCGTATCAAGACCGTGAAAATCGGGAGTATAACGCGAAATGACCACCATACGAAATGACCATGTCGCTTTGTTCTCTTCAGAGCAAAAGCAAATTTATGACACCGTCCTTGAAAGCGCTGGGCAAAACCAGGGTAAAATGTTTTTCTTGGATGCTCCTGGTGGAACAGGAAAAACATTTATTACCACTGGCATACTTGCAGAGGTCAGGAGGCAAGGCCAAATTGCTATTGCTGTAGCGTCGTCGGGAATCGCTACCACACTGCTTCCGAGTGGCAAGACAGCACATGCCATGTTTAAAATTCCCATCGATTTAGAGAGCGCCGAAACGCCTGTTTGTGGTGTGTCACGTAACAGCGATAAGGGACACGTGCTCAAGGATTGCTCTCTGATCGTATGGGATGAGTGTACGATAGCCAATAGGAAGGCCGTTGAGGCCGTGGACAGAATCCTGCAGGACATCCGCAGGAACGAACGTTTGATGGGTGGTGTCACAGTTCTGTTCAGTGGTGATTTTCGGCAAACGCTTCCAGTGGTGACGCGGGGCTCGAGGGCTGACGAGGTGAATGCTTCGTTGAAACGATCTTCGTTGTGGTCACGAGTTCGTACGCTACGCTTGACCATTAATATGAGAGCTCGGCTCGGCGGCAGTGCACGTGCTCAAGAATTCTCCGATGTCCTTCTAAGTCTTGGCGAAGGCAATCTACCAGAAGAGACAGGTGATGCTTCCAGAGTCTCTCGGTAGAGTGGTATCCAGCTTAGAAGAACTCATTCACTGTGTATACGGGGACATCAGTCGTATACCGCACCAGCAGAATTCTTGGGTGTGTGAGCGGGCCATTTTGATGCCCAAAAATGATCAGGCTGCAGCAATTAACGAATGCATTCTCTCGGAAATTGAGGGGAATAAAGTGGTCTACACCTCGATAAACACTGTTGTCGAGCAAGATGACGCCACACATTATCCCGTGGAATTTCTGAGCTCCCTGTCAGCAAGTGGACTTCCAGCGCATACCATCAAGCTGAAGGTCGGTGTTCCGATTATGCTTCTTCGGAACCTATCTCCTCCGAAGTTGTGTTAACCGCCTTACGGCTCATTCACGACTTCGGTCTAAGCAGCGGCGCGCGGCGCGGCGTGCGGCGCGGCGTGCGTTTTACACGCCACGTACCCTCAGTAGCGGCTAGCGGCAGCGGTCGAGGTGGACGTATTTAGGTAGTTAGAACGTGCTCAAAATTATGGCGTTATCAAAATTATCTCTTTTAAGCAGTATATTTTTAAAACAAGTATGACAGAAGGAGTGCACGAACTGAATAAAGATCGATATTTAAATGGCAAATTTCGTGACCTATACGAAGATTACAGAAAATATCCGGATAAGTTTTATGAGTACACAAGAATGAGTGTGGAAACATTTGATTATATTCTATACTTATAATCTATATCCATTACCGCCACAAAATCGTCTAATTTTTTTTGTTTATAAGTTCGCCGCCGAGTCCGTCACATCTACGCCGCTATCCGGGTCGCTGTGTTTCGTGGCGTCGCGTCGCACTCATTCGCCAGTACTTTTGATCTCGCCGCTCCCCGCACCGCGCGCCGCTTCAACGATTCGCTCCGACAAAACCGCGCGCGTTTTCGCTGTGAGCGGCGACTCGTGGCGTGTTTCAAACATTTTCATACTTTTGTTCTTACCGCTCGCCGCCCCGCGCTTAGCCGCCGCTCACCGCGGCAAGGTCGTGAATGGGCCGTTAAAGTCATCTCCCTCCACAGACACACCATTGAGGCGGAAATTCTTACGGGTTGTGGCGTCGGCGAGGCAGTATTTATACCACGCATTCCCCTAATACCTCATAATAAGCTATACTCTCTTGGAGTGCCAGACCGTCTCGTGCTCATCTTACGAGACTTCCTGTCGGATCGCTCTTTTCGCTACCGCGTCGAGGGCGCACTCTCCACCCCTCACCCCATCCGTGCCGGAGTCCCCCAGGGTTCCGTTATTTCCCCTCTCCTGTTCACCCTATTCACCAGCGACATTCCCACGTGTAAAAAGGCACAGTTGGCTCTATTCGCCGACGACACTGCCATTTATCACACGGGTCGCTGTCATGACGCCATCGCCCGTACTCTCCAGACTTCCGCAAACGTCCTAGGCGCTTGGTTCCGGAAGTGGAGAATCGAGGTCAACCCTGACAAGAGTCAGGCGGTTCTCTTTTCCAAACATAGTCGATTCGCCCCCCCCCTCCCCAGTCCTATCACTATGTACGGCAAACAGATACCTTGGGGTAAGCAAGCGAAGTACCTAGGAGTTATCCTCGACCGTCACCTCACTTTCGGAGAGCACATAAAGACGGCTCGTTCGCGAGCCGCTTTTGCTCTCGGTAGGCTCCACTTCCTTCTCACTGCCCGAAGCAAATTGTCACTGAAGTGCAAATTGCGACTCTACACCGCGGTCATCCGCCCTATCATGACTTACGCTTGCGTAGTCTTCGCACACGCCAAGCCTCGTCACCTGCATAAAATGCAGACCCTCCAAAACCGTTTCCTTAGAAAGGTCACGGGAGCCCCCTTCTATGTCCGGAACATCAACCTCCATCTCGATCTTAGGATCCCCACCGTCCAGCAGTTCATGAAACGCCTCTCCAAGCGCTTCTTTGATTCTGCCATCAAACACCCCAATCCCCTGATTGCGGCGGCCTCCCGATACACTCCCTCTCGCATAAGTAGGATTCGCCGACCGAGGCATACTCTCACCCTCCCCGACGACGCTACGACCCTCCTACAGGAGAGTAGCAAGAAAACAAGTACTTTAAACAAGTACAAGCCCAGACAGCCGTCCTATCGTCCTCGCCGTCGAGGCCCGTCGCGACGCCCCGTACCTAGTCCACCCCGACCCTTGCTCGAGCCAGCCCGCGCCGCTGAGCCTGTAGTTTTAAATTCGTCCCTTAATAATACCGATCCAGCCTGTCCCTTGCTGCCCTCTTCCAGCGACGCCCTAAGCCGAGGTCCGAACCCCACGGGGGGTGCCCTTAGCGTGAGTCGCTTAGTTTTTAGTTAGTTTTTAAGCCCTGGCTGGAGGCCTTAACTTCAAGGCATCCACAGGAAAGTCCGGTTAAGCAGTCGACAACCTCCTACAGGTTGAACTGCGAGATGCCATTTCCAAAAAAAAAAAAAAAAAAATAATACCTCATAACTTCCTGTTCCAGTTCAAGCGCGTACAGTTCCCCGTGAGTGTTTGCTTCGCGATGACCATCAATAAGTCGCAGGGCAGCGGGTGTCGACCTCAGGACGAGTTGCTTCTCACACGGGCAACTGTACGTCGCTTGCTCCCGCGTCACCAGTCCTGACTCTCTTTACATTTTGGCTCCTGGCAGCATAACTACCAACGTAGTTTATAGGGAAGTGTTGTAAAGTATGATACCTTTGTACGTATTTTTACTCTTTTGTGTCCTGGAATGTATTCCTGCATTATTTTCTCTATTTCCTTCAGTCACATCTTATGACTGAACTCAGCAGGACTCCCATATAACTCTCTTCACTTGCTTTGCTTGCAAAAAAAAAACTTATATTTTAATGCTATTTTAAAAGTTGCGTACTTATAATGCTATAGCGACACTGGCATCTTGGGTATTTTTGGTGCTGTAGAGCATGCACGCAGACGACGTCGCGGGCAGCAGCTAGTAATGTTTTAAAATAATCAAGCACTCCTAAGGGGTTACTTGATTATTTTTTATGATAAGTCTTATGTAGTTGAACTAGTCAACAAATACGTGATAGCAGTTTAAACGTTAGGATTCTAGAATTTAAATCATAATTTGGTGTTTCAGAGCTGAAGTGGCATCTGTTGCCGCTGAAAATGATAAAAGGCATCTAGTTATTGTACATTACATAGACGATGTTTCTAAATCCATCAGTCATGACGTTTCAGTCGTAAAACTTGACACGTGCGATCTTACTCAATAAACATTAACTATCAAAGCTCTTCATGTCACCAGTGCCTACATTGTTCTTTCACGAGTACCTACTGTAAATTCAATGAAAGCCATCAGCACCCCAGTTGCTTAATACACAATCAATCTTAATCTGAAGTATTTTGAAGGATATTGTTAATCCATTGCTTCATTATGTTCAAAAAAAAATTCTGCTCAACAACGTAAATAACGCAATGAATGTTGTTGAACTGTCAAAATGGAAGCCATTGCTGGTGACAGTGTGTTACGCAATTACCCCGCGGACAATAATCATCCTGCATCGGATTTCAAAAGCTACACTTCTACATTATAATATTTGAATTTACACAATAAATAGTTTCATCACGACTTAAGCAGTTTAAGAGTCAATGACTTAAATATGTTAAAATAATAATTGGACATCCAGAGGTCGTTTACTTGGGTGATGTAATTAATTTGTGCTAAATAACAGGAGATCACAAGCATTTAAATAGTTATATTTAACTTTATGAAGTACTCAAACGAGTATTTTTGATTAACTTTATCTTCTTTCTTATCCTCTTAATTTTGCTTAGATACTTATTAACACTGAATTGCCGTTCTGCCAACCATAATTGGTCACAACACTATTTACATCTCAGATAAAAAAATATTATCACTTACAAGAATAAATACGTGGAACTCGGCACTGAACTATACTTAACTACGTTCTCCAACCTACACTTAAATCAGGAAATAAATCATTACTTACCTATAAACACGCGAGACATACAATTTATTCACACAATTGACTATATTGTTCCTCATTCTAATTATAACACACTTAGGACCGGTTTCTCGAAAGGAAATTAACGCAAAATTAATGTGACAAATTGTCAAACCCGCGTTTATTGGCTGTGATTGGTTGTATAAGTTATTAACAGTTAATCGCAGCAGTTTACGCGGTCTTGACAATTTGTCTTTGAAACTGGTCCATAGACATACAGCCTATTACATCCTATAATGTCCTCACTTATGGGCCGTATTCCATAAACCAGCGCGGGTTGGTAAATGTCTTAGTTGATATCTCGACCAGTTGTACTCAGCGCTTCTCCTCCACATTTATTATGTGCACAGCCAAAGCCAGCGACTATGTTCCCGATTCCACATTTAACCCGTCTGGCTTCAAAGCACGCGTGAACAGGCATCTTCTGGGCACGCTCTATCATGTAACCTCATCCATCACGTTCCATGAGGCGTTATCTTATCACGGTCAAGAGCCGGCCCATTCGGCAATAAAAAAAAAATTAGAAGAAATGTCGTAAAATTTTTGCTCCTAAGACATGTCAGTTTCCTCATCGTGTTTTCCTTCACCATCTTTAGAACAGTGGTAATTAATAAACTCACTAAATAAAGAACCCAAGACCTAACCGTTACCACTACTCCTGCCTCTTCTAATAATTATAAAGGTGGGCTCAAATGACGCCCCCGTAAATCGGAAGGTGCGAAGTGTGAGTGTGAACTAACAAGGTAAATGGATCGCGAGCAAGGATCAACAGGCTCACGCAGATGGGACGTGTCGTAACGAGCTTTAGTTATTAGTGCTAGTTTAACTTGTTATTTTGTTATGCAAGGATGTGGAATGTGTTTGTGGATGTTCTCTTTCCTAATTAATTGATATTTTGTTATTGTTTCATCCTCATCTTTCATCAGTTCCACAATGTTACGCGACTTCTTATTAATAGGTAATAGTAGCTCCATTTTCTACGATCTGTGGTTGATGGACTGCCAGTTGACACCTTGATCATCACTTTGGACTTCGTCTTCTGGATATTTTTATTCATTTATTTATCCTCCTACTGGAATGACATACAGCAATTACACACCAACGGAGCAAAATATTACTTCATGTGCCGCTTTCCACACGCGGTGGCTTCCAAAACAGTTGAATCATTTATCTGGAAAGCTTCCTTATGTCGGCTCTTTTCTGGGTGTAAGCCACTATAAAATCTTCGAAACAGGAGTTGCACAGTTTGGGAAAGGAGTTAAATATAGACATGGTTTAAAAAAAAGTAGCTGCTTCGTTTTTGGTTGTCACAAACTTCTAGCAATAACTAGCAGTTCAAAAGAGATATTAATTGAATTTGCTTTAAAAATCAGTCTTATTTATATCCAATTCATAATCTCACGATTACGCAGTCAGCGATATCTTATCGGTCTCAATTTTCTTTTATCAGCTGTTGTCTTATCTGTTATTTGAATCAGCTGTTTAAATAAATCTTGGAGTGAAAAAATAACGATGAATTATTTTCTCTGAAATCTGTTCTTTCACCGGTTAAATTAATTCGACGATAATATAAAAATACATATAAATGAGCCTATTAATATTCGTATACCTACCTACTTAAATTGAACGCGTACCTACTCTGTTTTATTTTTGAATTCTTAATTATTTATTTCCTGTTTTTTGCCAGTAACTTTTGATAAACCTTAATTACAATATACAAGCTAATAAGTACATATATACTATGTACAAGTATAGAATTTAAAAAAGGGGAGAGCTATTAGGCATCAAAAATTTCGTCCGCTTCGCTGTTGATGGGATTTTATAAGTATTCTAAATATAACGTTTTGTTCTGACAGTTACCATACAAATTATTCAGCATTTCATTATTTACCATACCTTCATTACATATCTATACCTACCTATTTTTTATATTTAATTAAATCAAAGGCTTCTGTGGTTTTTAGTACATAATCTATTTTTTGTCATTAACTATATGTGGAGGCTTGTTATTAGCTATTTTTTTTATATTATATGCTATATGTCATTGGTATGTTAGTCTGTAAGCCTTCTTTAAAAAAAAAATTAATTAATTAATGACTTAAACTCTGCGATATACATTTTTATTTTTTTTTAATCTGTCAATGAAAGTCCCGTCAAAATCGGTCCATCCTTTTCGATGATTAGCCGGAAAAAACAGACAGACAAAACTTAAAAAAAAAAAATGTTATAAGTAGCGTATATACCTACTTTCTTATGCATTTAGTAAAAACCTGTAATTTTAATATTACAAACAGACACTTTAATTGTATTTATTTGTAGAATACATGTATAGATTAATAGAATAACATTGATAAAAGATTATGTTGCGTCGTTAGATAAGTACTTAGTATTTTAATTAAGTACGGTAATTACTTAAGTATATATGTATATATAGATTTGGAAGTTCCCGAGGAAGTCCAGAAACATAAAACCAAATTTTTGTTGTCTGATTATGGTTACAAAATATCAATCAGATTGTACCTACTACTTAATTACTTCGTGAGTGGTTCCAAGAAATAGTTTAAAAAAACCCTAGTTAATTTACTTATTTGTTCTTTTCAAACTAAACTCAACTTGAACGATCGAATCTGATTAAAAGTGAAAAGGAGAACAGCTGAAAAAAATTACTGGATAACCAGTTTATTTTTAAAATAATTTATCGTGCTATTATTTTCAAGTAAGTACCTACTTATCTATCTTATTTATTTATTTAACCATTTATGTACAGACATATAAACAGACAAGAAGAATAGGGCAGAAAAAAATATGTAAGTAGAAAGGTGATGCTTCATTTAAGCTCTTTGTTTTAGACCTTAGTTTAGTTTCGATCTTAGTTTTTATAACCCACCATTCAACAACAATCAATCATCAACTTATCAATCTCCTAGCAAATAAACTTGTTCCATAACCACCGAACACCAGTACAGAAACAAAAACAAAACAAAACCAACAGCAGATAATCTGTGGCGCTAACTATTCATAGACTACAGACTAATACTTCGTGATACAGCGACGAGCGATTTCGCAGTTAACGGTCCTGACTCTGACCGTTAAACTGGTTCCGTACTACTACCATTTGTATGTACTTACCTGCCGAGATTTTCGAACCCCTTAGGGGATACTTTGAGCTTCCGTATACAGTAGGCCACATCTTAATATAATTGAGATTTTTTTTTATGTAAGTATCTTTTCTCGCACTTCAACCTAGGAGTTTGTCTTCTTGCTTATTATTTAGGTACCTATTTATTTATTTATTTATTAAAACTTTATGCACAAGTAAAAACTGTACAAAGGCGGACTTAATGCCTTGGGCATTTCTTACCTCTTAACGGTTTTTTCAAGGTTGCTGCGGTATACTAACCTTAATGATCGAACGTCGTAGTGATGTGCCCTTATTTATTTTATTATTGTAACCGTTGTTGTCTATTGTTACGTTGTACCGTTATTCTCGATTGTCTGAAATTAGATGGTTATCATATTTGCTATTTTTTGTGCTCTTTCACTAGTCAAAACCGTGTAGACATGGGTTTGTCGGGCACTGTTTTATAGGATACCTACCGATAAACACCTGCCGCCTGCAAGTAGTCCAGCTGGTCCTCCAGACCGTATTTCGGCCAGGGTGGCCTATCTCAACTAAGACTAGCCTTCTAAGATATCATTATAGTGCATAAGTGTGTGCGCAGAAACAAGTGCACTCCCTCTTCCCTCACTCTCATAGTCTGATGGGACGGCAATCCGACACGATCGGAGAGAGATCGTGCACAAGGCGCTTAACGTGTTTTCCGAGGGTTATCACACCGCCAACTTCAAAACTCGGGGCTGTTACTAAGAAATCCCTAATGGAAAAACCCAATAACACTTTACCTGACCTAGGAATCGTACCCAGGACTTTACAGAAGTGTCCATAGTAAACCACTTAAACTATAGCACTTAAATCTATGTCACAATAAAATTATTCGCAATAATTAAGATAGGAGTTGATAGGAGCCAAGCCTCTTAAAGCCATTTATAAACGCTGACATTAATAAGTCAATTTAGTGGATAATGCTAATTATAACGGAGTTCTATTGACTTGTTTTGACTTGTGCGGTGCAAGTAAACGGTATCAAGGAGGTATTGAAGAGAAGTTTGAAAGTGTATAGGTAAATACGTGATTATAGAATAGCACACCTACCTACACCTACATGAAAAGTTTGAGAGCGAAATATTAGGGCAGTTTGAAAAAAATCTCAGAAGGCTTTAAAAGCTTCCCTAAGCTACAGCTAAAATACTTTGAACCCTCATAATAATACCGATGTTTTTTTAAAGGACACGACTGGTGAAATGTGGGTGTAGGTACCTACTGTACACCTCTGCCTAACTCTTCAGGGATTATAGGCGTGATGTTATGTATTTATAAAAGAATGAGCAATTGTTTATTTATTTCCGTTTCCTTTAAAATGATTTCGTGTAAGTATCTACTTGTTGTATAAAGTTTATCAAATAAACATGTCACATATTTTATCTTGTCTATGCTACGTTAGTACTATTAGTTATTCTGTGTCTATGCCCCACCATTACCTGTTCCTTTACAAAATCGTTTGCTAACACAGCAATATAAATATTTAGGTAGGTACTACATAAACATAAGTGAAATAAACAATTTCCATGCTGACTTAGCAATGAAAGAAAAACAAGATTTATCGCCTGTCTGTCTTGCTGATAAAGTCGTAAGTTAATTCAGAAGAACGAGTTACTTAACCATACATTGGCACTAACCAACCATTGGGCCCAACTGGGGGCCAAGATAGACGAATCGTTTGCGCCTGAGTTCAAGTTCGAACTTCGAACCAAACATTGGCATATCGTTGGCTCTATTTGTTGTGACCAATATTTGTATTAAACAGTATTTGTGTATCTTGCCATGCTAGGCAAGACATTAAATAAATGAATCATAAAATAAATACCTAAGTTTAGATAACTGTCGGACTTTTATACCTGTTTATTGCATTTCTTGCGTCTGGGATTTTCCGTAAATTTATCTTGATCTTTTTAATTATAATCTATAATAATATATAATAACAATCTAGTGTAAACAGTATTATCTTAGTACTACTAATTTAATAAAAACATTATGGGTCATTTTCTCGAACCACAATTATCGTAAAATTAATGTGACAAATTATCGAGCACGCGTGAACTCCTGCGACTGGCTGTTGATAAATCATTCAACCAATCACAGCAGTTTCCGCGCGCTTGACAACTCGTCACATTAATTTTGCGATAATTCTCGTTAGAGGAATAGCACCCTAACCCTAATTGCGTAACACACTTTCAACTACAATCTGAATAATTTTGAAGGATATTACTAATCGATTGCATCTTATGTTCGAAAAAATTGTCAGCTCAACAACGTAAATAACGCAATGAATGTTATTGAACTGTCAAAATGAAATCCATTGCTACTGATAGTGTGTCACGTAATTACCCCGCAGGTTAGATAGATCTGGAAATGAACACCGCCTATCTTACAAGACTAGAAGAACTAAATAACTACAGCGCTCATCGTGGGGGTTCTACAATTAACGATAGCATACATTCATTTCATACACCAACATTTAATATTCAGTAGACCAACATATTGGTGCTAATGTACGAATAACATCGCCCAGACGATTATAACTGTGAAAAACAAACAGCAGTCTAATTCCAATCGTTTAAGAGGAAGCTGACCGTTACTCCTATTGATAACTCTACACCGGAAGACTAAAGCATAATTTAATACTTGGTCTTCGTCGAATGAGCCTTGAATGTATCTCGGTACTTCCTCTTCCTTCAGTAGGTACGTCACCGTAACATTCCAGCTCGATTTCATCCGCACTACGTCGGTGACACACTCAGATAAAACTTGACCTTAACCGCTCTAGTCTTGTTATCACTGTTATCAGTCAACGACAAATATTTAGTGATCGTGGACAGGGCTGCCCGCCTGGCGCTATCTCGGAAATTATGATAGGTACAAGAAAAACGGAGTTGAACGTTTGTTTAGTTTTATTTGTTCCGCATTTGCTGCTCAAAGTTCGCCCCACATTTGATATTCCTTGTTCGCCCCACATTTTGTTCCTTATTCGCCCCAGTTTTTTTAAAACGTTTTCCCAAAAGCGGTAGAAACAAAATCAATTTTGCAGTTGTACATAATCATTTTAATTGCATTTTTATTGAAAAATTTAATAATTTCTGAAAACAAATAAATAAAGTTGGAACCTGTTGAAATAAAAATAATAAAACATACCATTTAAAACTCTTTGCCGCGTACTTCATAATCGTATACGTTCACCATAAATCGCTTTAACCATTTTAAATTTTATCAACCTTACCCTTTTAAAACTCGTTGGATCAAGTGGCTTTTAATTTTATGTATCTCTTTTAGCTTGTTGTTGGTACACCCCTAGATAAACTGTGCTAAGTAGAAACGGGCACTTTTCATGTCCAGTATCAGTATGAGTGACACGTGACTGATAATAATGATGTTATGCAGTAATGTGCGACTATTATCTAAGATTTAATACGTTAAAAAAAACCGGCGAAGTGCGTATCGGACCACGCACAATGAAGGGCTCCATAGTTGGAATTAATTTATCCCAAGAACAAACTTAAAATTGTAGTTGAAAATAATGTTCTCCCATACATTCCAACTGAAAATGTAAGTTTGTACGTACAATATTGAGAGATTTACCATGTTGTTTTAAGACCACGGATTTGTTATAAGGTTTTCCTGTAACAAATTTATGTATTTTTTTTTTCAAAATTTTAGGCTCGGTAGTTTCGGAGATAAGGGGGAAATGGCCAATTTTCGTATATTTTCTTAAATAACTTTAATACAATTTACTTTAAAATTATGATAAAAATATATGTATTTGAGATCCTCACAGTAAGCAGTGATATGTCACACTGTACAGATTGCGAACCTTTTTTTTTAATTTTCTATTTGGCCCTTCAAAAATGACCCCCATATTCAAAATTAATTTATTTACTGCACGTCTGTGTTTGAGCCACAAAGATTCATAATTAGATTCGGAGCAAATTGGCTGTTACAGACGGACGGACAGACAGACACACGAGTGATCCTTTATGGGTTCCGTTTTTCCTTTTGAGATACGGAACCCTAACAAATATGCTAGGTATTTGTAACAAGAATTATTGACGTATTCAAAGTTGTCCATTGAACTAATTAAACAGATGCTAAAATGCTAGATATGCCTCCTTCATGGTACGTTTCAACGACATTATTTAAATTCGTTCTCGATCGTTCGAGTGACGTCTGACAGACGAATGTTCCGCAATTAGCAGCGGTTGCAAATTATATAATGAGCTTGACAGAACCCCAAGTGTTAAGCGATTGTGTCATAACAATGACAATTTATTGACAAGGACCACCCTTTGTCCTGGCGCCCCGGACCCGTTTACACCCATAAAAATCAACAAGCTTTGCAACAAAATGCATTATCAAAGAACAGGCGCTTTGCGGAAGACTGCCGTTATTATCTCGATGGAGAAACCACTCATTACTGTCATCTCGCTTCCCCGAGGGACAGCGCGGTTCGACAGCAAAGGATAGCTGCATGTCGTCGTGATCAATGGATGCAAAAGGTGTAGTGACGTCGACAGGATGCTCGGGCGCAGCTGGCTGGAACTTTTGTGTTTTTGTTCTTTTTCTTTTTTCACAGACAAAAAGAGGTTCGTTTCGCGCGGTTTAGCTTCGAACAGCCCGCGCCTGTTTCCGTAATGGGAACGGAAAATGTTAATGAAGCATACGTCTCAGTAGAATGCGTGTTAAATTATGCTCCTGCCGTCGAGGACCTGTAATTTGTTGAAATAATCGTTTCGAATAGGTACAGACAATTAATTAGATTAAATATCTATTTCAGAGTTAAGTTCGCATCAACAAGTTTACGGATTAATTAATTTGTAGGTAATTCACAAATTATTGGAGTAAATCCTTGCAATTAGGTAGGTACTGGATGGTTTGCCCTGGAGCGATGAGATGACACCCCTGCGTTTAAATTGTGTTACAAGGTTAGTCATGAAAGCAATTAAAATCAATCGGGCGAGCCCTCCCTCGTACCTATTTCTTCGAGTCGTTAACAGATGTTAGTTAATGAAAACATTAACGATGGAATTTCATGCGTTCGATGCCGAAGGTAACGAGTTCCTGACATGGTAAGAACTGACGGGTGAGAAAAAAATTAACAGGTTACATAAAACGACCGCGCATTAGGTACTTAATAGTGACATTTATAATTAAATCAAAAGATCTATCTGATCATTGCTCGAACAAAAAAATAGCTGTATGGAAAAACCGAGACTACAGTAGCGAAACGGGTTAAATTAATTTATATACACATGACACGCACAGGTATTAATTAGATCGATCTCTGTTATATTTGTGAATATTGTGTTTACGACATTTTATTTATTTTTCCTTGTCTTGAAAATCGTCGTTCGATACTCGAGTGCAACTTCTAGACTTCCATCAAAATGTACTTTTTCAAGACTTCCATGCCAATTAAATCGAAGCATATGTTTCAAAATCATACAGGGTGTCCCTGTATGATTATGAAAGTATGGATCAAATCGAATAGGGGCGTGGGCAAGGTCATAACCAAACTTTTTGATCTTGACCAAAATGTAGGAAACAGCTGATTTTGTTTTCATGATTTCTGAGTTGGTCCCATAGTGAAACTTGTTCAGTTCGATGGTCTAAAGCACCTCTCAAAGTTTTACAGGTTAATTATTTAACACTGTATAAATAAAGATGTATTATAGAAACTCAAACTTCGTTATGCCGAAGCTTTTCAAACAAAAGTGTTAGATTGAACTTCGAATCCCAATGAAATTCAAGAGTCTTTAACATTCAAATGCCAAACAGCATCCTCATAAACCAGTACTATACTCTATGTAAAGTATCGTACTATGGGAGCATCGTAAAATGATTTTTTCTATTCGGGCGTTGGTGTAAAAGTTAAAACGTCGACTAGTTATTGTATCTTTATGCCGAACGTGTTGACCCAGATCTACAGTCGGTGTTGTGCCACTATTCAACTTGCTTGAACTTAAAATATGTATTCCTTTGCATACAGAGACTGTAGTCTGACTTCTGCGGAGATATCGGATCTGATTGCTTAAGTATTTGTTTGTCTTTGATATGCTGGAGCATTGAACTGATCGATTTTATTCATGTAAATGTTGCTGTGCTCAGACTTACTCGTAAAAGCTCTGAATCTTTGATTTTCCATATTACTTGATAATTTATTAGATTCAACCGTTTATGTTTTTGAAGTGAGGCTCAATCGATCGGTAAGGTTCTACCGGGAAAACAGGCCAATTTTCCTTATTCTTTAAGAAAAAGGTCATATGAGAATTTTGATAAAAATCGATTTAATTTAATACTTACTACTTAGGTAAAATGCCTGAACAATATCAAGTGCAACATACTAGATACGTTAAAGTTGTGATAAAAATAATCTTTTAGATCAAAATTCTAAGCGAGTTAATGCATGTTTTTTTATTTTTTATTAAAGAGCACGTGACTTGATCACTGATATTTCACGTTTATCATTAGGTATCAATTATTTTTTTAAAAGAAATCTGATAAATCCTAATTGGATTTTTTATCTTCTTTATTTATACCTTCGCATAGTCATGTTACTCAACTCGGTCACATCTAAGTATTTAGTCTATTCTATACAAAATTACAAATATGTAAGTATATAAAATTTAAGTGTCTGTATTGTCGAAATAACGTATACATACTGCATATGCATATGCATTCTATACTGTAATTATAACAAAAAAACATTTTTTTTAATGTTTGTATGTTTGTCTGTTAGTTCCAGTTAATCTCCGAAACTGCTGCTTTACCGCGCAAAAAAATTAAAACCCTTGAAATCCAATTTGTTTTTCGACATGCACGCGAACGAAAATAAAAGACAAGGTTTAGAAAAGATGGAAGCTCGTATGTCCCAAATGAGCCTGTCCTATCTGCAAAACTGTCGTATTAGGTACTTGTACGACATGTTTGCCCCTTGCCCTTTTCTAGTACCTACATACCTACCCCATCAGCAGAAAGCTCAAACCACCCTATCCAGAAATATCGCAACTTCTAACATATCACGTGTTTGGAAAGCTAGTTAGCTAGACTGAAATGAAAACAACATTATTCTGCAATTCTCCGAAATTTAGCAAAAAACTGAACTACGAATAACAAAATATAGCTCATGCGAGATTTATTTTACACCTACACTTTAACTGGACTAATTGTGAAATGCAAGGTTAACTAATTATTTTCCCTGTGAAATGAAAATGCTTTTACGGAATGCACGCTGTGTTCGACGTTTATTTAAGAATTTTAGTTTTTTCGAGTGAAACGTGTAAACGCGTAAAAAGCCTAGATGGCTGGGTTATTGGGCAGGGAAAATTGAGCATAAGAACAACCGACTTCCAAAAAAACACAATAAAGTGAAAAATAACTTTAATTTCGGAAGTGAGTGTCGTAGGTTCCTCATTTTCGTTTTTTTTACACTGACTTCCGAAGTTAAAGTTATTTTTCACTTTACATTATATTTTTCTACTTCCATATTTTCCTTAAACTTCGTATTGCAGTTTTTTAAAAACCTGTTTTTTTTAATTCTCTATTAGTCTTATTTTTCCTACTGCTTGCTTAAGACTGATGCACTAAACTATGACTCGCGTGCTTGCTTCGACCTTTTTTTTTGTGAATGGGAAATCATCAAATGACCTCTCCCGCTCTGGGTGGAGCAGAAGGGAGCGTCAGACTCTTACTGACTAAAACCCACCCGTGTTCCTTCCTTAGCCCTTTATGTTCCGGGGCAGCGGTAACCCTTTCGGACAATCCCGCTGCCCCGGTAGGGTACGGCCCTTACGGGCCCCTTCCTTGTGATGCTGACATCTCTTTGAGGCACGCGTGGAACACGTACGCGCCGTCCAGCACGGGCCTGGTCCTGATCGGACGGAGAGTTACCCATTACTCTCCGCCCGCAGGCCCGCGCCTACGGTGGCCGGGAGTCGTCCCGTGGCTCCCGACGCCCGGAACGTCTTCCGCGGCGGCTGGGACGTGAGTCTCTCTCCCTCAGCCGTCCCGCCACCTCCTTCGCTAGCATGACTGCTTCGCAGAAGGAGGTGACTGCCTCCCACTCCCTCTCGCCCCGGACCATGGCTTGAACGAGGGCGGGCGCGAGAGGTCGCCGCCGCTGCCGATCGCCTCTACGAGAACGGCGAACGGAGACACGGCGGTGCTCCACCCAAGTGGGGCAGACCTCCACCGTATGCTCCACCGTGTCCTCTGGGCGATCCTCGCAGTGGTGACTTGCTTCGACCTTGGAGTTGCATTGTTATGCACATAATAAGTATAATCAATCTAAACGTGTAATATTCTACGCAGTCTGTGTTCCATTCTAATCAGTCTAGGTACTTATAACATTAAATTAATACCTACCAATTTTCTTTTTCATGTTTGTGCATTTTGTTAATTTAGGGCTGATTTTCCCAATGCCGGATAAAAATGTGATTTTATAAAACATGAAACGTTTAATTTCTCTTGACTGTACTTACCTGTCAAAAAGACTAACCTAGATAATGTGGATAAGACACGAGTTTAAAACAGAAGAAGAATTAGCGGGGATCCAGGGGGGTGGATAGGGGGGGGGGGTTCAGGAGATCAGACCGGAATAAATCATTTTATCGAAGGAATAATTTTGAATTTTTGACAACACTTCCATACGAAAACTGCCAGACGTCAATTTTATCCTACAAATAAAAATTATGTGCCTATTGAAAAATCAGCCCTTAATTGGACTATCCTTACCCTAAGTTTAATGTGAAAGTAAGTTTGTTTGTTTGTTAAGCTTTCACGCTAAACGGCTGAACGAATTTGGATGAAATTTGGCACACATATAGACTATGACCTGCGGGGTAATTGCGTACCTAACACACTATCAGTAGCAATGGGTATCATTTTGACAGTCAACAGCATACATTGCGCTATTTAGGTATGTTGTTGAGTTACGTTTTCCGCGGAACTTATGAAGCAATGGATAGCAATATCTTCCAAAATTATTCAGTTTGAGATTGATAATGTGTTACCTACGCAAGTAGGGTGCTGGGTAGGGACATATTAAGTACGTTACTTTTCATTCAGGATCGCAGATGATATCGCAAGCAACAGCTAGTAAATAATAAAGGTAAAGAAAGCTAATATTTATGATGTTAATAAGAAGGAAATAATAAATTAGGCACGACCCTTTTACGAGTACATAAACTTAAATATGAAATGTAGGTGCACTTCTGCCTAACCCATCGGAGGATACAGGCGTATTGATATGTACTCTAATGTGTAATAAATACCTTTAAAGGTGATGATGTGCTTCTGTTTTAAGTCATAGAATACCATAGTCATTAATTACCATGACTGGTGGTGACCACAGATTATAACAATACCAGCAAGTTTTATAAGTAGTAAATAAGTAGGCAGACTAATCTGCATTCGCGATTTATTTGCCAAAAATGTGAGTTTATGGAAAAAAAAACAAATATAAGTTTATGGAAAAATAACTTTAAATCAAAGTTCAGTTTATGCTACAACTTCAAACATTTTTATAACTTTTTCAATAGAGCTAGTCACTCTGAAATCAACTTAATAACCATTTATTAAAGTTGATATTTGTTTTTTAACTTGAAATAATATTAATTTGAAACATAAGTTTGAATAGACTTTAACATACTAATAGCGTTTCCTCTGAATTTTCCTGCCTATAACCGCAGCCGATCAAACTGCCCTAATTGTGTAACACACTATTACTCTCAATTGGAATCATTTTGAAGCATATTTCTAATCCATTGCCCCATATGTTCGAAAAATGTGTCTGCTCAACAACGCAATGAATGTTGTTGAACTGTCAAAATTAAACCCATTGCTACTGATAGTGTGTTACGAAATTACCCCGCTGGTCTTACGTGAACAAAAATCACTAAGGTAGGTATAGCAGTTGTAGCTTGTAGGTCATGCTTTTATTTGAAAAATAATGTAGTTTTAGAAATACCTTTCCTGTAGCTTTTCCAAGGTAGTGTACAAAAATAGACTAGGTACTGTTTCCTTTGCGTCTGTTTTTAGTATTAGTGTTTTTTTACAAACATTGAAACTTACATCGAAAATACCCTATTTCATCCTTGAGATTTATTCCCAAAATAATTTGGTTCAAATCTTTAATATATACCTTATATTGGCAAACAAGATCTTCTTATGTCAATCTTTGAAGTGGTTAGGTGAAGATCAAAATCAAACGTCAGTCGATTGTTGGAATCTAGTGCTCCTCTACTCTATCTCGTTATAATTATGTCGGGGTATTTTGTTTATTTGCATTGAATGTAACCATAAACTTCTTTTAGCATAGACTATTTCATATTTACATTACGTTGCGCAGTTCGACGACATCAGATGATGATAATAATATCTTATCGAACCAATCTCAAAACCATTTTCACAACCAAAGGTACCATTTATCACAATCATAAAGTTTGCATAGCAGCTTGAACACTGTTCTTATCTCCAGATTACTATTTCGCATAGTTCTCTTTTGACATCATGAAATTTTTCTCTCCAAGTACAACTCACTTAACTTTTAATGTACCTACTGTCTTTCTTGTGTTTAAGGAGCTAAAAGCCTCCTCAATGTCTTAAGTTTCAACGAGCCCCATTTCTGAGATGTGATACCTATCGTTTTTATTTGAAACTTTCTTCTATTTTCAGCCACATTCTCAGGTTTAATTACAGATTAATTTAAAGAAATGGGGTTTAGAATGTCAACCCCTCTAGATAATCGCCTTTCCGAGACGGAAAAGTAATTCATTTAGGATAATTCCTGTCAAGCCCTAGGTGTTTTATCGATCTCAGTGGGCTTAGTTAACGTAAGTAGTAAAATGAACGTAGTACCGAGTGACGTCACGTCAGTTCTATTTTCGCCCTGCGGAAAATCTAACAATTCCAGGAAAGATGTTTGATTTATTAAGGCTGTTATTCATTGATTAGTTAAAAGGCATAAAGTGAATTGTGCCAATATATGTTTATGTCTATTAATCTAGACTACACCGAGTGTAATGAGATAGCAAAATAAAGTGTTTGTTGCAGTGTCGCAGTCGGTGTTCGCTAGGTACCTGCGTCAATGGGCCACGTGACTAGGCCACGTGCCATGTCCACGTGGTCACCGGCATGATGATATACAAACTGAGGTGTTGGGATCAACCGATGACTCTGTAATCACAATAGTCATGTCCTATGTTAGAGGGTTGTTTTTCGTACTTCGTCCTTCAGGTGGACCACGGCGGCCTTTGGTGGTTATTCTAACCAGCCCACCTCCCACCAGTAGTTGATTATCATCTCCTGGTTTACTAAAAAAATCTGGGTGTCCCGAAGTTTTCTGTCTTAATCATCCATCATAGTCGTACCTATCTGTCTAGTCCACAGTGCACCTAACCTATTGTATTATAAAACTAGCATGTAAGTACCTACTTCGAATAGAGTTAATTTTCATACATGATGTTGCGGTTGGTTGGTCACTCTACATAAATTAAAGTATTGTAGGTAATTACTTATATAGGTAGACATCTTTTTTATAACACTTGTGTATCTTCGGAAAAACTTCCTATTAACTCTATAGAAATTAATGTTAGTTACGTAGACAATAAATTCAGGCCCGCGCGCTAATGACTCGTGCCCTTAATGTGATGACTTGCAAGGCTTTATCGTTTTATAATTCTAACACTATGGTATCTCTATCAATATCTAAACGTATTTTAAAAACTTAGCATGACGGAGAATTTACACATTAGGTACACAATAAAACTACTGCAGCTCATATTGGAATATTATGGATTTTAACTTTTATAACGCCTGCATTGAAACATCGAAGAACCCAAAGAATATGGGAAAACTCGAATCACAGCACTGCTTAAACCAAAAAAAATATCCTGACAAGCCGAAGAACTACCACATCATTTCTCTTGTGTGCCTCGCGTTCAACTTGTTCGAACTAGTTTTACTTAATCGCCCTCAGACTGTGATCAACACTGAATTGAATCCCGAGAATCTTCAGGAGGAGGATTTTCCGGAGGCTTCAGACCAGGTAAGTTTCAATCCAGATTCTGGGCTAATCCTCCGACTGTCGCAATATAAGAAAATGGTATTGTTGCTTGAAAGATCACTGACATCGTCCTTGTTGACCTGTCAGCGGCATATAATACTGTCAATGTTAAGGGACTATTGGTAAAACTATTAGATATGATTGACGACCAGGATTTTGTCCGAGCACTGGGTGAGTTGCTATGTAATAAGCGTTACTAAGTCCTATTGAACTCCGAAAAAAACAAGGAGTCCTCAGAAAAATGGGCTACCCCAAGGAATTGTTCTGGTGCCCATTCTCATCAACATAATTATATATACCAACGACGAAACTGATGTTCTACACTGCGAATGTTTCCTGTACTCTAATTACCTCGCCCTGGGTAAACAAATGAAAAATTTGAAGACACAGGATAAAATCTAGTGGGAGCTAGTAGTACCTACCTGTTTCCTATAATTTTAGCTAAATTAATATTAATTATCAACTGTTAACATTAGCCATTTCTGAACATGGACCCCCATTATCAGCTTTAATGGTTTTTTAAGTGGAAATAACCATAAACATCACGTTTTGCAGACGAATTGGTGGCTATAGTGCGTCATTATTTTTGTTTGAAGACAGGTGGACGCTGCTGCCTATCCTCTTGAATTCTTGACATCATCCCTATGCGCGTTTCCAGTCTTTCAGAAAATATTACCATTGCTATCAACAAGGGAAGTAACAAAAAATATAAATGATTACCCTCATTTTAAACATTACTAAGAAAAAATAAATTTGGTTTGACATCTCATCATATAAAAATGTTTAGGCTATTTAGTCCGGTGTTTACGAATGAGACTAATTTCTTTGAAAAAATAACAGAAAAATAATAAATTACGTAGGCCTGAAGCGATTTATTTTACAAAAACAATAATTATTTCATTTATTTCTGTTGTTATTAAATTTCAACCTGTATAATAAAGACAGCTACTGGCCCCGGTTCTGTTGTTCACTAACTAAACTAAATTTAAGTTCAGTGCATCCTTTTCTTTCTATTTCACTAAGAAAAGGACAGAAGATAAATATTAGTTTAGTCCTGTCAAATTAGATAATCCATAGACAAGTTTAGACGTGATTAGAAAATTGGCTACTAAAAATACGTCAATTTACGTCAGGCGCTGACTAATTTGACAGGACTAAACTAATATTTATCTTCTGTCCTTTTCATAATGAAATAGAAAGAAAAAGATGCACTGAACTTAAATTAAGTTTAGTTTGTGATCAACAGAATCGGGGCCACTGGTTGTGAAATTAGTTTTCGAAATCTAGGACTGTTCACAGAGTACTTTAGAGATTATACTGTACCGTTGGAAATTAGGTTCTTACTCCTCGCCCGGATTAGTTTTTTACGTGATCTTAACAATATTAATAACAATTTAGAAAGGCAAGTTTAGCTTAACACTAATAACAACAATTAACGTTTATCTTAGCTTATGGTTATTAACGTTTATCTTAGCTTATGGTTATTAACGTTTATCTTAGCTTATGGTTATTAACGTTTATCTTAGCTTATGGTTATTAACGTTTATCTTAGCTTATGGTTATTAACGTTTATCTTAGCTTATGGTTATTTATTCAAATAGGATTTACCTACGAACAATAACAAACAAGTAACGGGAACAAGTGCGTAATACTAGTACTATCTAGATGTATCTATGCTAAACGAGTACCTATTCAATAATCTATTAGGTACCTGCATTATTCATCGAGTTATGTGCCATTTGTTTAACATATGTCTGAAATTCAATAGAGTGCGCACACGCATGGGTTCCGGCGGGAAGCTCGCGCACGAGACGTAAGCTTAGTGCATGCTCGAGTGTGAATTGCCTACATGAATGTTGTCGTATTGCATTGCATTTAATGTGCAAGCAGAAACGAGCTTACAGTCACACGGTTAGGCGCGCCTAATGAGAAAGTTTATCGAGCGTTTATTGCGTAGCAGCGGGAAGCTTCGCCGCGTCGCCCGAGGCAAGAGGCGCTCCCGCCGCCCGCAGGTGTGCCCGCGCCCCCCGTACCCGACCCCGTGCCCGCCTCTCGCCTCCCCTCAACCCGCCGCGCACGACACAGCTTTCTTTCGTCCGTCCGCGAACGCCGCCAGTCGACTGTCAACCAAGGAAGCGAACGGTCGCCTCGTATACGCTTCAATCGCAAAACGCCGCGCCAACTGTAAACACGACGCACTATCTGAGCAGTGCTTCCGTTCGCGACTTAACCTGAATTCAGCGAAACGTTTCAAATCTAGTGTCGTGTTGTGCCAAACCAGTGGATGTTTTGATACTCTTATGGATCGTGAAACGTAACTGAACTTCCCATACATGTAAATGTCACAAGTGTCGCGTATGTAGCGGTGTGGTGTCGGCCGGCGAGTGCCGTTGATCAGATCGTGCAAAGAAATTGTGGGCATTGTGGTATTGTGCGAAACGGGTTCTGTCTGCTGGACGAGGTCGCAAAAGCTACCGAATCTACATACGGCTACTGGGTGTCGCAGGCCGGCTTTCATCGCGCCCATGATCGCTATCGTGCCGGCGACATCATCAAATAAGCTGTTTGATGTAAATGGACGCCGCACACGGTGTCACATTACAATGTTCACGGAATGTCAACAAGCGATAAAATATTTACTTGGTCAGCAAAACACAGCTTTCATGTTAACTCTATCTATTGCTAATGTAACACATTTCAATACCTTGTAGTTGTTATCTTTGAACGTGTAATCATGCCGCAAACGTTTTATCTTGGTAACGAAAAGCTTGGTACAGTTGTTGAAGAATAATCAACATGTTCAAGGTCTCCCTAATCTTATTTACCAAAACAATATCAAAACAAAATTGTTTACTAACATAAGAAGTCTAAATTCATTTGGGATTTCAAGAATAACCGGCGGCGTGCTTGGAACATCCAGTGAATACAAGAAGCATCTCTAAAATAATTCTAACAAGATCCTTGAACTCACCTGAAATTCCGAGCTGTATCCAGAGTAAACCTCCGTGGAATCTGTGCTGTACCTAAGCCGAGCTTGTCAATGCTATCAATTAATGCCATCGAGGCAGTGCCCTAGTTATACAAAAGGCGGCAAACAAGCTATTACGCTGGCATAGAGGGGCGATTTGGAACGCTGTTATTGGCTCTCCACTAAATACCAATACGGAATACACCAGTATAATTTGTTTAGGATTATGGAGATTAAAACACGCACACTATTTGCAGCAATAACTAAAAGCTCTGTTTAGATAAAAGATATAACACATATTCGTGTTTGTTTATCTAAACAAAAGTTTTGGAGAGTACTAGAGCAAGTTTAATGAAAAAATCATGGATCACGGATAGGTACTTAGATATAGGTGGGTTCGTAACACTTAACTATTTGCTTTGCTTTAAAAATTTATAAGCCAACAAGCATTCTCGTCACCTAATTCAACATTTCTGAATTGAGAAGAATCTGGAATTCTGGAAGAGTGACTTTTAGAAAAAATACGACATTGCGTTCAAATACATCAGTTGAACAGTCGATAATATCTTTTCCGTAAGGAGTTAATGATTTCCGGAAATGAATTTGTCAAGAGATTCTAGACTCTAGTAGAGGGCCAGAGGCTTTAAGAATCCTATTAAATTAAATTTATTGTTCTACGCTAAGCAATTCTAATTTGTACTTTACCTTTAAATCGCTTCATAAAACTAAAATCTATTATCCTGCCCGTACTTCTCAAATTACCATAGTATGGTTACAAATGCACTTAAATGTGTCTTTAAAATCTTCCAAAGACATTTATAGCAAGACAGTAAACGTCAAATAACTAAGAAAGATTTCATTTCATCAAGTGTAATTGTATTATCAAGAATTCCTACCGCTTGTACTCTTAATTTTAAGCAAATTGCTTTCTGGAAAGTTTGCGGACGCTTTGCCCCCATATTTTCTTTTAACATCAGTTCAGTTCATAACTGAGTGGTACCATCCATAATGTAATTCATTAGGGCTTTGTGTGTTCACTAGCGAGTTTGCGGTCTGTTGCTGCAGGTTGCACTCAAACTTCAACCTTTGTGGTCCTTAAACTTTACCTCACATAGCCATTCTCGACTCTCAAGTTAATCTTCTACTTAGCTTGCTTTAATAGTGTAAACCACAGCCTGTTGAGTTTAATATTCTCTGTTTAACTGAAATTGCGTAATTCTGAAATAAATACAAAATAATCCATTAGAATTTGCATAACTGGATTGACGATCGTAATGTCTAAGTTAAATAACTGAAGTTGTCAGTGATATTACCGGAAAACATTGATTGTTTTAATAAAAAGCCGCTCAAATTTATGTCATGGATTTCATCGATTAGATGATGCGATAAGTGACTTTTGCGATACGAGGATAAATAGAGGTGAATGCAATAAAACTGACACTGAGCTGTTAACTGTAACAGTTTCGTGATTTTTTGGAACTTTATCCATCGATGCAATCTTAAAATGAATAGATATCTACAACAATAGGCATGATTGCGTATGATTGTTTAAATTAGTGCCGCGGAGCGTGGTAGGCCCGAGTGAAAGGCTTACTTTCTCCAGCCCTCCGGCCCTCTTGTACGATGTGGCTCTATTGCAAAATTTCACACTCTCCTAACACCGATAGCTATCAATTACATTGATAAATAGCTTTAGAAACCTTATCTCTTACGCTTTCCTTTACCTTTCAGTAAGGAGTTGTTATGCTTTAATTACCGCTGCGCATTAGACAGTCTATGGATCTACCATCTGGTTAATTACACTGTACCTTCTTTGTTTATCAATTGAAAGGATTGATGAGATTACTTTACATTAAACCCCGGCACAGATGATGTCTTTGTATTTTAGGAACATCATTTCGGGTCTAAATATATTCAAATGCTGATACAAAAATGTATATTCTCATGATTGGCACAAATTAGCCTGAGTAACACGGTCCGATGCTCGTCCGACATCGAGAGAGTTTTCATTGCTCCTTTCTACCTCACGTATGTGGGTCGTCACGAATCGCTTTGTCACTCTCCCATTTGGTTTCGATAATTTCCCGACAATTACCGTGACCAGATTTTATGAGGCAGATTATTAGAGTGTCCAAATGTGACCCCGATTGTCTATAAATTATATTAAGGAAACTTTTAACAACTTTGTCATTTTTACTGCTTCATATTTCAGGAATATATTAATGAATTTGAATGATTTAAATTATCATAAATCATAATTTACTTCTAAACTCTCACTATCAGATTCGAGATCCGTTGTAATTCTTTTCAACAGCCTTCAACGAACTCTAATATTTATGGAGCCGATTGGGCAATAAGGAGCCAATATAATCGATCTGTTATTTCGCACGGCCCGACGTACGTGAACTTAAAGCTAACTTACGATAGAGCTGTACACCTAAGTGGAGTTTACGCAAGACGCCTTATGTAAGCAGTTTGTGATGCTTGTGAAACCAACCAGTGTGCTTTCGTTACTCGGGTTACAGAGAGCGGGCCATCGACAAATTGCTAATAATGATTAATGAGATCGTGATACTCTTTTGAAATTACCAATCAGTAAAATCAAAACAACAACTGACAGACTGTCCAATAAATCGTAGTATGGGGCTTTTCTTTTCTATTTTATACCCTGAAATTAACATGCCGGCAGTAAAAAGTACAAATCAAAGACCATAAATATATGAAGGAAAGTGTTCGATTATTTTTTATTCATTGTATTGAGTTATCGCACTGTCACGATAGCGGAAATCGATACTGATAACTTCACTCGCGATAAGGCAACTCTCACTGAATCGTTTCTTATACAAAGTAGGTAAGTATCAGTGAAATAATGTCGAATTTATTATAAGTGTGCTATGGGCACAGGGTCAAGAACTCAAATAATTCGGATAGCACAATTAATCATATTTTTACATAGGCACTGGTAAAAATAAGTTACTAACAACACAGTCTGTAGCAGTCGGTAAATAACATATCATAACACTATCTAGTTCGAGTGGATGCAAGTATACAGCCGTAGTTGGAACAAATTGGGTTCTCGCCAACATCGGTTGCCAACTGCATCGAAGGGGCTGCCCTTTCGAGCGATTGATTTTATCAACGGGACATTTTTGACCTGAAAGCTGATATTTATTGAAAGATAAAATGAATACCATCGAGCACATCTCAGCACCGGAACGAAACAATAAAACTGCAACGGGAATTGGTGATGATGCCCCTGGGAAGAAGCCAAAGAACTCTGCCAAAATAATTTAACTACAAGGGTTATTGTGAATAGAGTTCATGAAACTAGCAATCTCCTTTACTATAGAAGTGCAAACACGCGTGACATATACAGACAAGCGCGCGTCAAGCAAAGCTCACAGTATATAAGCTGAGCTATCAAGTGTTGGGCACTTGTTATTAGACCTTATTGAATGCTTGTCCTATTGGGCGCCCGCCAGAAAACATTGCCAAAATATTTACAGCGTTGTCGCCATTTGCTAATGCTAGAACTTTGGATTGAAGCTTCAGTTTATATTGAACTGAATACGAAGAATTCCTTCAGTGCGATCAAAATCGCGAGAAATAACTATTGATTCTCAGAATCGCACTGCACTTCTGCGGCTACTTATAAAACTGCGCAGAATTCCTGAGGATTTTTTATTCTGCTAATTTTATAATAATTTGATTTATCGTTACGGCCCATAATTAGACTTGATTAATTAGGGTGGATCGTGTTTATGTTATGGTCCTTGGGTACTGATGTGTGGTTCTGAATATAATAAAGTTGAATTGAGTGAGGTAGTAAGTCAGGTGGGGCAGGTAAGGCGGTAAGGAGCGCAGGGGGCGACCTTCCGTCGACAACATCTGTCATGGCAGCTGCGTACCCCACGATCGCACGTGCGACTGCACCTATTATTAAGTTTGTTTTTTTTTTTTCTCGAAAACTTTGGAAGTGTTACGGAAGATTCCAACACATGCCCGTTTCCCTTTTGTGATTACAATGGCAGTAATATTCAAGGAAGTTATCGTAATTTCAACACGTGAAAGGTTGCCAGGTAAAAGATGATTATGATTAGATACCTATAAATTTAAGTAATCCCGTACACAAAAACGTATCACCGCACTTTGTCTACTTATTAAATTTTTAGGTTCTGCAAACTTTAAGTAATCCTCTGCACTTATGTATAACGTGCAAGTGATTTACATGCGCAGAAGACTAACAAAACAGTAGGAAAAGATCGCGAGCACCGATTTTTTTATGTGTTTCCACTGGCGCACACGTGACTTTTGTTTACCGGCGGACTCAAGGCCACGTGCATTATTGCGACGCTATTCCGTGCACGTAAGCGAATAGCGATGGATAACGCGAAATAAAAAATAGTCTGACAACAATAAAAAGCAAGCCACAGCCCCAACTCTTCTCACATTTATTAATATTTAAAAAGCTTTAATTCCGATTGGTACTCAGAAATAGATACAGATCAGAGGAAAATATTTTACTATCCTAACATGATTTACATGTTACAATCACCACAAGTTGTGGTGTAAACAAACAATAATGAATCATCGATGGACTCGGACTGGAGAATTACCAGGAATTGTGTTTCGAGATGCGATTCGAACTAACTATTCAAAGCGGTCTCCTTGGCGGGATAATTTGATGGATGATGCAGATTACGAGCTATCTTGTCGGGTAGATAATCTTATAACTTGCGTCACATTCGTTGACTTGCTCACAAAATTATTGACATTTTAAAACCATTTATCACCAAGTATATCATTCTATTTTGAATTTGCATTGAGAACAGTTGGGTCAAGATGACGTCAAGGCTATCTGAGAACAACGATCAGAGTACCTATCGAACACGTGAACTACGCAGTTTAAATTAGACAATAACGTAGATATGTTGATTAGGCGTTGACTGTAGGATTAGGGATGAGGAACAATAGCGCATCGCTCGCAACTGAAATCGTCCGACGGCATTGCACCTCTGACCCGGCAAAGCCGCAATGCAGCGCTCGCCTACACCACACCAAACTACGTTTTATGTTTGTTTACCATCACATGCATAATCGTCGCCATCTCTCAATAAATTTACTTCGCAAAATGTCGCCAGTACCGCGTAATAACTCCTTTTAATTGCATTAACGGCTAATAAATTCGACACTATCAAGCCGAAGATAATATTAAATTACATCATAACTTAATACGCTGTTTAAAGTGTCATCTCTAACAATTATGTAAGTGCTTTATATGACGCAAATAAAGCTATCGGTTTCCAAATTGAGGAACATATTGGTAGTGTGGGAGATGACATTTCAATATCAAAGGTCACAGATATATAGTATGTATCGAGATATTATATAGATGAAACGCAAACGATAAATTGAACGAAGCTGTTTTACATTGAAGTATGAATTACAGGGTGCGATTGAATACGAACAGTCGCCAACATAATTTGTTGTACACGTCAAAAGTGTTAAATATACAACGATTAAGATGTTGGCGCATGTGCGACAGGCGATTTGTATGTGTTGGTAAACTGCGTGTTCGGACTTATTTCGTTTCTAGGAAAGCGAAGTTAGTCCAAACTCAAGTCACGCTTGAATAGTTATAAAGTCTATATTAGACGTATATCTATTGAATAGCGGAATTCAACACGAATTTCTGTTTTAATAGGACCGGATTACAGACGCCGAACTTGCTGCTGTGATATCTTCTGTGATGTGCGAGCCAGCCCACGGATATTTTTATATGTGATTTACTAGTGCCCAGTACAAACCGAGTACAAAAAAAAACGGAATATAGAGTTATATTTATTAGTGTTATTGGAACAATGAAGGAGGAGTGTAAGTTGTGTAGTGTGAATGGATGGGGTGGTGCTGCGCAAGGGATGACGGATTTTTCTATATCGTCGCTGATGCGGCCGGCAGCAAGCCAGGGGGGGCAGGATCCGCGGCACGATGCAGTGCTGCTGTCAGCCTACCTGTTCAAACTAGGTGACTATCCATTGTATACGCTTCACGATCACTACGCCAACAGCGGTGAGTACCGTGCACCACACTAGTTCGCACGTACCTATTAACACCTCTGACACTAACAAGTAAGTTGATATATCACCTCCCCCTCCCCGTGCATTAGATAACTCATGTTAATTACCTATGTGATTATTAATTATGTTAATTATCGAAGTTTTTTTTTTTTTTTTGTAGCCAATAAACAGATTTTTATCTTAAGGTTTTATCCTACCCCCAAATTGGACACTTCCTAAGAGAATCAATCTTCATCAAACATTTTAAATACCTGTTTGCAGTCACAACTTAAAACGAGAAATACAGATTACAACAAATTCATCGCAGTTAAACGACGTTGAAAAGATTAACGAGATGGAATTGGGATTCCCAAAGAGACATCCTTGGAACTCATTGTATTCCCCGAATGCAGACGCGCTGACAAATCTGTGGAACTTAAAAGGCCAGTTACGTCTTCAATTGTTCCACAAATGTCCCTGTTTTTACTACAACAAACAGCGACCAACTTTTTAAATATAATCTTAACAAAATGAGAATTAACGACATATTATCTCCATTAATCATTACGCTAATTCACGTTATCATTTCTATTAAACAGGGCGCAATTAAAAAAACTTTTTCAAAAAGTATCTGCATTTATCATTTTCATAGCCGAAAATTACTAACAAAGCTATTAATGCCACCATACTTCATTGCATCAATTATGTGATTACTCCAAGTTGGTATCATCCACTCTGTAACTGTAAATTGTATATTGTAGCGCTATGTGCCTGGATGTGTAATTGTGTATGCGCATAAGTAGGCAGCATAATTTGCGCCAATGAGGTTTTGTTTATACGCCAGTAACTATTGTCCGTCTGTTCGCTTTGTTAAAGAAACTGCGCTATGGAAAAAACATGAAAAATAACATTTTTCAATGTATGGAACCGAGACTTAAAAACATGTCATTTAATACAAAACGCGTTAAAATGCAAGCCAGTGACTCACTGAACAAATTGTGCACGCAAGTTTTATAATACATTTTTTTTATCCGTGGCTAGACACAGGAAGAATACGGATTTTATTATAAATTGCGGGAAAAAAATACGTTCCGGATCAAATTGCCATGAATTGATTTAATTGATATTACATCCTGATGATTCCATGTTTGGTGGCTAATATGTATTTATTAATATCACGAAGCAATAAACACTTAAGTGGAAATAAATTATCCTTAAGCATTAATTTACTTTTTGCAAGTGCACATGATAAAACGTAGGTAATAAGTATTCTTTCATTTGACAGCAGAACGAATAGGTGGATATTCCGCAAAATGTCGCCATAATAGGAACGCTGCAGATAAAGTATAAATCAAAATTTGCGGAAACTAAGTTTTATTAAAAACTTACTCGGCACTCGACAAGTTTAAATATAACTATCGACAAGCTGGCGTTTAATATCCGGCATCGCCAACATTCATATCGAACCATTTTTAGGGTAGCGTTTATAGCGCAAATCTAGACATTTAACTGTTTGATCATTTTTGTTACTTATCGATAAATGTCGATAATAATTTCTTAATTATTATTATAGAGAGTTATTCGAATAGTCGCATAAAGATCTTTCTTTCGAATAACTGTCAACAAGGATTTGCGCATGTTACAAGGCTATAAAGTCGCACTTATAAAGGATACTTAGTAGAGAAACCAGATTTGAAGCATTAATCTATGTATTTTATAACTACATAGTTATCTCTTTAACAAGGCATTTATCATGTTCACTACCCCATATTGGCTCAAAGGTTTAATGCATCAAGACAGCTTTGTCAAAAACAAAGAAACAGATGACGTCATCGTTGATCCGATTTTCTCTGCTTTCCACCGACATGTTTTTATGAAACTGGCAACTTGGGAGCCGGTAAAGAACGTTCATTTGTTTTAATTGCGAACTGTGAAATGTCTAGCGATTAGAATTTGTAAATTTGGACGATAAGCTTAAAGCACTAGATGCATTTATCTAGTTTATTCCAATGTTATCGCAAATTATACGTCGTCGGCACGATGTGAACCGACCTCGCACAGATCCGTGAGCGAATCCGGATCTGTGCGAATGTCTCTTGTCACTTCTAGATTTATTCGAGCCCATGATAATTATGATGCAGTGATTCAATGACAAACGTGTTGTCAGTGCACGTCACTTAGCATCATAAAAAAGTGACGGGAGAACGCTAAGTAATAGGAGATTGGTCACTTAAGCTTTCAAAGTCTGTTGGGTTAAACTGGATATGAGTAGTTACAGTCTTAAACGTAGATATAAAATTAGTACTTTAAGCTTTAACATAAATACATAGTAAATATATATTATCATGATGAATATAGCCGATTAGTGCCTCATTACGATAACAATCGTTGCAGTTTCATGCGCAGATGAAGTTTTTGGAACTGACTTAATCAACAACAAAGTAATTAAATTCAAATAACATCCAAAATAAGCAAAATCAAACTAACTTACTTTATAACTTCTTTAACAAAACAAAAAAAAGAAAAGAAGGGAAGGAGAGAAGTTTATGAAATATTTCAGATATAGGAACTTCAATCAGACTCAACTGAAAACAAGATACATTAAATAAATGCGAGGAAGTTTCGACTAATATGAAAATAGGATTAAGTGCGGTAACATCGCTCTGGAATTGCCTAGATTTTATACCTGAAACTTTTTCTAGCGTCAACTCGTTTCATGTGGTTTCAGCAACAAAAAGTTTTTATTAAAGGCTCCCACAGACAAGCGCGACGCGACGGTGTGACGCGATTCTGGTAGATCAATTTCCACGAATTTTTCATAGAATTTTTTTACTAGAGTCGAGTCGCACCAGTCTGCGGGAGCCTTAACACTAATATCAAGGCTGTTTTTTTTTTGTCATTTTGTCACTATAACGAATACATTTTTATATGATTTAAACAGACTATCGTTACAAAAAAGTGTCTTTTTATTTATATTTTGCTAGCCTTTATTGTATATCCTAAGATTATTGTTACAAAAAAATACCTAATAAAAAAATTCTTGAATTAAGTCAGCATCGTATTGTATCTAATATAGGTACCTACAGTAGACTAATAGCCCATTACAGTAAAGTCCTTGGACTTGGTAGTAATTGCAATGAATCGTAATAGAATCAGGACAGTAGCCACGTGTATCTTTTCTTCCAGAAGTTTCTAACTCTGCATTCTCAGCACATGTTCCCCTAACTTCGAAACCAAACTTAATCAAATAAATCATCGATCTTTTCCCTCGTATTTAAACTGTCATCAGGCCATATTAAGTTCATGACAGAAACAAAGCATCCATTGTTAGAATGGTAAAGGCACTTTACTGATGTAATCGATAAAGCAGTTAAATTGGTCTTCAATGTTTACACTGAACCATAAGTTGATGACGTCACGGGTAGTCCCCCCGCGGTGACTCACAAAAATCTCACTGGCACCACGTAATCTCTTCCCGTTTTTTTTTCTCTCCCACTCCTAACTAAACCTTTGACGAGTGACTGAGATAGAGCGCGCAACATTATCGTTCTTATTGCTCCAGGAAACGGTCGGGGAATAATCAACTCATTGAATTAATTCACACGAATCTAGAATCATCTGGAAAGTGGATTGTCTCTCTTTGCATTTTATTCATTCATACGCTTTTTAAATAAAGTCCTTTCGTATTGTAATTAAATTTTCGTGTTCGGGATGTTCTGTATTGGTGAGTTTTATTTCGATTGTCTTCTAAGTTTTGACTGTTTAAAGTTTGTCATGTTGTATTTTTGTTTGTAAGTTATGAAATACTTAGGATCTAATTTATTGAGCAATGTTTATCTTTATTACACTAGCAGTGTCTCCTCGTAGTAAGTGCATAAATATTGTGCAAAAAACGGAAACACTAAATAAAATGTAGTCCGAATATCTAAAACAAAATATTCAATACCACATAACTCAGTTTGTTTGCCGTTTATCTTCTACAGGTTTCAAGCATATTTATGTAAAACATGAAAACTGTATTCAGGATTTCAAATCTCACTTATCTGATAGAAAAGTACTCGGCAGATTCAGTAAGTAGATCAATTCTACCGGAAAAAATACTAACTGTGTATTCAGTGCATGGCGAGCTTTATTCCGCCACTCCAGTTTAGTGCCGCCTCTCGGCGCGATCCAATAGGCACTGTTGGTTCACGAATGTTCGAGTTTGTGGGAATAGAAATAACTAGACTCTTCGCTACACTTCGGGAATATTCGCTCGAGATTTTTGTACGTTACATATTTTCAGTGTTATCTAAAAATGTTTTATTTTTGTTTCCTTTATGGAAATAGACTTTAGATAGGTACTCTACTGTCAAAAGTGAACTCATAGAAAATAAGTTTGTGCATAATAAAAAAAACTCAGGTGACTTAATTTTTACATCTGGTTTTAAAACATTAAGGTAGGTCATATAGTTAAAACAAATAACCTTTCATTAAATTAACATTTATTTAATGCTAATAAACCCATATTAGTGCCGTAAACTACAAATAACACATCCGCAAGCAACTAAAACTCAATTAAAAGTTTTAAAACTGTTCTTACTAAAAATAACTTGGTAACACGCAAACATTCTGTCCCAACACCACAAGAATACAACCCTACGGAACAGGGAATGGTGGCCGCGTGATGGGCTATAAAAAGTTAAGTAAAACAATAATCAGTCGAGCGGGGGCCCTTTAGCCCTTCGCCCTCTCTTTCCAACCGTAAACATTAAACACTCACTATGCATGAGGCAAAAGCTTTTTGTAATTTCAATAAAAAAACACATGAATATTTAAAACATTCTTGCACTAGTAAATATGTTCTAAAATTAAACCCTACATTGCACGCTGTTCAGTTTTTTAACGCTACTCTATCTCATTTTTAATAAAATTTAAAACGTAAAGGTTCTTTAGGTATAGGACATCATCTATTGCTGTCATAAAATTGTATTACTTACCTGGTTTAAACGAATCATAACAAAACACGATAATTAACCTCATTCGACGTGTTTTTGTTAAAAAAATATTAATTAATTAGTGAAACGTATTTTTGCTGGCAGCTATCCGTGCAGTTTATAAGGGCACGATAATGAATTATTTATTTAGTGTATTGACTGCGGCGGCTTTTGCAATGCCACGCATTGAATTATAGATATCATAAAACATTACGGCCACTTGTAGTTAATAGTAGTTTGATGTTGAACGATATTTAATCATTTGTCTGTTTGTCGTGTTACGCATTGAGGTCTTGTAGGTGTGTCTGACAAAATTGAGCAACAACGAAACATGTTTATGACAAATTAGCTTAAGGCGCGGTAAGATGCAAAAAGACGAACGAAAATAATTATAGCAACAAATAAAGTTCAAAACATCGATGCGTTTGATGTTAGTCGAATAGAAGAATAACCACCAAAATAAAAGTGATTTTGCAGTTTTTTTTTCAGATTAGGTATGCATCGAAAGATATTTTTTGAGCTCTGTTTTACGATTGTGTTTTATCATGATACTATTTTATTTTTATGAAATATTTTTGAATTAGTCTTTGACAACACATTCGAACATTTTTTTGGCTTGTAATGTGTATCAAAATACCAATACGCCTAACTGTGCGACAAAAACTGAGCGTTTTACGGTGTTTTACGTTTGGGCAGCGCCTTAAGTTTAAAAGCATGGTATTATGTAAGATTTTTAAAAGTGAGTCAACATGAAATTAAGTTGTTTACGAAGTAATAGTTCAGAAGCAACAAAACAATGAAGGGAGTGAACAAACTCGGAACTACATACTTATACTAACAGTATCAAAGTAATTTGTATTAACAAGGGAAATGGAACACCTGGTAATGGTATAGCTGTAAGCAATTGTGTAATTCTCATACAATGCAATACAAACACAGAAAAACCAATCAAACGTTAGTAATATTTAAAGAAGTAATTGGCTAAATGAAAGGCTATCGTTCACTAAGGCGTTGCTACAAGCAGGCGCGGCCATATAGCCGATCATTAGATATTACGTATGCATGCAGACGGTATTCTATTGAGAATCCATTAGAATCTTAATAACCTCGTGCAAAAGACGGGTCTAACACTTTATGTTGCTTGTAAAAAGCTATTATTTGTGTGACATTCGTAGTAGCTAAAGACACGGCTTTTATTCTTGATTGTCATTCTGATCAAATACAATGACCAATCAAAAGACTCCATGCCGATGATCTGAGACAACGGTTTTAAAATCAATATGACAATATCCCAGTTTTATTCTCTATCGTTTTATTTATGTATTTTCATTTTTCAATAGACGTCTTTCTCTCCCTCCCTGTCTCTCTCTGTTGTCTATCATCGATAATATAGATGAGCTACAAAATGTTCTGTAATACCTATCTTTTAGACTCTCCCTTCTTTACTCGGTTCATATTGCCCTAACATGTAAAATATTTATTTATTTATTTAATACATCAAGCACATAAATGTACAGAGGCGGACTTAATGCCATAGGCATTTTCTACCAGTCAACCTTTGGGTGATGCAGAGACAAACAGTGGTAGGTGCAATCATGAAAATTGAGGAATAAATATTTTAAATATAAAGATACGCATAAATCTACATAAATCTAATAATAATCAAAATCATAAATCTAATAATAATCTAATATATTGCACTTAGATATAATACAGCTCGATTACAATACTCAGCTCCCAATTCAGATTCTATTTACTATTCCAGAGTATCACGGGAAAATATCTTGGAAGCAAACTAAGCTTGGCCTTAAACGTATCTTTTGAAAAAACTCCTTCGCAGTAATGGACCTCTTTACATGCAGTACCTTCACTCTCTTTACATTTATCGGCCCTTCTACGAAAAATCTTAGAACTATACCGTTCCAAATTTTTGTATGATATGAAAATGATATTCTTGCAGCGATTAGAAAGCCCATGGATGAATATATATTACGTTGGTATATGACGAACATACAATAGAAATTCAATTTCTATGCAGAAAGTTGTTGGACTATAGGCTCAGACGGACTTAAATCCTACTGCAGCGACGTTGTAATTTCTGCCGTCATGTGAAATTGAATACGTGCCCTTAATTTTATTACTTGCATATTAATTACTATATGACACAGATGTATATGTATTTTAACTTTCAGTTAGTCGGCTTTATGCAGTTGTTTAACAAGTCCGCATTTTGTTTCAGGTAAGCCGCCCTGCACATGCACCTTATGTGACAGAATGCCTCGTACCTCGAGTTACGGTGAGTTTCACAATAAAACCTACAACCTTGACCTTTCTCTCAACCACTTTGGACAGAGGTTGCAAACTATAGACCAATTTGCATATTTAACGTCACCGGCTCAGTAAGGGAACATTATGAATATAATCGCATTAACCATGTTTCCAGCCTTTGTCCAATTGAATTCTCGGTGCAGTAATCAAGTGGGTACGAGAGTGGGTCAGCGGGTCGTTCCGAGCCGGCGCGCGCCCGCATCGTCCCGACTCCCACCGCCACCGCCACCGCGCTCCCATGTTACATTATTCACAAATATAACTGACGATAAAAACGACCAATAAATATCTCACCCCTTATGTTACGCACCACGTAAACACTAAACTCTTTTGTTTATCCCGAACGATACCACTATACGACCTCTCACTACCAGCCCACAATACTAAAATGTAAATTCAAATTCGTTCAACGTTTGCAATTCATTTATTTCGCGTTTCCTTATTTGTTTGCGCGTGAGATTATCATAGATCGACGTCGAATAAACCTCGAAATTTTTTATAAGCGAGTGTTGTTTGTGGAGGTTCTCACTTGATTATGCAGTGACCTCTATTATTTCTAAGCTCTTAAATTTGACAATCGCAGTCATAAATACAATTACATCGATTGTATCCTTTCACATTTCAATGTAAACCATAGTCGATTGCGTTTCGTCGGCCTTCAGAATCGACGCGTATCATGTTTCCCCATACATAATCTTAATCATACAGTGCTCTGTATTTAACGTCATTTAATACCGGCCCAATAAACCCGCTCACTAATTTCTCGGTTAAATGTTGACGGCAATTTAATTTCGTCATTCGGTGCGGCTCTCGTTGGCGCAACCCTCGGCTTGTTGAGAGGAAGTACGCACCGGTTGCTTCCCTCGGTAAACCTAACTCCACGTCTTCGTGCTGTACGGCGTTTAGTTCCATCGTATGATTAATAAATAATATTAGTTGTGGGCCCGCATCGTGTAGATTAATAACTCTAAAAGGAGTGATCGGTGCGGTAGGCGTCACTAGCCAACCGAGTACTCCTACACCCAATCTATTATTTAATTTCAACTACTACAATTATAGCGATTCTATTCGTGTCGCAAGCGGCACTTTCTCGATTGATTGTCGATATAATTAGCCGTAGGGAATCTCATCTGTATACTTTGACGAGGCAATCACGGCGTCGTCGCCACCCACGGTACCTTTTTACGATTTAAATAAAATCGTGCTTACTCTTCTTTCGGAGCGTTTATCGTTCATCTGGCGATATAAAATATCTATTTTAGGTCGTGTTTAAATATTGATGGTAATAAACTATAACTAATAATAGAAGGCGTCGCGTCTGTTATCGTCAATTAATCTAGACACGAATGTAGTACCTCCTAATACATCAACCAGTAAATGGTGGTCATTTTATTATTGGAAACAATTTAATTAGGTTAATTAGACGATTTTCGTAAATTCTAATATATTAGGTGTCCGTATTTGCCGCACGAAAAGACGACGCGTGTTAAAATATTTTAAAAATAGTGATTGGGGTTACTCGTCTATTTTTAAAAGTTAACGAGACACTTTGTAATTACATGTTTCGTTTGCATTATTCATAGTACTGTAATTACGTTACTGGTTAATGATAGACTTGGGAGTCGGATGACATTGAGGATTACATTCTAATCTCACAATACAATGTGGATGATTTAATTAAACGATGCTTTTAGGTTTAACTTGTGACCAAAATGAAATGTGCTTTCTATTCTGTTTTTCTCTTCATTAGAATAGGAGAGTTACTTTGCTGTTTATTATAAGTAGCTATAGATACATTTGCTGTTTATTATAAGTAGCTATAGCTATAGATACAATTTAATGAAGCATCCTATGAGGATTATAAAGAGAAAAGATTAGATGTTTTGTATGTTTGTTTGTATTGCTTTCGCGCTAAAACGGCTAGACCACGGTAGACCAGGACCATATTAGGACATAGGATGCTTTTATCCCGGTATTCCCACGGGATCGAGACTTATACGGGTGAAACCGCGTGGCGCAGCTAGACGTTAATAAAAAAAAATAGGTTATTACATTAGCAAGGCTGGAACTATACATTTTCTAGTTCCTCATATTTCGTTAGATGTGATCTCGTCGCCTATATCTTCATTTATTTTATCAATATCCGTACTTGTCCAGAAAATGTAAATAATGTACCTATGCTTTATGTAAATCGCGCTAATTTTTGCGAAGGCCGAGTCGAGACCTCGCAAAAGCAGATTCGACCTCGCGTTTATCATTGTCGTGATATCTTGATATGCGCACAAACTGCCTTTTGATAGTCTTTACTTCTGTGGCTTCCTGCTGCCCTGGTTAGACGCGTACGCGATATTAATTTATATTAGCTTCAAGTACTGTTACTTATAATTATATTGTTGTAAATATGTGGAAAAGGCTCCAATCCAGTAAGTCCATTTTAATTGTTTTTTTTTTTTTCAAAGGGGACTCTTTATTGTGTTTTTTCATTCATCTGGTGTCCGTTCATTCATTCACTCACTCATTGTATCACTCAACCTTGAATGACTGATCAATTTTATCACGCGAGTTGTCTAATCGCAAATCGGGAAGTGTCAAATGTATTGTTGAATTGGTTTTTGTTTTGCACTTTTATTTTTTGTTTAACTTTCTAATTTGCGCGTGTTTTTCCTTGTTCACAATTAGAAGCATCGAGGTGATAAACTAATTTGTTCGTAATAATTAAAACCTTTCCTGTTATTAAACCACTGGTTTATTATAATGTATTTATGACTCAAGCTCCATCTCCTCGTTTCATTGCCATTCGTTGCCATATTAGTCCGTAAGTATAAATAAGTACATAAATAAAGTAAAAACATAATTTTAGAAACCGTAATACCGTTATTAATATGGCTACTGTAACATAATACTTATTATTTATATGTATTTCGAGCAAAGTTTAACAATAATTTACTTAATTATTTTTCTTTAAGAAAAGTTATCAAAAAATACTATTATTATCTGGTACTTATACTTAATTAAATAGTTTTCTACATTATTACAATTTCTGATAAGTTAAGGATAATCTACACATACAGTATGTAAGTATTGTACCTATATTGCAATTATTTATTGTATTCATGGTCCATGTTTGGTGATAACACTTTATCGTTAACCCACAATAACATGTTTTTTTAACAACAAAAATATGTTTATGTAATGATTTCCTTATAATTTAGAATTCAGATAATGAGTTCAGTTCATTTATCACTGTACTTAATAGAGTAAGTAAGACTCACCCACGATGTGGCACAATTGAAAAGTTCAATAATAACAATCAGCGAGAGTGGTCCAAGCGCCATTTTATTCAATTGCAGTCATATCTAAATTACTCGCGATCAAATACAATATTGTTTGCAATAGCATTAAAACTAATCAAGTTGTTCATATTCACGTAATTTATTCATATCTTGTTTTATATATGTATAACCTCAATTAATATCAATTGATCGTTCTTCGTTTGGCTCCTATCGAGGTAAAATCTTAGAAGTTTAATGAAAGCAACTTCTAGTTCTTAAAACTCGTTCAAGTAATTGAATTTTCAAGAAGTTCCTACACAGATTCAGACTTCAGTTACTTTAGATTTTGCTTCTAAATGCTTCCAGTCACAAGTGCACATGCAGCCTTAAAAACAAGGCAACTTTACTGTAGACAATTTTTAGACTCAAAATATCATTGGGTAACCAAGAAATTCTACAAAACAAATAATAACAAAATTCATAGTTGTCGCCAAACTGATTAAAACCGTTGAATAAGTAAATAAAGTTATGTTATATCAAAAGCTTAATGAATGACCGCATGGCCAATCTATCGTTACGTGATAATTATTTTCAACCGAACACTATAAAATTATCATATTAAGTACCGTGTATGTTCAGACTATTAAATATTATTAATAATTCTTATGAATCAAAGGGCGGCAGGCGACGTGTGAGCCGCCGTACTTTGTAAATAGGGTTGTCGTTTCCAATATGTTGTACACCTACGGCCCGAACACCGCACTCAACCGAAACGGGATTTCCGAAGGATTATTTGGGTTAAAGAGCAAATTTTTACGCAAAGTACGTAAGTAGGCGTTTATTTTCTTTTATCTGGTGTTTACACGTTTTCGATTTATCCTTATTAGGCACTATTTTATCGGGGTTGGCGGAGTTTATGTAATAAAAATATAATATAACCTGCTCTACAATTTACCTCTGTCCCTAAATCACTCTAAATCATAGCCACATTTTTGTTAGCCATTGCCAATTTTTTTAGGGAACGCAAATGAATAAGAGGTTCTATGTCAGATAACTGCCAACTTTTTTTGCCAACCATATTGAGTAGTTCTCAAGAGTATTCAACGCGATGTTTTATAGCTGTTTGCTTGTTTTGTAAATGCCACCGACACAAGGCTACTCGCAAAGTGAATTAACTCGCTAAATCTGAACTTGAACACGTAAATTATTTTACACTAACAAAAAAAAAATTATGTCGCATACGTTACATTGTTTCCGCAATTAGATTCAGATAATGCAGTAACACGTCATGTACGCTCAAATATGATTTGTTACAGCTAAAATTGATCTAACCTTCGCCTGACCTAAAATCCCCATAATTTTGTTTTTCCACTTAACTCAGGATGCGTTTCATGAATATAAAATGTTAAGTGGATCGCAAAACGAAGATTTTCAATTCGCATTTAAAAGCACTTATTCTAGCTAGCACAACATTTATGAGTAGGTTCCGAGTATTAATCTAGAATGTAACTTTTACGACAATAATAAAGTTTTTCGTCGCTATCTACCATACATTCAAAACGATAATCTATAGGTACTATAATACTAATAATAAAGCTTAAAAGTTTGTTTGTTTGAACGCGCTTATCTCTGGAACTACCAGTAGTCGGATTTGGAAAAAAATTAAAATTCTTTTTGCATTTGATAGCCAAATTTTTAAAGAAGGTTATTATTTAATATCACGCTACGACTCTTAGGAGCCGAGCAAAAAGAAAAAGTAAAGAACGCAATGTAAAAGCGCGGGCGGGCGATGCGATGCGACGCGGTTAAACTAAACGGCGGGTGAAACCGCGGGGCACAGCTAGTCCTCAATAAAGTCGCCTCGGGCACATTTAACAGAATGGGAAATAAAACACGACTCGAATCTAACTACCAATGTGTGTTGTTTAAAATTCTTCGCCCGTCAGGGATTTGGCACTTGCGCGCGAGATTCGAATTCATAATACTTTTTATAGCCACCATCTTGATTTGGATGAATTTGATGTATCGTTATTCTATCTGCTTTGGCATGTTTAAGGCGTTCTGTTTAGTTAGAGGAAGTTCTGAAAAAGGAGAACCAAGTGTTGTTTTTTTATGCTTTTAAGTTCGAGTCATACCATAAATCTAACTAACAAGTCACAATAAAATATATACTTGGATAGTAATAACCTTTTTTTGAACAAAACCTTCGCAATACATTAATTCACACACGCATACACAGTCAATTGTAATACTTTAACTTATTCAAAAAAAACAACTAAATAACTAACATCAAACTTCCTAAAAATGGTTTCCGTGAAGTTTTATAATTTTTCACTTAAACTTACAAAACACCTCCTACAACCGTTTAAACTTAAAAATATTAATTTTTAACCGATACCAAGTTCTGTGTTTTAATTCTAGCGACCATATTTTAGTTAGATGTAATCCATAATACATTTGAGTGCGGCTAGCTGTCGGCTCGGATTTAATTTAGACAGCATTCGGCCGGCATCGCTGTCATTGGCTCTCTAGCGGATTCACTGGACACATAGAGCCAGTTAATAATGTATATTTACTTAGAAAACAAAAACGGCATACGAATATTAGTATATTTTGACACGTGCGTCATTGCTATGATACATTTTATTTGTGAAAATCTCTTTCTGTGAGAGGGAGTGGGCCATAATCCACCACGCGGAACCATTGTGGATTGGTGGATATCAGTAGTCACATGTCTTAGAGTTTTTGATTCTAGTACATATCGGTTTCCTCGCGATGTTTTCCTTCACCGTTTTGAGAGAGTGGTGCTGAAATAATTTACAAAAAGTAAAAGGACTGCTGGCCCAGCAGTGGGAACATTAAAGGCTCATTGTGATAGTGAAAGTAACTGCTTGAGTTTGAAGTTTTAAACCCACGACCTACAACTCGTAAGTCCATTAGTCATCCTGCCGGGGCAGCGGGAGTGTCCGAAAGGGTTACCGCTACCCCGGAACACAAAGGGCTAAGGAAGGAACACGGGTGGGTTTTAGTCAGTAAGAGTCCGACACTCCCTTCTGCTCCACCCAGAGCGGGAGGGGTCATTGGATCATTTCCCATCCATAAAAAAAAAAAGTCCATTAGTCATTTATCAAGCTATTACCTCTAGGCCACCAACGTCGTGTCAGTCAGTTAGTTACTTACATGACATAACAAAATACAAATACTTAAAGATATCCTTTCCTGCCTTACTGTAGGTAGACGGATGAGCTCCTTTACGTATAGCTAATAACATTTTCAACCCTAAAAAGGAGCAAGTATCTAAGTGCCAGTTTCACACCGAGTTCCTTCTCGAAATCTGTTAAACCGCCATTTCCATGGAAGCTAAACTAAAGCCCCATGAATTCAGTACCGGGCGTTGCAATAAGTAGTAACAGTTTTATACGCCCTAATAAATGTCGCCTTAGAATACCTACCTTAGTAACCCATTTTCCGAAGTGAAGTCTGCAGCGGAACGCGGGTAATGTTTTTACAACATTCCTTTTTTAAATCCGGGATTAGTAAGGAGTTTAACCTTAACTGACTTCTAGCTTTGTGAGACTGCAACGGGGGAGACTGGCAGGGTAGAAAAGGAATAAGGTGAAAATAAAATGGAAGGATTACTTCGTTAATTTTATCAGATGACGTGCGAAAGCAGATATGTAATCTACGGTGTGAAAGTACATTATAGTTTTTAAAACAATATTTATTTTCTAAAGATACGTTTCATTTAGTTTTCTAACAGCTAAACTCATCATCATCTGCCTAGCCGTTTCCCAGCTGTGTTGGGGTCGGCTTCCAGTCTGACCGGTTGTAGCTAGAATACCAGTATTATACATGGAGCGACTGCCTATCTGACTGACCTCCACAACTCAGTTACTGGGTAATACGATACCCCTTGGTAAGACTGGTTATCAGACTTTCGGGCTTCTGACGACCCGTAGCGACAGTCAAAGATCCAAGAATGACAGCCGAGACCAACAGCTTGCTTAAAGTGCTTCCGAGGCACGGAAGGGTCTCGGTATGCAAAGATGGTCACCCATCCACGGACCGGTCGCGGAAAGTGTAGCTTAACCTGATCGATCGAGCTGTGCGGCTGTGATGAATAGTTCTTAGACACGAGCTCCTCCACCTCCTCCTTTCTAACAGCTAAACTACCCGTTAAAAAAGAAAAACTACCCTATTGAATATCACAGCCAACCTCGTAGACCTCGTAGACCCTGCTACGGCGTAGCAGCAAATCTCGTTCTTTTTTAGCGAGCAATCAAACTGACGCCTCACTCGGTTCCATAACGTCCAATTAAATTAGGAATTAACCTGGAACCTAGAACACTTGGTAGGTACACAAATAGAATGTTCTAGTAGAACCAGTACGATGTAACTGGAACAGTGAGACGGACGACTTTAAAAAACATTAGATTTTATCTCGAACAGTTTCGGGTCGTGTTAGCCAGCACGATGCGATGTGCCAATGACTTTACACACTCTCTTATCTTTCATCTCTTAACCGACTTGTGAGGTTTCTTATTGCCGTAACCGCTGTTTAAAGAGGATCAGTGTTGGCCCAGTGTTAACGGTCCCGATTTACGAGTTGTTGGTCGTGGATTCGAAACCAAGCAGGCATTTATTTTGTGTAAATAATTTCATCACCACTGCAGTGCTCTCAAAACGTTGACGGAAAACATGGTAAGGAAACCGGCATCTCCTAGAACCAAAAATTCGAAATCATGTGACATCTACCAACCAGCATTGGGCGCGCGTGGTCCAGCGGTCCAGCCCACTCAGAGAGAGGCCTGTGTTCCAGCAGTAGGAACATTATAGGCTGATTATCTGATTATGCTGTACAAGGTAGTACCTAAGCGACATTTTCAAAAGTTATACTTATACTTATTCAAATTAAGTTATTATTCGTATTTATATTACCAAATTAAAGTTTTACGACGTTTTCATGTACTTTTTGCGCGTTTAATATTACAGGGTAGTTACAGTTATGCTTTTTTATTTATATTGTGCCACTTAATTTTTGGAAGTAAGTATCTAATTAGTTAATTAATACGTACATAACTTTGGGCGTGAAGTTTTAAATACAGTATTTTTTAATTTAAAACAATACATTATGTGGTTATTCTGAAACTGGTTGCTGGCAATAGACACGCCCCCTGTTACATGGGACATAAATACATAACTGGCGAAATTTAGGTGTACCAACTATGGATGGATACACCTCTGTACTTTTTGATAAGTATTTATTAAATTTTAATTGAATTAGTTGCACAAACTTTAAATACCATAACATCTTTACCAGGATCATAAATCTTATATTTATATTCGATAATCCCTACTAAAAATTAATAAAAAAAAACTATCAAATGCGAGTAGGACTCGCGCACCGAGGGGTTCCGTTCTATGTAACAACAAATTTACGGTTTTTAGATTTTTTTCCTTTACTTGTGCTACATGACATTGCTTCTTGCCAAATTTCATGATTCTAGGTCAACGGAAAGTACCTACCCTATAAATTTTAATTCCCTTGATAGTGTCGAAATATACGTTTTTTGCGGCATAAACGGCCGCATCTTTTTTTTACGTTAACTTAGAAGTTTGATTTTTCACACCTGAGTATATGGTTTTAATTTCAACTCGATACCTCCACGCTTTCGCGAGATAAAGGGTCTTGACAGACAGACAGACGGACAACAAAGTAATCCTATAAGGGTTCCGTTTTTCCTTTTGAGGTACGGAACCCTAAAAATACCAAAACGTGTTCCCTTAATGGGACAAATAAAAAATCAAGTTTCCTTACTATCATATCGGTATCAAAGAGGTTTTTAGGCTTCCGTACCAAAATGGTAAAATGGAACCCTTATGGTGAGACTCTGTCTGTATGTCTGTCTGTCCGTCTGTCACAACTGGATATCTCAAGAACTACTAATGCTATCAACTTGAAATTTGGAATAATTTTAGATGACGTTTGCCTATTTTGCAAATAAGATTTTTTTTTTTTGCAACAGGGTCTGGAAAAATCGAATTGGGGCTACTACTTAGGGCATGTGGGGTATCATATGAAAGAGCGCAGTTTGCACATTCTCAAAACTTTTTCTTTAGGCCGCATAGTTTTCGACTTTTGATTAAAAATGTAAAAAAATACCGTTCACCCCCTTATCTCCGATGTTTGCATAAGTTTGCATAGAGAAAAATCTAAAATTATTCTATACCATAGAAGTTTATGTAAATATTACAGGAAAAATAAAGCGATGTCTCTAAATAGCACACTTTTCATAAATCATGAAAAATTATATTCGTTTCGGTATTCGTACGGAACCCTCGGTGCGCGAGTCTGACTCGCTCTTGACCGGTTTTTTTCTATCATAACGATGATCTTCCGTACAGCCAAGGTCAATGATTTGTTCATGCAAATCACTCGCCAGAGAATAAACAGACATAAAGTATGACAATATTTCAATACGGATTATGTATCGCTAAACGACGAATTTTATAGTTTTTATCCCAATATAAAACTACGTTAACTGGCGCCACGATAGAAATAAATGGTACATTTAAAAAAATATATTACTATTTTCTAATAAATGTTTGAGAGTTAACGTGTTTCAAATTAGCGACATTAAAATAGTAGGTAGCTTATTTGAGCAAAACTAAACTCAATTTCCCTATTGTTTCTTCCAACCTTCGAGAGCCAAACTTACCTAAAATATCAAACAATGGCAAATAAATTATGTAAATACCTACAGAAATGCATTGAACTGAAGCTCCACATTATTTAGCGATAGGTCAATAACGAGGTACTTAACACGTCATCGCAGAAGGTAATAATTTGGTTTTCATTAAGATTCCGGCAAACAGTGTTTACTCAAGTGTACATAACACCCGCTGACCTTGAAACGACCGAATTTTATGTTCCATATAACACAAAGCCAACATGTTAATTGAACACTTGATTTATATCGCGCAATATATTAAAAGTGTAGTAATTTAGGATGAAAGGCATATTTATATTATAACCCCGTTCACTGTAAACATACAATTAAGTACACTTTTTATTGGCGTGCGAATGTTTTCATGCGCTGCAAAAAGTGTGGCGAACGCAATCAATCCTTTCGATACGAAAGGCGCTTAGTTAACATTATGATAAGTCATGAGAATTGGCATCTGAACGAAGGAATAATATAAGCGTTTTCACTAAAGAAGTCGCACGTTGTTCACATTGTCTGTTTAGGCAGTAGGTATCGTTCTCATTACGTACAGACTACAGGCGGCCTCTTTCGTTTCGCCCTGATCACTCAAATGTCTGGTCGCAATTAGGGCTGCCATCCGCTCCATTGCACGGACATCGTCCTAGTTTTTAGCAATGAGGTGAACGTTCGGTGAATATCCGAAAATATCCGTTCAGCAAATTCGCCCAACTCTATAAACCGTATCGAAGTCTCTGAACAGCTAATAGTTTTAGTGTAAACGGTATCGATATGTACAGGAAAATGTTTACTGAAACCGCAATGAAATAGCAGTTTTAGGTTGTTTATTATGTCGTTAGGTATATCCGAATGGTTTAAATTAGGTATATATTCTTTTGGAAAACCCACACTTTAGTTGCGGTTTTGGATAAACAATATTCCTACATTCATAGTAAGTAGGTAACTATTAAAACTAACTATTTAATTTTTATATAATTATATCTTTGAGTATTTGCAAAGTAAAAACTTTAATCTATCAAGCAGATCCCTCGCTCCTAAAAACCATTTCACAACTAATTTATGAACATTCTCTTGTGTTAACTTTTTTTTTTTTTTATTCTTTATTTATTTATAGGGGCTTTTACGCATAGCGTATGCCAGTCCCATTTGTGTTAACTTCTGTACCCCTTAGGTAGGTCTAGGTATGGCCTTTTCCATTGCCCTTATCCTATACACACTATCAACATGTACAGATTTCCTAATTCAAGTCTACCATCACATTCACAAAGTGTGCTATGCTCTAAAAGCATATTATACATTCGTAGACATAGTCCTGGCGACCCTAGGCATGGGATGTAGAGCGGGTCGCCGGCGCCCCAGGGTGCTCATTTTGCGCACAGACGCGACTAGCCGACTGCCCGCTGTTGACAAGCCCATTGTCAATACTGTGCCTACACAACCCAGTACCCGGTTCCATTCAGGACATCGACACACTTCCCTTTTTAGGCGATTATATTTAGAACGGGGAGTAGACAACACGCCTTATTCTAGATTTTATGGTAATGTTATACTCAGACGGTCTAGTCCTTTCTTTGTTCAGTCTTTATCATTGAAACATTTAAACTTTTTGATTTATGTATCTAACTCATGAATATTGGATTTCGAATGATATTTTAACTTAACTGAATGCTAAATGTGCTCTATTTGAAATTCTATACATAAAGCTATTTTTCGCGTTTAAATCATAGTTTAGTTTTGATTTACCGAACCAGAACTAAAATTCCCATTAGAAACCACTTGTTGGTGTGAAACGCTCATTTTTAATAAAGTATGCTCGATGGACGTTTGAATCATATTTATGATACTTATGAACAATAAAATACGTGTCACCATTTATGGTGTGTAAAACATTAATCGCTTCTCTGACCATACTATGAAAACTGAAAACCCCGTACTTAAGTGCCATTGAGGAGTATATATGACAGCATTACAAACGGACGTTGATTTCTGACAAAGCTCGATTGACGGCTGGAGATAGGCGGTTCAGTGCAGATGTCAAACGTTACTTAGCTGTAATGATGTCACTGTCGCCGTTCCGTTGTGCCGTCGCCGTCGATAAAAGCGTTCCGTGATCGTACTCGTCAGTCCTCGCTAATTGTCTGATTGGATCCGGATATTGTTATTGATTAAACATTACGCTGGCTTTTAGAGTCTAACTAACATTATTCGGGGCTATCTGCCTTTTACATCGTTTGCAAAATGAATGTCTACGAGTATGTATACGAAAATAGCGTCTTCTTCTCCGTTCAAGGCTCTGGCTTTGCTGTTAACCTGCATTGTCCCATTGCTGGGCAAAGGCCTCTCCCCATGACTTCCAGCTCTTTTGATCCAGGGCTAAAGTAGACCACTGGTCGTTTATTTTCTTCAGCTCGTCCCGCCATCTTCTACGGGGTCTGTCGCACAGCCTTCTGGCTGTGCCAGGCCTCCAGGTAGTGGTTATTTTGGCATGCATTTATTTGGCAGATAGCTAATTTGTAATAATCTTCAAATTGAAACGTAGATTTTTTAATCATCATCCTAATATCTTCAAAAGAAAATTATCTTATCATTAAAATGCCATAATGTAATCTCACATTTACTTATTATCTTTGATACTATAAGTTCTGTATAATAATATCCATTCTTAAACCTCCACATACACCAGTTCGGTGTCGGATATTTCGGATAAAGATCTTTTGTTCCTGACAAAACCTGGCAAAGCGGCTGATAGTGATGTAGGTAGCTACAGTTATAAAACCATTAACTATGTACAGTGTTTACTGCACGATAATAACCACTCGATGAATCGCTCCGTGCATCGGAGGGGGCCAACCCTACCCGTTCAAGGTCGTAGGGGTGAGCACAGCGTATACAATTTGTTTTATTTATGTACACTACGCTTTACGATCGCGCCTCTTATATTTGTACGCTCTGTACCTTTCTGAATGAATAAACGTTTTAGCGACAGTGTTACAACACTATTGGTGTGTTTTTTAGTAAATTGGCTTTCGATTGAATTTGCTTTTGTTAGGAATTATTGATTTTATGGCCTCATGAAAGTTGTGGTGCTGAAATGCGTCATTTGTATGTCAAGTTATATGACTGGGTATAAACTATAAAACTTTTAATTGAGTATTAGCCATAAAAAACGTAGGGTAGGCACAGGTATTTGAATGTGTTTTAATTAAAAACAACGTAGACTTTTCAACCTTTTTATATTCACACTGTACCTAGTACATACATACATACCTACCTAATAATTTTATGTTATAATGTAGGTGCTGTAACGTTGACAAATGCGTATTTCCCAAAATGAATAAAATGTTAATCAAATATAATAATACACTACAGTTTTTCTACAACACAATACGTATATTGTTTATCTTGAAGTGATAAATGCAAATTAACACACTTCGAACGCCGCGCGCCGCCCGCAATGAAGTCGGCGTAGTGTCCAAGTTAATGCCGCCTCCGACGGTGAAGTGTACGAGGCAATACGACGCAAATCGAAATAGGTACGGGCCACACTAGGATAGGAACGTTTCGCTTCACCGAACGACTTTTATTAACGTTTTCCGCGAAATGCGATCATCGGAATTGTTTTTACTGCAGCGCCGATTTGTAAATATGACATCTGGATGTGTGTGAGCACGCGTGTAGGTTTTATTATTGGTTATTATTGTTATATTTTTTGTATTTATAACCCAAACAATAGACCTTGATAGAAATACAAGTTGTTTTGACTTGTTTGTACGCTTTGCTGACGTCTATGAAGTTATTGTGTCAGTTTGGTTGATTTTTTGTTGCGATAGGTATCAATTTAGAGCTGATATTTACGTAAATTATTTACTGATTTGGGGCTGTTCATTTATTATTTACTAGCGACCCGCCCCGGCTTCGCACGGGTGCAATGCTGATACTAAGCATAGGTATTTCAAGAATGTCAGCACGCACCGCAGCAACCGCTATGTCCCTGCATTTTAAATCTGTAATATCTTCGAAAGTATTCATTTAAATTACATGCTGTAAAGGGCCATATTTATCTATATTAAATGCACAATGTATTTAAGGTACTTAATTGGATAAGGATTAATGCTGTATTGCTTAAAATCGCTTCGTAAATAAGCCATTATTTCTCGTAAAAAGTAAAGGATAAAAAATGATTATTGTGGGTTATCCCTAAGAGATAGACATATACCATTGCGGATTTTTTTGTAGACCTTTTTAAGGTGTACAATACTGTAGTACATTATTTTGACCTATCTCGTAGGGTTCAGCCAGCGTTTGAAAAGTAAGCGCAAAAAAATGTGTTTATTTACATCACATTAGAAACCTCTAAAATTATCAATGTTTCTCTACTATACATGCATGCATGTATTATATATATAAACCTTCCTCTTGAATCACTCTATCTATTAAAAAAAACGCATCAAAATGCGTTGCGTAGTTTTAAAGATCTAAGTGTCTAAACACACTATGCCGAAGTTACGCGACCGAAGTTCGGCGGCTGATTTTACGTTCCGACGTATTCGGCTGATATGACACAGCATAAGTGCCGAACTTACGCGGCAGAAATTCAGTTCCGCAACTCCCCGCTGCTCCCGGCCCCCGGATCTTCGTCGGCAATCGAACCGAACTTCGGTCGCGTATAATGTGTGCTCACAGAATAAGTTGCCGCTGAACTTACGCCCGACCGAAGTTAGGCTGTACGCTATGACGCGACGTAATGTCGGCATAGTGTGTCGTCAGTAATTCAAATAGCATTGCAGGCGTAATTGTGCTGAACTTCGGTCGCGTAACTTCGGCATAGTGTGTTTAGACACTAAGCGTACATAGGGACAGTTTTTTTTTTTTTGAAAATGGCATCTCGCAGTTCAACCTGTAGGAGGTTGTCGACTGCTTAACCGGACTTTCCTGTGGATGCCTTAGTTAAGGCCTCCAGCCAGGGCTACATAGGGACAGAGAAAGCGACTTTGTTTTATACTATGTAGTGATGACGATTTGAGGGGGAGGGGTCGAACAAGTCTTATTTTTTGTTACATGGGGTGGGAGGGGTCTAGATTATTCTTACGTATAAGATCACAAAGTAAGCAAAAATTATAAGTTTAAAAATTTTTTGCTTGTCTTTTTCTTTGCAATTTTGGAAGAAACTGATCTTACGTAAGATTCAAACGGGGAGAGGGTGTTCATTCTCTCTTATTTTTTCTTACGTAGGGGGGAGGGGGTCCGGAATTGGTTGAAATTGTGTTACGTAATAAATGAGTAGTCCCTTTTATGTGAATAAATACAATATTTGAACAGAATACGTAATAATGACTAGCTGTGTTGGGATGAGTTTTAAAACTCTACCTTGGTAGGTATAGGTCTTGAAATCGAATCCTTATAGAAGCAAGTGTCTGATACTGTTCCACATGCAGTATATTTTCTGGAAAATATGTTCCTTGTGCGACATCCTATAAAAGTGCACTAAACTACATTAAATTATATAAATTTTCATATCTAGAAAAAAACGGATTTTTTCTGTTGGAAAATTCTATTAAGTAGAGCCTAGACAAGCACAATTTTTTTTACCGCTAGTGTGTTTTGTCCAGTAATTTTTTCTCATTGAAACGCTCCTACGTCGTGTCTATTTGATATATAATTTGGCGGAAACTCAACTAATATTATTAATAGTTCTGCCTACGAAGTTTATTTAACAAACTCTTCAATCAGAAAGTACAGGAAAGACCTATTACAAACAGTGATGTGAGGGTAACGCACGCGAGAACGACAAAAAAGTCGCGATAAAAAAACAACGCGCCGGAGTCGTGTCTAACCAATCCGAGGGCGTTGACCTCGCGAATCCGCGTACCTACATACTTTTTGCTATTCCACGTTTGGATACACACTCGTGCGTCAACCGTGTAACTTTATACAACGAACTCCATTATATTATGCGCTTTATTCTATAAATAGACATTCAATTTTCATCTTATGACAAGCCACGATTATTCAATTGAAACTTAGCAAACACCACGCTCTTGTTAACGAGCCGGATGTGTGAAAATCCTAATTGTCATGTCGTAAAATAAAAAAATCGGCGCGAAAATGTTAGTGAGAAAAATATGTTACAGAATATTTTATTTGTCTGTCTTCGTGTACTAGGTATGTTATTTATGATTCATAAATAACATGGGCGTTGTAATACTTAGGTACGTAAATAATTTGAATAAAATATAGCGTTCTTAAAACTTCTGTCGTAGAAAACACGGATTAAACGGATTAATAACATGAACTGGCAACACTGTTATTGTAATAGATGTTTTTCACTAAGTATTCATTATTCTGAATCATTGTAAGTTCGATTGCCACACAATTGGCTGCGGTCGTTCACATTGCGGCTTGACCCCAACCGACTGAAATCCCATTGAAATAACCGTGATTATAGGGTACCTACTTCCAATATTTTTTATTGAGACAGCTTTTGATGATAGATAAACCATTTAATTATTTGCTGTACATAAAAGACAGCACAACATACATGCAAAAGCACGATTAAATAATAACGAATAACATTAATATTAAGAAAATACCTACAAGGTGCCAATATAATACAAAAAAAAAAAGAAAAATTACTGACTAAGTAATACTGGGTGAGTCATCAGTTTGATAAGATAGTATGATACCCACCAACAGTTACTATTAAATTTATGTAAGTATGACGGTGTGTGTCGATCTAAAATCCTACTACTTTATTTTCCTCCCATTTTTTTAAGTTGACCATATTTACTCTGCAGCAGTTGGCGAGGAAGGACGTACAGGACAGGAGACTAGAGTCAGATTCATAAACCTACCAAAGATTATGGGTAACTATAGACCATTTACTTTAAAGAGATACCTAGTACCTATTTATTATTACGACTCAACCTACATTCGACTTCACACTTTATGCATAATTAATTTGAATATGCTATTATTATCTGTAAAATAATCCTGATGTTATCAAAATGAAAAACGCATCAAACGTTCCGCTTTTCCCATTTAAAAGCTACGCCAAGTCAAACTGCTAAATTGTCACTAATAAAAACTTTCCAAAAGTAAAACTAATAAAACGCGACACACTAGTCGCTTTTAGAAAAAGTACTGCCAAACACATTTCATATTTCTTATTCAAATATTTTATAACATTACTAAATAACAGTTATTTGACAAACACGACGCCCAAACTCGTGCGATAAATAATATGAATATCATTCATTGATACGTTTTCCTAACTGGTTTCATTACTTGTTTACAAGATTGATTCCTAGTGCGGGCAATCACTCGATGACGCTATTATGTTGACTTTTGTACGAGGTAATTGTTTTTTTCTAACGAACGACTGCCCTCGCTCTATAGAAACGTTATTCCCACGGGCCGTCAACCGAAACTATCTAAAGCCCGCAGCAATTATCCAAAATCCTTAATTGAAATATTTTAGTTTAGTTCTGTGTACATCAACAAAACGTTGAATGAACGGCCAATTAAAATGCTTATTGCATTTAATTCCATTATCTCTGGTGCTTATCGATTTTGGCGTTTGGCAAATCACATCCGCATATAAGGCCGCATACAAAGGTGATAAAATATTCAAATGCGAAAAAACTGGATTTACGTAACTAAAAACTTGCCCGCCATTTACAACACTCAGTTTTTTTACATAACACATTTACTGCACCGGAACGGAACGTTGGCGATACCTAGATTGTTTTCATTTCACGGTCGATCTCACTAGTGTGAATAAACTCCGCGGCACGGTTCTAAATTCAAATCATATCGAATGACCAATTCAAAATTCGAATAGCGCTCGGCATTTTCTGAGGGCCAGTTTTAAAATTTTATTGATATCTATCTATTTGAGAGTAGTTACGGTCATCCAATGATCCAAGTGCTATTATTTATTTTAGGTTTATTATAAAGGAATGTGTCCGGTCGGACACGCAAAGCTATTTCCAATAAGTGCATTTGAAAACCTTTTACGACTGCTTCTGCGAGTTTTTTTTTATGATTATCTTCAGTTTAACAAGTAAACGTAGAATAACAGCACTCCTCGCATTTTGATAAGTAAAAAACCCATAAAGTAAAAATTCATTGACTCAAAATGGATCATTTCGGAGAAAAAAAAATGAGGATCAACCTTCTTGGATGCTAAAAACCCACGTAACATCTCAAATAGTTTCTCGTGTGTACAGTATACAAAGAGCAACAAGCAGGCTAGTCATCGAATCTAAAATACAACTTGCATAATTTGCGTCTATTACGTTTATTTAAAGTGTGCGTTCCACGCAAGCGTCAATTATACAATAGATCGTAGCATTTGCCACGGTGGCATCATCCATCAACCTCGGTGGTCCCCACATTACGCTACGAGCGCGACCGTTACAAATTCGCGTTTGAAGAAATTATGCCTCTATCCGAGATCGAGGAGCCCGAGCTGAGTCGGGATCATTTTCTAAAACGTCGGTTGTGAGTACGCGATCATAGCTACCGTTCGTTCGGTTAATCTTGTTCATTCAATCGCTCGTAGATTACATCGTACGTCTGGCTTATTAATCTGTCTAAAAGTTCGAATCAGGGGTTTCGAAGACTTTATTTACAACGCGAGGTTTCTGTCGGATATTATTTCTTCCAGAAATCATTCATTTTCTTTTACCCAATATCTCCGATAACTGGAATTAATATAAAACCTTATACGTAAACAAGAAACCCTAATTACAGTGCTTTGGGAAAAATTAAATCTATACAAATAAATTGAAGTGTCTGTTTGTATTGTCAAAACAACAGTTTTTTACTAAATGCATGTGAAAATATATAAGTACGGTACCTACCTAGTTATAAAAAAAACAATTTTGAACATTTTTGTTTGTCTGTCTGTCTGTATGCTCCAGCTAATCTCCGAAACGGCTGGACCGATTTTGATGAAATTTTGTATAGGGATACTTTGAACCCTGGGAAAGGACCTACTTTTTACCGGCATACCACGCGAACGAAGCCGCGAGCGAATGCTAGTCTCTTAATAAATTATCTTTGACGAACGAAAATAGGTCACTTTCGAAATTTATACCAAATAACGTATAAGTGAAGATTTAAATTGTGCAGCTGTTTTGCATGCGTTTGGTGGTTCTTTGATCATCGACAGTGAAATACTTCAGATGCTGTAGATAGTGTGCTGAACGTTAAAACTTTGTTTGTTAAAACTGTGTTTCAAGGATAAAGCAACAATTTGAGGAATCTTCGGGAAGTTAACGCATTCATTTAGTGTATGAAGACGTTAAATTCATTAGCTGCACGTAAAATTAAACAGCAGGGTAGTTGTGGAACACACTATCAGTAGCAACGGTTCTCATTTTGACAGTTCAACAACATTCATTGCGTTATTTCCGTTGTTGAGCATACATTTTTTTCGAACATATGAAGCAATGGATTAGCAATATCCTTCAAAATTATTCGGATTGTGATTGATAGTGTGTTACGCAATTAGGGTTCTGGTCAGAAATATCTTCATAGCATTTATTTCTAAATAAACGTGAGCTTCACATAAGCTATTTAAGAGCTTAGCGGTAGATCTAGCAACCTAGAACAGTGCGTAACTAGATTTAAATGTTATGATTTCACTTGGCCATGCCGGGCTTTTCAGCTTGTAGGAAGGTGAAGGTGACAAGCATAGGAAACCATAATCAGCTTCCGTACACGCATGATTTTCCAATGTTTGAAACTCAAGTTTGAGGCTACTTTTGCGCTGCGTTTTCGTATAGTAGTAAAGGAGTATTCTATTTCAATTAAATACATCGTAACATGACATATTATTTCACGAGATCTCGAAAAATTTGCCATACTTCCCTACATTTATAAGCGCTGTATTGTCACTTCTGTATAATTTAGGCAGAGGGGAACATCCGTCAAGTCCTGTCTTCATGGCCTGGGGCTATATTAAATGAAAGCAATCAATTCTACCATACATTGCATTTACAAACTGAATAACATTGAAAAATCCTTGGTAACGATACTTTTAGAGACATTGGCCCCGATTCTGTTGTTCACAAACTAAACTAAATTTAAGTTCAATGCATCTTTTTCTTTCTATTTCATTACGAAAAGGACAGAAGATAAAATATTAGTTTAGTCCTGTCAAATTAGATAATCTATAGACAAGTTAGACGAGATTAAAAATTGGCTACTAAAAATACGTCAATTTACGTCAGGCGTTGACTAATTTGACAGGACTAAACTTATATTTATCTTCTGTCCTTTTCATAATGAAATAGAAAGAAAAAGATGCACTGAACTTAAATTTAGTTTAGTTTGTGAACAACAGAATCGGGGTCAATGTTTAGCTGTTATTCTTATGTTTATGTAGAAAGATGATGCAAGAGGCACGCAAGTTGCTTCAATTAATCCAAATATGTAATGTGCGAACTAACTATTGCGCTTCAGATTTTCTTACAAAACTAGTTTTAGAAAAGGAAAATACAACAGTAAATATACTGTGACTATAATAAATTCTAGCTCTGTTTACAACTTCGTTACAATAACCCACAAATAAACCTACTAATCAAGCCATGACTGTACCAAGCTATTTTAAAACAAAGTGTACAATATTGTGTATAAAACATATTAAGAGTAGGTATCTCCAACTCGAAGTACAGCTAAGATTGGCTAGTTAAATATTAATGATAGAATCCGCTAGAGGTTAAATAGAGACTTTAAAATAGTATTGTAGTACATTCTATGCCAGCTTTGTGCAAATATGTTTGTTTCTAGGGTCGGTAAAGTTTAGTATTTAACTGACTTCTCCGAGTTTGGAAACATCTTATAAATAGTAACAGGGTAGTGGAAATGAACAATGCTATAATACGAAACCTGTTGATGAAATTGTGCAAGAAAAGCACCTTTTACTGTTTTAATTTTAGCGATCTCCCCGCAAAAGTACCTTTTGTTTCAGAGTAATGATTTTACAAACAGCTTTTGCGTCACGACACCAAAATGGAAAATTTTGTTTATTTAAAATAACTTTATTCGAGACCATATCCATTACAGACATAGGTACATCCATATTTGTATGACTAAGGACGAATTCCAAACAAAAAATTTTATACCTAGAATAAGTCTTCACTTGTGAGAAAATTTAGAATTTTTGTCAGTTTTTACATACCAGAACGGTCATACATCAATTTTATTCCACAGATAAAATACATCTAGACTTGGGTAAAATCAACCCTACAAGTACCTACTACTTAGGACTGCTCGCTTCTTGTTTAGTCCCCAATCTTTTTCCTCCCCACCAACCCCTTCTAACAGAACCATGAATTGTATTCAAGTATCGTATTGCAGCAACAAGCTTAGTCTTAAAATCGTATGGCTTAATACGTACTAGGCGTACTAAGTTGCTAATCGCTTGCAAGTGTCGGCAGTCGCCGCCGTCCGCCGCTTTTTGTGGTGCAGTGTGCGGCGGGTCTAATTGACCGCTCTGTCGCTAATTGAACGGTTAGCCGGTACCGGTCCGGCGGTGTTTGTTAAACGATTAAGCGGCTTATTAAATGTGATTTGCGGATTTGAGCTCTTTTTTTTCGTTAGGCTGTTTGATTAGTTTCCTTTTCCTTTCCTTGGACTGGGTGAGATAGAGTGTTGGTATCAGAGATATGTTTGAAAAGATATAATATGATCACGGAATAAAAATATTTTTTTCAAATTGCCTCTTTCTTATCCCATTTCATTTGGGGTCTAGTCTCGTCATTCATCGCCAGACGCATGCCAGACGTATCATCGTTCTGGGTCCTTCAGACCCACGGAGCAAATGTTCAGACCCGTGGTCGAAGAGTGAGCTTTATTCAGGTCATTGTTCCTGATGAACATCCAAGTAAAGGCTGCTAACTGTTCTACCTAATTTTTGGTGATTGCAATTGCTTGAAAAAACGACAGCCTGTCTGCTTGCTAAGTAATTAAAAATAAGCACTTGGCCCCGTATTTTAGAATCTAGATTAAAAATTGTCAGATTTCATTCAATTCAAGGATCCATGCTTGATTAATACTTGATGTAGATCAACGATCTAAAAACGAACCTTATACTATGTGACATTACCTGTCATAGAAAAGCACGTTCAAAATAAGAATTCCCATTTCAAAAACGGCAGCCTCACAAGATTTCGCGCGTACTCCTTATCCTGTAACATTACAATGAAGACGGTAGATAAATAAAATAAGTACAAAAAGTTGTTTCACAAATAGAGCCCCTTATAGAATTGCAGCTGCCCTCATACCGGCTCAAGGCAAACCGCCCGCTTCTTTTAGGCCCCGTTTTGCAACGTAAATTGTCTTTTTTTTTTCTTTTTACCAGAGACTAGAGCTTACAATGGCAAGGATAAGTTTTAAATGCCTTCTTAGTTTATGGACTGTAATGGAAAACGGTATTTAATTAATTTATAAACGCAGACCAACTACAAAAATGGTGTTATAGCTCTATTATTATTTATGGAGTCATTTATTGGAAACATGTGTTTCTATTTTGTAATGATTTGCTGAACATCATTTGACTCATTGCTAGATTGACCAAAAACACAAACATAACACGTTTCATTTTAGAAAAGAAAATAAGTACTTCGGTAGTAAAAGCTGACACGTTTTCATTTATCCTATTGAGATTCTAGATCAGCAGTCAGTACAAGTCCGACAGAATTAAGTTAAAATATGTTCACTTATTCACATTTTTCCATTGAGCTATATAACTAGAGAAGCAAACCTCAATAAAATGTGTCAAAAAAGTGTAGCCACTTTATAAACGCGACGACGTAGCTTTGAAACTACTAAATATTTAAAAGTAAACATATATCTGTCTCACTTAAACACGTCGTAAGAATAATACCGTCGCTTAGATTAGACAAAGACCGCAATATAAACATGCAATGACGGGATGGGGTTGCCTACCCATGCGAAATTTTACCCAACATTTTAAGCCATAAAAAGCGTTTTAGGTTAAGTTAAATTATTTTTTAAATATTTGAATTATGTATTTCTTATTGGATGTGTAATAGAAGTTTATAAATAATGAAAATAATTAAGACATTTTCTTTTTGAATATTTTTTCTTTATTATTAATGAAATTGAATGATTTAGTAGGTAGCCAGTCAGTCTCTTTTCTCAGCAATCGGATTATTTCCACCCATTTTTCACGGCGTGCTGCATCTTTAGGCACCCTGCTACGTTGTTATTATTAAAAAATATTTAAAATCACTTATTCCATAAATTAAAAACTCCCACTAATGTGGGAAACTAAAACTAAGTTTTTAGTGGTAACACTGAACCTAATTTACAAAATTCTACATTTTATTGCGTTTTTACGTTGATATAAACACAGAGACAATTAATTTACGTGTAGAAAGTAATTCCGGTTAATTTATTATGTTTTTGTGATCTAGAATTGCACTCTTTCGCGATATTTTTTGTCGTATGTCACTCGGTTGACTTCGGTTGGCGTCACACAGAGCACTGAACTGACGTTAGCTACGCTGATGGCTGTGGCCATCAGCCTAGTGGCAACGCCTTGGTGCGGTAATTGCTAATCTAGTGTAACATATATATCAATGCATTTTTCTGTCTGGTTTTATTCCTTTGAACGCACCTGCCCACGACTTTGATATCTCCGTCCTTATCTCCCACATTATTTCCAGCATAGGGCCCTCTCTTTCTATAATATCACATATTTGTTTTTATCGCCATTATTACTGGTGTGATTGTGATCTGAATGAATTAATGAACACTCCGACGTTGTTTTACGATATTGTAAGATTTTTTTAATGAACATACGTTATTTATGAACTTATGAGGATTATCATGTTAAATAGGAAAGCTTTGTTGACTTGTAACAGAAAGTATGATTGATTTAATTCAAATTAATTAATTTGTAGTTAGGTACAGTCGAACTAATTGCATCATAGTCATGACCCACTGAGCAGATAATTCGTTAGAAATTGTTAAAACAAAACAGTTTTCTTACTATTATCTACCGAGTATTAAAATAACATATTATTATGATGCACTTCGGTATACTAGGCAGTACCTACTCATTTTGAATATTCGGTTCGGTATAAGTACTGAAACTGCATTAATACTTACAATCTGTCTGTCTGTAGGTCTGCATAATTTTGAAGTGGTGAGTTTTTAGGTAGTGGTCTTTTGATTAGGTATTACTTTTATAAATTCCAACAAGTAGGTAATTAACTTATAAATTAGGAGTTGATAGATTTACCAATTAGCCTACAGTTTCAGTTGTAAATGTTGCTTTAAGAAATTACGTTGAATAACTCAATTTCCGACGATCTAACAGTATCAAACAATGATCTTGTAAAAAAGATTGTGCAAGCAAGGCCCGCTACAGTTCGAGAGGCGGTACGGTTGGAGTGGTGTACTCCAAGTTAGGGCCGCCTCCCCGCCCTCGTATCAGCCGACCACGAGTTCGCAATAACGGTACGACTGCACACTAGCGCCGCACGGAATTTACCGGAACAATGTCGACAGTTGAGTGATTTACGTAATGTTTTGGATGGTTTTACTGTTTCTTTTCTTATTTTTACGCGATAATAAAATTATTATGTAATGCAAATAAACTACTTCCACACATTCAATAATTAATTCAATTAAGGTATCTATATTTTCTAACACAACTTCAGATGTTGTAAAATCAAACTTCCCACAAACGTTTTTTTAAAATGGTAAGCAGGAACCTAATTCCCTATACAAATTAAAAATTAGGTATTTGCATCAAAAACATTCTAAGCAAACGCCCATAAAACAGTTTTGAAGCTAAAATTACACATTTGCGTAATCGGAAGTGGTGGCGCACACTATCTACAAATGCGGTGTGAAGTCGTGCCGTCGAATGGTGTGCTCGGGGCGCTAGAAGTTAACACGTCGCGTTTGTGTTGACCACATCCGACAGATGGACGATACGCGGCCATGATAAAACTGTTTTAAGTTTTTCCTTTGTTTATATCATACATTAGTAGGTTACGTCAATATAACGGGGATCATCGATCCATTAGTCAACAGTGGGTAGTTCTTCTAATGGCAATACTTATTCCTAAGATCTATAAAAAAAACCTCAAACGTCGAGAACTGCGAATTCGGGAGATTTCTTAATTCCATCTTCAGAAGATTCGTAAACCTACCTGATTGTGTTCATAATCGGTGGTTGAATCATCGAAAAATTACGTCTCTGTAGCTTTTTCATCGTTATTTTTGGTCGCATTGCCGTCATTTTAGGTTAAACATGCCTAAAGTACCAAGCTTAAAACAAAAAAAAATCGCCAACAAGAACCCACATCTTCATAAAGCTCCGCTCCAAGATGTGGGTTCTTGTTGGCGATTTTTGAAACACTAAGTGAACGAAAGAACGTTAGACCGAAAACCATTTATCTAACTAACGCATCATCCACCGATGCTTCGTTTGAACGATAACTCATTTAACCCGCTTACATTTTCGTCTAAAAATGTTTCGTAGAACGACGATTTCCATTGACTTCCGATCGAAAGCTCGTTTGTCTAGCCATAGCCCACAACTTCTGGTAGAAGTTTCTATGCTCATTTTGATAGTCTCAGGCTGAGGTTTCGAAACCCTTAAATGCTTTTCAATGCACTTCTACGCCCGCTATCATGTTTTGACCATTTTCTATCATCAGTGGCTTTTTCTTTTCCTTTGGCCAAAGAACTGTTTAAATCATGCATTTAATTTACTAACTTATATAGAAATTATCAGTGTATTAAACTTATATTTCCCATTGTTACAGGATATTATCAGCCGGCAGGACCGCTGATCAAAGAGACGAGCGCAGACGCAGAGCGCGCGCTAGCCAGGTACCACCCACATTACCACGCGCCACATCCACCGGTAAGCACCATTTACAAAAAAAATTACACTTGATCACCCCCATACCATTGGTCCCAGAATTAGTATCTGAGACTACAAAAAAATATTAAAAGCATACCTATATGAGAAAGCAGAGCACTGGTCGCACAATGGTAATTCCCGAATTAAAAGTTGTAGGTTCTGGGTTAGAACCCAGCCAGCCAGTTTATTTTCTACCTCTTAAAACGATAAAATAAAAAATCCAATGGAAAAGAATCTCAAAGAACCAAAAATTCCGAGAAATGGTGACAACCACTTATCTACACTGGGCCCTCGTATGTTATTATATAATGAGAAAGCACATAACGATTCTTCCGATGAAACTCAATCCGCATATAAGTCAGTCCTTGACATAACAATGTCGATTGTCGAGCCTATAACCCAAGCGACTTTGTGTAATGGCTTAGTAACACAGCAATCGGCCATAATATATCTTTGGTGTGTGGTCGCACTCGGCGTTAAATACAGGGATAAAATAAACAGTCTCAACTCCGTAAAAGGTTATATTAAGCTACTGTAGGTAAAGTAATTTACTAACAGCAGGTTTTGGACGGCAGTTTGCCCAATGAAAATCAATCCCAAAATCCGAGGCATCTGTGTTTTTAACACACTTTTCTTTCTTTCCCAGGTATTGCAACAATATGGACCGCCATATTACCCGGACCTCTGTTATGGCCGCTACTACAGGCCTCCGGGATCATACCACATGCCACCACCACAGCCGGAAGCGCAGGTACAAATGATTGAAAAACAAACGGTATACAGGGTAGCAGGCATAAACTGTAATCATGAATTCAGCACATAATTCTGAACCCCCTAGATAGACCCCACAAAAAACCCACTCTTTTAATAACCGACGAAAGATTTCACAACTACGTTAATTCGCTCTTCGTTCATCATATGTTTTATGATCATCTTGATAATATACGATACCTAGACACGCATCAGCTAATTAGCTGCTAATTTGTCTACGTTAGTACTAATTTATACTTGCTTATTTTCAGATGGTTGGTGTCGGTAGTGAACCGTACCCACCACCACAGTATTATGGTACTCCGCCATGTTACCAACATTCACCTCAAAGGATACCATACGTGGGTGAGTATCAGCGCCCTTTTTTAAAATTCCTCATAGGTCGAAGCACTTGCAAAGCTAGTGCGCAGTTTCCATGTAGATCGTGTCGATCTTGCCAAAAGTTGACATCACAACAATAGACGACCTGACGTGTGCCTTGTCGGGCTCGGGTATACATGTAGCAGTAATCCTTCTATTTGCTTCTATCTCCCCTATTGTTTCATCTATTTCTCTCCTATTGTTACAGAATATCGCGGATGCCCGTGCCCATTAAACGCGTGTCCAAAAAACGTGCTTATTGGGCCCGCTACTGGTAAAGCCCCAACCGGTGGTGGCCCAGCAGACGTTCCCCCTGCCCTCGCGCCGCCCGGGGCCGCCTTCCGACCGAAGGTGCGGGCGTGCGCCGTCGACGCTGCCGCAGACACTCATGGCAGCGGCAAGGTATGGTTTAGTCTATTTACTTCTTACACTCACACGCATATTTTATATATTTGCCTTTGCCATATCAAAACAAAACACCTGTTCTAAACAAATAGGTAATAAAATCGTAGGGATTATTAACGCTCGACACCTTTGTTACAGGATCCGCCATTAGAGCTGGAACCACCAGCTGCAGCAGATGCTCCACATCCTTGTGCTATGCCCGCTATGGGCGGCGTCTCACCTAAACGTGAGATCTACGATGTCCGGGATAAGTTACGAATCGGCAGTGAAAACCCTGGCTCATCTGAAGCTCTCGGGCCACCATCCCCGGCGCGCGGCTCAGCCGGTGCGTGCGCGCCGCAGCCGCCGCCCGTGGCCCCGCGCCGCGCTCGCCTGGGCAAGGCCATGGCCAGGCGCTCCCTCGCAGGTGACGACACCGGCCTGCTGCTGTCCACGCCACAACCTCCACTTCTAGCACACCACAGCGATGCCGATGACGACGTCCTCGCTATTTCACCCCCGACCTGTGCTCCAATTGATCTGTCTTCGTCAGACGAGAGATCGACCCCCCTAGTCGATGTCAAAAAGGAAAATGAAGGACCGACTTATAACGCAGCAAGAAAACCAGACGCACAGGCTCTTAGAGAACATAACAGCACTACTGTTATGGAGGCTAGCGTTGTCACTGACGCGGCTAAAGCAGTAAAGCGGAGGTATTCAAAGCCTAAACTAGAGATCGATATGAAAGATACTCAACTTGAGGAAGCTTGCAAGACGAATGGGATTGGTGAACATGTCAAACTCGTAAAGCGGAGAAAGGTTTCCGGTGATCAGACCGATATACAAAGGATAGAAACTGTCACTAAGGAGCCGAAGAAAAAACAAACGCAACCTAAAAGAACGCCCAAATCACCGACAGGTGAAAAGAGGAGCGCAAAAAGGAAATCTGAGTGCACAGCGGGTGGACCTAAACCAAAAAAAATGCTACTCGATAAACCTGCTGAAGAGGATGCCAGGATTAAAAATGTCGCTGCAGTGGCAGATGAACTGATACCCACAAAACCAAAAAATAAAAGCGCCCTGCTTCTTGACAATCTCATAAGAAAAAATAGTATCGACAGGCCTGATGCAAAGGGCTTGGATGCTGAGCTAAATCCTGCTGAACTATTTCTTTCTCCCACTGAAAATATCGCACAGAATTCAGTCAAGAAAACTTTAAATATTAACAATAATATCGTAGAGAATGCAAACACAGGTAATGGAGTTCGTGCCAGTGCCAATACACTTGCTGCAGTGTCTCAACTAATAGGCAAGAAAATGGCGTGTAAAGTAGAGAAAGTTGATTCCAAGGTTACTCATGGAGTAAAATCACTATTGAAATCACCCACCGTAAAATCTGGTCCCGATGAAGACCGTAAACCCTTAAGCAAGTCCGATAATGTTGATGACAAATTGAGGACATGTGCCAAGACAGAATCAGAAGTAATTTTACCTCAAATCGAAAAGGATGTACCAGAAATAGTAAAAGACAATAAAAATTGCGCTAACGCTATTGGGTTGGATATGGATATACTACCTGCACAGATAACTTTGGCTTCAAAGGAAAAAGAAGATTTTGAACAAGATGTTGAGGAAATGGCTATCGAAGCCGAGATTACGGAAAAGCTTGAAGACGAGGACAAAAAGATGCAAGAGGTTGAAAAGGAGAAGTCGAAACCATCGAAACTGGACAGGACGACAGTGAAGCGATGCAAACTATCAAATGGAGAGCTGAAGGCTAAGAATGTAGAGAAAGTGGTTAAATTGTTGGTTTCAAAGAGGCCGGCGATTAAGACGGATGAAGCGACGTTGGTGGTGGAAGAGGCTTGTGCATCGCCTGCGCCGACGGGGGCGGCCTGTCGGCGCGCGCGGCGGCGCGGCGCGGGCTTCACGCGGCGCGGGCGCCGGCCGCTCGCGCCGCCCGCGCCGCCCGCGCTCGAGCCGCACGCGCCACCGCGCTGGAGCAACGGCTGGAACTGGGACGGAGAACATTACTTATCCAAAGTCTACCTCAATGTGAGTATTACAAAACTTTTCATTTGAAATGCCTTCATATATTTTATTCATTTATTTCCCTTTGGCTTAGGATTTTTCATGAATTATTTTGAGGAACCCATATTCACTCTTACAGAACGACTCTCGACTGGACCGTACGGCGCGTTGCTGGTCGCGTATGACGCACGCGAGCGGTGACAGTGTGGCGCGAGGCGACTGCGTACTACTGCGGGCGTCCATTGCGCGAGCGCAGCCCTACGTCGCCAGGGTCGCCAGTCTGTGGGAGAACCCTGATGATGGTGAGAACCGTGAGAACCATTCATATATTACTATCGAACTAGCTTTTGAAAAAGAGAAGTCTCTATAGCTCAATAGGTATTCAATCGTCCTATTTATCCGCTGCAGGTGAAATGATGGTGTCTCTAGTATGGTACTACCGGCCGGAGCACACGGAACTCGGTCGACAACCAGCTGATGCGCCCGATGAAGTATTCGCGTCACGACACCGCGACGCCAACTCCGTGGCCTGCATCGAGGACAAGTGCTACGTACTCACCTTCAACGAGTATTGCCGGTCAGTATCTCCTCCTGACGCGTTGAAATACGGCTTGCTACTTAGACCATATTTCTGATATAACCTGACCTTACCGAACTTTGGGAACTTTTTGAGAATTAAAAGTCCAATCATGGTTGTAACGTTACAGGTACCGCAAACGGCTAAAAGCAGCTGAGGAGGGCTTCGCGGCCTCAACGATCGTGCCGCCTCTACAGGCCAGCGAAGTAAACCCGGTATTCGCATCCAACGACTGTCGCCTGCCCCCCTCTGTGTCGCCCGAGCTCGTGCTCTTCTGCCGCAAAGTATACGACTTCAGGTCCAAGAAGATACACGTACCGAATAAATGACCCCCCCGCACGATACCCTCTGGATATCGTTCATAAAATCTGGGTCGATCTGTACACCGAGGATGAGGTGTCGTCGCGCTGCGGATGCGTCCCAACAAATTTTTATAATGTATTTTATCTAAAGGAAGTGAACACCAAAGTTACGTTACGAAGTTTTAAAACTTATTCGTCTGCGATGCTTCAGGAAGCTCGGTGTAAGACGGTGAAAGGACGCCTGTCCTCCACGGACTTAATCATTTCTTATCTAGTAGTGTCTCATTGCAAACCTTTAAATTAGTACAAAAACGCGTTCCCGGGTGCAAGTCGTAGAATGTGTGACCTGTGGCCATGTTATGTGAAGATAAACTACGTAATCGTTGTGTTTAGTAATCGCCGATCGGTCAGTTTTGTTGCTTGTGTCGTGATTTGTCGTAGAAGTTTCTTTCGTATTTAGATTTACAGTGATTTGCGGTATTCAAATAATTTGGATGAATAATTATTTTTATCAAAGGATGCCTTTTATAATGTGTAAGTAGTTGTAAGGAAATCGTGTTTGAAGAAGATGCATAATTATGTATAGCAATATATTTTTCTTTTTGCTTGAAACTAAGATGAGCGAATGTCCTATTTATTCTCACTCTTGTATAAGTGATGAGAAATGCTGAGTACTGATTCGATGGCTATTCTGTATAGCTGATACGATTTTGTATGACATTTAATATGTAATTGGCTACTCGGAAAATGAAAAGGCATTTATAATTGATACAATTTATGTTTAATTATGTACCTATTTGTTATATTGTTGCACAGATATTATCTAGATAAGTTGTCTGTGTACCTATTGTTGTCAAGGTAGAGTCTATATTAAATTATTCTTTTATTATTTAAGAGCATACAGTTGCGCGTGAGCAATGTCAGAATCGTCGCGATTGGATCTCTTCTGTATATTGTGTTCGCGGTCTGATACATCACAGACAACGGTGCCACGTAGCTCGCGGTAAACGTATCGTTTCGAACCATACTGTTTAAGTTTCGAAAATATACGTGACTCTTTGAAAGAGTCCACAATTAAATTAAGTAGTTATTGATACATCACAAATTTTGAAAGTTTTATAATTTTATGAAATAGGAACGTAATTTTAATCGGATAACGGGGTGAAGGTTGCCTCATTTAAGTTCCGTATTGTGTGCACCTGTCACCCTGCCTTCAAGCTATACCTCCCCCTAGGCGCGTTCGTGTAGATTTTAAAACTTTCTAATAATATCAATTAAACGATAGAATGAAAGTAATTAACATTAACCCTGCCTTCGAAGGAATTGATTTTAAATTTGCATTTCGGCCTTTTAATATCCAAAGTAGCAAGTAATTGTTTTAATTAAGACCGGTCCAGAATAGTTGCAGGAAGACTGATTTTGCGAAAATTTAACATGTTGCCTATTTATTTTATTTATTTAGCAACATTACCTTCATCTAAATTCAAAATCATTTTTTATTTCATTTACATTTCAGGCAATATTTACAATTTACGGAAAATAACAAATGGGAACATTGTAACATATTTTAAATGTAATATTAGTGCATAGATGTAAACAAAAAAAAAACACTTTGGTGTTAAAGAGATATATTGTAAGACTATAATAGTGAAATCTCTTTATCATTAGAAACATAATTTTAAGTAGTGCGATCGAAATAAAGAATATATATTTAACGTTATATTTCCTGAGTGGAAAATTAAATGGGCATTTATACGTTTCAATTTGATTACTTCTCTATTACCTACATTATTTCCCGCCTTCACTATTTCCTACAATGTATCTCTATATTGTGTTGACTATTATTTTTGTACATACTATAATTTTGTTTTAGTATTTGCTAATTTTGTTATCTATCCAGTGAGATTTGTAACCACTAACTGTATTGATAATTCCGAACTAATGGAGGTAATATTCTCTGCGATTCATGTGAAATGTGCATTCCGTTTAACGATAGATACATAACTAGAGTCATACGATGTAATAGTACAAACCAAATAGGCATCACTTTACAATATTTTTCATGTTTTCCTAAGGCTGTACCTACCTAACTTTTCTGAATATTTTTGGTAAAAAAAAAACTGGTCGAACCTATTTAGTGCAATCCTGACCGGCATATCGACGGGACATTTAAATCCTTATCCCTTACGACATTTGAAATTTCCACCGTCGATATCGGCTAAAAGCTACTAGGGATACAATAGTTATCAAGTCAACTATTAGTTTGCAATCTGGGTCGCGTCGCTCGTCTGATTAACTATCGGCTCCTCCGAGTCGCATGGAGTCGAAGCACTTTGTCTTCCAATCCAGACAGTTGGAAGTTATTCTGAAGTTTGGCCTAACTTTGTAACCATAGGTTGGTTACCGCGCTAACAAATTAGCAATTCATACCTACTACAACGTTGGTAGTAGGAAACTATGGCTACATACGGGGTCAGTAGTGAATTAAGGATCCCCAAGGATGCACTCAATATAACGATTCAAACCTAGCTTATTTTTGGGTAATTTAATCTATCGCACACTTCAACATCTCGACGCCAAAGCGACTCGTAAAGCATTGAATTGTGGACTTTGTATTGGGTCACGTACAGTATTAATTGTAAAAGAAGTTGATGACCATGTGGCTGCTTAGTTCGCATGTGGCGATGTAGATGTCGCCACAATCACTTCAGAGCCCTCATGGGCCCCGCGTTGTTCTAGAGTAGAGTTGTAGTAGTGTGCGAAAGTTTACTTTAGACGACAACATACTATTTTAATTAATTCTCGTGTAGTCTACGCCACAATCTCACTGGTGGTCTATTCCAAAGCTTATGTTTTCTATGTTCTTTTTTCTATTTCATTGCTTGATGCCAAAAATTTAGCTGCAAAAATTCTATTATTCAGTAATGATGTAATACCAGTCTCCTTCTATTTAGGTTAAATGATGACGGGGGAGTCGGCGCCTGACTTTCCAGCTAATAATATTAAAGTCCATACCTAGTATCTAGGTCCAATAAGAACTCCAGTTTTAATTAAAAACTATTATACCCCTTAGCATGCTTAAAACTGTATTTATCGTTAGTCTATGTGTAGGAGATAGTTTTAGAGCACAAAACCTACAAATGGACGCTGTTTACAAATACGCTCATGTGCTGATTCACCCGACATCACTACTCATTATTAATTAATCATAGAATTAATGAGTAAATTCCATAATAATACTATAAGTGAGCTCTCCCTTGCTTGTAGGAGGATTGTTTTAAATGTTACCTGGACTATGCGTTTGCTATGAGTCAATGATTTTAGCGTTAGCTCTACTAATAAGGAAATCAATGTTTTTATTATTTATTTTTGTTTATAAAAATTATATAGGTATATTTTATTATTGTAACCTACATGATTATGTTAGGTTTATAATATTAATTGATGTAATTAATATATGTATTTTTATTTCATCTCCGACTTTTATTTACCGACAAGAAATATATAGGTACTTACCTACCTACCTGAGGACCACACTGCAAAAATCTTAACAGACTGAATGGCATAATAGCATAATGCCAGTTGCAGACCAAGAGCTAAGCTAAGTTAGTTTAGCTTGGCTTGATAGCTGACGCAGTTTTTCATACTTGTGTGCAGATCGCAAACTACGTAAAGTATGAAAAATTACCTCAGATAAGCGAGTTAGGCCAGACTAACTTAGCTCTTGGTCTGTAACCCGCATAACATAAAGGCGAGCAGACGGGCGCGACGCGATTCTGGTAGAACAATTTCAAATTAAGTTTTCATAAAATTGTTCTACTAAACTCGCGTCGCGACTGTTTAGGGGAGCCTTAAAACCTATGCAGTAATAAAAGTACCGAGAATAAATTGTAAATACCGATTTTATTTGACTACCACGTCATGAAGCAAGTGTATACTACAATAAATAACATCAACTTCCATTAACATGTTTAGTACAAGTAGATATTACACGTAAATTTAAATTTCCAAATTTCACAAAGGATATTCTTATAGTTTCCTCTATCTACCATAATAAAGGTCGGTACACATTGTATTAAATCGACAGTGGCGCCGATTCCCTTGTTCGCAAACAAAACTAAATTTAAGTTCAGTGCATCTTCTTTCTATTTCATTAAGTATGAAAAGGGCAGAAGATAAATATTAGCTTAGTCCTGTCAAATTATGATACTCCATAGACAATTTAGACGTGATTAAAAAATTGGCTACTAAAAATACGTCAATTTACGTCAGGCGCTAATTTCACAGGACTAAACTAATAGGTATTTATCTTCTGTCCTTTTCTTAATGAAATAGAAAGAAAAAGATGCAATGAACTTAAATGTAAGTAGTTTGTGAACAATAGAACAAGGGAATCGGCGCCATTGTCTGCAAAACTACCTACATAACTTGGTCATCACTAATGGCCGATTCCTATAATTTACGGACGTTAAAGGTTAAAATTAAGACTCTTGCTTTGCATAGCAAACCCTGCCATATGGAAGTTTATGCAAATAAATTAGCTTACGAATCTATTTATATGCCCAGTTTGGCAATAAAAAATGCTACAATTGGTAAGCAACACAATTCGGTTTTGTTTATAGGAACCGAGCATAAGTGATAGCCAGTAGCGTAGTCGGTTTGATTCCCAAGTAGGACGTAAGTTGTTACAGCTGGCGTCACGTAAAAAGAACGTTGAGCGACACTGGAGGCGTGTCTGCGCACGGGTACAGTCGTGTCCTAAAGTACTAGTCTATTGTCTTGCGTTTATTGTAGAATCATAATAGTTACTTTACTAGCGTCGAGCTCCCTTCATGCCACCAATTTGATCGTTAAATCGCTCAGTGCGCAGGTAAACGCCAGCGTTCTTTTTACGTGACGGGACCAATACACCAGTGACGTGACTTGACGTACATTCCATTCACACTTATTTTATATCTGATTTGGCTGTTCAAATCGCAGTGGTCTTTATAATCTTTGTAATAAGGTTGTTGTTGGATTGCTGCTTCTGACAAGTCTGTCAAAATCACAATGACCTTTATTGACGTTTTATTAAGGTTGCTATTGGGTTGCTGCTGTCAGAGGTAAAATAACCGTGAAAGGACTTTAAAAGTGTGTTTTTGAACCAATTTACAGAAATAAATACCATTATCAATAGTGCCAGAATGTCCACTGATTGGTGTCAAATTATTCTACTCTAATGATTTAATAGTACAAACTTGATAACCTAAACAAAATATGTACCGACCCTTATCAAGACGTGTCTCTTATCATTATCATCAATGGTTTACTTTCTCTCGAAACATGTATACATACCTATACTTACAGCCTAAATAAATCTTATCCTCATTTGGGTAATTTAATATCTGCAAGGGCCCGGCTGTCTTTTACAATACATAAACAGATCTTATATACCAACAAGTAGGAATGTAGTTTTTTTTTTTTTGCCTGAAAGCCAAGGTACTGTCATCAAAAGAGTTAGGTTTCCAAAAAAAAAACATATTTGCACTATGTTGTGTAAATTTTCATTGAAAGTGTGCCCCTTATAACTTATTAAAGACACTCAGAACGGCGCGGCGATGCCAAAGGTTTGACTACCTACTCAACATAAGCACACAACACAATGTGCGTAAAAACATCATTACCTTTTTTCCGTAGTCGGGTATAGGTACATAGTTGAATTTCTTTGCCTGTACATAAGAATACCTATCTCTTTTGTTGATTGTACTAAGTAATAAAATGCAGCCGCTATGTAAATCAGGTCAAATTCAAGGATCTAATGTCAGATAAGTTGGTAAAATGTGACCTCGCGTCAGTGCTCCCGACACCTCTTTATGTCCTACACAAATGGGCAATAACTATAGATTTATGAATCGCAGAGTGCTATAAGATGATCCGACTATAGATAAATATATACACATAATTATGCGCAAAGCATAATTAAACCATTAGGCATTAAATAGCAACTGTGGTACTTGTGGGTGTTATACAATAAAGAAGGGAAAGTATAATATTGATTGATATACGAGTACCAGCCGCTTACATTTCTCTATTTACAAAGAAACGGATTATCAGTACATTAAATTTATAATATGTATCAATATTGAATAACTTAGTCGTGACGTCATGACTGCGTCGCCAATCGGGTAAACACTGCAATGTAGGTACAGACAGTCTATTATAGACTTATTTATATTCGTTTTTTACTACGTCTTAGTTCAAATTAGAAAGAAGACAGACTACTTTCGTTATCAATATTATTGATTCATCACAAAGGAATTTCATTACAGAATTTAATGCACTCCCGGATGACCCCGCATTTCCGCATTGCGCCGTCATTTATCAAATCCCAATTTTGCCACCAAGTAACCTATCTATAAGCTGCATCAGTTAAATTAGAAATTAAGTAGCAAATAAAATTAAGTATCTCAGATAATTGGCAATTTAGTCAGGTGGGGAGCAAGGTCATTGAATATACAGGGTGTCCCTGGAAGTATAGATCAAATCAAATAGGGGTGCGGGCGAAGTCATTTCCAAACTTTTTGATCCTGAGAATGTTGGTGTTTTTTTTTACGGTTCAAAAGTTATGACCAACTTTTGTTATTTTCAATCACTTTGCATAGTGCTCAAAGAACAAAATCATTTAAAAAAAAAACTACCAGGAACTGTCAATTTAAGTTTTTTAGACAGCCCTGATAGTTTTTTTAATGATTTTTTTTTTCTTTGAGCACTATGCGAAACGATTGAAAAAAATTGGTCACAACTTTTGAACAGTAAAATAATTCTCAATCATCAATCATTCTCAGGATCAAAAAGTTTGGAAATGACCTTGCCCACGCCCATATTCGATTTGAACCATACTTCCAGGGACACCCTGTATATCTAGCAGATGAATTATACATAATATTATTATGTGATGAACTGTGCGCTGAGTATATGTATAGGTATTTTTTTATTAACAAACTTCTATTATATTTAGACACATTAAAATATGTTAAATACATTTTACTTCCTGTTTTCAATATTAAATCTCATAACACTCAGTACACTAACTAGCTTTTTAACAGTTACTAACTTACTATATTACAGACATACATATTAATAGATATTTATAGGTAATATTGCTTACACACATCCAGTACCCACACTGTGAACACTTTTTTGAATTCTTCATGCGATAAACTGACTACTAAGTACAGTAAATATACATTTTGATAATAATGGAAAAAATTCAGCTCCAGAATAAATAAACAACTTCCATCTCTAGACAGGGTAGCAGGGACATTGCTCAGTAATGTGTTACGATGAATTTGGTACATGATTTGGAACCCCCGTGTGTTGAAAATATCAGATAGGCAGTCGCTCCATGTAAAATACTGGTATTCAGCTGCATCCGGTTAGACTGGAAGCCAACCCCAAATATAGTTGGGAACAGGCTAGGCAAATGATGATATTTCACACTACATTTGACCAATTTTCTATGAAACCCCTGATTTTTTTTGAAAACTGGCTAAAAATTTCTATGCTAGCAGGTGTAGATGTCCCTGACACCCAAATATAATTACAATAATATGAATTGGCTATAACAATCACTATTCCTGATGTTTTTCAATCCAGTCTTTTTTACCCATTTTACAGACAATATGATAATATATATAATAATAATACCTACTACTGAAATGGAGTCACCATACCAATAAGAGAAAAAATTGGGCAAAAATTCATGAGACATAATTATTATTATACACATTATTGGCTGACATTTTGACTTTTAAGCAAGCAGAACACAACTCCAATATAATAATTACTAGCTATTTGTTACTAGCTTTTATTATGATAGAGATTATAAATGATAGTCACACATGTCATACAATATGTTAGGATGTGTGCAGCCACAGTTTTCGAATTATTGTAATTTAACACTTAGGCCACAGTCAAAGCAATTACTGATACACTCATCAGTATCTTTATCAATAACATTGTGATGATCACACTGGTTTGGCATCATAGCATCATTAAACAGAATAGAAAAAGTCAAATATGAATTTGACTACCTCACCTTAAGTTATTCGAAAATGATTCCAACAATACAAGGATTCCCCAAAACATTACATTTATGGAATACATACATAATCAAACACATATTGTGACAAATCTAAAGAATTACAGAAAAATAAATCTATCATTTTAACTAATAACTTCGACAGTGGGTATAATAATGGCCACAATAATATTTAATCAAGCATTCAAGCTCCATATAACTCATCGAAACCATATTATAAATTAATTGAACTATGGCCGAGTCAGGTGTAACATCAGATTGTTTTAGAAATTACAGCAGCTGTTAGTCTTTCGGGCAGTCTTGTAAAACAATTTACTCTGCATTGATAGACTCTCAGTCTTAGCAACAACATCATCTAATTTCTCACCTCTTTCTAACACTGCCTTTATAGTATCGTGTAGAATAATCTTGGTCTCATCCAAGTCATTCTGTATTTTAGTCAATGCATCAGCTTCCCGGGGATTCTGATATTTTGTTAAGTATTCTGGCAGAAGATGGAAATCTGTTGAGACCTCAGTACCAGTTGCCCACTGGCTTGCAGGCACTGTTGCAGTGAAGTCATCCAGTATTTTGGTAATCAACGTGTGAGCCACTCTGTTTGGATACTCATGGTCAGATATTAGGACTCCTGCTAAGTTATCTGCCCTCACATACACTTGTAGCATGTACTCTCCCTCTTTGACAGACTGTCGAGATGCTGGCTGAGTTCTTTCTACTATTGTTTTACTAACAAAGACCATAAACTCTTGGACTGAGCCCCGTTGAAATATACTGAAACTCTGCAGGTTGTACGCTGCTTTGAGGAGGCTAGCACTGTTCACGCCTTTGTAAAGCACACCCAATGCATAGATTTTTACCATCTTGATAGCAAACTAAACTACTTCAGGTACACCAAGTTAACTGAAATTAAGAGAAATATTGCAAATAAGTAAAATAAGATCACTCACAGTGCAATGAAGCTTCTTCTTGGTAATCTCACTTTCTAATTACTAGTTCTAATTCTAAGTTGCAAATTATTGAAAAGTTTACAATAAATAAGTAAAATACAAAATCAGACAGCTATACAATGGCGTTCTTAGGGTTCTGTATACAAATTTGTCCTGATGGATTGGTATTCTTCTCTATTAGGCAGGAAAATTTAGATTTGTACAATGTAGTTATGATTAGGCAAGGCACTTACCCAATTTACTACTCCAATTGGTGACTTTGGTGAGTGATACATAGGCTATTTCGAAGTAAATTTCTCATCTGAAGTTGAACACAAACCTCAAAAATTACCTGATTTTCAGAATGGATACATTTTAACCAAGCTTAGAATTGAAAAGAGCAAAAATTCAGAATAAATCGTGACGAAATCGATGCTTTGTGCTTACGCTTAGACGTCAAATCAAAAACTCAATGTGTCAGGTTGAGTCAGGTTGTCACACGGTTGTCATTAATGTCAAAGTAAAACTGAAAATCAGCAGTGTTCCAACCCCGTCGTTTTCACAATTTAAAACATGATGCAGGATTGCAGGGCTTTTAATCTATCTTTCAGAGGCAATGGGGACTATGGGGATCCACACGCAAAGCTCAGCGTAGATGTCGCCAGCGGCGCGATGGCTGCTGTCAAATCATTTTCGCTTTGTATAAGTTAGTTTATTCGCTATTTTTTGTGTTATAATTATAACCGGTCTACCATCGTTATAGTTAACATGTATTATACCAGGAAGCCTAAAGAATTGAAAAACGAAAAAAAAAATATTCATATTCATACATTTATTTGCATTCCCTATTGTAGTCTATGTGTTACAATGGTGTACAATTATGGACCCTGTAGGGAACAGCAAGAACTATAAAATATTATAATCTAGGACACAAATTAACAATAAAATTTAAAATATGTTATTAACTTAAAATAACTAAATAACATTTTGTTTTATTGAGATCAGCCTGATAAAGGTTGTGGTATGTACCTACATAATAATTATTTGGTGAGGTTATTATACATAATGCCTATCATATTATATAATATTTATTTGTGTATTTAAGAATGTCTCTATATGACTAACTGTGTGTGGTGTCTGCTTGTGTCCAACAGATTATTTTGTCATGTATGTATTCGTTTATCGTGTAGTATGCTTTTTTATTAATATTTGCTTGAGCTTATTTATAAATATCGTATCGCTGGTTTCATCCTTTATTGCATCTTGTAGTTTATTAAATATTTTTATGGACATTACGTAGGGGCTATTGGAATGTAGTTTCATGCGCGATGAGGGTAACATTAACATACATTGTATACAGGGTGGAATTGAAGTCATGGGCATTATTTTAACCTAAGGCACTACTCACGATACTGATTGCATTAGGGCTATTAATACGCAAATCAAAAATATTATTAATGCAATTAAGGAAAACCTTAAAAATGTAGTAAGTCAAATTGCACAAGGCTTATTATTGCAAATAAACACTTAAAGTAATTAAAACAAAATACTTCGTTAACGCCAATAAATGTTGAAGTATCAAAATCTTAAAGCGCAGTACAGCGCAAAGCGAAATGTAAACAAACATCACCTGCGCGCGCGCGGGTTTTTCCTTACAAGTAATAATAACAATGGGCTAAAAGACATGCCGTCCGGCGGGATTCCCTGAACTCTCTCCGTCCCACTCCCTCACTCGCAAAAATACGAATATCACCCCCGCGCGGGGTCTGCTTCCCGCCGCAACGTGAACCCGGAACCAGTGTCATAACGACTGCGCAGGTGCATTGACGCGTAATTGATTTATTGATCCCGTGATGTAATCGCCGTACTCGCCGCTCGCGTCATACGGTGCTTGGATTGCAGTGTATTAAGTGTTAGTGTAGCATTTGTGTGTTGTGTGTGTGTTTGTGTACACGATGCCTCGACCGCGTAATGTGCAGGCTAGGTACACCAACCAACAATACCCACAAATGGTTGTATGAACTCGTGAAATGTTCCATCGCCGCAACCCAAACGACCCTATTCCTTCACGGGGTCTCATTCCACCAGAACCACTAAGAACCTGTTGGATTTTTCGTCTTTTCACGTGCCAGCACATGCACAAGCCCGTGGAAGAGCACCCGTTTACCCTCTGTCACTTTACCGACAAATAAGGTTTTTTCAAAACAATCCACAAGCTAGGTACGTAAATGTTTTTTTTAATGTATGTTAGTTGACGTAGTTTTGACCGTCCTAAGCCGGCAAAGTACGAAGGGAAAGTTGGAATTTATTATGAATCAATTCATTGGCAACTTACGAATGTCACGTGAGTCGGGCGGGGTCAAAGAATTCACGCCCAATGACGCGTACGGCGTAATGTACCTACGCATTTGCTATCGAGAAGCGCAAAGTGTTTGATACTTTCTATGACTTACTACATTTTAAGGTTTTCCATACTTGCATTAATAATATTTTTGATTTGCATAATAGTAGCCCTAATGCAATTAGTATCATGAGTAGTGCCTTAGGTTAAAATAATGCCCATGACTTCAATTGCACCCTGTATATATATGTTGTAAATATGTTATAAATGTTTTTGTGACGTTTAGTCTTTTCACACTTTTTTTTTGTTAAGTATAATTTTGGCCACTAAATAAGTAATAATAAATAAGTTTAGTAAATCCTGGTACAGTACACAGTGGCATTATCAAGAAAATTAAAAATAACTGAATGGTAGGATAAAAAATGTATGTAAGTAAGCTTTGTAATGTATGTAAAATGTATGTAAGCTTTCAATGGCTAAAAATGTATGTAAGCTTTCAATGGCCATGTCGACGATGCGCCACCTATCGAGAAAAAATGGCAATAATGACCCTCTACAGAGGTAACCTAATTTACCTAATGCCATGACCAGACGCCTGTGCTAGACGCTAGTGACAAATCCGACATCAAAATCTATATGTGGATGTGAGATTTTAAACTCGCCTGTGAGGCGCCGCGCCGGGTGACTAAAGTCACTGCCTGTATCATCTAGCTCGTGTATATCCGCTTTAAGAAAAAAATATTCTATTTTGTTTATGTCTTGCGTAAAAGGCCAAGTGGCCACACACTCACAGCTGCAGCAACATTAAAAAACAAACGAACTGTCAAAAAGCAAAATAGAATTTTCTTCGTGTTGTGTTTGGTGATTGTAATTTTTCTAAACTACCTAATTGCACTACAGATTATGGCAGAAAACACGGAAAAAGTAGAGAGTGGCCCAGATGCACGGAGGCGAATACTAAATATAGCAGTGTCCACTGTACTGCTAGAAACTGGCTTCGATGCTGCTAACAAAATGGCACTAGAAACTCTCACAGAAATGCTTCAATGTTGTAAGTAAATAAACCAATAAAAAAATCAATCAAATTGATTGTAAATATGAGTACCTTTTTGTAATACTACCCCAAAAATTCGCTTGCCTCCAGCAAGATAAATATTCCAATGTAGGTACAGATTATTTGCTTAGAGTTGTCTGCACATGCCTCACATTTAGAGAAATTTCTAGTATATTTTTATCTGTTGTGTTGTAACTGTCTCAATACTAATAAGACATGGCATTATTTTTCTAGTTCTGTCAGAAGTTGGCAACTCAGCTAAAGGCTACTGTGAGCTCTCCGGAAGGGTAGAACCAGTTTTAGGAGATGTGGTTATGGCCCTCATTAATATGGGTAAGTACTATATTTTCTTCACCACCAACCAGAAATAAATTGCATTTTGGCATGACATGGATATTTAGTGGTTTACACAACTTCTGAAAACAGATCGCTTTGAGAAATTAAACTACTTATTACTTTTTCATTCTTCATAAATATTAAACTTTCTTTCACTCTATGAAAAACAATGATTATATAGTTTATTGTCCATTTACAGGCATTAGCCTACAAGGCCTAGAACAGTATGCAGCTCGTCCAAACCGGCATGTGATTCAGCCACCACAGCAGGCCCCAGCTCCTCGAACACCAGCCATGCTGTCGGCAGGATCTAAAGCAAAACCTGCTCCTCATATACCATTCCACCTGCCTCCTCTACCTGATCCACATGCCTATATTAGGACACCTGTAAGTACTGAAAATGTTTTAGACTGCCATTGCAATCAATCTTCTTTTAATTAAGATCATTCTGCCGTCATAACAAAAAAGGGCACAACTAACATTTTTCCAAAATTGAGTTATATACATATTCGGAATCAGAAAAAAAAGGTGCATCTGCCAGTTTTTTTATAAATTTTTGTGAAAAAATGTTAGTTGTGCCCTTTTTCGTTATGACGGCAGCATTGGTGCTAAAAGTTTTAATCTTTAGCAACATAATTATGTCAGAATGTATTGTATTTTTATTGTAACACAAGTGTGCTGGGTAAAGGCAGACCTTTAAACAGACTTTAGAAAATCAAAAGAACATTGAACATTTAGATGCTTTATTTTATAAATGGTGTTTTGCTTGTCTTAAAGTAGTCATCTTCTTACAATATAATACACGTTGAAAGCAGCACAGTAAAATGAAATACCTAATTAAGGATTGTGGCACATTCATAACAGCTAACCCATATAATGTGGTTGATATTAAATATTCTAATATAAAAATGGAAGTATAGCCCGATTCAAACAAGAAAGAAAGAAGAAAGGCTATGGGTCAGAAGTCAGAACCCATAGTCTTTCACACTTCTTTTCGTGTTGCTTAAGCAAGCAATCTTTAAATATGAACTGTAACAAAAAACTTAAGTTGTATTTCTAATTTGTTGAAAGTTTGAATTAAATTTTTCAGCATCTTCAGTATCCTAATAACTCAAATCAGAAAATTGCATGTGATAAAAGTGAAACTTCACAAAAAATAAAGAATAAGAGAGATTTTGTGTGAGTGACGAGAGAGTGTTATATCCTTCTCTCATGTAACGAAATGAGCCTTTAAGTTTCACTACCAAAATTGCAGTTCTACTAGTATGTGTAAATTAATAGAATATCTTCATATTTCAGACCCACAAACAGCCAGTAACAGAATATGAAGCAATCAGAGAGAAAGCAGCTTCACAGAAAAGAGACATTGAGCGAGCATTGACTAAATTCCTAGCGAAGACTAGTGAGACACACAACCTGTTCAATACAGAGGACAATCAAGTGTTCCCATGTAAGTACTGCCAGTAATTTGTTGCCTCTTGCAAATGATAGCTTGTAAGAGAAGCAAAACATAACTGGTCATTGCATAATCAGAAGAACTTATCCAAACTAAAATGATGGAAATCATTGTACAGTCCGCGAGGCGTAAGCTGAGCTTTGCATTTGTGTGAGTACATATATAGATAGTGTTCACACCTACACTATCTTTTTTTGTTGACGTTTTTGGCAATCGGTCTGAGGCGCACTCACAAATGCAAAGCTCAGCTTAGATCTCGCGGGCTGTACTACATTACAAAATACAATGTTGCAATTGGTGTCGATTCTCTTGTCACAAATGCGTCTAAACTAGACTAAAAATCACCAAAAGTTAGTTTATTCCTGTCAAACAACGATTTCCTAAAACGATTAACTAAAGTGACACAACTCAACCAATAGTTTGACAGCACTAACTCCCGTATTACAGAATGTTACTCATTACTCAAGCATTACTTAAAACTAGTTTCCACCAATCAAATGGCTTGAATCTAGTTTTAAGTAATGCTTGAGTATTGAGTGATGTTCTGTAAAACGGGCCTAAGATTGCACTGAGACATTAGTTTAGAGGAAATAGTAATTTTGCTATTCTGAATTTGACGTTTTTCATCTAAAGGAGATGTTTCATTTTCGGCCATAAACTGTACGGTAGTGCAAAAATAGGAAATAATTCCACGAATTGTGGAAAAATATTCTTTTCTGAATATTCCCCTAATTACTTCGGCACAAAAAATAAGAGTTTTTCAAACTATTGCCATAATCTATTGAACATGGCGTCGTCTTACTTGCATACTGTTTTCGTCCAGAAATCATGTTACATTATAACATAATAATATCACGTACACGTATTTATTTAGTTATAAAAGGCATGTATTTCTTTGCTATTATGGTAAGATTTTAACAACTTTTTTGACTAATTACAAGTGTGACGATTCAATTCATCGTTAAAAAATATATTCTACTTTTGTGGATTGTAGATTTGTAGGTACTTCTGGACGAAAAGTTCTAGGTTTGTATTGTTGACAACATTGATATAATGTTACACTAGATTAGTAATTATCGCACCAGGGCGTTGCCACTAGACTGATGGCCACAGCTATCAGCGTAGCTAACGTCAGTTCAGTGCTCTCTGTGATGCCAACCGAAGTGAACCGAGTGACATGCGACAAAAAATATCGCGAAAGAGTCCGATTCAAGATCACAAAAACATAACAAATTAACTGGAATTACTTTCCAAACGTAAATTAATTGTCTCTGTGTTTATATCAACGTAAAAACGCAATAAAATGTAGAATTTTGTAAATTAGGTTCAGTGTTACCACTAAAAACTTAGTTTTAGTTTCTCACATTTGTGGGAGTTTTTAATATATGGAATAAGTGATTTTAAATATTTTTTAATAATAACAACGTAGCAGGGTGCATAAATGTGCAGCACGCCGTGAAAAATGGGTGGAAATAATCCGATTGCTGAGAAAAGAGACTGACTGGCTACCTACTAAATTTCATTAATAATAAAGAAAAAAATATTCAAAAAGAAAATGTCTTAGTTATTTTCATTATTTATAAACTTCTATTACACATCCAATAAAAAAAACATAATTCAAATATTTAAAAAATAATTTAAGTTAACGTATAACGCTTTTTATGGCTTAAAATGTTGGGTAAAATTTCGCATGGGTAGGCAACCCCATCCCGTTATTGCATGTTTATATTGCGGTCTTCGTCTAATCTAAGTGACGGTATTATTCTTACGACGTGTGTAAGTGAAACAGATATATGTTTACTTTTAAATGTTTAGTGGTTTCAAAGATAGGTCGTCGCGTTTAAAAAGTGGGTACACTTTTTTGACACATTTTATTGAGGTTTGCTTCTCTAGTTATTTAAGTCAATGGTTGACAAACACACTACATCAGTCAGTCTGTCAGTCTCGTTGTGGACTCGTTCGTTTCGACTTCGTGGCTTTCGGTGTTATTTTGCGTTTCATTTCTTTCTTTTAACTTCTTACGACTTTGGCTTTGTATCGGAAATCAACAGTCACAGTTTTGACATATTCTAGGTTATGTAAACGTCATCTCTCCAACCTGTCATGGCTGGCTGTTGATGGTCATAACAAACGTCAAACATTTTCAGTTTTTATTTAGTGCATAAAGAATATTAATTATTATGAAAAAAAAAACATTCTTTATTGTATTCAGGCGTTCGTTTTCCAGGTTTTCTGAAGCGTACATGTTATGGCCGGAGTCCCATACAAAAATGAAACGTCTCCTTTAGATTTTCTAACTAAATCTGAGTATTTTTAATGGCGACTAAAAAGGTGTGGAATAAAATAAGTTGGCATGAATAAAATTCACACCAACACCTCGACTTCAGATGCAAAAACAGTAGTGTTTTTTTTATTTTCTTTTGCTTATGTCTCTAAAACGGTGTGTCCTATCGCAAAAATAATGAAAATTTCGACCCCCCTTCATAAAACCCGTAAACCCTTAAAACTCAACACGTTGGTAATAATTTTTCATATTTTCCATACAAAAGTGAAAAATTCCATAAAAAAGAAGTCGAGGTTGCCCCACTGCGCACCTACGGCTCAAAAAAAAACACGGGCAGGGGCCTAGGGGGTGGCTGAATAATAACAGCCGCACAGGTCGATCGATCAGGTTAAGCTACGCTTGCCGCGGTTGGCCTGTGCATGGGTGACCATCTACATACTCCGTGCCTTGGAAAGCACGTTAAGCCATTGGTCCCGGCTGTCATTCGTGGATCTTTGACAGTCGTTAAGCCCGAAAGTCTGACAACCAGTCTTACCAAGGGGTATCAATATCATATTACCCAGTAACTGGGTTGTGACTTGTGGAGGTCAGATAGGCAGTCGCTCCATGGAAAACACTGGTATTCAGCTGCATCCGGTTAGATTGGAAGCCGACCCCAACATAGTTTGGAAAAGGCTAGGCAGATGATGATGATGATGAGGGCAAATAAGTACCTACTTTTTGGCTGAATGCACAAACCGTGCGAAGCCAAACAAACAAAAAAAAAAGTACTTACCACGTGGAGTCGCGATTGTCAAATTCGATTTGGTTGTGTCAAATTTATTTCTAAATTTAGAGATATTTTAATGCAGAATAGCTCTAAGATTCTCATAGCCAAAAGTAAGGAATTTTAGTGATAGTTTAGTTCGGTGTACAAGAGAATTGGCACCATTGATTGTTATACATCGTCGTCCGATTGTAGAACTGGCCATATCGTGATCTGCCTGGCCATTTTACGATACGCCACCATTCTTATGACTTGACCATCTAACATCCACCATATCGTTCAACGTTCAGCATTCGACGATTTACGATACGATCGATTACGATAACGACACAGATACGCGTAAAACATAACCTTGTCTTTGCTGCCGCGCAGTCTAAACTATTTAACCTATTCCTATTCGAATAATTCTTACCTATCTACCTACTTTATTTTTCTAAAATACTAAATAGCCAAATAACTGCGACAACCTAACCCATCTGGTTAGGGTGCCAATAGCGGCGTGAAATGCATATTTTGCGAATATTGCGATATGCCCAGTGGTCCACTGGGAATATCGATAAATAGACCAAATCATGTAATGGCCAGGCAGATCACGATATGGCCATTTCTACGATCGGGCCACGATACATTTATATTATTTATCTGCTTAAACTTGAATTTATGAGGTGATATGATTTGCGTTTTTTTTTTCCAGTAATAGCCTGCAAACCCACATTCCCAGCATATTTACCATGTCTGCTACCAACAGACCAAGTATTTGATTTTGACGAGCTGGAATACCACTTCCAAGTTGCCAATAGAACTGAAGATATGCCAGCAGATAAGAAAGGTAATTCTAATAATCTTGATCAGTAATTTTTGTGGATGGGAAATCATCAAATGACTCCTCCCGCTCTGGGTGGAGCAGAAGGGAGTGTCAGACTCTTACTGACTAAAACCCACACGTGTTCCTTCCTTAGCCCTTTGTGTTCCAGGGTAGCGGTAACCCTTTCGGACAATCCCGCTGCAAAGGACCTTAAGTCCATTTTTTGTCATTTTTGTATTTTCAATGATTCTTATTCAGTATACCCATAATCATACTTTTTATTCTACACCTTCATAATCATACTTTTTATTCTACAACGATACACTATTTACTTTTTATACACGGTCGATTTTAATATCTAATTTCGGGTATAGACATCTTTAATGAGCTCTACTGAATAATTTATAAAATGTGACTTAAGGTCCTTTAGCTTTCACCTACAGATATGTATTGACTATAACCACCATATTGGTTGAAATGGCCCAATCCTGCTCAAGAAAAGAACCTTGTCATTTTACATAGAATTGTTACAAAATAATAATTATTAAAAATCTAGTGTCCGGTAGCATTATTCCCTAGGCAAAGCATAGTAAAAAGTAGATATTTTTTTTAAAGAAAGTCGTTGCTGGCGTTCCTTGAGGACCTGCACCCTAATTGCGTAACGCACGATCAATCATAATCTGAATCATTTTGAAACAGATTCCTAATCCATTGCTTCATTTCTTCGGAAAATGTGTCTGCTCAACAACGTAAATAACGCAATGAATGTTGTTGAACTGTCAAAATGAAACGGATTGTGATTGATCGTGTGTTACGCAATTAGGCTGCTGGAGTGGATTGAATAATCGATTTTGCCACCCCTACGCAAAATGCAAAATAAGCGCATTGACTTGGAGTTATGGACACCAGCCCAGACGTAAAGAAAGTAATTAATCCTGCGCCTTAAAAATCACACTTTTCTTTTTCTTCTTTTCAATATGCGGCTTTTGCTGTTGATGCTATGTATCCTGTTGTAATAATCTGAATATCTGTTACAGAGCCATCAGACAATGAAGGTGACAACATGGGCGATGGCGAAAACCCAAATAGTTCACAAATGGACAACCAGGACACGATGGCATCTAGCCCAGAACGAAGCAAGGCTGGAGGATAAATAAATTATGAACATATTATTTTTAGACTAAGCAAAGATTTAGTATTAAATAAAAATACAATATAAGGCCATTTGGTTTTTATTTGCTATTAATTACGCCTCTCAGGCCCCCCCTCGTCCCCACGGACCGGTTCGTTGTGTGAACAGTTTTGTTTGACTAGGTAAATAATTGGGTTCCCAAAAGGTGGGGTGCGTCTCCCTGGGAGGGCCAAGAGTGACTGAGGAAGGGGCGCGGCGGCTCCAAAAGTCAAGTATATACAGGGTGTAAAAAGATTCGTGAGAACCGTTATCTACGCATTCTGTACATCAAAAGATCGAGCAAAATGCTGGGAAATGACTATTATTTTTATAATGTAAAAAAATATGTTTACGGCAACGCGCAATGTAACGCACTGGGTATTGGGTACAAGAGTTGTGCGGGTATTTATAGTTAAGTCATTGATATACAAAGTGTTAATGAAATAACCCAAAACCTCGGACACCCCAACCGATTTTTATATTAATAAATTGATATGACATATAGTTATTTATTTTCAAAAATTATAGTAAAAGATATTTGTAAATGTTGTTGTCGCGCTACTTCTTACAGATTCGTAGCTCTATCGCCGCCAGCGCGCTTCCCGGCCTTGGCGCCAGCTCTAGCACCCCCTCTCCTCACCCTCGCCCGCGCTGTTTGTTTTCATTGCGTTGGACAGTAGCGTACAGCGTCGTTAAAAAATATTAGACACGGCATGACAAATAATTATTTTTTGGAAAAAAAATAACCCATATTAAAAATTATTGTATTCGATTTTGCTGCCGATTCTAAACAAACTAGTTTCAGGTTTTGGGTTATTTCATTAACACATTGTATATGTTACACTAGATTATCAATTACCGCACCAAGGCGTTGCCACTAGGCTGATGGCTACAGCCATCATGTAGCTAACGTCAGTTCAGTGCTCTGTGTGACGCCAACCGAAGTCTACCGAGTGACATGCGACAAAAAATATCGCGAAAGAGTGCGATTCAAGATCACAAAAACATAATAAATTAACCGGAATTACTTTCCACGCGTAAATTAATTGTCTCTGTGTTTATATCAACGTAAAAACATAATAAAATGTAGAATTTTGTAAATTGGGTTCAGTGTTACCACTAAAAACTTAGTTTTAGTTTCCCACATTAGTGGGAGTTTTTAATTTATGGAATAAGTGATTTTAAATATTTTTTAATAATAACAACCTAGCAGGGTTCCTAAAGATGCAGCACGCTGTGAAAAATGGGTGGAAATAATCCGATTGCTGAGAAAAGAGACTGACTGGCTACCTACTAAATCATTCAATTTAATTAATAATAAAGAAAAAATATTCAAAAAGAAAATTTCTTAGTTATTTTCATTATTTATAAACTTCTATTACACATCCATTATGAAATACATAATTCAAATATTTTAAAAATAATTTAACTTAACCTAAAACGCTTTTTATGGCTTAAAATGTTGGGTAAAATTTCGCATGGGTAGGCAACCCCATCCCGCCATTGCATGTTTATTTTGTGGTCTTTGTCTAATCTAAGCGACGGTAGTATTCTTACGACGCGTGTAAGTGAGACAGATATATGGGCATTTTTGTTTAAACTGCTACCTATCTTTGAAAATAGCTTACTGAAATTGTTTTGGATATTTTAGCTAATTCTTGGTTTAGTCGAATGATAAATCTTACAAATTTTGCTATGTATGTATTTTTTTTATTATAAAGCACTTATTTCAAATAATATATGTAAATAAATAGTAACTTAGATACGTTTTGGTCATGACCGTTACCAAATAATAAAAAAGTCCGGAAAAGTCCGTTACCGGTCGAACTCGAGTGTCCACTGAAGTGAAGACAGATCAAAACCTTCAAAAAGGCTGCTGGTGTTAACATATTTGATTTGGTGTTGTTATTTAAATAAAAAATCGGCGGGTAGTAGAAAAAATCACTACTAAAATGGATTCAATTTACAGTCACGGTGCAAGGACATGTCCACTTAACACATACCAAGGGGACAGAATATAAACTTTAAAATGTTATTAAATACTTGTATTATAATATTATAGAGTTTAACATGGTTGAAAGCTACAAATTGGTAACAAAAACTAAAATATGTGGAGTATGTAATAAGAAGCAAATAGCGAAGAAATAGTTTAACATAGGTCATATCTAAAAGGGGACAGTACTGCAAGACGTAAGATGCCACAATTCTGGATTTAATTTTGTTATTTGTTTTAAGTTTCTGTTAACAATTTAAGTAAAAAAAGAAAACTTTAGTCTTTTGGATCTATTCAATAATTACTCGATACTTCCATGTCATAAAAATGTTAGTTATTTGCAACTTGTATGTATGGGACATCTCATAAGAGGGTTGGTAGCCATTTTGACGAAAATGCCCATTATATGTTTACTTTTAAATGTTTAGTGGTTTCAAAGCTACGTCGTCGCGTTTATAAATTGGCTACACTTTTTTGACACATTTTATTGAGGTTTGCTTCTCTAGATAAATAGCTCAATGAGTTAAGTTATAACATAATGGCCCCGATTCTGTTGTTCAGAAACTAAATTAAATTTAAGTTCAGTGCGTCTTTTTCTTTCTATTTTAATATGAAAAGGACTTAAGATAAATATTAGTTTAGTCCCGTCAAATTAGATAATCCATAGACAAGACGGGATTAAAAAATACTACTAAAAAGTTATGAGCTAACAAAGACTCGTTTTTCTTGTTATTGTTAACGTAACTTTGGGTGTAAATCGACACCTCCATGTAATAACATCGTAACTCACTTTTTTCCAAAAATTGAGTTACAATGGCATTGTTATGTAAAAAAAAATGCATTTTTTCTGTACTATCATTGTAATTCTATTCCCTTTCGTTTCTAAAAATATGTAACTTAACACCTTGGAGTTACAATTATCGGACCACAAAAATAAATTAAACTACAAAAAAACTAAATTATAACTCAGACATACAATGTTGGTCCTCGTAACTTATATGTCATTTCCCTGTTTTGTTTTTCACGTAAGTCATGAAAACCCATGAAAACAATTTTTCTTTTACAACTTAACCATACCTATTTATAGTCCGCCTAAACTACCTATATTAAATAGAGCCAGCTTCAAAAATTGTACGGGGTGTTTTGAGTTTGCTATAATTTTTCAAACTTTAAAATCGCTCTCCTGTAAAATCACAAAAAGTGAGTTACGATGTTATTGCATGGAGGTGTCGAAATAAGTAATTAAAGAACTGTAAAATCTTCAAAACCAAGTCCGTACCAACAAAGCTCAGTTATCGAAGAGATCAATAAACTTTCTCGATCTTCCAAAGCACTTTTCGAATTTTTTTACGCGTCTTTCAGTCCGGGACGGTGTTTCTGTGCATGAGAAATTGAGAACTAGACGTTGTTCGTGTAGGCTAGCGTCTAACTGCTCATCACTGATACTAGCGCTGTCAGACACGAAGCCAGGCGAGACAGCGTGCTTTTTGGCCATGACCACCAGTGAGTTCAAGCTCGCGACTAGTTTACTCTTAAGGCTAGATTCCAAAACCTAAACATTTCATAATATAGGTGCTGTAAAATGAGCTTCAGCTTTTCTGCATTTAAGTAAATAAGTTTTTTATTTCTGTATGAATAGTCAAAAGATATCCGAACGTATCCGAGGTGGGGTCCTTAAATTTTTAAGCTCGCTTCGCTCGCTCTTGCATTCCACGTTCTCTTGATTCTTCTTGCTTTTCTCTATTGGTAGACAAAATAGATCCCTAGAGGGCTAGAGTCCCTACCCTAAATCCTTTTATGGTATTAAGTAATGGTCAAAGAAAAATGTAACGTAATTATCAGAAACTGTGCAAAATTATTTTAGTTCACTTAGCTCGCTCTTGCCCTAAGCATTCTCTTAGTTCTTGAATATTTTTAAATAATTCGACCAAAACCTTTTTCTGTTTCAACGACCAAAAGAAAGCCTAACCTATCAAAAGGGGCGCAACATTTTTCGAACTCGCTTTCACTTGCTCTAACGTTAAGCTTTTTTGCATAAGTCGACGAGGTAATTCGGGGGGCGTAGGTAGTGATTATAAAAGAAAGTTAGGGGGCGCGATGATAAAAGGTTGGGAACCCCGCTCAAATACTGGGCATTGCGCATACCACAGAGTACATTATAATATGCGCATACCTAAAACTGCTGCTAAGCCTATTTCCGGTTGTGGGTCCAGTCCATGCTCAAGAGCGAGAGAGCGCGAGATGCAAGGAATGTGTGATGGATGCAAAGAAGGTGGAAAGGGATCCCTCCGAGAAATAAACAACGCAAAGGGCTCATTTATGAATACGTTTGTCCATATTACGAACCTGCTCATGCGTAGGCGTTGATTTGAGACGTAACATTGCTCCCGGCGAACAGCAATCCGAAGCGAGACCATTAAGTATCTACAGCATTTACAAGCTTGTTTGTGTGGGCCTTTTCCTATCATGCGGATTTGTGTCCGCATGCGTGTCTGGTCCGTATCACCTACAGTTTCGAACGAGTTTGCAGGTCAGCAGGTGCATCCCATCACATCAGGGGAGGAACGCACATGGGCGCTAACCCGCGTGACAGGAAAATACACCATGGACACTGACGCGGGCCCCACTACAAGTGACAAACCCCTTCGGTCCCTGGGTAAAAAAAAACAATTAAGATGAAAATATTACTTTATTAAGAAAATTACTTCAACAGTTCTGAATTGATAACAGGCAGTATTTTGATGCCCTCCCTATTGACAACAGTCACTTGGAAGTTGGGCAGGCTGACAAACAATCTCCTATGGACCTCCTTCACACACATCTTCAGTATCTCATAAGCTTCCTCTTCAGTGGCATCTGAAAAGTAATGATGGTTTAAAAATGTGACTATCTTAGGCCTGTATTACAAAACGGCACTCAATATTCAAGCATTACTTAAAACTAGATTCAAGCCATTTGATTGGTTGAAACTAGTTTTAAGTAATGCTTGAGTATTGAGTGACGTTCTGTAATACGGGCCTTAGTATTTAGACGAAGTGGGGAAAAAAAAAACTATCAAATTGTTAAAGATTGTGAGTGTAGTGAGAAAAAAAGATAACTGAAAAGATCTGACTGATCTTATATTGAGGGGAGGGGGAGATTATTCATAGTGTGTTATTAGGCTATACAGGGTGGCAACGACATTGAAACTGAAACCATGAATTCAGCACTTGATTCTAGAGATAATTACCTATGGAATTTTTTGTTGGTTATAAAAAAATTGTTGTTTCAAAGAAAAGTGAAATTCCTACAGTCATAATTTATGGAAATGCTTCATTTTTTAAAGCAACAAAAAATTTCAATGTTGGTATATTCAGCAGTCAGCACCCTAATTTGCCACAGTACTATTCTCAATTTGAATCATTTTGAAGCATATTTTTAATCCATTGCTCCATATGTTCGAAAAATGTGTCTGCTCAACAACACAAATATTGCAATGAATGTTGTTGAACTGTCAAAATGAAACTTATTGCTACTGATAGTGTGTTACGCAATGAGGGCTCACACTTATTCAGCTCTATTCAGCTTATGCCCATAGAAAACAACTATTTTGTATGGAGACGCGTACGAATCCGTTCAGCTTTCCGCGTCTATTAAGCTTTCGCGGCAAACGAGTATAAAATGAGGACAAATGTGATATTATCATGCGAGTGCTTTAAATAGAGTTCAGCGCTGTTCTGCCGCGTTCAACTCTGTTCTGCCGCATTCAGCGTTGTTCCGCCGCATTCAGCGTCGAACGCGGCGGAACAGCGCTGTACACGGATGGTTCTCAATTCCTTGTTGACAAGTTGCGACCTGCATAGTTTCTGCATAGATTTGATTAATTATTACGTAATCATTATGCACGCAAGGATTGAGGTAGTTCGGACGTCTTTTAAAGTAATTATTTTAAAAAATAATTAATTATTCTCCAACCAAATTTCTATTTCTCCACAGTGGGTCGACCCACTGTCGTTTGCGTTTTATTCTTTACGTTTAATTTTATCTATTTCTTCTGCAAGAAGCGAAACGATAAAAATATTGCACATAGAACAGTCCATGTTGAAGGCACAATACTAAATGAGTAGCTTACCGTCTTCGCAGCATATTCAGTGCCATATGGAGTAGATAGAAGCATTTCAGCGGAGATAACACACTATGACGGATTTTCTCCTTCTTACGACGCTGTACGCGGCTGATAGAAGCAGAACTGTATAAGTGTGACCAAAATCATTCAGCGAAACACGAATGGAGCTGAATAAGTGTGAGTAGTCCCTTACCCTGCAGAATCATGTATTGAATTCATGGTAACAGGTTGTGCATCAATGTAGGGGCCACCATGTGTAATGTAAGCTACTATTACAATCGCATTACACATTGAACATAAGTTGAGTGAACTTATGTTCAATGTGTATGGTGAGTGCTGGATGCAAAGCCTTAAGTGGGTGATAGTTGACACCATTTAGAGCATTTTGAGCCATACATGTCTCAGACGAACTAAGTTTTTTTTTATTTTTTACTGCAAACTTTTAGTCAAAAATAACAACTTTAACTGGGAAAAAAATTAAAAATCATACTTCATTATGGCTCAAAATGCTGTAAACGGTGTCAACTATCACTCCCTTAAAGCTTTGACCTCAGCTTCCAAACATCCTATGTTCATGTGGACAATATTAATTTACCTTTCTTGTGGTAGCGGTCCATGATACTCAAACTGAGGTAACCACCATAACCATGACAAGCAAAAGGTACTTTCACACTAGATGCCAGGTAATCCATGAAGTATAGCTCCGGGCCATTCTCCTTGTCATAACCAGCCATCAATACATTCACGAAGTAAGGTGTCTGAAACATATGATTTTTATTATTGTCATAACAACCATGTGCAAGGGAACATGTTACTATGATGACTTGACTTTTTCATCTTGATTTTGTTTTTACATTAGTTGTATGATGGTATATCAATATACAAGTTCTGTCTAGTTTTAGACAGTTTCTGCAGGCTTTCTCATATAACTCATCTATAGACTAATCTAATAGTATATTGTTTTGATTTATACATACGCTGCTTCTCAGATACTCGGCGAGATTCCTGCGTGTGAAATTGGCGGCCGCAGTGGGCCCTAGCTCGTATCCATTGCGCATTTTGTACAACTGAATATTTTTGGCAATGTATTCAGCGAACTGGGTAGAGTCACCCTGGTCGCCAATCACACCCATTATCAGTTTATCAGATATCTTGTGGATCTTATCCTCATCTAGAAACGATTTGAAGTATATTAGTGCAAGAACATGACAAAATATTATTAAATCCGTGATCAAAAACCGCTAACTCACCGTCTTTCATCACCATAATACTGTGGCTAGTGCTCTGATCGGCTGCTATCATAACGAAATCATTACATTGTATTCCAAACAGACATTGCAGATTAATGTTCGACATTTTGGTTAGTAAATATACCCAAAAACTCTTAGATACCGCAAGAATAACCTACGATAAAGTGCAAGCAATTCAACTTTCAAGCAAACTTCATTCAACAAACAATCTTGTCAAATCACCGAGTGTCACAGATTATGAAATCTATACTTTTTTTTCTTTTGTTCCTTGTTTTCACAAGGCTAAGGACGAAGACCATGCTGCCTAGTCATCATTAGTATGAAATCTATACCTCAGAACAAAGCTATTACAGATTAATGGGGCTAGCAACCTCATCGTTTACCACAAAAACTTTTGTTTTCTTCAAAAAAAAAACACTACAATGTGAAAAATTTTTATAATTCAGAAGTAGTTCCCGTTTTTCATATTTTGACACTGACTTCCGAAATTAAAGATTTTTTACTTTGTAGATTTTTTTTTCGGAAGCAGGTAGTTTTTTTTTGTCTAAAGTTTTTATTTTGCACTTTTTAGTTGTATCTACACCACACAAAATTTACCATTACTTTCTATGCAAATAATCGTATTAATGAAGCTAACTCAATCCAGGCAAAGTTAATCGGAGACGTTCAATAAATGTATAGGGCTTGGTACACACGGCTACACATCAAGCTATACATTTCCAGTTTTAGCTGACCTCGCACTGTATAGGTTTTTCGTACAATCCGAATTCAGCTTATACTGTTTATATATAGCTTGATGTGTAGCCGTGCGTACTGAAATAATTGAAAATTTAAATAGCCTTCTTAGCCACATAGGCTGAAAATAATTACATATTTTGATGTGTTTGGGCATTTTATATAATTTTATAGCCGCCCGATTTACATATTATATTTTAGGGTTGGCAGCCCTGTGTCAAATGTCGTGACTGGACTCCTCCTTGCACGCTCCTCGCGGACTTGACGTACAGAGGCTAATCGTAACGTACAGACGCCAGCAGGTCAACCTACCCCAATCTGTCAAACTTTGATAGATTTTCAACTTTAGCACAAAGGAATAAGGTTCATATTCAATTGGGAAAAGCTGACAGATTGGGGTAGCTTGATGTGCTGGCCTCTGTACACACGTCAACGCATCGAGCAAAATTCATTTCAATTTCCTATTTTTCATAATTTACAGTTTTGACAAAACTCGCATTGTATAGGTTTTTCGTACAATCCAGAAGTCAGCCTAAACTGGATAACTAGGCTGACTACACATGAAAAAATCGGTACCGGTAAGTATACCTTAGGTGTAGCCATGCGTACCGATTTTATCTCTTTCGCTGTTTGCACTTGCTTATCGAGTTCATTCTACTCAAAAACTTTATTCTAGGTTCTACCGTTATAAGTTTTATGTGGTAATAACAAGTAAGTATGTATGTTTAATTAAGTATGACTTTGTATTTAATTTATAATTTACAGAATGAAATATGTAATTACATATTTCATTAAATGTATTTTTGTTATTTTGGATACTTTTGTCATCAAAATGTTACTTTTTGATTAATATTGTTACTTTTGACAAAAGGGTACTGGCAACACTGCAATGCACAGTCAGTGACTGACACTGACAGTAGTACACCTGACTCGTAGTCGAAGACTGAAGAGCAGAATGGAGCCATTAATATAAAATTGGAATTGGATTGGAGTCGAAGACTTATAATAAAGATCCATAATGTTTAAAAAAATTGCATTGGGGATCTCAGGAGGTGTCGATAGCGCCGTGGCTGCACTTCTTCTCAAACGAGCTGGTAATTTCAAAGGGCAAGATGTAACATTTTGTGCCAAGTTTTTGCTATCGACAAAGTTATTGTCATTATTTTAAGACTATGATAATATGTACTTACAGGGTACCAAGTAGAAGGCGTGTTTATGAGAAATTGGGATAACAACTATGAAGCCGGATTTTGTTCAGATGAAAGAGACTTTGAAGACGCAACATACGTCTGTCGTAAGCTCGATATTCCCTTGCATAGAGTTTACTTTATAAAAGAATATTGGAACGATGTATTCACTGTAATACTTAGAGAGTATGAGACGGGTCTAACACCCAACCCAGACATATTGTGCAATCGATATATTAAATTTGATAGCTTTTTCCAACATTGCAGGAACAATTTAGGAATTGATGCTATTGCTACTGGTCACTATGCGAATACATCATTTGGCCCGTTTTTGGAAAAGTATAATGAGAACGAAGGTATATTTTTGTACTACAAAGTACCAATAAAATAAATTTGTACACAATAGAATTTAAATAATTATTACTTCTTATTTTCAGGAGTTAGGTTGCTACAGCCCACTGATAAGCACAAAGATCAAACATTTTTCCTATCACAAGTAAAGCAATTTTCTCTCAGGAAATGCATGTTTCCCATAGCCGGGTTACTGAAGAAAGAAGTCAGAGAGATAGCTAAAACTGAAGGTCTGTTGAATGTAGCCAACAAAAAGGATAGTACAGGAATATGCTTTATTGGCAAAAATAAGTTTCAGAATTTTATTGAAGAAGTAAGTACTGATGCAACCTCTTTGCAGGACCTAAAAAGTTATTTTGCAGTATCAAAAGTGTATCTTAATTATTATCTTGATTTCTCCATCCAAAGGCTGTCTTTAAAAGATCGCTCTTAGCGATAAGACCCCCCATTGTGTCACCCTTTGTAAAATTTCTCTATTTATGTCAGTAATTTATATGGTATACATTCTATTCTATATATGAGAATTCTATTCTATTCTAAAAATCAAAATGTTTGTAGTAATGATTTCATTTTTGTTTTACAGTACATCGAAACAAAAAAAGGCTCATTCATAGACATAGATACAGGACAAGTGGTGGGTGAACATGGAGGGCTTCACAAATGGACAGTGGGCCAGAGATGCTGTGTGCCTAGCTACAAAGAAGCATACTTCATATTCAAGAAAGATTTGGAGACAAACAATATTTATGTGGTATGTCATTTGGCCATAATAATCGGCCTATAATGTTCCCACTGCTGGGATACAGGCCTCCTCTCTATGAGTGGGAGTGTGCCATAATCCACCATGCAGGTCTAGTGTGGGCTGGTGGATGTCACACATCTTCAAATTTTTAATTCTAGAATATGCTAGTTTCCTCACAATATTTTTACCTTCACTGTTTTGAAAGCAGTGTGATGGAATAAATTACATAACATAAAGTGCTTGTTTGGGTTCGAACCCACAACCTACAACTTGTAAGTCGGGGCTGATACTAATGGGCCACCACTGGTCAACAGCCTCTGCCATGTGGCCACTTTCATTAATTTTTTTCTAATATCATCATCTTTCTGCCCTTGTGCTATGTAACTTGGGTTGGTGCAAAACATTTGCTTTGTCCATTCTCTCCTGTCAACTGTCATGCACTTTCATTCATTCGCAAACTATTTCCAACAAACATTCTCAAATCTGAGACTAAATCACTTAATTTTTTGGTTGCCATACAATGGCCCCGATTCTGTTGTTCACAAACTAAACTAAATTTAAGTTCAGTGCATCTTTTTCTTTCTATTTCACTATGAAAAGGACAGAAGATAAATATTAGTTTAGTTCTGTCAAATTAGCTAATCCATAGACAAGTTTAGACGCGATAAAAAAATTGGCAATGAAATAGAAAGAAAAAGATGCACTGAACTTAAATTTAGTTTAGTTTGTGAACAACAGAATCGGGGCCATTGTCCCACAAAAATGGGCAAAGGCATCCCCCAAATTCTGCCAGGTTATCTTTTCCTTTTTTTTTATACATAACATCTTTTTTTTCAGGTATCTGGCACCAAGCATCCTGCACTATGGAATAACATCTGCTTTACGGGCCCTCCTCATTGGATTCACAGTGAACCATCACAACTAGTCAACAATCATGTATTGAATTGCCACTTTAGATTTCAACACACTAAACCTCTCACGGCCTGTAGAGTGGCCAAAAATACCAAAGGACTTACTATAATATTAGAAAATAAATTAAGGGCACTCACAGAAGGACAATTTGGAGTTCTTTATAAGGATGGCGAATGCCTTGGGAGTGCCAAGATAAGGGATATTTGTCATAATTTAGTTTATTCTTTGAATTCATGAAGCATTTACTTTTGAATAAAGTTGTTCGTGTTTACAAAACTTGTTTTAATTTAAGTAGTTCCTTTTCTAAATAGGATTTTTTGTAACTCAAACCTATATTCACCTATCAATTGAAATGAATGGTGGAGACGTGGAGTAAAAATTAATTAACCTTTTAACCGCCTACGTCGGATTAATCTGACGAATATTTTCGTGCCCTTTTCTCCAGGGTCGTATATATTTACGACCAAATACCACAGCTTGTTTACTCTTTCTTATTTTACGCTGCATTCTATCAGGTTATTTCTGTGGTGTTAAGGTAAAAGGGGATAAGTCATAAATATTGAAATTATGACTTATCCCCTTTTACCTTAACACCACAATTTGAAAAACAAAAAAACTCTCTGAAAATTTGAATTTCGCGGTCTACCACTTCGCATTCACCTAAGTATTTTTTTATCGTAGGATAAATTATTACTATTAGGTCTGTACCTTTGCTCTAAGGTCAAAGGTGAAAAGGAAAGAAAAGAAGAGAGTAACTAAATAAAAATCCTACTTTCCTACTTTTCCTACTATTATTACTAATATTATAAATGCGAAAGTTTGTGAGGATGGATGGATGGATGTTTGTTACTCTTTCACGCAAAAACTACTGAACGGATTTTGATGAAACTTTACAGTAATATAGTTTATATATCAGAATAACACATAGGATACTTTTTATCCCGATATTCCCACGGGATCAAAACTTACGCGGGTGAAACCGCGGGGCGCAGCTAGTCAGTTATAAAATAGTATAGAGGACAGTTTAAGGCGGTTATAGACTACGATAGACTTCTACGTATAGCAAACAAAATATGGTAGGGAGAATAGAACTATGGAGAACTGACTGCACAATCACATGAAAATATCAATTATCAATAATACTGTCTGATTGTCTGTGATTTGATCGTTTTAGCGAACATCGAACCAAAGACTACAACAACAGATGACAGAAACGTAGTGATATGATATGTCAAAGTCACAAACAAAATTAGTTGAATTTTTGAGCATTGAATCTTTGAATCTTATAAAATGTACTCTGTGCATTGAATCTCGTATTCGCTTGTTTTCACATAAGCAAAACCGTATTATTTTTCCTGCTTTTGATCGTAACCAAAAGTCCTAAACATGAAAATAAAAAATTAAAAATATTATAATTCTGATAGCAACTAGCAACTGAGCAACATGTGTTGTGTGTCCAGTGTAATATATATTTTGTTTAAAAATAAATATGCGAAGGAAACGTTTGCCTGAAATGAAGTTATTAACTTGGCAACGAAAATGTCCATGCCACCAGTGAACTACAACGTTCCTCCGCCGCGGTTGGACATACCACCGCCTGTTCCAATACCGTCGAGTGTGCCGCTTCCGCAGATATTTAACTGTCCACCACCGTATGCGCCGCCACCCCCGCTGCCAGCGATCGACCAGCCGCCGCCGCCCTATGGGCCCATGACAACCTTACCCCCAATGAACATACCTCCACCACCCGGACCTTATGCCGTGATGCCAATAAACGTACGCTCAGCCCCGCCACCCTTCTATGCAAAACCACTAAACTTCTCCAACTTGAAGCTCCATAGTCATACAAGACCAACTGCAAGTGGCTCTAAAGACTGGCAAAACCCTTTTAGTTCTGGAAAATCGAAATCATCAGGATCTCACAATGAAAGGGATGTTAGAACGGGAAGGGATTCAATTGAAAGATACTCTCGCAGTTCTACATCAAAACGTAGTTTTTCTCCTAGTCGTGACAAAAGTTATGATAGAGAGCGTGAAAGAGAAAGAGAAATGAGATTCCGTGAACGCATACACAGTCGTAGTCCAAGTCGTCAGTCAGTCGCCAGTCGTGGCAGTCGCCGCAGTCGCAGTCCGTCACACATGAGCCATAGAGACAGGGAAAAATCATACAGGCAAAGATTTGATGAAAGACAAGAGTATGAGAGAAAAAGATGTGAATATGAAAAACATCATAGCACATCTCGCAGCAGGGACTTCAGAAGTCACAGTCGAGCTGTGTCTCATGACTCAAGAAGGCTCAGGACTCCCAGCAGGCGCAGTGAGCGATCACCCAGCAGAGATTCCCGAGACTCTCGTCTTCGCAGCCGGACAAGGGAGATGTCACATATATCAAGACATTCACGTCATGAATCTTCCTCAAAACCATTGTCTGACCGTGAGAAAATTTTAGAAGAATTCAGGTATGTGAATGATTTAAGTTCTAGTATCAATTAATCAATAGCCTTGTTTTATCCTGAAACTTCTTGCCTGTGCTAGTTTAATTGCATTTGCTTTCCTGACTGACAATTAGTGACTGATAATTAGTGACCGATACTTAAACAAGTGCTTGTACTCATGATAACAAACAACTTTTACTATGGGACCAAACCTGAAATTGTGAAAAAAAAATCTGCTGTTCAGTCATTTATGTTCGCCTAACTGGTCAAATGTAGGTACTGAACAGCAGATTTGTTTTTCACGAATTCAGGTTTGGTCCCATAGTAAAAGTTGTTTGTTATCATGAGTACAATCACGTGTTTAGGTATGGGTCACAAATTATCAGTCACCCTATATATCTCTGAGTTCAGTGTGCCACAAGTTGTAAATTTATCTATGAATTGACACTTGCCTCTTGCAATTGACCCCTCAGATTTTATGAAATAATGTCTATATTTATTTTTGTAAACAAAATCCCAATTGCGTAACACACTTTCTATCACATCTTGAAGGATGTTGAAGGAAATTGCTAAACAGTTATTGCTTCTTAGGTTTGAAAAATTTGTCTATCTTGGTAAAATATGCAATGATTGTTGTTGAATTGCCAAAATGAATTGCGATTGAAACTCGCAACGCAATTACCCCTCTTGCTTATTTGTGTTTATGTCTTGTATTACAAATTACAAAACAATAAATATTTGTGTATTTATAGGAAAAACTATTGCAAAACTTCTGAGGACTTTATACAAAAAATGGAGCAGTGGTCAAAGGAACACAAATCAGATGATGAGGAGGTAATTCAATGACATTTTGAGCTTTCCCGTCTGGCTTTATGCATATTGGTTTTATTCATAGAGTTCAAACCCACCTTATAAAGTGCAGATTTCAGGATTTGTTTTTGGTTTATAGTTTATTTATTGTAATAAGGATTGTCAACATTACAAATACTGCAATAGTAATAATACATTATTTAACAACAATTCTAGTATTGCAACAATTATAGACAACTGCAACATTTAAATATAAAAACACTAGCAAATAGTGTAAACATAATGTTATAGAAACAAAACTACATTTAGGTATGATAGCAAATTAAATTTAGATAGAATCATAGAAAAATATCTCAGTGCACAAGAGACTTCATTCTATTGCAATTAAATCATTTCAGGGATCAAAAATGTGGTACAGAAGCTCCCCAGCAGAATTATATTACAAGCAAGTAGATGATGGGCCTGGAGTTCAACAAACTCCTAAGCTAGAGAAGATCTGTGACACATTCTTCAAGCAACTGATTGTTAGGGGGCGAAAAGCTAGGCCTGAAGTGGACGAGCTACCGCCTTTGAAGCCCTCTAAAGTTGCCTTGTGCAAACATACATGTAAGTTTATAAAGTCATTTTTTTACAGTTTACAATTTATAGTTACCGTCTATCAATCAACTAAGTTTATTATGGTGGCTCACAGGTACGACTTTACCGATTTTTTTAAAATGAGTGTTTTTTGAATTATGCCAGCTGCCAGGTTACACAAATTTTGGTCAATTGTCGTAAGGCGCCTGCCTTACACAATGTAAAGCGGCTGCTATCCTAGAACCAAAAAATTCGAAGACGTGACATCTACCAACCTGCACTAGGCCCACATGGTAGATTACGGCCCACTCCCTCTCACAGAGAGAAGGCTTGTGTCCCAGCAGCGGAAACATTATTGGTTAATTATGTCGTAAAATGGCGCAAAGAAGTTTATTTGGGAACCAAAAAAAGTGAGAGTTCTCTAGTCTAGTTGACGATTTATTGACAACAGAGCAGCGCCGCTCTTGCTGTCTTGACAGGACTTCTTCTGCACGAGTAGATAGTCCTCCAACATTATTGCAGGTTTCACCTTTTTTTTAACCAACTTCAAAAAAGGAGGAGGTTCTCAATTCGGATTTTTTTATATCATTTTTTATCTATGTTCGGGCATAATTCCGTCATATATAAATTTGATTAACTTTGCTTGGGTTAGCTTCAATAATAAGAGTTTTTCCACTTACTTTATATTGATGATGTTTTAATACCTTCCTGCCACTGCTATTTACATAGCAAGTAGTGGTAAATGAATTTGTGTGGGGTAGTTACAACTAAAAAATTAAAAATAAAACCTTTTTTTCGGTGTCAAAACTCAAAATACGAAAATGCTCCAACGACATCAATTTTCGAATTTTTTCTTTTGTAAAAAAGTTTTTTCTATATTTAATTTAAGCTGAAGACGGAAGTTCGTCGTCAGAGAGTGAAGATGAATGCTTGGATGAAGATGGTCTTCAAGGTTACACTGACAGGATAATGCTGGAGTTGCAGAGGAAACAAAGCCACCCTAGGAGACTTCATCCTGAGATGTGGCAAGTAACAGACAAAACAGTTTAATTGCAAGGGTGTTGGAGATTGAGCAACAAACAGTATCGATCTCTCTCTCTCCTTGATGGTTGGATAAGACAATTTCAGTAGAGTCAATCCAGTCTGCTTGAAAGAAAACAATCTGACGAAAAGCAAAAAAATCTTTCATGTTTTTTTCCCTCCTACTGATCATGCAAAAACACTTTTAAAAGAATAGAATAGAACATTTATTTGCCAGAAACATGGTGTTTACAAAGGTGTTCATAAAATTGCATAGTGCTACATGTATCACCGTTTCAACGGTATGCAAAATAATTAACAATTAAATGCAGTTAATTTCGTGGTTACTTTTGTAATCATTTTACACGCCTTATCTAACTAAAGGTTCAACAACACTGGCGAAATGAACGGCGGCCCGCTCTGCCGCTGCAGCGCGCGCGCTCGACGACAAGGCATGCGGCACGGAGTGTACGCAAGCGAAGAGGTCTTCCCCAAGTGTATACCGACGCAAAGCAATATTGATAAGCTGTTTCATTACAGGTAAGCACTTATTACTTTTTAGCTCAATGAAATCCCTGCTGAGATACGGTAGCTCAAGACCTAAAGAGAAGAACAGTGGACTGTTTGAGATCTTCGATCGACAAGTTTCTACTTATTTTGTTCTGTCTATACCAAATATAGTTGAAAGGCTCAATAGAGATCCTTGTAAGAGCTTGTCTATGATTATACAACGTGTAACGTTAAATGCGCAAAACCTGAAAATTTTTTGTTCATAAATGACTACTGAATCGATTTCAGTAATTTTTAATATAGGTTTTTTTTCAAAAATTATTTATTTTGCCATACTATCCGCCGATTGAGCCAAAGAAAATTAAGTCTTATTTTAAGGCAATAAGACTCAATTTTGAATGCATAAACTAATGCTAGGATCAACACGATTTTCATAATAAAAATAACTTTTAAAAAATTGTTTTGGTGAGTGTAATAAGCTTTTAACTCAGTGCTCTAATTGGGGTGTATGAGGTTTTGCGCATTTAACGTTACATGTTGTATAGTTCGCGGTATAAGAACCAGATGAACGTATCTACATACGTATTTTTTTTGTAGATACCTTCATCTGGTTCTTATACCGCGAGTTATTGTCGCCAAACAGCCTTGCTGTAGTAAAGTTATTGCTGGTAAAATCACCTACGTAGGAGACGTTTTCATTTGATTTCTAATGTTACTAGCACATTAGCCACTCTATGTGTTGCAGGTGTTAAAAGGGACAGTAGCAGTAAATCACTTCCGATTTAATGGGCTGTATTTGCCAACATGTCATATAAAAAAAACTGTAACACATATCTCTCATTTCCAGAATAACAGTGTCTCCACCTACAAACTTCTTAATAAAATCGCCAACTATAATCGGACACGATGAGCACGAGTTCCTATTCTCTGGCTTCTCGATGTTTTCTCACTACAAACTCGCTAAGTTGCCGACTTGTAAAGTGATACGGTTCAATATTGAATACACTATCCTGTATGTGGAGGAGCCACCGCCGCAGAACTTCACTGTGAAAGAACTGGATCTGTTTGGTAAGTGTTTCTTTTAATTATAGTTATGTCTAAACTAGATTTAAGAATTTTAAGTAAGTATGTATCTCAGTATGTTACTCCACGGCGCTCTAATCTTGTTTAGTACCTGTATTATTGTCATTATTTTTGACGATTTACCATAATCTGATTAATATGTTCCTACTCCATGGCCGTGCGAGCAAAGTAGCAAAAATTCTGTTTTACGGTTGTAATGCTGTTCTAAGCGAGTAGATGTTCTGCTTGGCCGTGTATGGTAAAAATCTCACTGTTGAAGCGTCTCCCACTAGAGTTGCGCTGTGGCTTCCTAGCTTCCTCGCACAGGTCTCACTACCACACACCACGACATTACTGGAGAACATCGAAAACCAGACTGAATCAAACTCAGGCAATGTATTCACAGTATCAAATAATTTGTTCTAAAAATATCATCCGTGTGTCCGTGAATGCATTATTTTTTTATTTCAATTTGACCATAATATTTTTCAGAGGAATTCCTATTCTACGAACTGCTGGAGCTCGTCGATTTAGACTTGGGTAAAGGTACTGACACAACGTGCTCTCAGTTCCACTTCATGCCGAGATTCGTAAGATACCTACCAGAAGGCGGATGTGAGGTATAATTATTTATTTCTTTTATTCTAAATGTCTCATAATGTCATTGATTTATTTCATAAATTCATCAATTTCGTTTTAAATAAATACTAACTGTTTTACTATGCTCTCCCTTTGTCCTATGTGCGCGACTTATATAATTATATTTTAAATACATATTTCTGGGCTCTATACCACAAAACTTTACAATTACAATTATTTACAAATTTGTAAATCTTTCAAGTGTATGTACATACCAAAAAGACTCGAAGTCACATAATTGTATCGGAAAAACCTATATTTGTAATTGTATGTGTTACGCAATATTTTATACAATTTTGTAGAATTGTAAAGTTTTGTGGAATAGGGCCCTGGTCGTTTATATTTGAAGTAACTAGTTGTCTATTATCTTAAAACAGACTCCTACCAATGTCTACGTGAATCATCGCGTATGGCGTTGGCCCAGCTAGTCGAACATTGAAATTATACGCAGCGATGATACGCAGAGGCGGCAACGCAACGTATCTTCGATACAATCATTTCAGTGCGACGCTCGCTATGCAGCGTACGTGTTTACGCGGCGTCAATGTCTACGCTGGACATACCCTCATAATGTGTACTACACATTTTTTCGGGTTGGCATTAAATGCCACAGAGGAAAAATCTATATTTTGTAGTTATTGCTTCAGGACGGCTTTGTTGACCCGAACGAGTGTGCAGCACGCCTAACGGAACAGAGGGGTAATTGCGTAACACACTCTTTTCATACGTCCCGGTTGCCGGGTACCCGGCGGCGAACTGTATATTAGCAATGTAAGTTAGCTTTCACACGTACGGGCGTAGTTTGCCTTTTTTTTTTTTTTTTTTTTTGTGGATGGGAAATCATCCAATGACCCCTCCCGCTCTGGGTGGAGCAGAAGGGAGTGTCAGACTCTTACTGACTAAAACCCACCCGTGTTCCTTCCTTAGCCCTTTGTGTTCCGGGGTAGCGGTAACCCTTTCGGACAATCCCGCTGCCCCGGCAGGCTTCGGCCCTTTCGGGCCCCTTCCTTGCTGCTGACATCTCTTTGAGGCGCGCGTGGAACACGTACGCGCCGTCCGGCACGGGCCTGGTCCTGATCGGACGGAGAGTTACCCATTACTCTCCGCCCGCAGGCCCGCGCCTACGGTGGCCGGGAGTCGTCTCGCGGCTCCCGACGCCCGGGGCGTCTCCCGCGGCGGCTGGGACGTGAGGCCCTCTCCCTCAGCCGTCCCGCCACCTCCTTCGCTAGCATGACTGCTTCGCAGAAGGAGGTGACTGCCTCCCACTCCCTCTCGCCCCGGACCATGGCTTGAACCGGGGCCGGGCGCGAGAGGTCGCCGCCGCCGCCGATCGCCTCTGCGAGAACACGGCGGTGCTCCGCCCAATTGGGGCATACCGCCACCGTATGCTCCACCGTGTCCTCCGGGCGACCCTCGCAGTGGTGACACCCGGGCGTATCCTCCCGCCCGATAATGTGCAGGTACCTCCCGAAACACCCGTGTCCGGTGAGGACCTGCGTCAGGCGGTAGGTTAGGGCGCCGTGGCGCCTCTCTAGCCACTCCTCAAAGAGGGGTCTTACCGCCGCTATCGCGGCGTGCCCTGCGCTGGGTTGCGACAGTCGCTCTTTCCATGCCGCCATGAGATCGCGCCGGAGGTCGGTCCGCTCCGCCGCGATTTGCCGCGGGAGCGGAGTTTCCCCCCGGCGTAGTGCCTCCGCGCGCCACTCGTACAGGCGCGCGAGGACTATCGCCTCCAGATCCCACGGCGGCAGTCCGGCAAGGAGGCTTGCCGCCTCGCCCGAGATCGTGCGGTACCCCCGGATTAGCCTTACGGCTACCACCTTCTGGGGCGCGTTCAGGTAATGGGCGGCTCGCCGCCGCAGTGAACGCGCCCACACCGGGGCCCCGTATAGGGCCTGTAGTTTGCCTGACATGCGATCGCCGGGTACGCGTCGGATCCTCCACTGTGCGTTCTGTCGCCGCCTACCGGCTAGTCGGCGGCCGGCCGCACAGTGGTATATGGAAGACGTACATGCGTACGCACCGGCGCGGCCAGTCAGGTACAAACAACCACAGAGAGAGGACGCGCACGCAGGGCGCACGTCGCGTCGTTTTGTCGTACACCCTCGTGTCGATAATTCCTACCTACTTCGTTGCAAAATGGAGATAGATATTGAATTGATAATAACTTTAGCTGAAGCTAGTCCGATTTTATGGGATAAAACCTGTTCAGAATATAAAGATATGCCTTGGGCATCTTCTGGGCACGCTCGTTCCATCATAGACTTCGTCGATCGCCTTACATCAGGCGTGATCGAGGTCAATAGCGGGCCCATTGAGCAATAAAAAAACTTTTTAACATTAAAAAACCGACTTCCAAAAAAACACTATAAAGTGAAAAATAAATTTAATTTCGGAAGTCGGTATCTTTGGATCTGTATTTTAGTTTATTGCCACTGACTTCCGAAATTAAAGTTATTATTTATGTACACACAGTAAAATACATAGGAATATGACATAATTATAATTTGAGTACAAAGTTACTGCTTATTTCTTAAGAAATTTCTTCCAGCAGACCTGCGAAAGGAGAAGTAAAAAAAGAAATTTAGACAATTTTTCACTTTGTAGTGTTTTTTTTTGGAGGTCGGTTTTTTTTGTTAAAAAGTTTTTATTTCTCGCTTTTTAGTGGGTCTGTTTATAATGTACCTAAGTTACAATAGCCTAATGTCAACTTCTCATCGCCTTTTACAAAATATTGCTTTTCCCGATGCAGGAACGTTAATTGTTGAGGAGTTCTCTTGGTACTCCAGCTCCATTTCACCATTCGCATTGTGACGAGCAAAATTTGCTTAGCAACCATATTAAACTAATCGCAACCCGTGAAATACTTACTATTGAGTAGTTCCGGTGGCCATCTGTGGTCTTCATCATCAGTTCCACTTCACCAAATGGTGCTTTCTAAGGGCAAATGCACGAGTTACTATAAATAATACCCAAATCGCTATAGGTGTGCCTATAATATTTGAGGAGTTCCTTAGATTTCGACAAAAATGGGACCAATCTGGAAGTATATCCTTTTAAATAAAAAAATAATTTTCCAAATCGGTCTATAAATGACGGCGTACTGAGGTAATAAACATAAAAAAATACAACCGAATTGAGAACGTCCTCCTTTTTTGAAGTCAGTTAAAAAAGATAAAATGAAACAAAACAGGGCGCAAAAAAGGTTTTATTGGTACAAAATCAACATTGCAATCTATTGTTGACATTCCATTTTTAGAGAAAATTAAATTATGTATATACGGTGACTGGTAATTAGTGACCGATACATAAACACGTGCTTGTACTCATGCTAACAAACAACTTTTACTATGGGACCACAGCTGAAATTGTGAAAAAAACAACAGATTTTTTTTTCGCGAATTCAGGTTTGGTCCCATAGTAAAAGTTGTTTGTTGTCATGAGTACAATCACGTGTTTAGGTATCGGTCACTAATTACCAGTCACCCTATATTATGTAGTTACTCTCACGTTGAAGGTTTAGACGCTACTGGTTAAAAAATCGGGTCGTGTGAAAGCTGAATGTGTTACCGGAACCGGATAGTCGGCACCGGCTACCCGCCAACCGGGACGTATGAAAAGTCACTAACAGTAGCAATGGCGTTCATTTTGACAGTTCAACAACATTCATTGCGTTATTTACGATGTTGAGCAGACACATTTCTCGACCATATGAGGCAATGGATTAGCAATATCCTTCAATAATTCAGCTTGTGATAGTGTGTTACGCAATTAGGATGCAGAATGTTACATAATGTGAATATTCCTTTGAATTTCGCATCTTTTCGCGTGCATAAGCACATAAAAAACAGAAATGATGCGACATAACTAGCTACTAGCGACATTAGCTACTATTTTTATCCGACTACGGCGAAGCAAAAAGGAGGGTTATGATTTTTATAATTTCTAATCGTAACAGCCTTTGTCGCTCACACAGGACGTAGGGTTTACTTCTTTTGCTTCTTATACATTTATTATTTTTATACATGCTCACTGGTCGTGTTTGGTCAGGCGTCTAAGGTCAGTGTGTATGTTATTATGGCTATCCTTATTTAGTTATGTACGCCTTTTAATTCTTCTTTTACTGTTTTATTGTAGATGTAGACTTTAGAAAACAGTTTTCTTTTAATTAATGATTCTTATGACTAAGTTTTTTCATTACATTAACGAAAAAAGAATTATTTTTTAACCTATGAGTATAATTAATTGAATGCATGTGTTTTTTACTCCAGGTTTTGTCAATGTGCGAAGTGCTGAAGTACTTGATAGCGGAAAGTGGATTACTGATAGCACCAGAGACGTTGGAAAATGTTCATACAATGGACCATTATACTTGGCAGAAGTTTGTTGACAGGATTAAAGGTACATGGGTTTCTTTAAATTGTTTGGTGCTATTAAAATAATAGGACTTCGAATCATTTACGCTATCCATTATTCGATAGTATTCCTACAGGTCATGCTGTATTGCAAGGGCCTAATATATACTGTATTTTCCTAGTTAGATAGTGATTGTTGTTTTTGCAATTTGAACCTTAAAGATTCATATCAAAGTTCAATTTCACTCGATTATAGTCTAACAAAGATTCTTTATTCCAGGAATGATAGTAACATACCCAGGCAAGAAGCCCTGTTCCGTGCGAGTGGACCAGTTGGACCGCAGTCCGCCTACCTCCTCGTACGACGATCCTGGATGTTCTACAGATCTTAAGACATACTTCCCAGAGATCGTACACTTTGGCATACGCCCACCGCAACTTAGTTATGCTGGAAACCCTGAGTAAGTTAATAGTTTTTGAAAAGTAAGGCCGAATATAATAATAAAACAAGCTGTTGCCTGCAACTTCGTCTGCGCGTATTTTGTATTTCATCGTTTTTAAACACAAATATTCAGGATGAAGTCACATTTTATAACTATCGGTCGATTCAGTGGTTTAGGCAGTGAAAAGGTAATTGTGGAGATCGCTCCACTAAACATTGCCGCGCTCTGGCGGCAGTGAACTAGGGGTGCGGGAACAGCGAGGAGTCAACCAGGAACTAGGGGTGCGCGAACAGCGGGGAGTCAACCAGGAACTATGGATGCTGGAACAGCGGGGAGTCAACCAGGAACTAGGGGTGCGGGAACAGCGGGGAGTCAACCAGGAACTAGGGATGCTGGAACAGCGGGGAGTCAACCAGGAACTAGGGATGCTGGAACAGCGGGGAGTCAACCAGGAACTAGGGGTGCGCGAACAGCGGGGAGTCAACCAGGAACTAGGGATGCTGGAACAGCGGGGAGTCAACCAGGAACTAGGGGTGCGGGAACAGCGGGGAGTCAACCAGGAACTAGGGGTTTTATTACCGTTTTTTGCGTTTTAGTATTGTTCATATTTTATTGTTGTCATTTAAACCAACCTTTTACATTGTAATTTCATTTTTTCAGTGCACTCAATTTAATTTTGCTCCACTACGTCCTATTGTCGAGATTGGTAATAAATAGACAGAGTTAAGCCTTATTTACACAGTGCAATTGAATTGCCTGTGGATGGTGAAACAATAAAAAAGTTTGCACCATCTAAACAGTGTTTAGTCGATGCAACACATTTGTTGCTTCAATTTTATTGTATGTCACAAGCAAGAAACTGAAATATTTCAGATACCAAAAAGCCTGGCGTTACTACGTTAAGTACCGGCACTTAATCGCCAACATGGCCAAACCATCGTTCAAGGAGCGTCAAAAGCTGGCCGCCAAAGAAGCAAAGTTGCAAGAAATGAGGACTCAGAGCAAGATGAAGAGAGATGTTACCGTCGCTATATCGTCGGAAGGTTTTCATACTACGGGGCTTATGTGTGATGTTGTACAGGTTAGTTAGGTCAACTTTTTGGATATTTTGAAACATAGTTGGAGCATCAAGAAACATGGGAAAACTTGATTGAGTATCTTTCCCTGATTCAACTATTCCGGTATTGTAATTTGAAGTGATTTTAAGTTATGATGTTTGTAAGTCTGTTTATTTTATTCCTTTTGTACGTTCGTTTTTACACGTTTGAGACTGTTGAAAGCATTGCCACACTGAATACTAATGTTCTTGATCTTTGACAGTCCATACGGGTAGTCAGAAGCCCAAAAGTTGACTACCAGTCTTACGAAGGGGTATCGTGTTACCCAGTATTTGGATTGTGGAGGTCAAATAGGCAGTCGCTCCATGTAAGATACTGGTACTCAGCTGCATCCGGTTATACTGGAAGCTGACCCCAACATAGGTAGGAAAAGGTTAGGCAGATTGATTGATCTTTATACTATACTCATCGACAAACCTTTGTCTGGCAGTAGGTTGGTCCAATATGACTTACAGTAACACTTATACGCAAGCCTTCCAAAATACGTGCTAACATCGGTAAACATTCAAATTAGCGGCATGAATTCATAAAGTATACACAGAGCAAATCCAAAAATACAACAAGATACATCTAAGGTGGTTTAAAATAATCCTTATCACTATTGCTTTAATTTTCAGCACGCCATGTTAATCCCAGTTCTAGTCAGACACCTCCGTTTCCACAAATCCCTGGACAGTCTCGAGAGGAAGATAGGCTATGTGTTCAAACAACGGGCACTGTTACAAACTGCTCTGACCCACCCTTCGTACAGAGAGAACTTTGGAACGAATCCTGACCACGCCAGGAACAGTCTTACTAACTGTGGGATACGGCAACCTGAGTATGGCGATAGGAGGATACATTATACTAGGAAGAAGGGTGAGTTGTGTGAACTTTTTAAAGCTCCTTAAATGTAATTTAAATAATAAACATCATCAAAATGCTTAAGGTGGATGCTCCAGGTAGCCCGCGAAATCCGAATTTTCTTACGTTTTTTGCAATTTGTAAGTCAGTATTAGGTTATATGGTGATCAAAATTTGATTCGCGGCTGTAACAAGGATGTATTTACAGAAATGTTTATTATAAGAAAATTATTTATTATTCAAAAAAAAAAAAAAAAAAATTTCACATAAGCCTACAAGGGCACTTAAGAAACGTCAGAAGCTAGGTGCACGGTTCCAATTGGTATTTTCCTATGGAGGAGAACCGGCAAGAAACTCCACGTTTACTCTTTTAAAAATAATTGGCCTTTGCAATGTTTTCTAATTACAGTAGGTATGGGAGGACAGCGTAGGCCTGTCAACAAGTACCAGGTACTTGATAAAATAAAAAATGGTCTACAGATCTCAAATCTACAGGGCCTACAAAGTCGTCACATTTACAAAATCAATATCTCAAAGAAAGATAAATAAAATATAAAAACCTATTAAAACCAAGTGATACGATTTCCATTACAACCACTAAAAAAGAGTTGAAAAAATTAGAATTTTCTCTATATAATGTCAAATAATAAAAAGATTGTCAAAGATGTATGTAAAAAAATAGAAAAATCGTAATTTGAGAGCAGTTAATAGACATTTACGTAGTTATGCCGTTAATGAGATGCCATGGAAGCCACATGTGCAGAAGGAATTATTTCCAAACTACCTTGTTTTCAACGTAGTCTTTAATCTTATAATATGCTTATTTTGACAAGGACACATTAAAGTCATCAATACAACCCTTTATGCCTTCATTTGTTTCTTTGCTTATTTGGAAACTAGGACATTAGAACAGTAACTGAACTGCTTCAAGAATCGACTGGACAGGATAAATATCTCCAAGCTATACGATACACACGCATCAGCTAATTAGCTGCTAGTGAGTCTAACCAAATAATAATAATAATCTCTACGTTGACGTCGTGGTGGGGCTTGCGCGTTCCGAACTCTAGGCCTGTGCCGGAAGAGTTTACTTTGCCGGAACAGGTCTAAGGTGAGGAGCCAGACCAAGAGAGATACAGAAACCCGCAGGGCATGTGCCGAGCTGTTGGGCAGTAGCGACCCCACGGACCCTATCTCCCGGGAGTAGTCTTGTTCCTCACCTCTGGCTTGCCTTAATTGACTGGCTGGAGTGAACACTGATGGGGAACAGAGCTCCCACCTCATTCTTGCCTTTATTGGCCGGCTTGAGTGGAGATTCGCAAGAGCAAACGTGCTCGGGGGAAGGAAGTATTCCAGTAAGTGCTCGTAGGGATCTTGACCATCTTCCGGGCTCTGGGATTGTTCTGAAAGCCGTGGAATACCTCTCCATTCCTCAAGCACCTCAGGACATGTTGCCCCCTTGTCACTACGTCACTATGTGCTAGCGACAGTTTCCGGGGGCCCATTATTGAGTGTGCAAGTCACCCCCTGCCATTTTATCCGTGTATATATAAAACAATGATCAGGCAGGGGCCATAGTTCTTGGTAACCAATCCACTTTAACCTCGAAAACCCATAGTACAACTTTTTATTTTTCCAATACTGCAATAGTCCTACACCAACCGAGGGTTATCCTTGGGTGCACTTTCATAGTGCACATAGGGATAATCGTCGGTTGGTGCCACATTTCATTAAAATTTTCTAAGGGGCCTCTGCGAGTTGGCTTCGGCCCCTCGTACGCCTTCCAAAGGACCGGGACCCCATAGTCCCGTTTTTAAAAAAAAAAAAATAATAATAATATTTGCGACACTATGTTTTGTTTATATACTCATTAAAATGATTTTGTAATAAACGAAACTACTTTTGATTGAATGCTTTTTACTCTTTCCCAGGTATCGTAACCCTAATAAACATTATGTCCCGCTTCGGCAAGCACAGTGAGACAGAATCCGACATAAAGCACAACGAGCGCCTGGAGTTCCTCGGCGACGCGGTTGTGGAGTTCCTGTCGTCCATACACCTGTTCCGAATGTTCCCCGGACTGGCTGAAGGAGGCCTGGCCACGTACAGAGCTTCTATTGTACAGAACCAGCATTTGGCGCAGTTGGCTAAGGTTAGTTTGAGGAAGAATAGATGATGAGTTTGTTGTTTACAATTATGGGAAACTAAAGACTGCTTCGACCAACAACAAAAACAACCGGGTTATCCAACATTACTTCAGACAGCTTCCCTTCCTATAAAGATATTTTGGAACGAAGATATTGTTTAAAGCGGCTTGCAGTAAGAATTGATTGGTAGAAATCGTCGCTTTAAGAAAAGGCGTTATATCTCAATGAAGCATTTTATAGGTTTTTCTCAAACATGCTACGAAACTTGAGCATTATTTTGACAACCTTCTTCGAGATAAATCGAAATTGCTGTACTGGCCAAATACATGCGAGCAGCGGCCGGCAAAAGTTGTATGAAAATCGATATCTGTCGTGGTTTAGCGACCAAATAAATTACATAGTAAACGCATATCTGTCGTGTAATTTAAAAATGGATCTTTTACTCCGAAACATGGCAACCAAGGCGGTAACTTATCACAGGTTTTATTTAAATTTCGAACTGGCTTGCAAATAGAAAGCTGTTTAATGAAAAAAAAAAAACAAATGAACACTTTAACGCGCGAAAAATTATTGTTGTTTGTTGTTCGTCATTGATTTTGAAAAGTAATTGTATTTTCAAATAAAAAGTTTTGCCTAGGTACTACTTAGTTTTAATTTCCGCGCATTACTTGAGAAAAGTACTATACAAATTTTGGCCACAACTAGGCATTTCGTCCATCAATGCCTCTTTTGCTGGCCGCTGCAGTAATGTACAGACGCCAGCAGGTCAACCTACCCCAATCTGTCAAATTTCTTTGATAGATTTTCGACTTTAGCGCAAAGGAATAAGGTTAATCAATCAAAATAATAAGGAAAATCTGACAGATTGGGGTAGCTTGATGTGCTGGCCTCTGTACTATACGTTATACTGACAACAATGCATTGTTAACACTTATAACATTTATTTTGTATCGATACACGACACAACTATGACAAAAAGGTATTCAGTAAGGTGAAAAGGTTACCTAGCCACTGTCAGTTCACTTTTGTAAGCTGTCGTTACCGACAACAAAAGCCTAACACAAAATTAACCTAATCTAATTTGTTACAGAACATAGAATTGGAGCAGTACATGCTATACGCGCACGGTTCGGATCTATGTCGCGAGGTGGTAATGCGACACGCTATGGCCAATTGCTTCGAAGCACTCATGGGATCTCTATTTTTAGATGCTGGCATTGATGTAAGTGGCATTGATATACAACATGTAACGTTAAATGCGCAAAACCTGAAAATAATTTGTTCATAATTGACTACTAAATCGATTTCAGTTATTTTTAATACAGGTTTTTTCTTCAAAAATTATGTATTTTGCCATACTATCCGCCGATTGAAAATTAAGTCTTATTTTAAAGCAATAAGACTGAATTTTGAATGCATAAACTAATGCTAGTATCAACACGATTTTTTTAAAATAAAGATAGCTTTAAAAAAAATAGTTTTGGTCATTGTATTATGCTTATAACTCAATGCTCTAATTGGGGTGTATGAGGTTTTGCGCATGTAATGTTACATGATGTATAAAGTTACCCTTTGATGAAAATAATGTTGTAAACGACGGAAGTTTTCGATGCATTAGAATCATGACCGTGAAAATTCGGAACTAGCGCATGCAATAGGGTCAGATTCAAAATAGTTATTGAGAAAATCAGAGGTGTTCCTCTCCTTACCTCAACGCGCAATAGAGGCCTGTTATTATGTTTTTTGTGTGTAAAACCGGATTTTTCTTGTATTCAATTTAAAAAAAACTAATGGACCTCGGCAAAATTCGACTGGAAGATAACGTGTACCGTTTAAGCATATAATTTTAATGTTATGCTTTTCTGCTTTCACATGCTTTCATCATCTAGGTGGCAGATCGCGTATTCGCTCTAGCATTATGGCACAACCAACCAGACTTGCTCGAAGTATGGGTGAAGGACAGAGCGCATCCGTTGCAAGAACAAGAGCCGCTTGGCGACAGGAAATATGTCAAGGACTTCGAATTTTTACAGCGGCTCGTACATTTCGAGAACTCTATTGGTATGTTGTCATTATAATAAATGATAAAACGCTAACCTATTTCTGAACATATTTATATGCTCCCGCCACTATCTGCTCGTCCTATGAGGGCTCAGCTGTTAGAATATTCTAGAAGATGTATAGGAAATAGACGACGCGTAGCCCTGTCACCTGCCGCGAGACATTCGTTAAGTGAGCCGCGCACAATGATAACGATTTACGGACTTCTCTACTTTTCTCCGAACCCAAATGTATGATACATGTGTAACTTGAATAAACGTTTTACAGTACATGTGTGTTGAGAAGATTGTTTTGCGAAAATATAAGCGTGATCACGGCTATAAGTGGTGTCTCACCTCACGCTTGCACGTGAGATCTGCCCACGCGTTTTTAATTATTTTAACCGCATCGTTGAAATTTGTCTGCGTTTATGAACGCGACTGTACATATTTTGGCTAAATAATTCACTTATCCAACACTTTATACGTATTCCTTGAAGACGTTAATTGTTTGTTTTTCCTTAGGCGTCCAGTTCAAACACATCCGCCTTCTGGCTCGCGCATTCACCGATCGTTCCGTGGGCTTCACACACTTGACACTCGGCTCCAACCAACGTCTGGAGTTCCTCGGCGACACGGTGCTACAGCTGGTGGTGTCCGACAGACTGTACCGACACTTCCCCGACCATCACGAGGGACATCTGTCTGTGAGTAACATCCAACAAACTATTACACTGACACACCAGTTTTGAAAAAAAAAATTGTGCTTTGTCTATAGCCACTCAACCGCTCGGTAAGCGATCTTAGGAACAAATGAGTTATTTTGAACCCCATCAGAAAGAAAGTCTTCAGGCTGACTTTACCAAAGGATTTTATTTTTTATCCATGGAATAAAATTGACGTCTGGCGGTTAGAAAATATGGAAAAATTTATTCTCAGTGTAAGACTTATTATAGGTAAAAAAGTTTGGTAAAATTCGCCTTTAGCAAGGCTTTTTGCAGCATTGAACTGATAGAATAAGTTCTGGCAAACGTCTAGCCAAAAATGGTCGCAGCGTTGACTGTCTATTGCAGCAATAAGTCTATAGAGGCTTGGCTGCGCTGACGTTCATGTTCGGGGTTACCAGTATGAGGAACAGGGTGTAAAGTTCACTCAACCTCCATAGAAAAGGGCGGATCCTCCGACCAGACGGGTGTTGTGTCTGGCGGGCAACTGCCCAATGATTCATGACGGGCCGTTGTATATTATGTGCTAGTTGCGCGATAAACTCTGCTTGCGAAATGCAGGAATTTTGTGACGTCAGTATGACGCGTTGTTCGCATGTGGCGTTGTAGATACCGCTACAAGTCTTCTACCTATCCCCACACTAATATTATTACTAATCTGCTTCACAGCTACTCCGTTCATCTCTAGTCAACAACCGCACACAGTCGATGGTGTGCGACGACCTCGACATGTCTACGTACGCGATATACAACAACCCTAAAGCGAAGCCCACCACTAAGAAACATAAGGCCGATCTGCTTGAAGCGTTCCTTGGTGCACTTTATATTGACAAAGTAAGTAGGACCAAGACCCGTTGTACACACGGTTTTTTTGCGTGAAAAACTACGGTTTATTCGCCGTGTGTAGGCACGGTCGTCAATGTTGTATGGATCACTATGGAAGGCCCTTTACAAGTTGTTGGCCCGAAGTTTGTTGACGGCACGGTGGCACTACGGCACGGCGCCGTCACGAGTTCGCACGATTATTCTACGGTGCGGCCAGCGCGCCGTACCGTAAAGATACCGTGCCTTGTACAAAGGGTCTAACTTAATACTTAACATAGCGTGGTAGTACAAAATGAGTCAACATATTCTCGTAAACGCTTGCTTAAATCAACGGTGTACCAACATGTCAATGCGTTAATCAGAGCGTTTTCTTCATGGTTATGATTCCAATGGTTTTTAAATTCAATTTCAAGATTGCGGTCATGAAAATTTTTCATCATAATTATTTGCATGAAACTATTGGTTCCAAGGTTGGTCTAAGTAGAAGAATAAAAAAAAAATAGTGTCATGGGAATCATTTGGATGATTTTTTATAGGTGTGTTGTTTATGTTGTCGTACGCTCGAATTTGCATAAAAAATCGGGAATTGACAAAAATCTGCCTGCTAGAAAAAAACAAAAAAGTATTGTATGGCAAATGTTACTACTGCACTTTATTTCAGAACCTAGACTACTGCCAGGCGTTTTGCAACGCGTGCCTGTTCCCGCGGCTGCAGGAGTTCATCATGAACCAGGACTGGAACGACCCCAAGTCTAAACTGCAGCAGTGTTGCCTCACACTGCGATCTATGGAGGGAGGAGAGCCCGATATACCGGTGTACAAGTATGTTTTATGTTTGTTCTACTATTCTACCACTGGGGGGCAAAGGTTCATTGTTGTTCTTATTAGAATTGAATACCTTAGATAGAGACTAGGCGTATGATCTCGTGCATATGCGTGTTTCGTAGCAAGATAGAGGCATGGCGCAAGTTACACAAATTCGGGCGCCCGACAACACTTTTGCCAGCCATGACGTATTCGGGTTTCTATTGAACGACTAAGCTAGAACTTACCCATTGCCCCACAGACGAAACTATTCGTCATTGTTCATTATTTTGCATTCGGTGGATAATCTAAATTCTATAGGCATCCAAATTCGAGTCTGAGATCAATTGTAATTGTGACAGAATATTTTTGGCTGTGTTCGAAATGTTTGTAAGAACAAGTTTTTTAGCCGTACCACCTTTCAAGTTTGTGATGAATGATAACTTCCAGGGTGATCGAGTGCCTAGGCCCAACAAACACGCGTGTGTACACAGTGGGTGTGTACTTCCGCGGACAGCGTCTAGCGGCGGCGCGCGGACACTCCATACAGGAGGCTGAGATGAATGCCGCAGAAAAGGCATTGAGCTGTGCGCACGGTACGTAACGCAATTAGTGTATTTGTAGAATAATTCCCTTTATAGACAGCGTTCGATATTTAAGTTGTTTTGGTAGATTTTTAGTGATGTGAGAGAGTGCGTCTGCGCATAAATATTCATACAGAACTTTAGTTGGCTCGCAAGAATAAAACTCATTCTGCTAAAAATTTAAGATTAGATATTGAAGAGATTGGAGATTAGTAATTGGAGTTCTGGATTTTATTTTATTTATTTTAACATAAAACGGCCAAGCCCAATTGCATTAGTTATAGACACAAACATATGTAAGTTACTAGACAGTCGTATGCTCATCTCACAATCAGATATACTGACACAATCTTCCATTCATCCACGAACACATCACAGTCAGGCTTAGCGTCCAAGAGAGTGTTGAGCGCAGAAAGTATATGAGGTACTGGAGACTGGGCTTGAGAGACGGCTGTACCTCCTGTTACGACTATAGTAACTATATCAGAGCATACAGATGGGACAGTTTGTCTTGCAGTTCAGGAGCATCTGATTTCCGTGAAGGATACACATATTAATAATTAGGTTTTTTTTCTAACCTCCACAGAATTGTATCCCAGTCAGCCTTATAGAAAGTTCGAAGGGTACACAAAACGGATAATATCCATTCAGACGTTTATATAAATACCGAAGATAAGCTTTTTGTACCTGTTTTAAGTGTAAAGTGTACTTTTTTTCGTGCGGGTAACAAGCGCATGCACTGGACTCCAGTTTGCTGCGAACAAGTCCATTAAAAATAGATTTGATAGCGCTGATGTTACTGAAAGTTTAGCATTAGCATTGCGCAGTATGAAACCTAATCACCTAATGGCCGAACCCAATAACTTATTGACTGATCGCTACTGATAGAGCCAGTATAATATAATCCATACAGATTGCTACTGATGGGACGTTAATACGAGAGTTAGATAAGTTTTTCTACCTCTAGTATGCCTAAACTGGTGATAAATAGGTAATTAGGTTCGACCGTTAATGAATATTTTGCTACCGATACCATGTGATCATGAAACGTTAGCTTGTGGTCAAATGTGACACCCAGATCCTTCATTCCAGTTGTTCTAGTAATAGTGCTAAGTTTAGGTTTTCGTGCTCGAGTACTTTGCAAAAGAGAGCCGCAAATGTCCTCACTTCAAACTAAGTTCCGTATTACAGAACGTCACTCAATCCTCAAGCATTACTTAAAACTAGTTTCAACCAATCAAATGGCTGGAATCTAGTTTTAAGTAATGTTTGAGTACTGAGTGACGTTCTGTAATACGGGCCTAAGTCTTACTCCTAGTATTTTCCTTCAAACACACAGTAATGAAATGATGATTAAAAATAAGTTTTTAATCAACTATTGGCAAAAAGGCTAAAAGGAAAATCAATCATATCGGCTTAGTGTAGACATTTTCAGTACGTACATTTTCAAACATTTTTTTTCTTTATACAGAACTATTCCCACAACTGGACCACCAGAAGAGAGTAATCGCAAAGAGCATGCGCAGAAAGAAGAAGCGCGCTGACGGTCGTAACAGTCCCTCACAAGACCCATCACTGCGCAACCGCAAGAAAATCGATGACAAAGTGCCGAAAGCGTACCGTCTCGACAAACAGTACGAGAGCTCAGAAGAATCCTGCCAAGCATTATCAGACGTAGAAATCATAGCATCGAATAAGTCTAATGACGATTCAGGTTTGGATAGCGATTCTTCAGCACATAATGATAAATTGGATAAGGTTCAGGTAAGCACCCTTCTAAGTGATATGCAGAAGATAAAAGAGGATTTGATAAGGAGGAATGAGTATGAGAAGCTGAAGGAAAAGTGTCGTCGATCTGATTCGGATGACAATTAGTGATATTATGCGCTTAGGGGTGAAATCATACTACTAAGCTCGAATCAACATTTTTCTGTTTCTTTGGTTCATTCTGTCATTTACAGGCGTCATTTGGTAGAGCGAGAAGTCCGCTCGCAAGCATCCGCACTCATTCGCATTGAAAAAGCTCTTTTACGTTCAATTACAAATGGACTTCTCCCTCTAACAGAGTGCAATTCTGAGTGATAGAAAAGGACAGAGAAATGTCAATCTATGAATTTCACCCTCAATGTACGGTTACGTTATTTAGCGATCGGGCTCGTGACTAGTTCGCTGTTTTTCGAGAACTTAAGGGGTATCACATCTCCGCCGCAAAACCGCAGTAGTTTCTCCATGACTTGTCGGTTATACGACAAGCGAAACAGAAGCGAAACTGCCTGTTCTAACGCACAGATTTCATTATGATTCTATCTCTTTCCCGCGTGATTTCTCCGATCTGCTCGGAAACCAATACACCTCCCCGCTCAGCCTGCTATTTTGTTGCCGTACCGCGTTTATTTCACACGTATCTGTAGCAGTCGACAAGTTTATAAAGCGACGATGATTTGATTATACGGAAAAACTAATCTAAGATATCCGAAGTAGACCTATACTGTATTTAGTAAATCGATAGCGACTACGTTTTGCTCCGACTACTACAATTCAACTGACTCTCATGATGTTCCGCTACTCGAATCGCGACATAATGAAGTAATGTTTCTTAGCGGAATTCGTTAAGCAGTTTCCCATAATTATTTTCGCGGCGGATGTATGCTAGGCCCTTAGCTTCTGTACAGCGATGTTTTGCTCTATCACGTCGTTCCGAACCTCAATTGCTAGAATTGACCAGTAGCAGGGAATTTGACATTATGAGGCATCAAATGCTAATCGAGACTGGTGTAGTCATTGACTGAATGTGTAGAAAATGTCATTAGTTTTAAGCATCATATTTAAAATGTATTAGATGAATCAACACAGCTTTGCCACTCAAGTACTGTTTTCAAAACAATATTAATCAATTGCAATGTTGTTATTAAATAAGCTAAGTCTATTTTATTGGTTTTTGGTTTTTATACCTTTGGGAAGTATAGAGACGAAGCATGAACTGTCCAATCAAAATTTTATATTTGCCGATAATAAGACCGCTTTCAATGTATAAACTGGTAAGGGTATAAGAAAATAATTTTAAAATCTATGTTAGATTGAAAGAACATCGATATTTTTTTGACTTTGAAAGAATTAATGGTGCTTCTAAACGGGCAATATTCTACTGCAATATGTGGTTGCAACAGAGAGGCTGACAACATTGCCAGCAATACCTGCCAGACTATGCAATATTGCAGTAATGTCCCGGCCATATCGCCACATATTATTGGTATGGCTGGGTATGGCCAATGCATTTTCGATAGGTTGCCGATCGGACATTGCCGGGCTAGTTCTATTGTTGTTTCAGTCACTCTCTTTTGTTGTGGCATAGTGCATCTTTGTCTACCGCGAAGTTAAGTTTGGTGTGAGTGACGCCGCTATATTCTGTGCTTTATTTAATCTGTCCTGGTTGCCATGTTGTTCTTTTGTAGGTATATATTATTAATAAAAAATACTAATACAAGGACAAATAATTACTTATTACATAAATACTTCTTTTAAAAAACTTTTTACAAAAAAAAAAACAACCGACTTCAAAAAAAAAAAAAAACACTAAAAAGTGAAAAATAACTTTAATTTCGGAAGTCAGTGTCGTTGGTTCTGCATTTTCGTTTATTGACACCGTTGCTGATTTTTTTTTTTGTGAAAAAGTTTTTAAAATTTTATATATATATAAACATCCGAATTGAGAACCTTCTCCTTTTTTAAGTCAGTTAAAAACAATATAAGCCGCTGCCGACAAGAGTGATTTCGTCAGTCATTGTTGCCTGATTGTGTAACCTTTTCGAGTGTGAATCATGGGCCATATATCATATGGCCCAGCCATAGATTGCTCAGCCTTAAGCTATAATAAAATGTTTTTGTGATGGCCTAGCAATAGTTACCAATAGTACAGCTACACATTGCCGTGAAAGTATTATCATCCTGTTTATGCACCTTTATGTATTTTTTAAAAGCCTGCATTAATCGTAAAACAACATTATTATAAAAAAGCAACGGTTTTTTTTTTGCTTTGAAAGGATTTATGAATTCAAGCCATGATGCAGTTTTAGTTCTCTGCTTCTCTATAAAATATTTTAATAGTACAGATTTCTGACTGTCATCAACTGTGTATGTAAAACAGTCAATAGACTACTTGACTACGACGACTTGATGACGTACTTTCACAAAGGAATTTCGAAGTAGTAAATCTTAAAAAAAAACCACTATCTAAATAAAATGAAACCTAGTGACGAAACATTTATGAGCAATTTTATTTTAAAAACGAAATAAAATGACTTCCAAATGTTCATGTATGTATGTACAGAGGCCAGCACATCAAGCCACCCCAACCTGTCAAATTTCTTTGATAGATTTTCAACTTTACTACAAAGTAATAAGGTTTATATTCAATTGAGAAAATTTAACAGATTGGGGTTGCTTGATGTGCTGGCCTCTGTACAACCATTTAGTAATAAGTTCACCTCAATATTAAATTAAGGGCAAATAATAAATGACATTGAATGTTGTAATATATATTTTATTTATATTTTCTACCTACATCAACTTAACACGATGCAGCATAGTGTAAAAGCGATTGGTCCTTTCATTTTCTTAGCGCGCAACGTTAACCACTGCTTCTGATTGGGAACATACATCTCGGCAGGCATTAGTTGTTCCGGAGTATCGTTTTCTGATACTGGAAAGAAGAAAATTAATTTATTTTTAAAGTTTGTAGGTCTATTAAAGAATAAGATATTATTTCACAGTCCCCGCCGTCTATGCCAGATCGGATTTTTGAAAAAAATCATGCTTTTAGAGGGTCGTTTCTGCCACTGTGTGTGAGACCTTTTATAAAGGCCGGAATGTTATATTTACACCCGGGCACTGTTCTCTCTAGTCTCTATAGTATAATATGTTAACGCCTCGCATAATGTGTGTAAGTGCATACACACATATGCACACGACGTATGACAACGCCTAGAAGATTCTAGAAGTCTGCGCAAAAGAGGCGCGCACACAACATACGCGCCCTCTTTAGTTTTTCAAATTAACTTATATTTTTGACAAAAAGAATGTTATAGGAATGGCTATTGATTAATTTAAACTAGGTGACTCGTTTTCCTATAGATTTTGATGATTACACACATCACAAGTTGTGATGCTTGTTTTTTTCAACAAGGCTTGTATAAGACTTTCCAAAAAACAGGCCATTTAAAAAAAACATTATAGATGTATTGACGTTTCAGACATCGGGTGCGTTCAGAGTTAGGATGTAATCGATTTGAGCGAATTAACGTGAGCGCGATAACGTTGTCCCGTGAATCGTCATAGACGACGTTATGACATGCACCATCTTGCGATAACGCCGACCATGCCTTGTAATAATATCACCGTGAGCGCTGTCAAAAATGACTGTGTGTGTGAATGTGTGTCAGTGTGTGTTTTGTTTTGAGCTGCATCTTAACTTCTAACGTGGCATTTTCGAAATTGTGCTTTTGGCTGACAGTCGCCACCTAACTAAAGAAGAAGAAGAAGTGTGGTGTTTATACAACAAAGAAATACTGTAATATCGTTTTGACATTGAGTAAGCACTGTGAGCACGTTCAGAAGTGTTCCGAATTATTGACAGCCATCAGCTGTCATAATCGTAATATCTAAATCGGAACCCATGTAAGATGATGTGAGTGCTGTGAGCATTTATAGCTAATTCGGAATGCGGAATTCGGAATACAAAACTTGTGTTTTGTATACAGTTGTATATAAGTAAAGCTAGTTAGTATTCCCAACTTGGATTAGATAGGTATAAAAGAAACAGTAGCAGGGTACATTCCGAATTAGCCATAATCGCTCACTGCGCTCACATCATTAATTTGCGTTCCGATTTAATTATCACGATTTTAACGGCTGAGAGCAGTCAACAATTCGGAACGCTCGTGAACGCGCTCAGTGCTAGCTCAACGTCAAAACTATATTCAATGTAGAATACATGTTTTGTACTTTGGTGTAAACGCGGGGTAATAACTGCAATCTCGTCATAGTTACAGGATGGCCTAGAGCCGAGTTCCTGAATTGGGTAATACTGTAGCTGAGTCTGGCTCGTTGGATTACTGACCCTCCTTCCGAACTTGCTGGGCAGACTGCATAGTGGAATCTTGCATCGATATCAGATCTCCAGGAGCGTGCAGTAGCAATCTACCCACACCTTCACACCTCCTGAATACATTAAACGTATTTTTTTATATGAACCTTAATGTTAAAGGTATATATGCACATAATTACTTATTATGCTTTTTACCTTAGGACTTCATTTTGTAGAATTTGTTTCCTCGATGCGGTGGCAAGTTGTTTGCAATCGCTCAGCCAGTTCCTTACTTCGTTAAAATCATGCAAAAGTTGCATTGCTGCATCCTTGCTATAAAAACAAAATTGTTTCGATGAGAATTTTCTTAGATAATCACACTGACATTATAAGTAAGAACCTATCTACCTCAGATAGGTTACTTATCCAATATTTTGATCATCAAAAACGGGACGATGCCACACTATTAGATGACACGTGAGAGTAGGATGGCATGTCGTAATTATTGGTCGAGCGGAGACAAGACGATATGTAACTTGGCTATCTGGACAAGTTTTGACGTGTCACTTGTGGAACTCGCAAAACATGCCTCTTTTTTTACATATATCATTGGTTATTCAGAAAAAAATTAATAGATCTTTCGTCAAAAACGCAATTTCCTTTCTTTTTCATTGTTTATTGAAATATCTACTAAATACTTACGTGAATTTAACTTTAGCAACGTAGATGTGATGTAGCCACGACTCGCACATTAATCTCAGCACCATGTTCAAAGTCGTTATGTCTTGTGTTGCCATTATTACTGGTAACAACATTTTATCTGGAACAATGGAAATAATTATAGGTAACCATAAAATAAATGTTTTTTGCAGTAAGTAGGGCCCAGTTTAGTCTGCGGAAAGATATATTTAAACAAAAAGCGTGTTAGTATTTAGTAAAAAATGTAGGTGCATAATTTATAAGGTTTTTGCAAGAGTTAAGTGTTAGCCTAAGTATTTACATTCAGCCCAGATGCTCGTGATGAAATAATTTTAAAAAATCTTGCGAATAAGGGGCCCATCTTGTCGTTGCCCATTTTTGTTCACAAAAACTAGAGATATACTATTCGAATTTATTTGATACTGGGTTTATTCAGTGAAAATAGATATAGTTTGCAGAACTTACTAAGAAACTCATGTACATAAATTGAGTTGATAGTTAGTGGTGGTCTAGTAACAAGCCGCCATTCCGCGTTGCTCGGGAATATCATGGTCAGGTGCGCCAAACTAGTGGTCGCACATACTGATGACAGCACTTGAATTATCTCCTCTGTTGCTTCCTAAAATAAAGCGCATAATCATTCGTTATGACGTTTTGATTCAAAGCATATTTAAAATTTTCCAACAGAAGAGAATCTCATGTTTTGTTCTAAATTGCAAATAAATATTATTATTCTTTATTATGACTTATCGGTAATAAGATAATGATACTTCACTGGACTGATATAATGATTACTTCTAAGCATTTCTTTATTTAGTTTTAATATTACAACAAAAATTACCTTAAGTTTTTGTATATTGACTTTAACTTCCGATACTAATTTCTCTCTCATTTTCGCGCACACATTTTCGTGTACTCCAATTTTCCCTGCAACCGAACGTTGACATTAGGTTTTAATTAAGTATAGGTACGGGCTTTGAAAAATTCTAATACCGACTTTACCTGATTCGATAGTAACCGTGTGATCAGCAAATCTTAAATTGATGAGTTGTTCCATACACGCTTGCATATCATTGTGTGCGATACGGAAGAAATCTCTCATCTCCCATAAGTTTGCTAGGCGTCGCGTCTCCGCTAGACACCAGAGTCTGTATGTGTGTATAGAATGATCTGAAACATTGCAAACGGGTTAAACTGTAACTTAATATAATTCGCGATAATTCCGTGTAAACGTATCCGGGACGTCCGAGCTGAGTTCGTCCGACAGTCCGAACGGCCTGGGTTTAAGAAAGCCCTGACCCTAATTTGTGCAAAAAGATCCTTAGTACCACACTTATCGACGCGGAATCGGCTTGAGCCGATAAGTGTGATTACTACCTTAGCCAGAAAGTCGAGATTTTTGTGCGTAGCACGAAAATTTACATTATTGCACTTAATCAGATATGCATAACAATTTCTTACCTAGTCGATGTAGGATGGGTATTTGCTCCACAATGGGTAAGTCTTCTAATGGGGCTCCTAGGATGTAGTCCCATGTGACTTCACACTGGTTGTTTAGCATTACTAATGCTTGTAACATCAACGCGAAACTTGCTCCAGATTCTGTACTCTGGAAAAAATAAAGTACTAATAAGTAGTATTTTAAAAAAAATACACCTAAAAATTGCTAATTCGTAATGCCCACCTCAGTTATGTGTAAAGATATTTCGGGATTGACTTTTAGTGTTGTTAACTGTAAATTGGTAGTCAGAGTTGCGCTGAAATAGATGAATAAACGTCGTTATAATATTTCAAGGTGTTATACACAGATGCCAGCACATCAAGCTAGGGCACGCCGCGATAGCGGCGGTAAGACCCCTCTTTGAGGAGTGGCTAGAGAGGCGCCACGGCGCCCTCACCTACCGCCTGACGCAGGTCCTCACCGGACACGGGTGTTTCGGGAGGTACCTGCACATCATCGGGCGGGAGGAAACGCCCGGGTGTCACCACTGCGAGGGTCGCCCGGAGGACACGGTGGAGCATACGGTGGCGGTATGCCCCAATTGGGCGGAGCACCGCCGTGTTCTCGCAGAGGCGATCGGCAGCGGCGGCGACCTCTCGCGCCCGGCCCTGGTTCAAGCCATGGTCCGGGGCGAGAGGGAGTGGGAGGCAGTCACCTCCTTCTGCGAAGCAGTCATGCTAGCGAAGGAGGTGGCGGGACGGCTGAGGGAGAGGGCCTCACGTCCCAGCCGCCGCGGGAGACGCCCCGGGCGTCGGGAGCCGCGAGACGACTCCCGGCCACCGTAGGCGCGGGCCTGCGGGCGGAGAGTAATGGGTAACTCTCCGTCCGATCAGGACCAGGCCCGTGCCGGACGGCGCGTACGTGTTCCACGCGCGCCTCAAAGAGATGTCAGCAGCAAGGAAGGGGCCCGAAAGGGCCGAAGCCTGCCGGGGCAGCGGGATTGTCCGAAAGGGTTACCGCTACCCCGGAACACAAAGGGCTAAGGAAGGAACACGGGTGGGTTTTAGTCAGTAAGAGTCTGACACTCCCTTCTGCTCCACCCAGAGCGGGAGGGGTCATTGGATGATTTCCCATCCACAAAAAAAAAAAAAAAAAAAAGCACATCAAGCTACCACAATCTGTCAAATTTATTTAATAGATTTTCAACTTTATCGCTAAATTATAAGGTTCAAAGTTGATTCGGAAAATTTTACAGTTTCGGGTAACTTGATGTGCTGGCGTCTGTACATAATATATGGGTGGTAGAAACATTGCATTACCCACCCAAAATATTTATCCCAAGATGTTGATGTGACATGACATCCTAATGCATCTGCTAATATCCTCAACGACGATAGAATTAATTCTGGGGTATCTGAAACGATAACGGGGTGTAAGGATTAATAAAATTCTAAGTGATTGTATAAGCTTATGACAGAGTTTACTTACTGTTAACATTGAAAGTCGCAAATAACCACTCTCGAAGATTTTGGCTAGTATTTGGTGACCTGTAAGGAGTCAAATTAAAAATTAATTATAAATTCAAATAACTCATCCATTTTTCAAATTAATTTATAAAGGTAATAGTTTTACCTCATAGCCAGAGGATAATGAGACCACCATAGAACGATGTGTTCAAGACAACTACCAACATCACCCCACAGAATGTTCTGGTAGTATTCAGTCACTTTATGAGCTGCCTTCTTACTTGCTTGAATTCGACCTGAAGAAAAACGAAAATTACAAGAAGCCCTTTTGTTACTAACATTACACTCGTAGATTCAAAAGAGGTGTGGGCTCATGGAGATTGATTGACAGTGCAGAAAACTTGCTTACCATTTTTTAACTTCTTGACACCATTTGGTCCTAGTAGATTAGGTGACATATGTGCTACTGTATCTAGTAATATTTCTATGTACATTTCTTCGCTTTGCAGTATGCTATTTATATTGTCTGAAACAAAAATGCTTTCATGTATTTTGGAAGAGAAGTGACCCTCCAAAAACCTTTAATTAGCAACAAAATGATCAAAAATTACCTTCGTTGTTAAAAATATGTTCTAAAGTGTACTCATTAGTCAAGAGTGACAAGTACGGCACTTCCGCATCCGAATTCTGCGTAGTCACCAATTCGTTTAGTCTTTTATTGTGTTCGTTCTTCAACTCGATTAGGCTCTGCGCTTGCTTCATTTTCAGTTTTTTGTTCACTATGAAGGCGTCTCGTCGCTTATCAACAGTGTTTCGAGACATTGTAGATGTAGGTGGGGTGATGTGCTTCGTTAGAGTGCTGAAAAATTGAATACATTTTATTACAAGAGACGGAAAGAGCAGGCTTGAACCTTTTGATTCAATTTGGGGAAGCCCTATGTATAGATATGCAATCCACGAAGACGCGCACCACTCTTTTTCCTATGCTTACAGGCTACAGCACAAGTAAGCAACATTCCGCTAGTGTTTTAGTTTTGTTGATACACACAAATTATTATTAATAGCTAATTAGTGTGTATCGAAAAAACTAAAACGCTTGCAGAATTGACTAGCGATAACCGCTAACGATTAGGAAGAAGAGTGGGGCGCGTCTTCGTGGATTGCGCTATCTGTAGTCTAGCAGCGACTGCATTAAACACGGACATCAGCAGAAGATGCCGAAGTAGTTATCAAAAGAGACAAGCATTCCTTCTTCATAATCAACCGCTTTTCTCAGTTCATAGCGTGCGAGTGTTATGTTATCATGCGGGTATTACTTACTGATATATTTCTAAACTCTCGGCCGAACTTGAACTTGAATCATTGTCGGAGTTATGAGCTGGTTGATATACTTTCACTAAACAGTTAATCAGGCGCTGACAGCTAATTTCAGCGCGACTTTTAGATAGAACCTGTGAAAATAAATGTTTGGTTTCGGTTTAAAAAAAATATTATTCGGGTTCAGCCGATAAAAAAAATCGGCCGCTTTCATAAGTTAGGAATGCTTTTATTACATTTTAAAAGTTTATTTCTACACTAGTAGGTACATCTCTAGTCCCATCGCTTCGTTTTAATACGTGGTTATTGGTATTATTACAAGGCGAAGGCACTAGAGTTGTTATTTTTCAGGGGCCCACGTACGAATAATGAATATTTCATAAGGTAGAATAGATTGTGCTCACTGATCATAAAATCATAGATTTATCGTCGAATATGTATGTATGTATGTCTATTGTTCGAATTACTTATCTATCCCATCAGTTAGAGGTATTCAATATCGGCATCAATTTCCTTAAACGGGTAATCGTGTTTTCTAGTATCGATTACTATTCAGGAAGGGTTTGTAAATTAGGAAATAAAAGCGCAGAACTTCCAATGATATGTTAAGTTTATACAAATTGATGCAGGGAGCCATGAGAATGTTATCTGAGGAATCTATTCAAAGATTCTTGATAGTACGGTGTCGCTGATGTTGGTTAGGTAATAGGTGCAGTCCACACAACGAAACATAAGCTTTGCCTTCGAGTGGGCGCCGAAAAAACAATAAAATACTTTAAAAAAAATAAAAAAACAATAAAATACTTACTTATTCTTACTTATTTACTTACCATTTTTTAACAATAATTTACTTACTTACTACTACTTACTTGAACAATCTTCGTTAAAGTAAGATTTTTTGTTTCGCTAATGACGTTAGGATATGAGTTGCTTCCAATATTAAATTTTGTTGCGAATTTCTTATAACTTAATCCGATCAAGTCGTTGTATATTCCCACCAGACTGAAAAATATAATTAAAACAATCACAAAGAAAAATTAAAGGAGGTTTGAAAATCGATCGGCCTAGTCCTTTCCTATGTTGGATAATGTTGGGGTGGGCTACCAGTCTAACCAGATGCAGCTGAATACCAGTATTTTATATGGAGTGACTGTCTATCTGACCTCCACAAACTAGTTCATCATCATCATCACCAGTTCGACTTCACCCACTGCTGAGTATAGACCTCACTTTCATGTGCCAATCCCCACGCTCCTGTGCCAGCCTCATCCAGGTTCTACCCGCGATGGTAACAATGTCGTCCGCCCATCTCACAGCCGGACGACCGACACTTCGTCTCCCAGTCCTAGGACGCCACTCGGTCACTGCCTTACTCCACCTGTCCTCACTGCCCCTTGCCAGATGTCCTGTCCAACTCCATCGGAGTTCCATAACTCGTTTTCAAATATCGACCTTCGTCCGTCTGCGGATCTCGATGTTTGGGACTCAGTCTATAAGCCTATATGCCAAGCATGGAATGCTCCATGGCTTTGTACCACTCTCACTCTGTACCCAGCCTCCTGCGTGAACGTCCACGTCGCAGCACCGTATGTCACGGTGGGCAGAACTCAATGGTTATAGAAGCGTGACTTCAGACATTGTGGACTTAGTTACCAACCTAGTCACCTACTGGGTAACACGATACCCCTCGGAAAAACTGGTTGGCTGACTCTTAGGCTTCTGACGACCCATAACGACTGTCAAAGATCTACGAACGACAGCCGTGACCAACTGCTTAACTTGTTTTCAGAGGCTCGGTGTGTCTCGATATGCAATACATCGTCACCCATCTACGAACTGACCACGGCAAACGTAGGCCTTCGATCGACTCTTACAGCTATTATTATGTAGCCACGAGCCACGAGCCGAAGAACTTTTTAAAAGTACAGTGAGCAAAAAACACTTACCTCAAACACGATTCAATCATCTTCCTCGAGTCCTCTCTATGCAGACAAGTATTCAATATTGTTGTTATAAGCCCATGTATAGTTTGTAACATAACAAATCGTATGCTACACAATTTATCAAAAATATGATCATGTTTACTCAGAAGAAGCCCATTATCCTTTTTCAATCGAGCCAACTTAGGATTCAATTTGTAAAATGATTTCACAAATTTCGTTAAATATTCTATAATTTGATCTAATACCTGAAATTTATTAAGAAAATGAAACAATACACGTAGTAACACTATAGGAACGCGATGTTTGTCCGTTTTTACAACGGCATCGATTAACGATTACAAATGAGCTGAATGAATCAGCTGACGTTGTTTTGCTGTTACTAGTTTACTTTAATTTCATATTGTTTTCCTTATTCTTTTACTCTTCTTACTCCTTTTGATTTTCAAAACTAGATAACTAGGTAGCTGTCTAACTTTTTTATAAATGCACGTTTTATAATGTAGGGTGAAGTTTCTTAAAAAAAAAATATAATAAACAAAAGACGTTCCTAAGCTTGCTCACCTGTATATTCACTAATTCCATGATATAATTCCGATTGGACAATGAATGTGAATTAGTCTTGCCAAGTGCACCCTTCCATTTGTTGTCAGAGTCTAATATCACTTTCGTAACTGCAAAACAAACCATTTCCATCTCCCGACAGTGAGAGAAAAGCTCCTCTTCATCCGGTGTTTCCTCACTAATCCATTTCTTACTGGTCACTTTAGTGGATAACATTGTTAAAAAAATATTTTGTAGCGAAAATAAAAATAAAAAAGTGCTATGCTACTACTAGTCCGTACTAGCTGGTTGGTATCATGGTAACGACTGGATCACTGCATAGTATTGTGAACAAAATCAATGTGTAGCGACGTCGGTGCCAGCCCCCCCGAGGTGATTCCGACGAAGCGTCTAAACCCTTGCTGGACAACTTGCGAATTGCGATCGTTAAACTTTTTATTAGTGTTCAACCTTGAATTTTATGACTAGGAAAATTGTTGAAGACTCCTGTGTAAAGTTGTTAAAATATTTCTATTGACTGAACAAATTAGCTATTCAAATTGGTTGAAAAGACAGGTATGTACCGAGAATATGAAAATTAAGGAATATTATGGTAAAAATGGATCACAGTTGTCCTACCACGTGCATAGGTTGCACTTAAATAAACGAATAAAGTCCCATGAAGCTTTGCCGAATATCTACTCAGCTCAGCTAAGCAACTGCTGGGGTTAACATCAAGTGAGATAGTGGTCAAATGCACCATAACACATAAGCAATCTTTTGAAGTTCGGCTAAAAAGGACAATGAGCACAATAGATCAGTAGGTATAACCAGCTATAGCACATCTTAAATCGATTTTCCTGGCAAAACCGACTTTCTTATGACGGGTCAAGGAAAGTTCAGCAGCGAACAAAATGCGCCCTTGCTGAACAACACAAATCGTGGGACTGGCCTACCGTTTCCTATCTTTATTGCAGGTATTATCGACGTATAAAAACGGTAATATTTTACTTCCCTTTGCAATTTTTTCCTCGCATGATCATAAGTTGTTTTAGTTCCATAAAGAATACTGAATAGCAGACCAGCGGATGTATGGTTTATAGTTGACTTATTCTTTCGATCGTGAATGTCATTTAGAAATGGTTTGTACCTTTTTGATCGCATCGTTCAAAGTAATAATGAACCGAATTGAACCAACATGGGGTTTCATCTGAACTAAACCAATAAAAAAAAACTATCTACCGTACTATACATATGAATGAATAGGCGACGTAAAAGTGGGAGGAGGGGTTTATAAGCAAAACACATTGGAAATGTACAGTTGATAAGTATTTTTAATAATTTGCGAAACATGGGTATAAACAAACATTATTATTAACAAATTATTCAGGTAATTGTTCGAACGATATTGCGAATTGCGACATCATAGGAAGAGAATATCACAGTAACATAATTCATAGATAGCCCTGTACGGTTTAAAGATTATTTCATGCAACTATGCTAATTCATTACTACGTTAGTACCTACATGAACGTATGTTTGACAAAATACTTTAGCTTTTTTTTTTATTAACGCGGCAAGACAGACATTTTTATATCTTAGTAAATGGTTAATTTCCTTTCCTTCTGATATATCTGGGTAAGTACACAGTTGGGATAATTATTATTACTCTTGTCAGACATGCAAAGGTTTTTTTATGTTAATTCCTTTATTTATAATACTAAATTTGCCTGATGGAAGATTTATCACGTTGGCGACAAAGCACGCTTTCGTTCTTGAGAACCCAAACATTTATGTTGTTAAAAATAGTACAGAGGCCAACACATTAAGCTACCCCAATCTGTCAAATTTTCCCAATTGAATATGAACCTTATTCCTTTGTAGTAAAGTTGAAAATCTATCAAAGAAATTTGACAGAAATTTAATTGGGGTAGCTTGATGTGCTGGCCTCTGTACTTACTTACTTATCAAAAAAACTTTCAAGAACATTTTTAGTCAATTAGTCAATACAACACTAAGGCTAGATTTACTTATTAGTTTAATTTGCCCTAGAACAAAAAAAAAATAAATAAGGTAAAAAAAAATTAGGTCTATGGCAAAATAAGCTATAAATATGTGAAAAGTCAGAACAAATAGTGTCGTGGTAATAAATCACAGGCGGTGCGTGCGCGTTCCCCTTTAGGGTGTCACTATCGCCACCCAGTTGAAATACGATGGCGTTTTTCGTGCAACATGGATGGCTTCTTATCACGTAACTCGTACTTTAGTATCATTCACCTATTTTTGATATGCGTGCGTAGTAACATAGGTGAAAAGTTTCCGGTATTGAAAGCGCTTTATAAAAAAGAAAAAAAAATGGGCAAAAATGGTCCAAATGTCCACCACTAACGAGACCTATATAACTGAATAGTGTCTATTAGATTAAATATGGAGTAATTATTTATTAAGGCTCGAAGAGACGATTAAAAAAATATAATTTACTATAACTTTGAAAATAATGCAACACCAAAAATGTTTAAAATACGTCTGCACTCAATATTAAAGTTGTCAAAATCCGTGATATTTTAGTTCTTCATGTGGTCAAGCCGAAACTAATGATTCCTATTTGTTAAAATCAATCAAGCCGTTCAGGATAATTTAATTTAATAATTTATTTCAAATTCAAGTAAGATAGTACATAAATAAAAACATATCTTAGATGACCTAAGATAAAATTATTTTAAAAAATTGCTAGAACTTTTCAGACTTAAAAGTTACTCCGTATTTAATACATTGACTTTAACGACAGGGGTCGCGTAGTGTTGGACATTTGGACCAAGCCCATTCAATGTCCTTTAAACAGCTCAAATCTTGATAGTTTGGCGGATACTCGTCAATCCAATTATTCCATTATTTGTATTAGCAAAATGTGGAAGAAAAACAGTAATTACTTAATACCTAAAAAAAATTAAGTACTAGTATTATTTGAATTCATTTGGAAAATACACAACTACATCAAAACAATTTTTCTTTCAACTACGTAGTAATGTTATCATTAATCACTACAAAACGATCACAGAGGTATTTTTTGCTTAGAACCAACACAGTGCAGAAATGTTATATGAAATCTCATGGTTGCACAGTTTTTCATTAATGCACTGTTTTTTAATTTTTATTTAGATATAAATTTACTACAGAGGTTTAATGTCTCCCATTAAGTTTAATATAAAATGTATGCATTAGATCAAAAAGATACTGGCTGAAAATAAAAATCGGCTAAATAAAACAGACTTAGTAGAAAAAAAAAAACAAATGACGCGCATTTTGTACCATTGTAAAACTTAGATACTTCTTATTTAGCTAGAAAAGTTTTAAAAAATGGAAATAGACAGCAATAGCAATATGAATTCAACTCCAGAAAGTGTAAAAACAGCTGCAAATGAAATTGTTAATAACCTTTTGCCGCAAGTCGCGGGATAGCTTTGTTTTCATTAACTTGAGTTTTTATTTTGATTAAGTATATTTTATCACGGTAGGTTGATTGGTAGTTGAAAGAAAAGTAGATTACGCTCCTTGCTAAAGTGAGTAATTAATGGACTGGTGTTATTTTACCAACGTAACGCTCGTGTATTATATTAACTCACTTTGCGCTCGATGCAACAATCTACTATTATCTATTATTATCGGAAGTATTCACTTGTTCTAGCATCATATTGTAGGATACAGTAAAAAAAAAAAAACAAGAAGTCACAGGATTTCTTTATCCTATGATTTTTCACTTGCATTACATCAAGTAGCTCACGGTAAATACATTTTAAAAGCTCGTAAGCTATATTTTCTTTAGCGCAAGGTAGACTGGGCTCTTTTTACATTTAGTCATTTTAATATAACACAATTTTCTATAGAAAAAGTAATAGAGATATTAACGTCGAAACTACATAATTATAAACAGTTTGTGTTCTAATACCTCAGTCTCATTGAAGTCTGACAAGACTTTAAGACAGTTGCTCTTAGATCACTAAAGGTCAACTCACACTTTATTATGGATCTTAAAAGGACATTTAGGCCCGCCTACACCATTCATCACAAAATATAGTTCACGCTAAACGAATGTAAAACATCGTTCTATTTCTGTCAAACGCTTGAAGATGACAGAGACAGAATGATGTTTTAAATAACGTTCGTGGAAGTCAGATAGGCAGTCGCTTCACGTAAAATACTGGTATTTAGCTGCATCCGGTTAGACTTGAAGCAGACTCCAACATAAAGGCTAGGCAGATGATGATGGTGCAAGTGGGCCTTGCTGAAGTACAACTTACAAGAGCGTTTACAACTTTTGAAAAATGGAATAAGTCTTTATTAATACTCCTTACGTACGTAGGCATTGGAAATTTTCCTAAATTCTCTATTCAAATAACTACCAAGAATACTCTACCGGATCAAAGCCGCGAATAAAATCGATCATATTGTTTCGAAGTCAAAACATTTAGATTTTCTATTGAAGATTTTTAAAAGGATCCTGGCATACCTACCTGTTGTTTTTTTTTTTTTTTCATAATGGCGGCCACGCATTAAACCTATAAAAAACAACTTTGAACGTTAATATCTCGGAAACGAGACACTTTAAGTGGTTTGATCTTACTATGTTTTCTGTTCGCATTGATGTCAGCTATCGATTTATACAAGTTATTAAAACGGAGGCCGCCATTTAGAAAACAAAATGGCGGGCAGGTACGTATGCCTCGGACCTTCAAAGCCCTTTAGGAAGAAAGAAAGATCTTTTTCACTTATTTCTCATATTATACTTTTTTGCTCTCGCAAACATAAGGGCTAGGTTATTACGGCAAGTTTTACAATAATCCTAAACTAACTTCTTGTATTGTCATTGAGACAATTCGTCAGTTTAATGTGTGCAAAGCAAACACGTTAACATTGTCAAGTATAATCTTATTCCCGTCAGTTAAAAATATAATTACATCCTACGAAAATTCACCTAAGAACATGATTTGCAAAACAAATATTAATACGCATAAGAGTTGAGACTTTAGAATATTTTTGCATCTAAAATAATGGCAAAATGTGACGAGAACCAACAATACCGTCAGTTAAAAATATAATTACATCCTACGAAAATTCACCTAAGAACATGATTTGCAAAACAAATATTAATACGCATAAGAGTTGAGACTTTAGAATATTTTTGCATCTAAAATAATGGCAAAATGTGACGAGAACCAACAATACTAGACACTACACAGCAAGATTGCTTATTATTTTGATATGACTAACGATTATCACTATTAGCTGCCAGGTTTAATACTAAAGCCATTTCATTAAATAAGATTAATTCATTCACAGGTACCTCCTATAAAAATACTTTTAAATTTTATCACTTTCAATATAAATATGTTGCAAAATATTACACTATACCAAAATAATTCATCCATACATTCTGTATTGTCTATGTAAAATCTTAATCTATTAGACCAGAAAACCGAAAAAGGATCAAGAACAAAACAATGCTATTTGGTATTACAAAAACTTGCTTCTTTCTTTCTTTCAGTTTAACGACATAAAACTTAATAATGCCGGTTGAAATATAGCAACAAATAAAACGGTTTTATAATAAACATCAATGAATTAGCCTTCATAGAAATAACATTAAAAAATAATGTACGCAATGTAATATCTTTTTCTAATTTAACTTAAACACGGAACGTGTAGCTTAGCCCTAATATCAAACTTAACAATGTTTAATATTGCTTCATTATAATATTTAGAAGCCCGATAATTACAGAAGATATCATTTAACCAGTGAACACACATTTCAGCACTTACCAAGCTATATAAACATCAATCTGGCATGTCTATACTCGTAATAGGCACTACTGGTTTCATGAATTCGTTTTTCTTGGAATTCTTCTGTGATTTTTTGCTTTCTTTCACCTTCTTCTGCGTTTCGTCGTCTCGGTAAGGTTCGGGCGGGTCGCTCGGTACGACGTTGGCGCCTCGGTTGACGTTGTTGTTGTAAGCGATGTTCGCGTACTCTTGTAACAGTGGGAATACTGATAGGAGGAAATGACAGAAGTCTTTTCTGATCCCGAACCACCCTGGAAATAAATACATTGTTATGGAATAATTAAATTATTTCAAACCTTTTGTCGCCTTTCCTTTTGTTAGTTGCTTAATCCTTTCAACATGGCCAAACCACCGAAGAATACTTTTTAAAATTTTTGTCACTATATGTGAGTGGAAACGCGGGGAGGACATAAAGTGACTTTTGTTGGTGATGTTCTTCAGAAAGGTCAGGTGCGTACTCGTAACCGGGGTGCGTATGAATGAACGTAAACGAGTTAAAAGGAATATGTAGGTAAGAATCGTAGCAGGTGGCGCTGTGTAGTTTCTGCCTACCCCATGGGAAGAAGGCGTGAGTTTGTGTACGTAAATTATTTCAAATCGGACTCATCATCTTCATCTGCCTAGCCTTTTCCAAACTATATTGGAGTCAGCTTCCAGTCTAACCGGATGCAACTGAATACCAGTTTTTTACATGGACAGCCTATGTGACCTCCACAACCCAGTTACTGGTAAGACCCCCTTGGTAAGACTGGTTATCAGACTCGAAATCAAATCAAACTATTCAAATCGGACTATCCTGACATAAAAAACATATAGACGAAAATACATTTAGTACTCCTGGAATAATGACAGCACGCGAGTCTATAGAAAATTATGCCAGGTCTGACTATATTTATCGTCATTAAAGGTTAGGAAGGTATTGGAGACTGAAATGGTTAAATCAATAAAGCGAATTCGCAAGCCTTGACCGATTGTCAAGGCTTGCGAGTTTACAATTCTTTAACCCATAAAATGGTTGCTACGAAAACTTATGACTACCATTTATTTCAGTTTACATATACTAACTTATAGATCCTGGAGCCAAGATTCGCGATGATCTACACCAAATCCTCAAGTTCTGAGTTTGAGATACACGATTACTGACAAATGCTTGCACTGACTGGACTGGTCCACTCAAATCTATATGGTTCTCTCTTCAAAATACCATTCAGGCACTAATCTACATTGTCCTCACATGATCCGACCAAGATTATGTCTGGAAAAGAGACTTTGACCCTTGAGTTTTTTCACGATTTCTTCACAGGGGTAGTCAGAGAGGCTTAGCTTATTTTTTTTAATACATTATATAACATGTAAAAGTTTAGTGATTTCGATACACAGAATCAGCGATTCTAAATGAAATTTCATTTCATTTCAGAATTGCTGATTTATGTTTATAGAAATAACTAACTAGCCTGTATTATCTCACTGCAGGCCACACAATTCTCTCTATTGCGAATTTGCGAGTGCCGGCCAGTACTTTCGGTAGGAGTCAAGGTTGCCCCACCATCTTTGTCTCTACTATATTAATATTCTATATTAATCTATAGTCACGCAAGTGGTCTTAATTTCTTTATCAATCCATGTTCGTGATTATTGCAGATTCCATGGGCATCAGACCACTATCAGTGTCACTAAGCGTAATTATTAGTCATTCATAACGCTTGAGCGCCTTTGTGGTATAGGTACTTACTACAAAAGTGTCACTACACTACAATATACCAAACCCCTGTTTTGTACTAATCAGACACAATTTTTTTAAAAACAGCGGATCTTTGCCTAAACACGAATTTATCAAGCGGGATGACGAGTGAGGGCAACGTCTTTCAAAATCCTAACTGGAGCATGCTTAGATTATGACGTCACAATTCATACTTGATACAGTATTTTTATTTTACCAAGCGACGCGCACTTAAGCTAAGTGTAAAAACACGCTGTGAATGTGTGCGTGAAGACGATTAGCATCAGCACGTAACACACACACACACACACTTCCAACTTCGCGTCTCGGACGGTACCGAGAGCTCCTTCGATTACGCACACATTCGCAGCTTGTTTACAAGTAAAGCGCGCGACGCTTCGTAAGATTAAAATACCATACTTCAAAGTGGAATGTGAATTGTAAGTAGTACAAGCTGTTCCTGGCACACTTGTTTCGAACCTGACTTAGCGCTGGTAGCACGGGCGATTTTTTTACGCGAAATTTATTATCACTCATTTGATTTTCAACACTCGGTAGCCAAGCATTGAGAATTCAACAGAATGCATTCTAGCGCGAAAAATACAATTGGATTTTCAGCACTCGGAGCTAAGCAGTGCGTTGTAAAGAAAAGCCAGTGCGAGATAAAGAATCGCCAATAGGTACAAGGGCTTTAAGTTATCACGGGTTCAAAAGCTTTATCATAGAACATTTATGGAACAAAATACTTGTAAAATCGGATAAATGGTGCTCGAGTTATGGCAGACAGAGAAACGTTGCGTTATAATAAGAACAGAAGAATGATACTTACATTTATTGCCACCTTTGGAGCTAAAAGACATGATGATAACGGTGGCGTAGCTGACGAAGAGTGGACTGACCACCACGGTGTAGGACAGCGGGAGTCCATCGTCCAGCTTGTTTGTTAATAGCACCTGCGGAAACACAACATTCAGCATAACAACGTTCTAGGGTATTAGATTTAAACTAGGCCAAAGTATTTTCACGCCAGGTAAACGGCAAACAGATCCTAATTTAAATAATATTATTCTGAAAAGTACTTTTACAGAAAAACTTACCTGCCTTACTTCTAAATAATAATAATAATGTATATTCATTACATGAAATTTCTTATTAAACATCAGATTTTAAATTGAAGCCCGAAAGTCTGACAACCAGTCTTAACCAAGGGTTATCGTATTACCCAGTAAATCGGTTGTGGAGGTCAGATAGGCAGTCGCTCCATATAAAATACTGGTATTCAGCTGCATCCGGTTAGCCTGAAAGCCGATCCCAAAATAATTGGGAAAAGGCTAGGCAGATGATGATGATTTGAATAATATTCATCAGAAAGTTGACCAAGTAAGATATATTTAAAATTGTATTAATATCTATCAGTTATTTATAAAATGTATGACGGACATATTTCCATGTCTGTTTCATATGCCGAACTCCCTTGGCATTATGCCAGTCTTCTAACAGGGCTACATCAACAAAACAAGGTAAAGAATTCTATTGATTACAGACTTCTTACATGAGCCATAAAATGAGTATTTATCACTATTACACAATGCTAGCACAGGCAAAAGCGTCATGTGAGTTCTGAGTTTTATATTAATGAAATAAGGTATGAATTACAATGGACCTGATTTGAAGTCGCGCTCGTGAAATGCAACAATACTCACAAATGACTCGACTTTAACAATAAGGTTATCATTACCAAAAACCTTACACTCTGTTACAGTTACATCATTACGTTATTTCCTATGAATAAAAGTGTCGTGATACGAACCTGAAACACTAATATAGGTATGACTGTGAACGTGTAAGCTAGCGCCGAATTAAAGCTAGTCCGCCGCTGTTGTAAGTTGACCTCCGGCGTTCGGAGCAAGATCCCAGCGAATATTATGCTATATAGGACCCCTGGGAATAGAAAATATTATTTTAATTATTAATGTATATCAAAAATCTTCAAAAAAATAATGATTATTATAAAAAGGTGGTTTTATGATTCTCTATTCTTGGGCTGATCTTCTTATTAGCGTGTCGATGGAATCTAAAAGGACCCAATTGGGCTACGTGTTTGGCGCCACCACTAGCGTCCATCAGTTCCTGTAACGTGCAGCTAACAGGACACGCAGAACATGATATTATGTGTCCCATCGTTTGTGGAACAGCCCCACAAACTCCAAGGCGGTGTCGTCTATGAATCCTTAGTTGATTATAAAGCCTTAGTATGTTTGAGTACGAAAATAGTCGGGCGACCTCGTGAACTATAATAATCTATGAATAATGGTAAAGTATTAATGTTTAGATTGTATTAGTACTATCAGATCATTTTTATCAGCTAGTTTACTAATCTTATTTATAAACTAGCTTCTGCCCGCGACTTCGTCCGCGTAAAATTTCACCCTCCCCCCATTTTGAAAAACCCTTTCTTAGTGGATACCTACTCTTCACAAAGAACACTCCCTCCAAATTGCATGTCTCTAGGACCAGCGGTGTAGGCTGTGCGTTGATATATCAGTCAGTCAGGAACTCAGGACTTTGAATTTTATACAAAGTGTAATTTTAATCACCGTTATTCGGTTTCACGCGTATAAGTTTCGATCCCGTGGGAATATCGGGATAAAAACTATACTATGTCCTTTCCCGGGACTCAAACTATATACCAAATTTCATCTAAATCGGTTCAGCTGTTTAAGCGTGAAGAGGAAACAGACAGACAAACACACTTTCGCATTTGGAATGGAGTATGGATGTGAGTGGAAGTGGGTGGCACGTAGTCACTAATTAGATTAGCTTTATAGATAAAATTTATGTTACTTTATAAAGTACAAAGAAAAAATAAATAAACTAGCCAATACAAAATTAGTATTTAGGTACTATCCCATGTGTCTTTGATGTCTTTATGTGTGCTTTTGATATTCATCACGGATTACATCGTCATATTCATCATTCTCTTTTATCATGTTTTAAGTTACTGTAGTTAGTTATAGTGTCCGACAGAAGTTTCGGTTTTGGCCAGTCTCGACCAAAAATTAAGTCCCAATCGCAGCCGCGCAGGCTGGTTTCGGCCTAAAAGCCGCTGAACCTTAGGCCTATCAAATATATAGACGGCGTATGGTCCTGCGTTCACCCTTTTTGTACAAAACCAAAAAAATAATGTTTACTTATAAATTGAAGTAATTTAGGTTCTTAGCAGACATGTTGCTTTTAGTAACAGTTCTAAGGGCAACAGCAGATGCATCTTAGCGACTTTAATAAAAAAAAAACCTACGAAAAATGATGAATCTCTTGTCTATGGCATTAAGTCCGCCTCTGTACATGTATGTGCTTGAAGTATTAAATAAATAAATAAATAATCTCCGAAAATAATGTCAATATAACTAACTTTCACTTAACTTCATAGGTTTCGGTTTCGGCCGAAACTAGAAGGGAAGCCGAAGATTCGGCTATGGTTTCGATTTCGGTAGAAAACCCGTGTTTCGGTCGGACAACAGTTCGAATACTAAAGTACCTTAAAAAACATGAATAAAGCCGTACATACACTCACCTACAAGACTGAGGCACATCAGTATCCACAGAGGCACGAACACGACCTCCCATGACCAGCTGATGAACTCGTCCAACTTGAGCGCCAGAAATATGAACTGGAGTATATTTACAGCACAAAATAGTTCCAGCTGTAACAAAAAAGTTTTAAGTAGAAATGCTGATTTATTTATCTTTACTTTTGAACTCTATGCGAAAGGGGCAACCCTATAATGTGTAGTGGCTCACCCATATAATTTGGCTTTCATAGTTACAGCCAGGAATCGGTCTGACATCATAATGTCAGACCGATTCCTGCGATTCCTGCTGCATTAACATAAACATTTTATGGTAAATAAGAATGAGATGGCTTGTGCATTTGGGGGAACTTTTACAAGGCAATTTTTGTTAAACATGTAAGTATTATAATCAACATTCAATCAAAAATATTATCACTATTATCTAATTGATGTTTTGAATTCATAGTTTATTAAAATAATCAATGGTTGGACTTTGATACAAGCACTATTTACCAACAAATATTGTTCTGAAATAGGATTGAAATAGGTCATGAGTTCAAATATTATTACAAAATAACTATTTAACCTATACTTACAAATAAACAAAATATAGTCTTTAGTATATAAAGAAGAAGGATCACAGTCCATACAAAATTAAGCCAAGTCCTACAGCAAAGAGAAATACCTAAAAAGCTTTTTTACAAAAAAAAAAAAAAAAAAAAAACAACCGACTTCCAAAAAAACACTACAAAGTGAAAAATAACTTTAATTTCGGAAGTCGGTGTCGTTGGTTCAGTATTTTCTTTTATTGACACCGACTTCCGAAATTAAAGTTATTTTTTACTTTGTAGTGTTTTTTTGGAAGTCGGTTGTTTTTTTTTTTGTAAAAAAGTTTTTATTTTTCACTTTTTACCGACTTCACAAAAAGGAGGAGGTACTATGTTCGGATGTTTGTATGTTTTTTTTTTTTTTTTGTTTGTATGTTTGCTCATCGAATACTCCGCCAATTGTCGACGGATTTTCAAAATCCTTTTTTTGTTCGAAAGTAAATAGTTCTGAGGTGGTCCCATTGTCACCAAGTTAGGATCTGATGATGGGATCTTAGAGAAATCGAGGGCAACCCTCAAATTTTATAGGCTCACTTATTGTTTTTCGCATATTTTATGAATTATCTTGTGTATTTGCGTATGGTTGTCACCATCTCAGGTAGCTGAGCTGATGATGGAAGGTACAACTCCTTAACAGTAAGAAGTTACTCGAACAGACAAGGACAGTTTTAGTAAATTGTTTTGATGTTTGATAAGGCATTTGCCACATTTGGTCTCATGATCATCAAGTCATGACCTGATGCTGCAGTCAGGATAGTCTGCAGAGTACCTAACTCCTCGACAACTAACAGCAGATATATCGTGTTTAGGCTCATTGAAAAGGGCTCGATGTGTGGATAAACGTACTGTTAATGAGAAACACCGAAGTACCTACACAGAGACTTGATGCTGATGCCAGGAGCATCAGAAAAAGTACAAACCTTGAAATACAGCACCGTAGTCGTGTTTGGGCTCATTTTAAACAGGATTAAATTTTAAGTTCAATGCAATGTTAACATAAGTCTGTCCTGATGCTGCCAGGATTATCAGCGGGATTCTGGAGAAATCGAAGGAACTCTTCAAATATTATAGGCACACCTATAGCGATTCGGGTATTATTTATACTAACTCGTGCATTTGCTTTCGGAAAGCAAAATTTAGTGAAGTAAAACTGATGATGAAGACCACAGATGGCCACCGGGACTACTCAATAATAAGTATTTCACAGGTTGCGATTCGATTACTTTAATATGGTTGCTAAGCAATTTATGCTCGTCACAATGCGAATGGTGAAATGAAGCTGATGGTGGAGTACCAGGAGAACTCCTCAACAATTAACGTCCCTGTATCGGGAAAAGTAATATTTTGTAAAAGGCGATGAGCTTGATGCATTATAAACAGTCCCACTAAAAAGCGTGAAATAAAAACTTTTTAACAAAAAAAAATAAACTAAAATACAGATCCAAAGACACAATGGATGGAATGGGTTCCTGTTAGAAATACTTTTTACTGTCAGTTGAGCTTGATCACAAGCCAGGATAGCCAAGTATTTCTTAATATTGCAGCTATATAATAATATATACTCGCCATAAAAACAGGTTATGCGCTACATCCTCAAGAATTAAAATATTAATTGATAGCCCATATTATATGACAATAAAAATATATAATAAGTTGCCCAACATGTTTAAAACTGTAAAATCAGTAAAAATATTCCAAAAAAGGCTACAACTATTACTAATCAAGAAATGTTTCTACTCATTGCCAGTAAAAGAATATTTAGAGTCTAGCATAAAATAGCGATTTTCTCTCACGTACAAAAGTGGCAATAATAATAATAACCCCATCGTCGTATCTCTACGTTGACGTCGTGGTGCGGCTTGCGCGCTCCGAACTTTAGGCCTGTGCCGGAGGAGTTTACTTTGCCGGAACGGGTCTAAGGTGAGGAGCCGGACCAAGAGAGATACAGAAACCCGCAGGGCAGCATGTGGCGAGCTGTTGGGCAGTAGCGACCCCACGGACCCTATCTCCCGGGAGTAGTCTTGTTCCTCACCTCTGGCTTGCCTTAATTGGCTGGCTGGAGTGAACACTGATGAGGAACAGAGCTCCCACCTCATTCTTGTCTTTATTGGCCGGCTTGAGTGGAGATTCGCAAGAGCAAACATGCTCGGGGGAAGGAAGTATTCCAGTAAGTGCTCGTAGGGATCTTGACCATCTTCCGGGCTCTGGGATTGTTCTGAAAGCCGTGGAATACCTCTCCACTCCTCAAGCACCTAAGGACATGTTGCCCCCTTGTCACTACGTCACTATGTGCTAGCAACAGTTTCCGGGGGCCCATTATTGAGTGTGCAAGTCACCCCCTGCCATTTTATCCGTATATATAGAAAACATTGATCAGGCAGGGGCCATAGTTCTTCCATAGTTCTTGGTAACCAATCCACTTTAACCTCGAAAACCCATAGTACAACTTTTTATTTTTCCAATACTGCAATAGTCCTACACCAACCGAGGGTAATCCTTGGATGTACTTTCATAGTGCATATAGGGATAATCGTCGGTTGGTGCCACATTTCATTAAAATTTTCTAAGGGGCCTCTGCGAGTTGGCTTCGGCGCCTCGTACACCTTCCAAAGGACCGGGACCCCATGGTCCCGAGATATATAAAATAAAACAAAAATAATAATAATAATAATACCTTCTTCTTGTACATATTACTGCCCCTGAATGAATTTTCATAGCAACTTTTCTTTTATATTTTAGACTGTAAGAGTAGCGTTTGGAAGTATGTCATCTCTTTATACTTATATTTTCTTTCTTTTATCATTATTTTGAGATACTTTTCTTTGCTGTAGCATGTGGGTTAATTTTGATCCTTCTTCTTTAGCTTATCATTAATAAAAGAGGAAATGTAGAATCAGGAAATGAATTAAACCCTTTACATAAAAAGAATAATGTATACAAACCTCATAGCTGCGATCATGTTTCACAGACCATATACAGATGGCAATGGACACTATACTTATAAAGATGAGTGGTATAAAGACCAGTATCCACACATGGCGGCCGGTGGTCAACTGGTCACAGACAAGCAACTCAAACATTAGCAGAATTAAGTGAATGGCAAGACTTATCAGCATAGCTTTGTAATGGATGTACGCTTCACCCTCCAACCTGAAAATTAACATGTTTTTAACAATTTTCAATAGTCAGATAACTTTTATCTGAGTAATAACATGTTGTGGTTTGATAATTTTTGTTTAAATATATGACAATCTGTCATATTTATTCTACATGTAAAATTTATCTGACTATTGAAATAGGAGTCCTAAAGACTGAATTTGAATGTTGTGTTGAAGCCATTTACTGTTCCAAATAAACAAAGTCTACCTTAAATCGCTAATCCTTTTAACTTAGGTAAATGTGGTATTTTATTTATTTTTGTTTCATAACACATAGTTAAAAGTTATGCAGTGACATTGAATAATTATTAATTAAACAACATATCAACACAATTAATAACAAAAAAATATATTCAAGGTAACTGGATGGACCTTTCTTTTTTTTTATGTAACTCTGTTCGATGTTTTTATTTTGATTGTTTAATGTACATGTTATTTGGTAACTATAACTGGATTTAAGTCATGTCTTTGATTTGTGTTGAACCACTTACCTGAAGTGAGGGTACTGCCACCAAACATATGTGCCAACTGTGGCACCAAGAACTACAAGAAATTTCCACACCCATATTGGCGTAAACACGGCCCAGTATGACCATGATATAGAGTTATCTAACTTTAAAGCTAATAATGCAGTGAATATCAGCAAACAGCTGTGAACCACGAATTTGCTGTGAAAAACAAAAACAATTTAACAACTTTACGTATCATCTACCATTCATTTCAATAACATACAAATTTATTACACATTACCTAGGATTAAAATCCTGAAACAAAGTTTGTAAATTCATTTCCATACACATTCGTAATGTAGAATGTTTTTAACATCTCACTTTATACAAACCAAGTCTTGATGACTAAATAATTAGATTTATTCGATATTATTCTCACAAATCACAACACAAGAGCCATTCCATTTTATCAGCTGCCAAAGAGAATGTAAACACTAATGTCAAGTCAGCTGCAGGTAAAACCACAGACTACAAAATGTTATTGCAGTAAATGTCAAAATATGTTACTGATATTCTTGGTATAATCGACGATATAAATTCTTCATTTTGCTCTCCCCACTTTAGCATTTGTACACACGGCTACACATCAAGCTATACATTTCCAGTTTTAGCTGACTTCGCAGTGTATAAGCCGTGCGTACTGGTGCGGCAGGCGGCCGGCGTGGTCAACGATGAAACCATGGAATCAATATGTACTTCAGACATCTATAACTATGAATGTGCCTGTAATGTGATTTGCATCATTATTAGGCCGCGTTCCGAGTTGCACTGTAATCGATGTGAGCGTGCTTAAACCCGTACCGAATTAGCGTGAGCGCGATAACGAGGTCCCGTGAATCGTCACAGATGACGTCATGACGTGCGCCATCTTGCGATAACGCTGACCATGCCTTCATTGCCTTCAAACTTAGATTATATACCTGAGGTATATAATCTAAGCCCTCAAATAATATCACCGTGAGCGTGAGCAGTGTCAAAACAAAAATGACAAATGTAAATGTGGTGTGTATACAACATAAAAATACTGCTGTAATATTGTTTTCACATTGAGTAAGCACTGTGAGCGCGTTCACGAGCGTTCCGAATTGTTGACAGACCTCATAACAGAGCTGTCATAAACGAAATATTTATAGCGGAACGCATGTGAGATGATGTGTGCTGTGAGCGATTAAAGCTAATTCGGAAAGTGCCAGGAATTTGTATTCTGTAACTAGCAAAGAACTCTATGGTGTGTAGTGTCCCAAGAAGTATAAAGATAAAAGTGGAGGCAACACTGAACACCTACGTGAAACCGACTGTGGGCTATCGCTCTCTTTCTGAATACATACGTAAGACTAAGAAAACATTATATCACTGTCTCGTTCCTAAGTACGTATTTAGAAAGAGAGCGTCAGCCCACAGTCGGTTTCAGTTAGGTATTTAGAGTGTTGCCTCCATTTTCATCTACAAGCTTCTTGGTAGTGTCCACAGTAGAGGATATTTATATTCTGTGCACAGTAGTGTCAACTGTCAGTGTCAAGTAAATAAATTGTCATCTTTCTGAGCTGGATTCTGGATAGATTTTGCACCTTTTCTTTTTGCAATACAAAATATAGTTTATATAAACTGGAGTAATTTGTGAAGAAGTTGTAGTATTTGATATAAGTGATTTTAAACTTTTAAAATTGCCTAAATAATATGGCTTCGCCGTCACCGAAATCTCCAGAACAAAGTGAAAAAACAAAACAATACGACCGGCAACTTCGCCTATGGGGAGACCACGGCCAATCTGCACTTGAACATGGTCATATTTGTTTGATAAACGCCACGGCATTGGGTACTGAAGTATTAAAATCTATCGTCCTTCCTGGTGTTGGCGCAATAACTATAGTTGATGATAAAACCGTAAGTGATGAAGATATTGGGAGTAACTTTTTCCTGGAGTGTTCTAGTAAAGGCATGAATAGGGGATCAGAGACCCTGCGGTTATTACTAGAATTAAATCCGGCTGTACAAGGGCATGCAGTTCAGGAACCACCAGACCAAATCCTCAAAGAAAACCCTGACTTTTTCAAGTCTTTCACTGTAGTTATAGCTACCACACTTGGAGAACAGACCATTCAAGATCTATCCCAACATCTGTGGGATATCAATGTTCCACTAATACTGTGCAGATCTGTTGGGTTTTTAGGATCTTTCAGAATCCAGGTGAAAGAACATGCAGTAATTGAAACTCACCCTGATAATGAACAAACAGATTTACGCTTAGATTATCCATTTCAAGCATTGTCTGACTTCTTTGATAGTTTTGATATAGATGCTGTTGATTTGAAAGACCATGGTCATATACCATGGATTGTAATTATATACAAAGCTGTCCAAAAATGGAAAGGCAGTAATCAAAATTGCTGGCCGATGAGCAGGAAAGAGAAGAATGAGATCAAAGCTATTATTGAAGACTTTGTTAGAAGAGATGAGAATGACATTCCAATCAGTGAGGAAAATTTTGAAGAAGCCTTAAAAGCAGTTAATACTGCTTTAATGCCCACATTTTTGCCTGTAAAGAGCCAAGAACTTTTATACTGCAGTGCTGCTACCAACTTAACTAAAGAAAGTACCCCTTTCTGGATCATGTGCTCTGCATTGAGAGGATTTGTTGAGGGTGAAGGAAAAGGCAAACTCCCTGTGAAAGGTGTTTTGCCAGATATGACTGCTTCAACAGACCACTATATTAAATTACAAAATTTGTATAGAACACAAGCTGCTATGGATACAGAAATAGTATACAGAAAAGTGCAACAAATTGTTGCCCAATTACATTGTGACACCATCAGTGAACCTGATGTGAAGTTGTTCTGTAGACATGCACATGACTTGCATCTAATTAGTGGATCGAGAATAGCTTCAGAGTATCAACTAACCAGTTCTGTGGCATCTTACATAGCTAGATATTTAGAGGAACCTGATATAATGATGGTCCATTATGTTTTATTAAGAGCAGCTGAAATGTTTGCATCAGAACATTGTAGAGCTCCAGGGGAATCGGAACCTGAAGGTGACACTCCTAAGTTGAAGGCTTGTGTAACTAAGCTTCTTAGTGATGTATCATGCTCTCCTTTCCCAAAGGATGATCATGTTCATGAAATGTGTCGGTATGGAGGAGCAGAAATACATACTGTGTCAGCCTATTTAGGTGGCTGTGTGGCTCATGAAGCTATCAAAATGATTACCAAGCAATATAAGCCAGTGAACAATACATTTATATATGATGCTGCTTCAACTAACACTGCTACATTTACATTTTGAATGAATACTCAATTGAAAATAAATTATTAATAAACAAAATATGGGATTTTATTGTATATTGGACTCAAGTCAGGAACAAAAATAAAATCTAATGAATACTATTCTTCAAATATTTTACTATGAATTCAAGGATTTCATATATTTATTTATTTATTTAACAGTACATAAAAATTGTCTACTTTTTAGAGTTAGTATGATGAAAAACGATTTTGATTTATGTGATAAAAATCAACATTGCAGGGTGGCAAGTATAAATAAACAGTGACTACAATATAATTCTTCAAAGTTGTGTATTTAGTTTGGATATAAACCACTTTAAAATCTTACAGTCAAAATATAAGAGAATTGGTGAAAATATTTCATTAACAATTTTTAACACATAAATTAGATAAACATATTATCACATGACTAAAACATAATTGAAACAAACTATACATTTGGCTAAATCCCCATGGATGGCAATAGAAGGTTACACCATTTCAACAACAGTAATCTGCTTTAAATATGCTTGAGACAGCACAGCCTCCAGAAGTATGTAACACAACATTGAGAATTTCTCTTTAGATACCTACTTATTTCACCTAAGCCATAACTTCAATCTCAATGCATCTACACCATTAAGATAATATCGAAATAAGCGTTTGTCCCGCACAAAGCCAAGATTCTCATAGAGCTTCAGTGCTGGTTTATTTGTGATTTCAGTTTCTAAAACTACTTCATCCGCATTATCATTTATCATCGCCTGAAACAAACACATTTGGGATTAATATTACCTAGGAAAATATGTTCATCAATAAAAAGCAATTGGAAACCAATTTCAATACAGACTATAATTGATTTGTAGCAATATTTCCACCAGCCTACATAAAACACTACTATTGACACCAAAGGGTGTGTCCTAGAACAAGCTCAATTTTCATGTATGTATGGATTGTATATAAATAAATATTTCTTATATACTATTTTACATAAACCATAAATACCTGTATTGCTTTCCGAACCAGTCTCGAGCCAATCTTTCTCTTTCTATATTTTTCATCAACAGCTAACATAGCAATGTAGCCTCTTTTTACAACATTGCGATGCATATCTAACTTACAAACAATGGCACCAATACACTTCCCTTCATGAGTTGCTAAGAAGCAAAGCTTAGGCCAGTTGTGTATAAAATATCTATAAGTATAGATGGAGTAGGGTTCTGACAAATCTTTTTGTATAAGTCTCATGATTTCTGGCATTTGTAGCTCAGATTCGTACGAAATTATTTCAATTTCATCTTGAGGTTCTTGCTCCTCATTGCTGATAGTATTTCCGAGGTTTTCTAGAGCATCATCGAAAATACACCTGCCTGTTTGTTGAGCAGTTATGTCTTTGCAATCTCGTTGACATGTTCCATCACTACACTGTACACTATTTACATCTTTCACGCCCTTGCTCGGAATATCTTGATTTTCCGATTTATCCTTCAGAACTTCGGGACTACCGTTTGGATGATCACTAGTTCCATTAGTTAGGTTACTATTGATGTTATTAATATGAAGAGTATTAGCTAACGTATCGCTTAAATTCTCTTGATTAGATATACTTATTTCGTCCGGATTTTCAGAAGGATCTTTGGCCTTTTTACTTTTGTTTTTCATAATCGTGCTTTTTTGACTGCACTTCATATTCTGAACATTTTCTTCGGTAAGTTGATTCATATTGACGTTATTCTAGCTATAATTATTTACACATTCAAAAGATTATAAGCTCTTAAAAATCTCACATAAGCTTTTATAGCGATACATACATCTTTTTCTTGTCAAAATTGTAGAAGAGTATCACCGACATCTTGGTAAGTTTAAAAGCAACAGTTCCAATAAAAACTTGATCCGACTGTATCTATGTGCGTTCCTATGTTAAAGTAGACTTAGATAAATATAATAATGAGGCATTAGATAAGAATTCTGAAAATACTTCTTGAAAATATACGAAATTTGTAATAAGTCCAATGCCTTCCACAATCACATTGCAAAAAAATATCAGTCGCATTACAGTGCCATAAAACTGTAGTTGTTAGGCGTCGTTATTCATTTATTCCTGACGGAATACACGGGCAATCAGATATAGAAAGAAAATTATAAATGCTTAAATTCCGGAACACAAGATTGACCTGAAACGCAATTCAGTGTTACCAAAAACGACATGGTGTTGCTACAAAAGGAAACCACTGATATGATACATACTTCCAAAAATAAGCAACGCATCCATTCTCGATTCTCTTTGTATGTGGTACTGTAGAGCGCTAGGGTAGCCCGCGAAATTCAAATCTTACGATTTTTGCAATTTGCAGCTCAGTGTCTGGGTATACGTTGATTAAAATATGATTCGCGAGCGTAACAAATATGTATTTACAGAATTATAATCATTAGAATGAGTAATACAACTTGTTAGTTAAGATATTAATTATAATCCTAAATGTCAAGATTTCATGAAATAGTCATTCAATAGGATTACTTTGTCTTACAGAGTCGTATTGATGACTTTCATGATTATAATTCTGTAAATACATATTTGTTACGCTTGCGAAACATATTAATCAACGTAAGTACAACTTAAAGAAAACTAAAGACGTGTTTAAAAAAAAAAAGCGTTAAAAAGCGGGTAGTTTTGAATTTAAATAGGAAGTTAAGATGACTAGCATTGTATAAATTGAATTATTAATAGATATTTATGCTAAGTATTGTTCAATAGGAGGATTACCTTCTTGGATGTAGGAAGCGAAATCCACTCCCACCTAGATACACCTACTTACTCGCACATCAATTAGGTACATATACATTTATGTATATTGAGTGGGTAGATATTAGACAAAAATGCTGTGGATCTATGTATAGTAAGCTTATGGTGATTTATAAGTTCCATTTGGAGGAATGTGTAAGTATACGATGTTGTGGAACCGCTGGAGAATTGTATGAGTACAAACGCTTTTATTTAAAAAGTTCGACTAAGCGCCGAACGCCTTGTTGACGTCATGAAGAGAACCAACATGGCTGGTAAGCGACTGAAAGCGCGCGCGTGTACCGCCGCGGTAGGTGGTGTGCTTGGTTCTACGAGTACTCGACTCGATCGACTTGCTCGCTCGAGTTCAGTACCCGGTTGACAGCCGGTGAGGCGGCGGCGTGACGTAGTGTTCCAAGCGCGATATACGCGCACGCCGCCTCTGCGCGAATTTCTATAAATTGTAAATAGATTTTGTATACAAAATATATAACGTACTACTGAAAAACATTAACTATTTAGTGTGTGATTACAGCTGTTTTTAAAAACAATCTGATATAGTGTTGTTTATTTATTATACGGAGCACGTTATATAGTGTCTTTGATACGATTTACTCTAATAGGGAGTAACGAATCGCGTAATTCACAATCAAAACATGTATTTATTTATTGAATGACGTATTAAATAAGGGATTATAATTATTACGTTCGTTCAATAATGTGTGCTTGATAACTCGCTCTGATTTTAGTGTGCGTTAATGACTGCCTTCCATGGATATAAACAAAAAAGTGTTACAGATGATTTTATATAAATCCTCCAAAGTGTTAAAAAATCCATTTGGAATTTGATGATTATAATTTAATCAACAATGGCGGATCGTGAACGTCCTGCGAAAACCCCCATTAGGGTGGGTTTTTATGACATCGAGAGGACCATTGGCAAGGGAAATTTTGCCGTCGTTAAGTTAGCACGACATCGAATAACGAAGACTGAGGTAAGGGATAGCAAGCAATCGATAACTTCGACACGTTAGGCACCTAGTTAGGTACTAGTAAATACCAACTTAATCAGATATTCTGGCGAGTGGCTATAAAAAATAATAGACGGTATACGTTTAACTACCCAATATCGCAAAATTAAGAACCATGGCTGGGAAATCCAAGTCTTCACTAAAACATGTAAAAAGACAAACAAAGTGAGGTAACTAGTAGGTAATAAAAACTCTTACTTACCTTCAATAAGATAAGCCTTGATAGTTGATGTTGTTATAATACACTTGCTCAAATCATTACAATAGCTAGGTATATCGCGTTTTTACGCCGCACAATTTTTTTATGAACCAGTCAAAGGGGTAAACTAATAACCCTGAGCATATAAAAAGTCGCAATTTGTTTCCAAATGTTTTTATTTCAGTTTCACTCTCACCGCTAATGGCAGTCCCATTGCCTGGATTTTCATTATCGTAATCATTAGATATTCAGATTCACGACAATTAAATCTTACAACTATATTTAAATTTCCCCAAAACACAATTTTATGATTGTCATCCCAATTCCTAAACCCATATTTAATGTTACTTGGGTAGGTAGGTAAATTAAACTGTTACAAATTATAAATAAACCACAGCCCACGCCACACGGGCCTTCAAGACTAGATTCAAGCCATTTGATTGGTTGAAACTAGTTTTAAGTAATGCTTGAGTATTGAGTGACGTTCTGTAATACGGGACTTAGTAATGCTTGAGTATTGAGTGACGTTCTGTAATATGGGCATGGGCCTAAGAGCGGTAGTAACCAGGTCATCGACTAGAATGATGAAAAACTTGTGGGACTGACGCAAAGGATTCTTCTTAATGTTGACGAAAAAGTCGAGATTTGGCAGGTTTCGAATACTGCAGTGCAAGATGTCTGTAATCGAAAAATATTTTGATTGTTGCAAAATGCAGACTGCTCGCAACGTAATACTCAGTCACTGAAGATATTATAAGTACATACCTATAGTTAGTGCAGTCTGTGCAGTCCAAACGGAAAACTTGTACTGATGATACTTACTTATTTGACAAATTATATAACAAAGAGAATTTAGGTATGTTTGTTGTGACGTCATTTACCATCAAATGAAATAGCGAATACATGTAGGTAATCTGAATTGATGCAATTATAGCAAAGCTAATGTTGACTTGAAGATATTATCAAAAAACATGCCAATAAAGATTGATATCTAGAATGGATACCCCATCAAAAACTGTCTGATATTCGGAGTATGGCCAACCCGACCGACCGTCACGCACGAGCATGAGGAGAAAAATGTTGTTGTACAACTTACACGGGAGAGAGGTCCTTTAAGCTGATGTTATACAATTTAATTAGGTGACGATTAATTTACATTACATAGGCAATCGGAATAAAGTAAACTAGGTGCAATACAAACGTATATACCAGCTCTCCAAACATAGTCAGTCACGTTTCTAAGCCGTATGCCTCAACTTAGTTCGGTTCGGGTACCTACATTTAAGTTTATATTTTAGTTTGCTAGTTAAAGGTTTCAAGACCATTGTTCAAAACTGTTGTATAACTTTACAAGACTTAGCCTACGGAACTTGAACTATAAGTATTGATTGAGAAATATTCGTCGTGATACCGACATTCCTTTTAAATTGACTAGAGCAGCGAATGTAGGTATACGCCAACGTCCTATCTAAGTGGCAAGTACATAGCAACTAGGCGGGATATAGAATTAACGATTGAGTCTTCGACCGTTCGTCTGGTTACCAAGTCATTGTTAAATTGCAGGAGCTCAGCTTTTCTCAGTAGGTACGTGCGCTCTAAAATGCTAGGTCCACATTAAAATCACGATTTCCATCCTCGTAATAGTCCCGTTAAGAAAAGTTCAGAATTGTTCACCTACATTTTTAAAGAAGCAATGGAACTCGAAAAGTAATTTTACTCAAGAGCGATAGGAGCAAAATGTCGCTGCAAAGGTCATTTTCTATTTGTAAACTTCAAACTGAAGTATGTTTGTAGCAGATACGGTGGACGCAGATTGCATTTTACGTAGTGTTATTTTACTGTATAACTATAGTAATTCGATGATGATTTGAAATAAGTACGTTTTAGCACTTATAGAAACGATAGAAGTTGGATGAGTATAGTGCAAAAGAAAAATTGTCTGGGGCAATTTTACATGTTTGGCTTTGATACTTGCTTCTCTTGTTTTCTAAGGCTCCAAATGATGAAGTAAATTAATTTATCTTGGAAGTTTTCTTGTGATGACTTGATATGACATTCTGACAGCTGATTTACGGAGCTTATAAAATAGCGTTCATTTAAACTTTTACTCATAATAATTTGAAATTCCCATCTAACGCTCACATTGCAATTGCAAATGATTGAAGCCAAACGATGTTTCAATTCTAAACTGAAGAAATTACTAATTCAATAGCCATCAGGTATAAAAGGCTACTTACAGTCGTACGAGTCTATGGCACCGAAGTAGGTCATTGGCCGAATACTGTACATCGTCGTCGCCGTGAATGACTCACGGCGCACGGCCTGCGTTTATGAACGACTTTTTAACTGGCGGTTACATCGATTTCAGGGTTTCTGCTACTATAAAGCAGAATATAAATAAAGACTTTTGTTTAGAATCGACGGGGAAGATGACGCACCACAGAAAGTGACTTACGAGGACGCGACGTTGAATGAATGCACCAAAATAACAGAACGGACGCCCTCAGCCTTCGCTGGTGCTTTATTTTGCATTTGATATGCAGATGGTTACCTTTTAACAAGTGTAGTTACCGTAAATCCGGTATAATGTTTACACAATCTTTAGTAGGATGCGTGTGTTGCTTTGGATAAAGCTACAAAAAATATACGCGTGGTACAGTTGTTATCAAAAACGTAAAAGTTTCTTTGAGTGAGACCTTAGTGTGCTTACCTAACTCAACGGCTGTTCAACAATTTAAACATACGAATTGACAAGAAAATGCGTGAGCAGCTCTGAAAACCGGTGTAAATGTTACGGCTAAAGGTGGGTGTGAAGGGTGTGAACATAAACTTAAGTTTAGCCGGCTAAAGATAGAAGAAACCTAAACTAACCTAACCTAAGTTTAGCCGGCTAATCTTAAGTTTATGTTCACACTTCACACCCACCTTTAGCCGTAACATAAATACAAACAAAGCGCCAAAAAAGTAATTTGAAAAACTTGGCGAAACATTTCGTTTCGAGGAACGCAGCTATCAATCAGTGATTCAGCGTAGTCGGTTGGATGAGGTCGAAACGAGCGTCGGCGGCGGGCTGCCGCGTCCAGAAATACCACGGCATCGACCTTGCCTCCGGTGCACGCATCGTGTTGTTTTTATTATTTTACTTTTTTCAGAGCGAGCCGTTAACACCAAGGTGACGGCCAGACATTCGGCGCTCCGAATGTGGAGTCACCGGTTTCGTAGCTCAGATTGAAAAACATTTCATTCATGTTGTAACATAAGTGACCTATGTTTAGTTGCATTCTTGAATATCTTATCATCATAACTAATCATCAGTAGGTAGTGTGTATGATGTTATGTACATATCTTTGACGTCTCTATATATAAACAACAGGCAGTTAACGCAAATGCCACACAAACAATCCATCGTGGTGTAAAATTGATAAACGATGTGTGCCTCTGCCTAGACAGTTTGAATCATTGCGTTGCGCTTGGTAAAATAAAGAAAGCGTGATCAGCATGGAGATGCGTGATCGGCACAAGTCTGGCGAATATTTTGCCAGGAAATCATATAGTATGGCACGCGCTCCGTTTACACTGCTTGAAAAATGTGCGCTTGACGCAAATGCGTTATCTATTTTGGAGCTCTGCGTCAGTCGCTGGTTGTTATCTACACTTTGCAGTCTCGCGGTCACCCTCAGCGTCTTCTCCGTCTTAGTTTCGGAACTTTCTCTTTATTTTTTGTCCATACATGACTACTTAGTACCTACCTATATGTACCTACATATTGAACTATTCATAGATAAATTTTGAAACTACTCGCACTAGGATCCGTTTATCTACAGATAATTCAACATGATAACGTGGAGACACGCGTGTTTGTTTGCTCTCGATAACTAGTTATCTCCTGTCATGACGTCAATTGTTCGTTTTGAATTGAAAATGGCTGTAATAAAATTGTATGTTGGGAGAGATCTCTTTAATTGGCTTACTTATGAGTTGTGACGTATTGCTGAAGTGTTGCAATTGTTACTGCAGCTTATGATTCCAGTATTACGATCCAGCCATATACTTGAGCTTCATTCATTGTGTAGTCATTAATACCGAATGCGTATTGCCATAATAAGTATCAATGTAGAATGCACCATGCTTTGATCACTGTTTTCCTTTTTTGGTATGTTAGGTACTCATGTTGGTTTGTATAAACAGTGATGTAGGAAAGTCACAGGGAAGCAGACAAGAGCTGACAAATTGAATGCTCCGTGTGATGTCTCCCGTTTTTATCCTTGAAAAAGTCGTCTGTAGTGGTCCGGACGATATGATGGAAGGGGGGCACTAGAATGGAGGGTACTACGCTTCTCCGACGTCGCTTCGTACTACATTTACTAGAAGTTGCCTACTCTTGCGTCCATTGTTTTGAAATGCGTAGGCAGAAGACTAATGGAACAACTTTCCACAGTTGACGGGTGTGAAAATATTTAAGTTACAGATGTAGAATTTAGGTATCACAGAAAAGTCGTCGTACTCTTATTAAAGTTATTTGGAATTGAGATTTATCAGTCCTTTGGGAGGTTTGGTTACTAACCACAGCCGTAATGGCGATCTGCAGGTAAATTAAATAGACATTTAGCATTCCAAACCATACCGTAGCCCCCAGCATATTTTGATAAATCTTGCTCTACACGCCAATACGTTTCCGTTTTACTCTACATTGTTTAATCTTATCTTCTATTCACAAAGTTTAGCAAACGACACTTATTACCGAACAGCATTTTGTGAATTTCCCCTACACCCTTGCTAAGGATTGTTAGTAGAGGAGAAAATGAATATTATCTGTCTTCCTCCCCACGTATGCTGTCTCGCTTTGGCGAGTTTATTGATCGTCGTCTAGACTTGTTGATTGTGCTGAAGGGCTTAACGTCCCTGAATTTGGTCGAAGCTTGGACTCCTGCTTAGAAGCTAAAATACGTGATTTCTCTTCGAAGATTTATGAATCCATTCTTGGGAGAAGTCTTTTGAAGAGCTCAATATTGTTCCAGTTCTACTGCTTATTTTCAAGAAGGAAATGTTTTTCACATTTTATATTTTTAGATGCTTTTTCCTTATTTAATATCGTCTTTGTACTTTTTGTGTTGATCTGTTAGTATAATTATAATTCAATCCAAGTGCCTGTCAACCACTGTAATCACATGCACTCAGTTGGTACTCACGGATATAATGTATGCTTTTCTGTCATCATTATCCTTGGTTAATAGTTCGTCATCACTTCTTAGTGTGGGTGTACTCGTTTTATTAAAGGTGTCAATATCGACAGCAAGCTAATCAAACATCTCTTCATTGTTAAAATTATCATAATTTGGCGATCATAATTCGCTGTTAATTATGATAAATTGTGACATGCATAAATGACTAGATGACTAATAAATGCAGAGATTAACAGCTGACGTAAAATGTATTGTATGTATTGACGTTATGCTTTGATAAGAGACTGTTTCCAAGTTGGCTAGCTGCAATGTTTCTTCCTTCTCTGTTTTGGCCGTGACATAAAATTAAACAGTTCTGGCAATAAGTATTATATATAAGCGAATACTTCCTGCGTATGTCTAACAATACTGTATTTGTGGTGTTGCTTGATACACAATATCCGAAACTCGCAAGTCCAAATCAGGTGCATGCGGCAGAATATTGAATATTTGGAAGCATGGTTTCGTAACATTTATCGTGCATTCAATTCAAAACTTCAGCATGTCTACTTAAGTACCATTTTATATCACCGGATGATAATATACTTACTGATAAATAAACAAGTGCGCATTTAAACATTTTTCATAACAATACCTAATTGGATGGAAATCCGGGAAATCTTAACCAAAATATTTTTAGTTTTCCTCGAGTTTAACAAAGTCAAAGTATGATAAGCCTGTGTAAGATCACAAAAGGAAGGAATGATTAGTTAATTAATGTTGAATCGTAATAGGTATCAAAATCCTTAATAAATATTTAACATAGTCTATAGGTACTTACTCTAAATCTAGCCTTGTTCCACCCACTGCTTCGAGTATATGCCGTATCGTGATGCTTTTGAGTATAGGCCTCCTTCCTTTTGTGCTATGGTTCCCTGGTCTGTGCGAGTCTCATCAAAGTCTTCCCCGCGATCTTCTGTAGGTCGTCCACCCAGTTGGCTATTCTATTCTACCACGTAACGTCTAACCAAGTGTCCTGCCCACCTCCATTTCAGAGCCGCTACCCTTAGTCCTACGTTGGAACAAGTCATCATCATCTGCCTAGCCTTTTCCCACCTATGTTGGGGTCGGCTTCCAGTCTAACCGGATGCAGCTGAATACCGTCGGAACAAGTACAACGTCAAATATATTCCGAAGCTGCAATTTTTTTAAGGAAATAAAAAAAAAAACTCGATGTTTATATATGTATAGGTACATTTATATTGATATGGGTATTGTCTACTCGGGTAAATCCCCATTGCGGTTAGAATGTCAATTCAAGAGTCTCGATTTTCGAGTAATCGCCAAGTGCCAAGATGTTCTGATTAGCAACAAGGTGTGAAACGAGAGTCGTTGTCATCGAGTTAGGACACTAATGCTAATTTATCACTGGCCTCCTAATTATAGTTATTAGGGTTGCGGTCTGTAGGAAACTAACAGCCAATGTGCGTCATACGTATTGTATGAGCGGTGACACTGTTATTTTATTAATAGCTGACCATAGATCTAACAGGTACTTTCAATAGGTTTGTCGTTTATCGTAGTAGAGGGGCTCGTGGCATGTAGGTAATAGTCGCGTGGTTAAGTTAGTTTATGACCACACAGAGACCCCAACTTTGATGAATAAGCTAAACCGTTGGTCCGGTCCCGGTTGTCTTTAGAATTAACTAAGGAAGTCCGAAAAGTCTGGTAACACACTAACAATAGAAATGGTTTTCATTTTGCCAATTCAACCACATTCATTGCGTTATTTACTTTGTTAGGTAGATTTTTTTTTTTGTTGAACATATGACGCAATATATTAGCAATATCCTTCAAAATTATTCAGATTGTGATTGAAAGTGTGTTACGTAATTAGGATGCAGGTCTTGTATTACGTATTTATCTGGACTGTACCTAAGTCAAAGCCAATCCAACGTTGTGAAAAGGCCAGACGGAGTAATATCTAATAATTATCTAGGATTAAACAAAGTGACTGGTTAGGTAATCAGAGTTTATGAATAAAACGTAAGTTCCATTGTTTCTAAGAATCTTGGGTTAGGATGTAACCGCTATTGTTTTCAAGAAGAATGATTATAATTCAGACGTTTATTTCGTGGAATGTCAGGTCCAGAGTTTTTATCACTACTTATACCTTTGATTGAAATTTAATGACACTATAACAATTTTAATCATCAGTACCTACCACTGTATTATGATTAATTTTTGAACACTAATTGAACATCAAAACTTAGAGGTCAAACAAAATGCATGCACAAAAATTCATAATTACGATGATTTTAAATACCTAGTAACATTTTCCTCCTGTAAAAACTAGCAGTAGGTACCTATTTCGGTTTCCACATAAATATGTATCTATGCATCGGGAAACTTGTAAATCAAACATAATTAATTACAATAATCACTGAACCATAGAGTTACGTATTGTATATTTACGTATTCAATCTAGTTAGAAAATGCTTTATTGTTCACAAAAATACATACGGAAAACCTGAAAAATATTCACGTACATAATTAGACACTTTAGCACAATGTTCAGTTTCTTTACGTTCGGTTTGTCATATGAGAATATTTTTCTTGCAACACCCAAGTTTAAAAAGTTAAGTTCCCAGAACTTAATTCTAAACAATGGGGTTAGCGGCCAATGACCTCGAGTTTCCCAACCATAGAGGTTATCGCATGATGAACGGAGGTTTGAGGTGTATCCGTGATACTCTATATATCCGGATGGGGAGCCTGGCACTGGCAGCGTCCTCGGTTCATTTCGTTAGAAAAGTCTTTCCGTGTTGTGCAATCGAAATTCCGCGCCGGCCACTTACCTCTACCCACAACCAACCGTTGGTACTACGGGCCGTGTTGAATTCTTGTGGGAAATTGCCCATCCATATATCCGATCTTTTAATAATATTATGTCCAGCAAATATTGGGCTTTGTGACGGTTGATGTAGCATTACGTTATCTGCAGATAATAGCGAACGCGATGATGAAATAATTTGGCACCTACACAGCTACAATGAGTCCTTTACTGAAGGAAAATTCTACTCGGTAACACATGACGCATACTTGAATAAGGTCATTCTCTTGTCCGTTTGCAAGTCACAACTATACAAGCAATGTATTTTGAATTGATAAAATAAACTGCTGTTTTGTTTCGGATCCTGGTAAAATAACTATTGCGTTATTAAGAAATATAATGCGAGAAAATTAAAGATTTATTTTTCATTAAATTCTACAAAAGCAAACAAACAGCAAACTTTTATTGATAAAGTTTATCAACAAAAGTTTGCTCTTCCTGTTTCATGAATTAAATCAGCCCAGCTTGGGAGAATGACATAAGAATTTCAATCAAACAATTTTCTCTAGAGCTTTTTCTTGAATGGACTAACAATAGACAATTAAAACAGCTAGCTTGTAATCTGTCACATGGACAGTGAGTAATGTCGGTATTATACAATAATTTAACAGATTGCCACTTAATTGGACTATTACATTTTCTCTTTCATTTGTCACGTCGCGTCGCTTGCGTCGTGTCACTTTCTACGTTTTATCGGACTAAAATTAAAATATGAGCACGGTATAAGTGCTAGAAAATCTTTTTAATTGAACGTTTCAGGAGTGCTATAAACTACATGTTTAGAGAACTTTAATGCAATTTATACCATTTGCGATGCCATTTAGTAACGCACTAAAGATACACGAACATGTTAAATTAGCTACAGAAATCATCTGTGAGTACTGATTTTATACAAGACGATATTCAGAATCTCTGCGGAATTAAACAAAATACTGAAGGTAAGGTACTGAAATAGTATACCTACATAAATAAGTAATTACTTGTCGAAGGAATTCCTTGTGAGGATACGTATTTAAGTCTCAGTGTGTATCTGGAATAAGGGGGTGTTTCCAATGCAGTGACGTAAGAGTCGTGTGCGCAATGCTGCTATCTATGCAATGAGGTCAATGTCAGAGCCAGAGCAGCTGACCGGTAGTTCAGCTTCTATTACTGCAATTACAATCATTAATGTCCCTGTGTCCTGTTCTAATAATATGATGTCCAAGGAACCGTGTTTGTAGACTAAGAGATAATAAAGACATATATGATACGAAGTCAAGTTACTAACAACATTTTACTTTATTGGCATTATTTTCAGTGCGCAGTGGACTTTCCGTTCTTTGAGCAGTTATTTCTTTCAAAAGGTCGGATACAGTCATCTGATAGAAATGGATGTTCTCGAATAAAGATTAATATTTTAACTACCAATTGAAACGAATACCTAGATACAATCATTTCACGCACATATATCACTGCGCGTTTAATTGACATCCTTTTTGAAGTAGATGCGGAATGCTGAGGTAGCTTTATCCAAATATTTTGCAAGATACTTGACTATCTTTTGCGGTGAGCCACATTTCGAAACGATAACAATGCATAGCTAGTTAAGTAGTTGCTACTTACAATTGTTTTTATACGGACTGTTTTCAATACCTAGTTCCTACTCCATAGAGAGACTATAAACTTAGGTCAAGCGCAGTAGGACATAGTATAGTGCCTCCGAAAGCATAAAGTTTCGCATGTTGCCAGCAGAAAACGCTGGAAGACGGGTGAATGCACAAACGCTAATGATCATCATTAGCGTTTGTGCATTCACCCATCCACCAAAAACATTATATGTATAGGTAGAGTCGTGATGGACCCAACAATCGTAAATGTTTATGAAACAGCTTGGAGTTCCCCACGTTTTGTTATTTCAAAAACGTTAAACCTCCTCGAAGTTAAAATTTGAAAGGAGAATGAAAACATTTGGAAACCCTTGCAATTGCGCTATTCTTGTTCATCCATCCATCATAAAATGACATCTTTTCATTTTTCTTGCGGGGATACCTTTGCTTGCGGGGATTGCATTGTCCGCAAGAAATAATACTGCAACAGTAATGTAGAGCTTTCTTTTCCTGGGGTATTTTGCTGTCTCATAACTTAACCCAGCTGCGGTGGACGGATCCGTTGGCGCAATCAAGTCAATTGCTTCAATCGTTGGGGAATGACGCTCGTCTTGACGTCACCGCCCCTTTGTAAGCCTGGAAACACACGAGTCACTAACGGTATAGTGCCGTTACAATCACTGAAAAAACTTTATTAGGCAGCCGTCTAGGCGCTCTGACACTAAGTGCGAATATCGTTTGGCAAACTGTTGTTAAGAGTCACGATCAATTTGTAAAACGGGGAATATACAAAGATTTGTAGCAAGAGTGACCAAATTAGTTTTTCTTGAGATTGTTTGTCATTTATTACCAAGATTTCGTCTTTAAATTTTCCAAGAACACGTTTCATTCATACCTACACCATCTAAGTGTTACTAATTCAATTATCACTGTTGCTAACGTTACTTTGTCAATTAAAGTTATGTTTACTTTTTGTTGCAGGTAGCAATTAAGATAATAGATAAATCACAATTAGACGCCAGCAATCTTCAAAAAGTCTACAGAGAGGTGGACATCATGAAGAGGCTGGATCATCCTCATATAATTAAGCTTTACCAGGTGAGTTCTAAAATTAATATATTCGTAACATATTATAGTAAATAGAGACTAACATCATACATCTGTGGGATGTTACATACAAGATGTAAATATGAGGCTTACATTGCACCCACCAGTGGCGCTGGCGTGATAGTAGGAAGATAAATACAAGCTGTGAACTACGACGATGATGATTTCATACAAGATAGTTGGTTCTAGTGCAAACTATTGTAAGAACTGTTAGCTTTACTGTTATTGGGATCAGCAGAGGTCAGTAGCAGTCGGAAAAGAGAAACGCCTGAAGCTACTGTTAAGCAGCGGAACAAATGTATATGTATGTATGTGTGTGTTAGTAGACTTACTGGCCTGATAGAGCGAATACTATGTCTATTACGTTGTGCACATGACTCGCTCCGAATAATGCGACAATAATGCCATTAGTCGGCAAAATGAGCCACTAGTACGACATGCCGTTAGCTGTTCGGACGCGTGACATTACTATGTTGGCAGCTGAAGCTAGTGGAATGGGTCGGCTTCGGACTCATATTATTGCTTGTAAGGTTATGATTTGCACATATGAATTACGTGGCAACGAGACCGAGTCACATACATCGTTCTGCGCCATTTATGACAAGAAATGTCGATCTACTCATGTAACTATAATAAAAACTTGCGGCGCCGGCGGTCCAACATTCTGTCCATTTCTGGTACTATACTTTGTCTTTCAAATGTTCTTTACGTCATCAGAAACTTAGTCAATATGAATAGCTTTTACGTATGAGGCAATTTACGTCAGCAATCGCATGTTTGGCTCTCATACTTCTCGTCGAAATTTGGTAATTTACATGTACATGTATATATACCTTTCTTATTGGTATGGATAAAAATAGGTTAACACGTAGGCTTCATATTATGGGTTACCTCAAATAGGATCACGGGCTCTTTTGGAAAAGGTAACATTATTTATAGATTGAAACACACCAAATAGCTGGAAACCAGAAAATTAAATTTGTCGCCAGTTTTATTATTTATGGATCAGTTAGTTTTAACCTGTACGTTTAACTTAAGTAAAAGCTAACCTATTTTTCTCGGTCCTTGTTCGGTAAATACATGAGCGGGAAGCTCTAACGACGCTGACGGTAGGAGTTAGCCTAGTGCGGAGCGCGACGTGCCTAATTGATTAGACGTGCATCACCCTCACGTTACTGCTAACGAACACTTCGAGCCTCCGAACGACAAGTGAGAAATCAATAATCAATATTTCGTTGAGAATATAGCTAGCCTATGGGCACTATAGGTGAATAAAACAGTCATTAGGTACTTATTTTATGACTATACCGTAATTAAGTAACTACAAACGGAGTCGCCGTCTCCTAAACAAACAGAGATTCTGAAATAAACGTCGCGTTACGAGACCTCGCGTGCTGTCTGGTCGAGATTGGCCATTCGTATTGGTTGAGGTCTCAAACGAGCTTTCAAGAACGTGATTTTCATCCCACGAGATTGAATTTATAAAAAAAGGCTCGAGATCTCGCGAGATCGAGATTGCATACCCTAGTTACAGACAAGTACAATTTTTAGATATGACGAAAATTTAACGAATTACACATTTCGGAGTACCCCGAGCTTTTGGAATCACATAGAAGGGCGGAAAAATAAAAAGACAAATAGATAAATAATTAATAATAGATAATACAGAAACAGTTTTATTGAGTCATGCGCTCGATGGTAAAAACAACTTTAGTCAGCTGGAGCAGCAAATGCTCATGGTGTGTTATCTATCACTTAACACCAGCCTGAAAGTCTGGTTGTCATCCGTAAACTTTTAGAATAGTCAGCTTTATGATGAATCAGAAACGATAAATCATTCCAATTATAGATACTGTACCAAGAAACAAAGATATCTGTAGGTTTAGATATACGTCATAAATGTCCATGTGGGATGAGGACTACGAAGTGGATGAGCTCATAGGACGTTATAATTGCATGCACACGATACTTTCTATTGCTAAATGGGTATGAATAGAAAGCAGCACTTGATTCATAACAAATGCCTCCAGACAGACTATATAGAATGTTTTAATAAAGTCGGAAATCATTACGAATGAATGAGAAGGCTCTGTAGACTTAATCATTTGAAATTATTGCATTTAATAAACACATTCCATTACTTAGCATGTTTTCAACGTTGGAATTTACTTATGAAACCGGTACTAAAATCGGTTATAGTATAGTTTGCATGAAGTAATCCTGCGTGCATACTGATCTCAACATTGTAACAGTCCTACGGATGAAACTAACCAGGCAAATAGGTTACAGCACAATACCAATTCTTGTAATTGGAACAATGCAATGTTACATAATCTGGTTTCGTAACACGTGCCAAAGCATGAATGGTTTGATACTATTATTAAAAGCTTGAATGGCACCAAGTTCCTTGTGTACAAACATTGTCAACGCGAATGGCACATAGTGTTTATGCTTTGTCCTTAACCCACGGGAAGAGAACGTTTCCGCTTGTTGAGATGTTATCATTATACAATCAAACACCCATATCCGTTGTTTTCAGTTGTGAAACAATCATGTTATCCTACTATGCGTATTTATAGACAACACAGCACATTTTTAATTTCGTTTCTATGGCGTAGTGATGACTTCTGAACAGCTGGAAGCAGTTTTAGAAAGATATACCAGGGGCCTTATTCTATAAGACACAATGAACGAAACCGCGCGAAATGAACGCGGAATTGGCGTGATTAGCTAAAGAATTGACGTGGTTTCGAAGTAAGGAATCGTTAAGTGGTCATAGTGAATTAGGGCCCAGAAATACTGAGTCATGTTCGTATTTTTAGAGATAACTATGAATTTAAGGCCGAGGTCACGGGCGCGGTTAATCTGACTAATCTCGAAAACCTCTATTTTAATAGTGGATTAAAGTGCTCGGGGCCTAAGTGGTGTTTCCTTAATAGATTCCATTTACCGATAGATAAACTGCGTGAGTGTGGTATAGTTAGAATAGATTGACGTTATGAACATTTTGGTCTGATAAAAATCAGTAGGTGATAAGGGCTACTAAAATTCTAGGACTTCACTGTTCTATGAAAATATATCTCGTACCAAGGACCAATGAGTTATTTTAACTAGTATTAAGTTTAGTATGAAAACATTATGTATTAAATAGTTTACGAATAAGTCCATGGAAAACAAAACAACATCCTATGGTGTACCAATGGTGTAGGGACACTTTACGATGCGCACGCGATGTCTTCAGATGTAAAGAAAGAGGTCAAAACTTGACGGTGATCAAACTGTTTCAATCAAAAAAGTGATAATAAAAGGCTCAACTTCTATTTAACAGCAATATCTTAAAGTAATTTGAAGAAGGATTTGGAATTTTGAATCAAGCACTTTAATACGGGAAAGTTTAGCTGAATTTATTAAAAGATCCTCATTGAATGCCGAGATGGGAACTTTTCCATCAAACTTATTAAGTGGCGTTTTAAGGGACGTTATTGGGACCAAAGGCAATTTTGACTTCACGTCAAATACAATCCTTAGTAATTCGTCTTATCATTTTGCTCAGCATCATTGCTTACAGGCGTCTTTTCCTAACCAAGCTCGGCTTTCACAATTCGATGTTTAATTGTAACTTTTTTTTTTCAATTTGTGTTCTACATTTTTCACGTTAACTTTTTAGTAATTTTTAGATGTTTTATGGATGCCGGTTGAGATAGAATCTCTTTTCATACCCTACTGCGCGACAGCAAAGACAGGGTTATGTTTTTCATCTGTGTAGGTATCTTCTTTTAATAATATGAACAGCTGTGTTGTTATCCGAATTATAATTATATTGGTACCGATTCCCTTATTCACAAAATATACTCATTTTCTTTCTATTTCATTAATAAAATGTCAGAAATTAAATTTTAGTTTAGTCCTGTCAAATTAATCAGCGCCTGACACTACTCCATACAAGTTTAGACGTGATTAAGAACTTGCCTACTTAAATTACGTCAATTTACGGGGTAGTACCATAGCGCTCCAGGAATGCATTCCACTGCGCTCCAAAATAAAATAAGTAAGTAGAGTCTGCTTAAAAGGCAAACCATAAGTTGTTTGTTAGACACAAATAGAAATATTGGTAGTATTTTTTTACCGTGGATTCATCTCGTGTGTCAAAAATGCTCAAGGTCATTTCGTACTTTATGGTCCTCGTGTCGCATGATGTTGCTTGATAACATGCGAAATCGCGCGCGCCCCCCGGGGTCATTAAAATGACGATATATCTAACATTTTGTATGAAAGCTATTTATAAAACTTATTTCTTTGGAATTGTAATAAAATAAGCTAACTGAATATGTACAACTTAATACAGCTTTACCTAGTAACGTGTTGTTTTTTTCGTTGTTTTTACATTGTTTTTAAGCAAACAATTTTGTTAAATGTGATGTGATTATCACTGAATAAACATATTTGATATGCATTTTTTTCTTTTTTATGATATTTAATAAGTATAATGTTTCATGCTAAGTTATTTTTTTGGTAACTCTACTCAAAATTTCTTGGAGCGCGGTGGAATCGATGTATGAACATTGAAATTATGAGAACAAGGGGTTTCGGAGCGCAGTGGAACTACCCAAGGCGCTTCTTAATGAAATAGAAAGCAAAAAATGCACTTATCGTATCTGCTGAATTAATATGTAGCATTCGCTACAAAACAAACCGGTTATTATTTTAATTTAGCCAATTTCGACACTAAACCTAATCAGTTAAGTGTGAAAATGAATTAAGTTATGAAACTAATGAAATTAAGTTACATTTTTAATTATTATTTACTTACATGAGTATATTAGTTTCATCTGGGTTTCCCATGATAAATCATATACAGTTTTTTAACGTTCTCTTGGTAAGTTAATCCTACTATCACATCGTATGATAAATAAAAAGTCAAGAAGCGTAACTATGAACAAAATCTGCTGGAACACTCGAGGTATTTTGTCAATGTAATTAAATTGCGAAGAAATAGGACTAACTATGGTAAAAAGACTATCACATATGAAGGAGCACAATTATACAACAATCTGCCAAATAATATCAAGGATAGCAAAACGCTTGCAGTGTTTAAATCAAAATTAAAAAAATACATTTATGACAACATTTACTAGAATAGCTCGATCGCTGTAAAACCTACATTACTTTATTTTTACTTATGCTCATTGTTAAGTGAACTGTATTGTTCTTTATGAGTAAATAAAATCGTTAAACCTATGTAGTGAACATTGACAAAATACCTCGAGTGTTCGAACGAAAAAAACATGCAAATAAGCCAATCAGCTGCGCTCGCGTAAAGCGTTGTATTCCGGCAAGCGCCGTGGTTGGTTGGTGCGCGGTGGCCTTTTCGGTAACGCCCACTGCGGTAAACATTTGCGTGGTGCCATTTTTGAGCTTGAGTTAAGTACATTTCTTGACTTTTATTATTCGTAGATCACATCACACTATCACTCTAATATTATAAAGGCGAAAGTTTATGAGTGTGGTTGTATGTACTTCTTCACGCAAAAACTAACTTAACGGATTTGAATGAAATTTGGCACACAGATAGCTTATAACAAAGATTAACACATAGGATACTTTTTATCCCGATATTCCCACGGGATTGAAATTTATGTGGGTGAAACCGCGGGGCGCTGCTAGTTAAGTATATTCAGGAAAAAAATACTTGAATACCTAGTACCTAGACTAGAATCCCAGACCTGAATACTGCCCGTTTTTTTATAGACCTTTCGTCAGTCGTGTTTAGGTTATAAACATGAAGTTAATTTTTTTTTTTTAAACAATATTCTATTTTCGGGAATCCCTCCATGTTTGTAGAGCGAAATATTATGAGGACAAGAGAAGCTAATGAAATCACGAGTGGTTTTAATAATAATTTAGGTTTAGGTACTTATAATTAATCAGAACAAGCACCAGACTGCCACACCATAGTGAGAATCAACAGGATCTTACCTTAAATCACTCGTTTTGTAATAAATTAACTATGCAGGTTGTAACAAAGTAATTTCATAATCATGCAACACGAAGGTTTAAAAGCGGGGTAGGTACTTACGTATTCTGCAAAATGTTTTTCACAGTGATTGCGATTATGAAAGGTTATTTCTGTGGTGTTAAGGTAAAAGGGGATAAGTCATAAATATTGAGCAAATGACTTATCCCCTTTTACCTTAACACCACAGATTTTACCTTAATTTATTGGTTTGATGATAAAATAATCCATACTTAGGTAATATTATAAATGCGAAAATCAGGTCTGTCTGTTACCTTTTCACGCTTCTACAGCTGATCGGATTTGTATAAAATTTGGGACACGGATAGAAAAAGTATCCTTTGTGGCTATGTCCTAATAGGTCATAACCCTGCACCCTAATTGCGTAACACACTATCAATCGGAATCTGAATCATTTTGAACCAATTGCTAATCCATTGCTTCATAAGTTCGAAAAATTTGTCTGCTCAACACGTAAATAACGCAATGAATGTTGTTAAACTGTCAAAATGAAACCGATTCCGATCGATAATAATGAGTTACGCAATTGCCTCGCAGGTCATGGGGACATAGGATACTTTTTAACCCGGTAGTACGTTCCCGTGGGATTATCGGGTGTAGTATTATGGTACCTAATTACGTATGTATGTAGGATATACAATATACATTGTAGGTAGGTACCTGCAAAGGACACCTACAATAAGGGTACTCTACACCCCTTGAAATGCCTCGGAAAAAGGGTTAGGGATGTAACTAATTACCTAATACCTCGATGGAGGCACATTATTCAAGTGCATCTGCAACCTTATCTGTTGGGCTATTATTACTAAGTAAAAGCCTCTCCTAAAAAGCCCTAATTAAATAAGCCTTAGCATTTAATTAGCGAACCTTACGTAATTTTAACGACTTCATGGTTTTAGCATTCATGCGGGTCTGTAAATGTACTTATAGCACATAATGTACATACGAAGGTTGCAAGGAAGTTATTTCTGCGTAGTTAGGTACGTATGCTTAGGTACTGGCCTTTGAATAAGTTAAATGTATTTCCATGTTTGGTCTGGAGTCGTACTCATATTGCGCTACTAGATACCTACCTATATATATTATCTGTGCCTATACATATAAAAGGCAGAATATTTTAGAATGTATACCTAAAATTAAAATGGCCTCGTTATATTGATACCAGGTTATTTAGGTCTACTTAAGTACAAAACTCTTGTAAACTAACTTCGGTAATACATGGGCTTAGGAACTTTAGAAGCGCTCTAAACTAATGCAAAAGGCTTGATACCCATTCTAGTTCATGTATCAATGAAAATTAGAGGTTACTTCATGTGTTTTTATCGAGAAAATTGTATTGTTTTATGTTTCTGTTCCACAAAATGTTTGGAAATATCGTGTAGTTATTCATATTATTAATTTACTTATATCTAAGACATGTAAACACGGAAAATTAAACTTACGATTTGTTATATGTTTGTAATTGTTTCAGGTCATGGAGACGAAGAACATGATCTACATAGTTTCTGAATATGCAAGTAAAGGAGAAATATTTGGTAAGTGCAGTTCTCAAAATAACATTTTGTTAAGCATGACTACTTGACTCGAATTTCATTTGCTAGGATGCCAAGGCAATGCAAAATACATAAATTCATTAAAATCAATTTACTTTGCAAACCATGAAAATGTTGCTGAAAAAATTAGTTACAGACTCTCTCTAACACCATAGGAGAGAATTTTGTAGGAATAACATTATATTACATTAAACAATACTCACAGACATCCCTACATATTTGCATTGTTTATTTGTCATAGGATCTCGTTACTTATCAAATTTTTGAGACAATCTGCGTCAAGTATTTAACATTGGCAAGTTTCCAGAATACGGTCAATGAGATCATCAATCTTTAGTCATTGTAGCCCGCCATGTTCACATGTTTTTATTTTACATACCTACATGAATTAAACATTTATAACCTGACTATAACCGTGTTGAGAGAATTTTAGTAGGTATCTAAAAATCCATGGTAGGGTACCGACGTTTATTGTAATATAATATTTTCAGATAGGGTGAACTCAAATGAACATTTCTAATTCTAAGTCATCAATTCACGAAACGTCTATGGATCTCTGAGTCAACATAATATTCATATTTATTCATCGAATAGGTAAATAGTTTCTCCTGAACGCAACCAAAAATAAAACGTAGTAAATAACCTCGAAATCGATTAAGGGTATTCGTTTGGTAAGTTCGTGGCCGCTTTGTCTATGACGTAAGCAGGCCTGGCGTGACGTCACCGACGGGGTGTCGCTGACGGTGGCAGGGGGAGTGGGTGGAAGAGGGAAGCAATTTCGCGCACAGCTGACTACGTTCCCCCAAAATCCAACTGCAATCTCCAAGGCTCGAATCCCGGTTCTTTTTCATGAATTTCATTAAATATGAACTCATCAGCGATAATGATTCATACCAAAAGAGTTTTATGTTAAATGAGTGTTTCTGATTTGCAAGTAGCTTCATATTTAAATCATTTACCTGGTTTTACAGAAGTTGTGAAGTTATTTCACTCATTTTAAATGTGCTACACACTCGAAAGAAGGGTTCGCTCTTACAGGCTTTGGTAATATTATTACCATTCATCATTTAAATAAGAAGGAAATATCTTACTAATTAGTACACAGTTACTATAAGGCTCCTTTTAATTAAAATTAGCTAAAGCGGAAATCTTGTTAAGATTTCCTTTATTGCCACTTACCAAGGACTTAATTCGGTTTTGTAAAACTCTACATCCTCTAAAGACTGTATGGATAATAATATTTTTTTACTTTCCTATTTAAATGTAAACCTTTAATACATCATTACTGATGGCTAGTAATTAAACAATCGCTCCATTCAAAAAGCCATCATAGACATGTTCTTCTATTAGATGATCAAATAACACTATGTTGTTATGAGCAGAGCCTGTTCCTGACATAATCTTCTGCCTTTTACGACACCCACGGGACCGCAGGGCTCAACATCTGCCTAGCAAACTCGAGCGTGATTAATTGTGTTACTCGCCGGATCCGCCTTGTCGTTTAGTCCCCTGCACTTTGTGCCGTCTTCTCGAACTGATGTAAGTATACCTAGTACACATAGGTATAGGGAGGTAATTAATCCGCGATTGCCAGTCGATGAGAACACAGCCACAATGTGCATTTGTTTGACTTTATCAACACCTGCGTCAGGCGTTTTCATTTCGAAATGGATGAATTTAGAATTCCTGTTTCGCAGCAGCTTTTATTATTAGATATTAGGTCCTTACATTTATGAAATTGGCGTTTTGTCGAACTGGCCACTTTGATAACAAAAATCTCGCGTTTGGTTAACACTGGCCCCGATTCTGTTGTTCACAAACTAAATTAAATTTAAGTTCAGTGCCTCTTTCTCTTTCTATTTCATTATGAAAAGGACAGAAGATAAATATTAATTAGTCCTGTCAAATTAGTCAGCGCCTGGCGTAAATTGACGTATTTTTAGTAGCCAATTTTTTAAGCTCGTCTAAACTTGTCTATGGATTATCTAATTTGACGGGCCTAAACTAATATTAATCTTCTGTCCTTTTCATATTGAAATAGAAAGAAAAAGATGCACTGAACTTAAATTTAGTTTAGTTTGTGAACAACAGAATCGGAGCCACTTCCAAATTCAAAGTTACCTACTTCAAATTTAGGCTTGTGTGTGTTTCGAATTTAGTGATTCATGCGTTTTCGCGCCATTTGAATTTTCTTTGACATTGTTCTGTTCACAATGTGGAAAACTTAAAATATCACCAGCACTGCAGAAACCTAATGAGTAGGTACCTACTGTAGGTTTCGTTTCTGGTGTAACATTACATCACATTTGGTGGCGAGTGATCCTCCAGGGGACGGAATATTCTACTTACTGTCGTGTACCCATACCGTTGTGACGGTAAGCCTTTATACAATATAGATCCTTTGGGACCAATCATACATACGACCTATCATCTCCCTTAGGCGATCCTTATTTCTGGGTCGGATACCAATTTCCTGGTAATTTTCATACAGTGACCCTAGTTCTACTTATCGAGCTGGGAATCGAACTCTGGACCTCAATGTCTGCAGCTGTTCTTGTTAGTCGATCGACAGTTTAAGTGGGTGATAAACTCTGACCCACTTTAATAATAAACAGGTCGGGTTCCCTGTAGTGTTGAGGTCGAGGGCTACGTTCTGTCGAAGAAATACTATCCTTATCGTCTTTACGTAAATATTTTGTACGTAGGCCTGTTATTAGGTACCTACTTTTAATGAACTCGGCGCTAAAGTTATCTGGGTAAGTTATTAATAAATAATAAGCGCTTTGTTCTTGCAACACAGTAGACTGCTTTTACGCTATAGAGTTTATTTATCATGTTCAACTTTTTGTATTTCTTTTTTTCGATTCTAATATAAAAATTAAGGTTACAGAAATAAATATTATATTTACGACATTGCATGGCTAAAAATGTTGTCTCCCAAAATAAGATGATTATACATAACTAGCGACCCGCTACATCACATTAGAAACCTCTAAAATTATCAGTGTTTCTCTACTATACATGCTTGCATGTATTATATCGTCGACCGTAGGTTCAATTGAGGTAAGGGACAAGATACCCAATGTCCCTTACCTCAATTGAACCTACGGTCGACGATATATATAAACCTTCCTCTTGAATCACTCAATCTACTAAAAAAAACCGCATCAAAATCCATTGCGTAGTTTTAAAGATCTAAGCGTACATAGGGACAGAGAAAGCGACTTTGTTTTATACTATGTAGTGATAATATATGAGAAATAGAATTAAAAGTAAGTATACTATACTGCCGTGCTATACGCAAAAGCGGAATCTCAGGAAAAGCTAGTTTCGAGAAAATTTAAGTTTTGCTCTTATTCTCTCAGTAATTTGAGGTAAAACTGAGATAGGGAAAACTTGTCAAGGTTTTTTTAAAATAAGATACCGCTATTTGCTGGCTTAGCTCATTGGATACATATTTCTTCAAGCTCTCCAATGCCATAAAAATCAAATTCACGAATTTTTTTGAGATACCGCTTTTGAGCTTAGCACGGAAATATAGTATTGTCAGGCTTTAGTATTTGTCTATTGGCTTGCATATTAGTGGTGGTCCTATCCTTACCAGGTCCTAACGATAAAAACTTTTTACAAAAAAAAAGCAACCGAATTTCAAAAAAAACTTTTTAACAAAAAAAAACATTACATAGTGTAAAATAACTTTAATTTTAATTTCGGAAGTCGGTGTCTTTGGTTTTGTATTTACGTTTTTGCCACCGACTTCCAAAATTAAAATTAAAGTTATTTTACACTATGTAGTGTTTTTTTTTTGAAGTCGTTTGTTTTTTTTTTTGTTAAAAAGTTTTTATTTTTTACTTTTTATAGTCAGAGTGCATCTCATGACAATTCCAATAAGCCCAAACACGGCTAGAATACATGGTTTTATTACGAAGTTCCGGTACCTACCTTCCAGCTTCATCATCAGATCGGTTTGATGGTACCATTTTCGTCAGAACCATTTATTTAAATTTGCTTCGTCATAGTCGCTTAACTATCTTAATCGAGATATCTTATCGCCACCCGTGAAATACTTATTATCATTGAAGAGTTCCTGTGGCTATCTGTGGTCTCCTTCATCAGTTCCACTTCACCAAATTATACTTTTTGAATGCAAATGCTTGACATGTTGATGAAAATACCAAAATTGCTATATGTATGCCTATAATATTTGAGGAGTTCCCTCAATTCCTCATGGATCCCATCATCAGAACTGGATTTTGACAAGAATGGGACCAATCTGGAAGCATATCCTTTCAAATAAAAAAAAAAATCCAAATCGGTTCATAAATGACGGCGTCCTGAGGTAACAAACATAAAAAAAAAAAATACAACCGAATTGATAACCTCCTCCTTTTTGAAGTCGGTTAAAAACACTACAAAGTGAAAAATAACTTTAATTTCGGAAGTCGGTGTCGTTGGCTCCGCATTTTCTTTTATTGACACCGACTTCCGAAATTAAAGTTATTTTTCACTTTGTAGTGTTTTTTTGGAAGTCGGTTGTTTTTTTTTTTGTAAAAAGGTTTTTATTTTTCACTTTTTAGTGGGCCAGTTTGTAACTTATCTAAGTTACAATAGCCTAATCTCAACTGCTCATCACCTTTTACAATACATTGATTTTCCCGATGCAGAGAAGTTAATTTAGGAGTTCTCCTTGTAAAAACCAGGAGAACTGGATCTGATTGAGAAGTCACCATCAGCTCCACTTCACAATACGCATTGTGCTTAGCAACCACATTAAAGTACCTAATCGAATTGCAACCCGTGAAATATTTATTATTGAGTAGCTCCGATGGGCATCTGTGGTCTTCATCATCAGTTCCCCTTCACCGGATGGTGCTTTCTGAGAGCAAATGCACGAGTTACTATGAAAAATACCCAAATCGCTATAGGTGTGCCTACAAAATTTGAGGGTTTCCCTCGATTTCCATGGGATTCCCTCATCAGATTCCGATTTGGTGACAATGGGACCACCTCGGGAGCATACGCTTTCAAATAAAAAAAGAATTTTGAAAATCAGTCGACAATTGGCGAAAAATTCGATGAACAAACATACAAAAAAAAAACATACAAACATCCGAACATAGTACCTCCTTCTTTTTGTGAAGTCGGTAAAAATAGCCATTATCCACCTGAATCTCGCTTTGGTATTCAAACTATGCTACCCACTGTTCCTGAAAATAGGCATAATGTCACATTGTCAGATAAGCAAATATTTTACTGAGTTCTCCTTTGTTTATATTGATAGGTACAATTCGTCCTCGATATTATAATCAGTTCTACGTTCAATTTTTGACGTAGTTTCAGCGGGCGACGACAGTAAACACGAACATACTTATCTCAATTATTTATTATTAATGTGCCTATGTACAGTCAGCAAAGGAGATAAGTATTTAGAGTTGTCGAATATAGTTGTAGTTTAGTAAGAAACCAATTGATGTTTTCGAATAAAATTTAATTTAGCTAATAGAAAACAAACAGTTCATTTATCAAATTAAATTTCATTCGAAAACATCAAAAGGTTTCTTACTAAACTTCAAGTATATTCGACGACCCTGCATACTTATCTCCTTTGCTGTGTACTGTCAGTACCTACGATAATGTATGTGGGAGATGTTCTAGCTCGATACCTTTGTATTCAGATGCATCATCATTTTACCGGAAACTTCCGATAATAATAGTCCGTAGAACAATGGCATAAAGTGCTAAACGAGTGACGAGTTGTCATTTACGACAAATTGTTTGAATTATTGTATGTAGGTATGTAATAACATTGCATCAACTTATATTATAATGGTGTGTGGTCTTTTTTTGTTGGCCGCACATGGCTATTGTCAAACACTCTGAAAATGATGACATGTGTTTTACGGAAAATGTCATCATACTTCATCCTATCTTTGTCTCCTCTTTATTCATTTATAAAGAACTAGCTTCTGTCCGCGACTTCGACCGCGTAAAAATTCTCATTTTAACATCAAGTATAATATATCCTATGACACTCGGCAACACTATAGTTTACCATTAGTGAAAGAATTTTCAAAATCGGTTCTGTAGATCCAAAGATTACCCCTACAACCTCACAAACTTTACCTCGGTGTAGATTGGAAAATCTCCATGATTGTTTGGAATCTCTACGTTCATCCTGGCTTCTCAGCCAAGATGAACTGGAACTGCCGGCTAAGTACTTTTCGGTATTTACTTAGACTTTAATTTGTAGATTTTTGACAGTGGTGAAGGGTTGTCAGAAGCCGAAAGTCTGACAACCAGTCTTACCAAGGGATACCCCTTGGTAGGCTAAGATGAATGTAGAGATACCAGTCGATCATGGGAGATTTTATAACTCTTCTTCTTCCCAGTATCTAGGTAACTGAGTTTTCGAAGGTCAGATAAGCAGTCGCTCTATGTAAAATACTGGTATTCAGCTGCATCCGGCTAGACTGGAAGTCGACCCCAAAATAGTTGGGAAAAGACATCACAGAGACAGAACGCCTGTTTAGATTTCTGTGGTTAATATCAACATGTTGCTTGCAGACTACATAGCGAGGTACGGTCGTATGGCGGAGCAGGCTGCGCGGCGCAAGTTCTGGCAGATCCTCTCCGCCGTGGAGTACTGCCACGAGAGGCGCATCGTTCACAGAGATCTCAAGGTATGTGGAGAAAACAGTAAGAGAAAAGGCACGAACTAAACTATTATGTTAAAGGGTTACAGACACTGAGTGGACAGCACCCTAAATGTATAATACACGTTCTATCACAATCCGAGGGTTTGAAGGACATTCCCAATTCATTGCTTCATATGTTTGAAAAATACGCCTGCTCAACAACGTAAATAACGCATTGTTCATGGCTGAACTGTCAAGGTGAAAGGCATTGCCATTGGTTACCATTGTATGTGTGTTACGCAATTACCCCGCAGGTCAATCTACGTATGAGGAAACAGCTGTAGTGATATCTATATCAAATAATTCAGGGTACAGGTGTGAATAGATTGATAAAACATTTGTTTATACAACTGTACCAGGATAAGTTATCTATAGAGTTTGAACTGCCTGTCAAGAAGGAATTTCCGATCCAACATGAAGTGTAATTTCTAAAAATGACATGAATGAATCAAAGTATTAACACTGGGGAAATAATTAAAAGTATGTGGCTAATAGAACTAACTTTCATTACCAACTTCAATTCATTCTGGGTAATTTATTGCTGGGTAAGTTAAGCGCGAAGCCTTGAAATACTAACCCATTTAGGTACCCTGTATTTATGACACCGACTGGCGGAGAGAGGGTTAATTAAAAAATAAAAATATATTTTAACCAGCGGGGACGCATAATTTGTAATTACGCAAGGGACTTAGAGCCCCTACCTATCAAGAAAAATACATTCCTACATTTCCAACAGCCGAAACGCCGCCGCCGGCCGGCCGGACGGCTGAAATGTATTTCGTAGTTAGTATAACTGAACATAGTTCGGAACTAGACTAAAATAACAGTTCGGCTAAACATTTTGCATAAATCTATCAAACTTCACTTTAGTTAGTCGACGCCGAGTAGCTTTGCGAGCACGCGCTTTTAGTGTTAAAATGTAGTTACGAGAGCGTTTCAGTGTCCTCTCAACCGTCTACGACCCTATCTACGTAAATCCACAACTTCAACTATAAGTACTAAAATAAGTTAACTCCCCTCTCTACTGTGGTTGTATAAAATTAATTTCAAGTTTCTTTTCAAGAGAGAAGTTTAAATGTGTTTCCCAACTTTCATAGAACTTGTACTTATAAAGAGAATAGGAAATTATTATATCAAAGTTTTACAGCTGTTTGGACTGAAAATAATCATGAATGTGTTGCTTTTGTTGCTCAACGGACATTGTAGAGACAGCGGGGAAATACCCCGCCTACTACTGCCTACTACTGTTTGTCTCTGCATCACCCAAAGGTTGACTGGTAGAAAATGCCTATGGCATTAAGTCCGCCTCTGTACACATATGTGCTTGAAGTATTAAATAAATAAATACGGGTATTTGGGTATTTCTGTCAGTTGTGTAGACAGTTCAGTGTCTATTATTAACCTCTGCAATTCTGTACTATTAATAGGGATGTTACCGAACTGAACCGCGCTTTGAAATTATTCGCGACTTGCATATTATTCATGGCATAAGGTTTGACACTAGGACTATGTTGCTCATTGATTTTTTGTCTTTGTAACATTTAGTATCCGCCGTCGGAAAAATAGATAGAAAAAAACAAAAAAAATATAAAACACGATTGCCAAGTACCTACAAAGTTTAATTTCCTCTTTCATGAATGAGGCTATTCATAAAATGCATGGAACATTAGTATGGTAGGTAAGGCATTCAAACAAAGTTTTAAGGACCTAGAATTTCACATCGTTCTAAAGAAAACTTTTTCTTCTAGGCGGAAAACTTACTACTGGATGCGAACATGAACATCAAGATTGCAGATTTTGGGTTTAGTAACTACTACGCGACAGGCGAGCTCCTGGCAACGTGGTGTGGGTCTCCTCCCTATGCTGCTCCTGAAGTCTTCGAGGGCAAGAGATACACTGGCCCAGAAATTGACATATGGGTAAGCCTTAATGCCTTACACGCTCTGATGTCGCGAAATTTCCTAAAGGTCGATAAAAATAGAAAAAGTAATTGTGTCTCATTAATTAGTGACAGGTGAGCTACTATATGTAAGCCTTGGTTAAGCCATTATCAAGCTTGCTGCCAAGCAAGCAAGCAAAGAACAGTTGCTTGCTTGGTTTGCTTTCCTTAAAAAGCGGTGAACGGTTACACAATAACGGCTGTCCAAGTACATGGCGTTTTTTGACACCTTAATGTCAAACACTGGTGAAAATGACAGATTTTCATGACGGCTGTTATAATATAGGCTGTTATAATATAATAAAGGAACCGCTCTTCTAGAAATGATACGTACGATATCTCCAATCTCCAATCGATTGATATTTTTCAAGTCTATTTTTATAAGCTAATTTGTTTTTCACAGCTGGGTGAGTGTAGACGTAATTTAGTTTCTTATTTCGTATGTACCTATATTTCTTACATTATAACGTCATAGAACTCGTTTATTTTTATTATTTACGACTCAATAAATAATATCATAATTATTTTTATCGAAAGTTTTTACAACATTTTGTTTTGAAAGTTACCTGGCTAGCTTAGATTCCAGGTTATTATTAATTTTATTACCTAATATTAAATTATGCATAACAGCTCCACTAAGAAACTTAAAGCAAAATGTTTAATAACTTTCAAGCCAGGCAAACAATCCCAAGTTCTTTCGGATATCGTCGACCGTAGGTTCAATTGAGGTAAGGGACAGGATATCCAATGTCCCTTACCTCAATTGAACCTACGGTCGACGATATAATGATAAAATACATTATTCTTTCTCCCAGATAGGCAACGAAGCAAGTTTCCAAGTCTAATGATGATTAGGGCTTGCAAATATTCGGAATTTTTGATATTCGAATATTCGTTTTTTTTCGGGTGTTATTTGAATTATTCGAATATTTTTTAAAAATAAGCTTTTTAGTAAGCATGTCTCTATTTGCCAATATCTTAGATATATTAGGAGTCTGATTAATAAGAAAGGAATAAATCAAAATTTTACTGCTTTATAAAAGCCCTGCACGTAGTCATGTAGATGCAAAAGCGATATATACCCACACAACCAACCACAATAGAACACAGTCTTATAAATCGAAATCTGAAGAAATAAAATTAATTAATAACAAGTAACATCATAAAATCTGCAATGCACTATAGGTAAGTACCTACTTATTCTAATGTAATTTTTTGTCACAGCACTGTTTTACCAAAAGAGACATAAAGAGACATAATCAAACAGATTACCAGAGGTTGGTTAAAACAATATAATGGGAAAGAGCTATCTTATGAATAACATATTTATCACTATGAGATCAGCAGATCAAGGTACCACATGGTAAAAAATTAAATGCGTTTGAAATCCTAACATTTAACTTTGGCTCGGTCTTCAGTTTTCCTTGAAAGTTAGACCTAAGGAAACTTAGAGCGTCTATGGAATCATCATTATTTTAAGGAACATCTCAGATGATTGCAAATATATTTAGACTTGCCAACTTACTTTACAAGATAAAATCCTCATTCGCGAGCAGATAATACCCAAATACGCGAAGATGCAACTCGACTACGAGTGTTCCCGAACGCTTCCGAATTTTGACTATCCTTGTCACATCCCGGTGTACGCTGAATGAACGTCTCACGCAAACTGTGAAATTGTATTTTGTGCACATTAGAGTTCTCGGTCTGGTTGATGGAAATTGGTCGAATATTCAGATATTGCAAATTTTGTATTCGTATATTCGAAATAAATTATAATTCGAATATTCGAATGCAAGCCCTAATGATGATGTACTTTCCTCAGAGTCTCGGCGTGGTGTTATACGTGCTCGTGTGTGGGGCGCTGCCTTTCGACGGCTCCACTCTTCAGTCATTAAGGGACAGAGTGCTCTCCGGCAGATTTAGGATACCATATTTTATGAGCGAAGGTAAGCGATACGAAACTCATTATGTCTCAATTTGAAACTTATCAAAGTTTCAATGCCTGTCGTTATATCGATAGGTAACATGATACGCGTGAAACCGTCGTGACATTTACCAGCCGCTATACATTATGTACACACGGCTACACATCAATCTATACATTTCCAGTTTTAGCTGACCTCGCACTGTATAGGTTTTTCATACAATCAGAAGTCAGCTTATACACGTTATGTATAGCTTGATGTGTAGCCGTGCGTACATATCATTATTAATTTCAAATAGAAGATTGTGCCGCATATAACCGAAAGGAAAATATTTCTCTGTGATTGTACGCTGAGCGAGACATTGCTTTCTTCATTGAAGAGCACCCAAGGTTAGATCTACGTCATAGCATTGTCCGACTATCGTAACGAAACTGTAAACTAAATTACCCTTGACGCTCTACAAATGGATGACGTATGTGCTTATCGTCGGATCTGCTAATCGTTATGATTCCAGCTAAACGTTTCGAGATCTCGCCTTTATTTAAGTTTCAAAGCACGTAGGTACGTACTCATTTAGAATACCTTCGCGGACTAACAATTTCGCTTTACTTTTAAAGGGCGATGTAGGCGAAAACTCATTTGCTCAAAAAGGTAGACATGCAAGTAACAATGCGACTTTCCTCTCGTCGAGTTTGAAAAGAAAACCGTTTCTGTATGAGCAAGTTTTCAAGTGTTACCGCCGAGATATTAAGTAGGGCTCAGACTGACTGACACGTTTCGACTAACTTCACCAATTTTCTTTCTAATTAAGAAGGTTCTTTCCATCACGTCGAGTGTCTTAATAGCTTTGAGATGTTACGCAGACTTTGATAAAAAATGGAAGAGCTTTTATTTTTGTTCAATTAAGCCTATGTTGAATAAGTTTTCGGTACACTGTTTCTTATTCAATCTGATTTGTTTTTGGACCATTATTTTACAACGAGCATAGTAGGTATTTTCCGTTTGAATTTATAACTTGGTACTGAAATAGCACTTAACCTACGTAGCAGAAGGTACTATAAACGATTATTTATTTTGTAAATCACTTGTTACGGCTTGCTTACAATGATATAAAGTTTCAATAGTCGTATTTAAAGAATGAGCGTCTATCTAGATTTCCGATAAAAATAATGTAGTAAACGCAAGTGAGCAGGATTTGAATAGAACATAAAATTAAAGAAAAGTAAAATATTTCAGTATACGATTAAGTAAATATTTCCCTTTCAAGTTATATTTAAAACCTTGTTACGTAAAGTAGCGCAGTTTTATGAATACAGGTATTTATTTATAAACTTGCTCTACTTTGAAGTACGTTCTAAGTTTTGTGAATGTAAATTTAACTCACGAGACTCAGAAATATGATTAAGAATCGCGATTAATCAAGTTAAAAACAATATGATGCCAAAAATAACGCGAAAGTTACCTTCCCAAAAGATACCTTAACAATTCTTAATTTAACGAGGTTAAGGAAAAATAAAATTCCTATAAACGTCGAAAGTTGGTGAGGAAAAGTCCTTGAGCACATTACTGTAACAAGTTCCAACTTTGCTCTAAATAACAGCCCAGTAGTGCTATTCTGTAAAATATCTCACCGTAAAAACTTAGGTGAAGTGAGCTTGAAGTGAGGTGTCAATAGTGTAAATACCTAGCATCGGATGGGATGACAGTTCACTAGAAGCTCACTTCACCTATCACGTATTCACAGTAGGAATTTTACAAAATACATCGGCTGTAGGCTGTAGTGCTATTCTGTAAAAATCTCACCGTGAAAACATTCCACCTGATGCTAGAGATTGACTCTAGTGACAGCTGACTTCACCTAAATTTTCACAGTAAAGATTTTTATCGAATAGCACTACACATTTAGAAGACAGCTCACTTCACCTAAGAATAGAATAGATCGGTTGACTTGTCTAAAAATATTCTCTAAATAAAAGTAGTATGAAATGTCATAGCAGTTTAATTTAGGTATATTCTTCCAACAGCTCCAATATTTTCAGTAAGTGCGTAATAACTATCAGAATATACCTACTGCATATCCAGCGTATACAATCGTTATAGTTATTTGCGTCAAATGCTTCTAAATCCAAAAGGATTACCCGTAATTAGTCGGTCTTAATGAACCATTACACTAGCTTGGAAACTATTGTGAACGTAGAAGATAAAAAATAATGAAATCGATAAGCGGCCGGCACTTGCGTCATCAGCTTGTTCAATCATGCATCCGAATACGGACCAATACATTGTGACTGCCCAACACGTATTCTTCTGGAAAGAACTTGAATTGCTCGACTTTATCTTTAATATTTACATAATTTACAGGCATGTTGAAACAATATTTCAGACAACTCAATTCTGAAATACGGTTGACATGAAAACCTGTGGGGTAACTGCTTAATACATTATCAGTAGCAATGGCTTTCGTTTTTACAGTTCAACAACATTCAATGCGTTATTTACGTTGTTGAGCAGACAAATTTTCCGAAATATAAAGGAAAAAAATATAAATATAAGGTTTAACAATATCAATATTTTACAAAAAAAAAGAACCGACTTCCGAAAAACACACTAAAATGTGAAAAATAACTTTAATTTCGGAAGTCGGTGCCGTAGGGTTCGCATTTTCGTTGTTTGCCACCGACTTCCGAAATCAGTTATTTTTCACTTTACATGTAGGTTGTTTTTTTTTGTAAGTTTTTATTTTTCACTTTTAAGTTGTATTTACCCCACACAAATTAGTATGATTGACACTACTTTCTATGTAAATATCAGTGACAAGAAGTCATTATAACATCATCAACATAAACTAAGTGGCAAAAATACGTATTATTGAAGTTAACTCAAAAACTGCCCAAGTAAAATTAATAAAATTTATATGGGACCACCCTTGAGGCCTTTGCTTGAGGCATACCCTATTCATTAAAAAAAAGATTTTTTGCAATCGATTTACAATTGCCGGAGATATCGCGTAACAAATATACAAAAAAAAAAAAAACATACAGTCGAATTGAGAACCTCCTCCTTTTTGAAGTCGGTTAAAAATTATTCAGATTGATATCGATAGTGAGTTACGCAATTAGGGTGCTGGCTGGACCTTATTAAATTAGAAGAAACTTCCGAAGTGGGTCGATTAACTTGTAAGCCTGCTAGTAACCGATGGTATTATGATTTAAATTTCCTGAAATGGGCCGATGCCAAAAGCTATAAATTCAGATTCGATTACCGAGGAGCGCTGGATTTCTATTATGTTGAGTAATTCAGGCGTATGAATTACACTGATAAGAAAGTTAGAACGACTCCTTTTGAAGTCAAATCACTATTCGTGAGTGTGACACTGTTATTGAGATTCATTTCATGGCCTTCAGAAAGATTATCGGTTTTCTCAGTAGAGAATTTAATATGAAAGAACGGGCTCTACCTACATGTATTGAAGACCTAATTATTAATTATATGAATGACGCAGGTGATACACCATTCAAATATTCTTATCGTGCCAAAAAATATGTTAGAATAAAAATATAGGTAGGTAAGTTATTGCTTCGACTGCAAGAGATTTTTTTAAAGAATTTTTACTTGAGTTATACATGATGAAATGAGTCTTAACACACTTGTCATGAAAATATTTATCTTATCAATATTACCTATACTAAGTCATTTGTTACGTATACAGGTACATAATAGTATTAACCGTTGCTAAAGACAAACTAAACAAAAGAAGATAAACAACATTGACTTAAGAGGGAGTAGGTCACGATTAAATTATTGGATTACACGCAAATCCATGTAAACGTTTTTAAAGCGCTTTGAGGGTCCGTGGCATACCTACCTACTGTCGCGCCATTTTGATATTGTTTTCAAAATGCCGGCCAGGTATGAAACCTATTTGTATCGATAGCTGACATCAGTGCAAACTTGATTACGTGACTTCCATATTTTTTTAAATGTTCGTACATTTTGTTGCTTAGATGTTTGAAATAATCACTCAATAGGTATGCCAGGCGGCCGGGCCCCATATAAAAATCTTCAATCCCCTCTAGTTGAAGTTGTTTTCATAGTTGATGTGCGCAGGACAGAGAAAAGCTAACAGCTCAAATAAATGTTATTATTAAATATAATCTCAGAGATATTGTCTAGATGACGAATCAAAGTCACTCCAATAACGTAGGTACTTAAAAAGGGCAACGTCTTTCACAATGTGCATGTTCTTTTTTAGTTAATTCAATTAGCACCTTGATGCCGATGACGGTCGTGATCCAGAAATAGTGGGTGCTGACGTTACTCCAGTACGTCGATACACTTCTCGCTGATGGTTTGACGCAAGAATTGTTAATGACTTTGTATAAACACGGAATAAATGAGAAGTTATTAAAAAACTCGAAAGTTTTAAACATTTCCGTTTACGAGAAGAATTTCCGGAATCATTAGAAATCTTTAGTTAACTTAATTTTAGTGTCAAGGGTATCTTTATTAGCGTCTTTTTTATTTGGGATTTTGGTTCACTAATAATTGGGTCTTTAGAAGTTTTATTTTGAATACAAGACAATTAAGAAAAAGGGGGGGAACCTGTTTGATATCACCTCGTTATCCATTTATATGTCCGTAAAGATCAAGACCTTCTCTCAATAAAATAAGGTCATAAGTCCTTTTTAAACATCAAGTTTATGATAACTTTTTACAATAAAATATATTTTAACCGAAAGATATGGAGTTTTAATACTTAAATACGGAAGAATCAGTACCCACTCGCAAAATTATAACGCTGCTCAATTTCTTGCCACACAATAAATTATTATTTGCCACAATCCACTAGTAACAGTGGCAAATACTGTTATTTTATTCAGGGAATATTACCCAGAACGACCTTCAGAGATTCGGTCCTGTTCAGGTAATAGGTGGTAGAGGATGTTACGTGCCGTGGCTACCAATTTGTTGCTCGATAGAAACATTAGGAAACTGCGAAGGACATTCGGCGAAAATGTCTACCATTGTTTATAACTTTATTTGTGTTTTGAGACAAGTTTGACTACACAAAATCCACACCACACCCGTTTTTCCCGAAGGGCAAGAGACATATAATAGAGGTGTCATATAATACAGACATTTCGCCCGATATGTTTAAGTGACAGCTGCCAGTTGTGTTTGAAGATTTTGACATTAATAAAATAAACAAACACAATATTAATACTACTACTAGAATTGTTCTGTCATGGGTAAAATTTTAGTCGGCCGTAAATTTTTAATCAGTCCAGTTCGTCGCGTGCTTTCAGAGGACAAGTGCGGTTGAAAACGTCCTCTAGACCGTTTGTAGTCAGTCGGCTGTGGCCCTTATTACGGGCGTTTTATGCCCCTCGCCCACGGAGCACCTTGTCTGCGTCCTCATCATGAGCAGTGCTTGTAACTTCGCCGGCGGGGACGAACGTGCCCATTTCAACAAATATAAAAAAAATCCAGCCCATTCCTCTCCATGTTATAGCACTAACGAACGGATTATTTCCTTTTCCATGGCACAAAGATTCAGTTCGCCTGAGGGATGTTAATTTCTAGCTTTAATCGTCGGTTTTAAGCATTACTTTTTTACATAAAAATATGTTTAACGACCTCACCCTATAGTTGGAAACTTTCATCCAAAAAATGAGAACGTATTATTATTTGGGTAACGACTAACGAGCGAGGCTATTTTATGAATTATTCAGATTGCTAATAGGAAGTTCGTGTCGTGGAAAATTTGGTCTTGTCTTCGGAAGTTTACGAGTTTCGATAATTCGAGAAAACCCTTCCTGAATTAAGTAGGAAACTAGTAATCCAAACAAGTTTTGTTAACTCAATTCTAAACTTGTTAGATTGGACGACTGTGGATTTCTATCAGAAGTGTAATAAAAGTTGTAAATTACGTTTGGACTGAATGTTTCTTGACTAAACGGATACCCAGACGTGAAACAAATTACTGAGGGAACGAAGAATGAGAAACCTTTGGAATTTTCATTCATTTGTTTTTCCTTTCACGTTTAGTTAGGGAGCACTTAATCACATTGCTTTTAATAGTTTATCCGTGTATATTTTACCTGCTTATAAATTAAAAATACATAGCATAATAACCATAACTTTTCCACGTAAACATGTTTATATTCAAGTAGGCAACTTATTCTCCAAAACATTGCGTCGACTGCGCAGTTGTTTCGCGCGGAGCGCGTGTTACGAAGACGTAGGTAGATGTATCAATTTGTTCTCAACTTGCTACTCATCATCGATTGTCAGCCTGTGTACCTGCTTTTATAATAAAATATTTCTCAACAACTATATTTTTATGTCTGTGTTCACTGTCTTATTTTTTGCTTTGGAAAACTATGATTTTGAAATTCCCCGATTTTTTTGCCTATATCTGAGTTGTACTAACAAGCAAGACCTCGGAGGGCAAATAGTATATTGTTTTGCTCATTTACGTATTTGAATTTAATGCTGATTGATGAATGGCCATTGTTAATGTTGCATAGTTGGCAAGTTGGTGGTTGGTGGTGAGTTAGTAAGGTGCAGAGAACTTATAAGTAGCTCGTACTCAATTTATTAGAATTTGTATACCGTCTACAGTACCTATAATTATGTCAGTCACCTCACCTAAATACGTTATTAAAAGCGGTCTTTATTACGATAAAGTAATAAAAGACATTTAATATCACATTCCGGATATGACAAGCGCATTCGGTTAGCGTTTCTCACGCGACTGGCAGTAAGCAGTAATGTCTCACTTTTTAGAATACTATATCATTGCGTGTTAGTTACTCCTCAAACAAAGTATATTTGAGGTGCGTATAATTTACTTTTTCCCTACCTACATGCTCATGTATACGTTGACGATTTCCTTTCCGTTGCGAAATTAATTGGATATGGACGCTCGTGCTGGCGTGTTAGTAACGTTTCTTATTAACCCAGTGTGCATTGTATTGTGCACATTAAGATTGCGGATAGAGATTATGAAACATCTAATCAACGTATATTATACCTAATAATTACTACACAAATAAAACGCTATTTCGATTTTAATGATGCGTTCATTAAATTCAGTTTTTTAGTTTTAAATACTCGATTCTCTCCGAAGACTTTATTATTTCTTATAAACGACCACCTGGGACTTGTTTTGGCAGATAGCTAAAAATACCGTATTTTATTATTATCACTAAAGCCATAGCAGCCTGACTGGATTTAAATATTCTTGTACTTGTTTAGGTTTGATGAAAATATTGATTTAGGTAAAGGTCGCAAGCGAGGATTTAATAAAAATTAAATGTATGGCAGTGTTGAATAAAGCCTAATTTATAAGCTGCAAGTTTCTTGCAATCAAATTGAAGCAACAGATGACGATATAAATATCGTCTAAGGGACTAATCACACTTATTCAGCTCTCTTCAGCTTTTGTCCATAGAAAACAACGATTTTGTATGAGATGCGTACGCATCCGTTCAGCCGCGGAAAGCTGAACGGACTTCAAACAAAATCGTTGTTTTCTATGGACAAAAGCTGAACAGAGCTGAATAAGTGTGGTTAGTCCCTAAACTCTAAATATTGCAATAGGTAATTAAATGATAATCATTTAATCACATTATCGCATTGGGTGTGAACCTGTAATGATAGTGTAAGATTGTATAATAGTACGCACGGCTACACATCAAGCTATAAATAACCAGTCTAAGCTGACTTCTGATTGTACAAAAGTAATGCATTATTTTAGAACAAATTTGATTATTATAAAAAAAGGTCAACCTTAAAAGATAGACATATGCTGTCGCGGACTTTTTCTTAGAACTTTTAAGGGGGAACAATTCTGTCATACATAATTTTTGCGTAACTTTAACCGTTTACGCAGCGCACGCAACTCAAGCTCTGTAAAAGGAATATTTTTCCCGTTTTTGCAAAATTTTTCATTGGTGTGACGTTCCTATTGATCGTAGCGTGATGTTATACAATACAAAAAGAATTTTTCAAATCGGTCCAGCAGTTCCGGAGCCTATTCATTTCAAACAAACAAACAAATCTTTCCTCTTTATAATATTATTATATATATACTAGCGGCCCATCCCGGCTTCGCACGGGTGGAAAAAAGCCTATATTAATCAGTGATAACGTAGCATTCAAATGGTGAAAGAATTTTTAAAATCGGTCCAGTACTTTTTGAGCCAATTTGTTACAAACATACATACAAATCTCTCCTCCTTATAATATTAGTAATTTAGTATAGATTAGTATAGAATTATAGATAGTGTAGTGGACTATTGGCATAGAAAGATTATACATTAGGTTAGTTAGAAACCGCAATAATTAGTGTTGGGCAATGATAATAATCCGGTTAATATCATTTGGCTAATAATCGATTAAAAGCAGTTAGTAGCCATTAATAGCAATTATGGTATCATCCATAATTGCTATTAATGTTATTTTAGTGATTGGAAATTCCCTTCATGGTTTTCAGGCTTAGAACTGTCAGATTAGACTTCATTTTCATCATCTTTCTTTGTAGTAAATAGTATAATATGTGCAATTTAAAACTAATCTGGCCCATTTAAAAATTTGCAATCAGCTATTTACATTGATTTTTGATAATTAGATTTTCTTAATCAGTCATTTATTTGGGATTTTTTTATTTTCGTTTTTAGTTGTTTTTTTTTGTTTGTTGCTCAAAAATAATTTTTAGCCTAATTACGGCGAGAAAGACTGGATTCTTATTATTATTTTTATTCATATTTAGCTCGCTTTGTTAAATCAAGTAATTAATTAGGTAGATGGTTAAATCACAAAGCGATGTGTCAATAGTAATTATGGTTTTTACAGTATTGGACCTCTAAATTAACAAAACTGAAGTTCCCGAAAAATGTGTATTTATTTTATTATTAACACTTTTTCACATACAAAAAGTGAAAATAAATAAAAAGAATAACAATACATTGAATCACACCACGCACCCAATTTATGCCACAGATTTTACAATAAAACAAAAAAAAAGCATTTATTTTTTTAACAATATATTAATAGCAGGGTTATCAACCATAGCCTTGCAAGGCTATTAATGGACACTTATGGATTATAATCAATAATAACTCAAAGCATCCGGCTATTTACCCAACACTAGCAATAATAGAATGCCAGTTAGGGTCTTTTCCGTTTGGTTCCGTGGTAGACCACGATCGAAATTCAAATTTTCTTACGTTTGCTGCAATTTGCAGGTGCAACTATAATAGATATACATATGTATGTATTTAAAGAGTTATAGTCATTACAATCATTAATACTTATAACTCTTTAAGTTAGATTTGTTCCATAAGAACTTTTCCATAAGAGATTTGTTGTTAAGGAACAAATTTAACTTAGAAATACACACATCAAAAGTGTCTAGGGATCAACATATATTTTTGCAATAACTTTTCTCCTGATTGATATTAATTAAAATTTTCTTTAAGGATTCATCAAATAAAGTGTTTTCGTTTGTCACAGTAACGATAAACCAAGTCACCTTTGCATTAATAAAGAAATTTGCCATTTTCCTAATAAAGGGATTTTTGACATTTGAACCACTAACACAAAAGTTCGAAAAAAAGACTGAAATAACAGTTTTCTCTAAAATTTTATTGGGTAACTTAAACAATTAATAATCCGTGTTTCTACCGCGAACACTAACAACACAAGAACATCGGTTTGGCATACTCAAAATGAGTTCATCCAAATCACGCTGTGGAATGGCCGCCCATGTTCGTTGCAACAACAAAAAAAGGTCTTCTTGCGACTGGATACCCTCCATATTCGGCAGAGCTCTTCTCTGTAGCATATCCCATGCATGCTCAATCGGGTTCAAGTCTGGCGACTGAGCAGGCCAGAGCAGGACATTGATGTTAGCTGCGGCGAGAGTCTGTCTTACAACTCTTGCGGTGTGCGGTCGTGCATTATCATGCATTAACTGAAATAAGGGACCGATTTGCACTTGTAGAGGAACGATGACGTCTGATACAATCGTCTCAGCATAAATTTGAGCGTTGAGGTTGCCTCTGATCCAAATCAACTCAGTTCTTCCGCCGATCCAAATACCCGCCCATACCATGATGGTTCCACCACTATAAGGATGGACTTCCTGGCAGGATTTTAATCGCTGTTGGCGTCCAGGGGTTCTCCAGTGTCGTATACGTCTTGTATCCGGTCTCATACCAAAACGAGACTCATCAGAAAAGCACACGAAACGCCATTGTTCTTCTGCCCAATTTCTGTGTTCAAGAGCCCATTGATATCGAATCCTACGATTGTGCATTGCTATAGGTGGTACCCGTAGCGGTCTTCGGGAATGAAGGTTCACTTCATGCAAGCGGTTTCTGACTGTTTGGTCGCTAATTAAGTTCCCTGAAGAGTGATGAAGCTTCACGGCTAACATCATGGCGGTTATTGTTGGAGCTCTTCGAGTTAAGATTTGAATGTATCGGTCTTGTCTCCGTGTGGTGCAGCGATACCGTCCTCCATGGCGCTCAGCCACGGTACCTGTGCTTCGGTAACGTGTCCAAAGTCGACTGATAACACTCTGACTTGTATTCAGAGCTAAAGCCACAGTACGTTGCCCGGAACCAGCTTCTATCATTCCCACGGCTCTGAGCATTTCTTCCCTGCTTAAATGACGTCGCCGCTCCATAATAACGTTGGTTTTAATCAGTAGTAGGGAAACAGTAGCACTAATAATGTCTTCAATGCGTTGTATGTTTTTATAGGGAAAATATTGACAGCTGATTTTCATCTTTTACTCGAATTTGATTCACAGTTCCTGATTCAAATTATGAAATGCACCAAAAAGGATCCATATAAATTTATAAAATCATAAATTTATTACAAAGCCACATCTCAATCTCAAGAAATCCGCATAAAAATGCTTGATCCCTAGACACTTTTGATGTGTGTATGTATTAATGACTCTAATGATTATAATTATGTAAATACGCACCTGTTATAGTCGCGAATCATATTTTGATCAAGATACAATCAGCACCCTAATTGCGTAACACACGATCAGTCACAATCTGTTTCATTTTGACAGTTCAACAACATTCATTGCGTTATTTATGTTGTTGAGCAGACACATTTTCCGAACAAATGAAGCAATGTATTAGGAATCTGTTTCAAAATGATTCAGATTATGATTGATCGTGTTTCAGCAATTAGGGTGCAGACACTGACTGACCTGAAAATTGCAAAAAACGTAAGAAAATTTAATTTCGCTGGCTACAACTGCGTATTTACCATCAGGTAAATACATTTTAGTTCATTTTGGGACCAAGGACAATACAGACTACTTATTTTAAAAAAATGTGAAATATGGCCCGCCTATTCCTTCTGGCATGAAGTGTCTTTGATGAGATTAAAAAAAGGGCACATCTGCGATTAGTAAATAGTTATCTGTGGCGTTATCGTACTAGTGCAGTAACATAAAGTAAAAAGCACGCGTTTTTAATACACTACATTATGGACCTAAAAGCGGTTCATTAAGAGCCACTTTACGAGAAAGTGTGTTGAAAATAAATAGCACCGCACCGCACTATTTTATTATCCGTCGTCTGTTGTCGCGTCGTCATAATAACAGAGGTCATTATGAAAAATGTATTTTCTTTCAGAGGCGATCGTTTTGCTCGCCTCTTGACGTCAGCGGCGCGGACCGTCGATATTAGCTTTTCATGCAAATGCGATCACAAAACCAACTCACTGAATTACATTTTCTGAAACAAAAATGTATCAAAAATTTATGTCTATTTTTTTATGAAATAGGAAAAAAAATTGTAGTAAATGCATCACGCGTAGTAAATTTAAAAACGTGAAATCCACTTTGTTCCGGACAATTTAAATTAACAATAATGATTACTGAGCTGCAAACGCTGTTGCAATTATAGAGATCGTTCGGACAGCATTTTATCTTGAATCTCTTTGAATTGAGTAATTTTTAATTGCGGGATAATAAAATAAAATGAACATTGTAAAAGTCAATTATAGGTACTTATTATAATACTAGCTTCTGCCAGCGACTTCGTCCGCGTGAAATTTTTTGCTCCCCCGACCCACCGCGTCGCATAGCATCGCCTGCCTGCGCTATTACTTCGTTTTCTGACTTTTTTCTTTTTGCTCAACTCCTAAGGGTTCTAGCGTGATGTTTAAAGCCTGCCTCAAGAATTGGGCTATCAAATGCAAAAAGATTTTTATAAATCTGATCGATACTTCCAGAGATTAGAGATTTCAAACAAACAAACTCGGCAGCTTTATTATTAGTAAAGGTTTTTCCCATTTTTGCAACATTGTTCATTGATGCTCCGCTACTATTGGTCGTAGCGTGATATTATATAGCCTATAGCATAGCATATATAGTTCCTCGATAAATGAACTATCTAACGCAAAAAGATTTTTTCAATTCGAAGCAGTAGTTCCAGAGATGACCCCCTACATACAAACTTCACTTCCCTTCACTGCTCTGCTCCTATTGATCGTAGCGTGATGAAAAGTATACTATAACCTGCCCAGGAGTATGAAGAACAATTGTACCAAGTTTCGTTGAAATCCGTCGAGTGGTTTTTGTTTCTATAACGAACATACAGACAGACAGACAGACAGACAAAAATTTTACTGATTGCATTTTTGGCGTCAGTATCGATCACTAATCACCTGCTGATAGTTATTTTGGAAATATATTTCATGTACAGAATTGACCTCTCTACAGATTTATTATAAGTACCTATAGAAGATCAGCATAACGAAAATTCGTGTTTTTTATCAGATGGCTGTCATAATATTACTTACGAGACGATGTCATTTTTAAATAAATTTCGATAATTCCGTTCTGTGTCAACAGACGAGTCTGTATTGCTAACTTTAATGTTGGAACAGGCGTACCTAATACCTACTGTTAGATATTTTCCTTTATAAAATGACTGGCAAGCCGCAGTGCGACGTAACTACCACTAAAGAAAATGTGGAAAACCCCAACGACGAATGCTTCTGATTTTAATTATAGCCTAAAAATCATAAAACAGACAAGAGTAGGTATACAATACCTACATGCAGTATTATGGCGCAAAGATGTCTGAGTGGTGGAGCTCGGCGTGATTTTGTAATGTTATTGTAGTGAGCAACATCTTTGGATGTACGTCAACTGACTTATGGTTATGTTTACATGTGCTTTACGGCTTGTAAAATAATTGGCGGCTTTAGCGGCGCGGGCCAATGCCAGCGACGACGCGCCGGCCGCGCGGGCGAGCGCTAGCCGCGCCGGTGACGCGAGTGACGGCCAGCTCGTAAAGTCGCACAAGTTCATGGATCACCAGTATGCCGCTGACGCTGATGCCGCCGCCCACCCGACTTTCCTCCGTTTCATTAAATAACACGTACATTTTTCTCCCGATTGCGTCAATGGTCAAGACAAGCACGCGATATTTGCGTCCGAGCGATTATTAATAGATTCGCCTGGCAAAAAGTCGACCACTCATCGGCTTTATTTTAGAAAGCCGAAGGAAGGTAAATAAAATAGTATCTTCATTACTCTCAGAGTGGTGTTTTGTTAGCGCGATTTTGGACGCGCGTTGGCTATTTTCAGCGCGCAAGTGCGGTTAAACGAATATTTATAATCGTATTCGTCACTCGAAACGAAACTATGTTTTGTTAATTCCAAGTAAAGAGGGAGTACTGCGAATGAAATATTTACTTAAAATTATTTTCGGCATTTGATTTATTTATTTCTCAACGGGCGTCATTCTCTTTCGGCACATGAAAGCAATTATTCGTATTTTCGATGGAATGACGCATGACCTGAATGTTTTTGAAAGGACGACAATTTCTAAATAGATATCTCGTCTAAAATCTATATTTGTTAATGTTTGGGGTAGGAACAACGTACGGCTAGAATAGACGGAACTTTTTATTTGCTTAGGATATAAGCTGGGAGGGGCGCCCCCATCGTTTGTTTGGTTATTTCATACAATTTAGAATGAAAATGCATAATATAAGCACGTTAAGTTGTGCTTCACAAGATTATACGTTAATATTATTAGAAACGGTAGCTTTATATTGTTTAGTTTTATTATAATCCTTAAAACGGATAGCAGTGGCCACTATATTCCGTTTTAAGGATTATAATAAAACTAGACAATGTAAAACTACCGTTTCTAATAATATTAACGTATAATCTTGTGAAGCACAACTTAACATGCTTATTTTTTGCATTTTCATTCTAAATTGTATGAAATAACCAAACAAATGATGAGGGCGCCACTGTGCGGTCGGCATAGTCTTCTTAACTAATATTTTTAGAACAGAAGTAGGCATTTCAGATGGTAATAATGGCCATAATGACTAAATAGGAAATCGAACAAAAGAAGAGGATTATAAATACGTCATGGAAAAACAGACGGTCCTGTTTTCAGCTTTCAATTCTGTATCTACCTAAACTAATTAAGATAAGACAAAAATAAATTAAATAAAGGAAAAACTGTCTACTTATAATAATTATAGTGGTTATAATATTTTGTCAGTATCTACGTAATTGATACCCAATAAGACTTAATTACCACGGTATTTATAAACCTAGCAGTCATATTATCCTGAAAGGGGAATCCCTGAGTATTTTACTATACTTAGTAGGTACCTACGTAGACGTTTAATAGGGTTCACCCCGGGGGTTTAGGGGGTAGGGTGAATTTTGCTTATTTAGGTTCTCGATGTAAGATCAAACAATTTTAAGTATTTGTAATACCTTTCGCGAAAAGTACAAACAGCCGCAAGATAACTAGCCGATGGCTGTTAAAAGGACACAAAAGCCGCTAAGGTCGGCCGCAGACCACAATTTGCAAAAACCAGCAAAAAGTTAGTTTGAATCTGTTGGAGCTTGGACTAAACTTTTTGACGCTTGTCCATTGTATTCTTTCTACCTAACGAGGTATGGCGTAGCAATCGCAAAAAGTTCGTGGTAAAGCTCTTATAAGCCTTAATATAATTATTATTCTACCGTGAGTGCTAAGTCATCGGCTCACTGTGATCCGGCTTATGTACTTTGATCCCAGAGTTGATGTCATTACTCCATGTGACGCAAACCTGGGTCTTTGTAAGTGAATTAGCGATATAGCTATATAGATTTAAGTATATAGAGCTAAATCACCTTAACAAGAACCTTTCAATGGAATATAATAAGGTCGCAAGTCTATTCTCAAATCACCAGGGCAATTGGCGGTTTATTTTTGTTCCCCCAAAGTTAATCCTGTATTATTTTAGGCCTCAATGTCTCACGTCGAAAAAAAAGAAAATAACTGGCTGACACATATTAATTTATAGTAGGTACCTAACGTGTTTGTCGAAGGATGTAAAGCGTAATATTGTTATCTCGCGTATCGTGGTACTGAATATTACCCCCGTGCCTTTAGAGTCGGGTACAAAGGTGTTAGAGAGATGTAAACGCTTCGTACATTTTGCAACGGATGTGACCGTCATTTGGCGCAACGACCGTATTTGCTCGGCTACAGAGGTCTGACGTCACGTTACCAAGTCACCCGGCCTGTGACCTTTCGGTGTTTTGCGAGCACCTTGCCGTGCTTACCTACTACTCCGTTTATGACGTCAGTCGAGAGGATTAACTGGAGGACTTTGATTAGACGCTATTGTCATAGAGTCTTTATTTTATGTAGGAGTAATTCGGAGTGATTGACGTAGGCACGGTTATGATGTAGTAGGTCAATTCAAAGCAAATATTTTAAGAGCAAATTGGATTAAGTACCTACTTATATAATGGAAAAAATTAGAGGGGCTTGTGGCTTAGTAATAACAGCCGCACGGGTCGATCGATCAGGTTAAGCTACGCTTGCCGCGGTTGGTCCGTGGATGGGTGACCATCTTCAGTATACCAAGGTAAGACCCCTTCGTACCTCGGAAAGCACGTTAAGCCGCTGGTCCTGGCTGTCATTCGTGGATCTTTGTGTAGCCCGAAAGTCTGACAACCAGTCTTACCAAGGGATATCGTATTACCCACTAACTGGGTTGTGGAGGTCAGATTGGCAGTCACTCAATGTAAAATACTGGTATTCAGCTGCATCCGGTTAGACTGGAAGGCGACCCCAACATAGTTGGGAAAAGGCTAGGAGATGATGATGATGGAATAATTTTGGTAGGTGAGCTCAAATTATAGTAGCTGTAGAAATTGTAAATGACTGCATTGCAATAACCTACACAGGCTGGCATCCGATATCGGCGCACAAACTGAAACCATGAATTCAGCACATGAGTCTAGACACCTACACCGACACCAACGTCCGACAGACATCATTATTACATGTATAACGGAGAAAATGTTCGTCGGTTATAAAAAAAATATATAGTGTGTCGGGGTAAGTTGGGCGCTGGCATAAGACCGTGGAAACAAATTCCCGGCTAATTTAGCACGGCCAACATTGTTATCTGCGCCATTATATTTTGCCCCGACGGCGCGATGGCCACGCCACGGCAATTCGGTGATTTTGACTTGTACGGACGAACTTACCCCAAAATCAAATCAATTTTATTTGTGTAACATAGGTATTGAGTACAGCCGATCGATTCTGTAAAAATCTCACCGTGACAAGTTAGGTCAAGTGAACTTAGAGTGAGCTGTCAAGAGTATCAATCCCTAGCATCAGGATGACACTGACAGCTCACTCCACGCTCACTTCACCTAAGTTTTCACGGTGAGATGGTTACAGAATCGCACTGCTGTTCTTAAATTAAAGATAGGTCGCTATGTTATGCCAAGAGGCGTACAAATATATGGTTGCATGCGGAATAAAAAATATATTAATCATGCGAGAGGTAAACACAAATTATTTAATAGGTATAATATGTCAATATTCATAGAACGATGTTAAAAAAAATCAATAAAAAAGAAAAAATAATAATAATAAATAATAATTAAAATGTCACATTAGGAATTAATTTCTACAGTCAATGCTTAATTACAATTAGTGTCAATATTCAGCAAGAAATTCTCTGCTGTGTGTCAAAATAAATAAAATAAGTCTACATTAATTTATCATTCAAAAATTCATCAATCGTATAATAACATTTTTCAATTAACAACAGCTTTAATTTTGTTTTGAATTGTGTAGCATTCAATTTTTTCTGGTAATTTATTGTAAATGCGCGGTGCCATGCCTAAGACGCTCTTTCTCACTAAGGCTGTCTTACAACGCTGATTATTCAAAGAGTTTGCGTATTGGCTACGAACCGCTACATCTCGTAAAGTTGACACTTTTTCGAACAACCTCATGTTTGTTTTGACGAAAACACTAATTTCAAAAATATATAATGAGGGTAAGGTTAGTATTTTCAGCGATTTAAAAATTGGTACACAGCTATCATCAATTTTCAGACCACACATCGATCTGATGCATCTTTTTTGTGCCTTAAAAACTATATCTTTATCAGTAGAATTGCCCCAAAAAACAATACCATATCGCAAAATTGCGGCTACTAGGCCGTGATATGCAACTAGTAGTGCATTCATGTTAACTTTTCTTGCAATTTGGAAAAGTTCGTATGCTGATTTATTTATTTTCTTACTTAGGTCCTCTATGTGGGCCTTCCAGTTATGCTGATTATCAAGGAGTAAACCTAAGAATTTTGCTACTTTAACTTCTTCAACGTCACAGTTACTATGTCTAATATTTACTTTTGGTACTTCAGTTCTTTGGTGAAAGTGCATTATTTTGGTTTTCTTTAAATTAATAACTAAATTATTACCCCAACACACCTTATTGTTTCGTATAGATAAAAGTTAATACTTACGCGGTCAAAATGTATGAAACAGCATTTTTTTAATAACCGACGTAATATTTCAACCGTTGCGCGTTTATGTCCTTGCCACCCTGTCTACATGTATATACAGAAGATGCTTTAAGCGTAGCTACTTAGCTAGGTATCTATATATAGAATAATAATAATATTATAGGTACCTACCTAACCGGTAAATGAAGATCCTTGATTAAACAATAATGTTTATACCAGAAAAGCGAATATTGAAACCTGTTTACAAATTCAAATCCTTGTAAGACGTGTTAATCGTAGGTATTTTGTTATAATCACGCGTCGCATTACGTCTTAACGTCTTTCTGATTGGTGTTATTCAGGTTAATGGCCGTTGCTGATAAAAACTTGAACTTTCTGCAGTGCGTAATTGACAAAGAGCCAAAACATTCTAAGTGTTTTGCTACCTCTTAACGTGGACTGAACCGATTATGAGCTACGTCATTTGAGCTATATGTGGCTATATCTACATAATATATCTTGCAGACGGTAACGCAACGTCAATTGTTTTATGAGAAACACATTGCACTAATGGATGTACCTACGTAATTTAAAACAATGACCAGACTTGGATAACGTCAAAGGTTATGAATATGAATTATCTTGTAACGTCAATACTTCAATAGTTTGTAAAAAAGCACATAAAGAGTTGCTATGACTTCATTATTACATCAATGGCCGTTTGTTGTATATTTTCCTGTATACTCTACACTGGGAAATTACCAGATGGTCTCTTCTGGACTTTAGTAGATCTTAGGAAGAATTTTAGCACATGTCTAGTGTTTTTACTTTCGTTTTCTAAATTGTGATATTCATGATATTCAAAGACTGGGTTTCAGACAATGAAGTATTAACGTTATCAAATATTCTTTCCAGATTGCGAGTCCCTGATTCGCAAGATGTTAGTTCTGGAGCCGATGAAGAGGTACACGATAGAACAGATCAAGAAGCACCGGTGGATGTCAGCGGAGCCCTACGCAGTGCCTACAGTATCTACCGACCCTGCGCGAAGTCCAGCACATGCGCCTGCGCATACTGAGCCTAACGAACAAGTGCTGAGGCTTATGCAGAGTTTAGGAATCGACCCTATTAAGACTAAAGAGGTACTTAGGTGATGATTTTTTTTAGGAGTCGTTGAAGTTGTATTGATTTTAGTTATATTGGAAACCATTCACAATATACTAGAAAATGTACAAGCTGGAGATGAAAATTGAAGGCTGTTATGATTAATACTTCAGAATTAATCCAAATGAGGTCTTGGTTATACTTTGTGGTTTGTATGTTTGTTGATTGTAATATTCTTGAACTTTGAATTCGCAGAGCCTCAGATCCAACAGCTACGATCACCACGCGGCGATATACCTCCTTCTACTGGAGAGATTGCGGGCGCGAGCGGCGAGCGGGGTCAGTGTATCGAACGTGGAAGCTCGCACCAGACCCTCACGACGACCGTCGTCCGTGGCCGACCAGGCACTAGCCAAAGAAGCTCATGATGCACGGCGGGAACATCACACTAGGTAAGCTATATCAAATTATGAAATTACAGTAAACGACACACATGCCGTGGACGGCGATGAGCTTGCAAGTTGCAACGACCCTTTGGAACAGACTGTCTTTAAGATAAGCTACGAATCTACAATGTTATGTATCTTTATTTCAGACTTCTTCATGCTGGCGATTCTCAATCACGGGAGTACAACAGAGCAACTCCGACAATATCCACTGCACCAGCGGACTCATCGTCTGCCGAAACGCAGCGACTACTGTCCCTCGCGGCCGTCAACATGACCGAACAACGACTGCTCCAGCGAAACTCCGACCCCTCGGATACGCATCGGAGCTTTCTAGTTGGCAACCTTGATTCTATCTCCAGAAGTCATGAATCAGAATCCACTAGGCTACTCTCCATGAGAAATATTGATGTAACTCAATCAAACCAAAGGCTAGGTGCTAAAGTCAATGAGACCAATGTACCAACACATAGGCTCCTCACCTCGACTTATGAACAACAACAAAATATACTAAAACAATCGAGCGAAGACTGCCGACGGCTACTACAACAGTCGACGACCGTGGGGCCTGAGACTAGCAAAAGTACTATCGACGGTACTAGGCTTCTTACATCATCAAGTTTCGATTCGAAGTGTGCTATTGACGGTGGAAGAAGTTCCTCTGCGACTGATCATAACGCCATAGCGAATTTTCTACAAAATTCTGCTTCAGCGACTAATTTCAATGTTGAAACTATGAAGTTACCCAATTCAACAACGTTCACTATGTGTTCTGAAGCAGCTAAACTTATGAATACCTTACAACAGTCACCATTACCTTTAAAGGGGACTTTGAACTTGAGCACAAGCCCTATTCCATCACAGCTTGGAGAATCCAAACTGAGCAGTGTTTTAGAACAACCAAAGCCTCTTGAATCCACTAGACTTGTATCACAAGCGCAACAACAAGACCTTAATCGTCTCCAAACGGGTACGCCACCATTTAAAGACTATATGAATCATCATTTACCTGCATATGCGTATTTGCAAAATTCAGTCTTGCCACCGATGTCGAGTACAGCTGATGGAAATTTTTCTATGACTGCTACAGGTACCGGTGATTTATTTCCGACTGGGCTGTATAGACCAGATAGCAAATTTTCCCTTAATCGATATACGACAGGCCAAACATATTCCCAAAATCTTCAAGGTAGCGCCAACACAGCGGAAGCGACAAAATTTCAACAACAGTATTCTTCGTCGACAGACGAAGGTTGCGAGACAGATATGGAGGACGTGGCGAACGCAACCACTGGAGTTCAAAACAGGCTAAGTTCTTACGCAAGTTCCAGTTCTAGTAGCGGTGTTGTCACTTTTTTTAATAACAAAAGTCTCAGCCAAAATCTAAGTTGCGATTCGTCACAAAGTAATTTTTCTACATTCGAAAGCCTAGATTACCAATTGTCCGACTGTTCCAGTGAGCTAGCTAGCAGTCTTCCTAGCTGTACATCCAATGAAGAAAAATTGGCCTACGAGAATAATTCACTCGTGAACACGAGTCCAATGCATCCATGCGTTTATATATCTTCTTACAACAATAAAACTCCGGGCGTGGGATTTATTGCGCGACACAATCCATTGAACTATCAATCGGTCAATAATAAGAATTGTCCTCGGGCAATCACGCGGAGTCCGGTTGACTTTCGGGAAGGTCGTCGAGCGAGCGATGGTCTCGTAGCACAACAAGCTGCACAGTCCAATGAATCACAAAAGAACAGTCTGGCTTTTAACAGCCAGCGGTTAAATGAAAATTGTAAGGCGAAAGGGGTTTTGGAACTACATCTAGTCCAGAAAGAGGCCCAGAAATTGAAAACGCAGTACCAGTCAACGATACCTGCAGAGGAAATGACACAGAGACAAATACAACACAATCAGTTTGCGGCGACTTTCAGTCCGCATTACTTAGATACAAAAAATCCTACACCTAAGCGTATCAGCCTTCCTGAAAACTTCAACTACTCGAGCACGTCGCCACCCATGCCCGCCAGTCCCAAAATGGTGGCACAACTACAAGACCAGGCAGAGCTGCAACACGCCGCTTCACAAGTCAAACCTCCCTTACAGCAGCAGCTCATGCAACACAGACTGTTCCAACAAAAGCGACAGCTACTACAGAAACAAATGACTCCACCTAACATCCCTGCTCATGACATGGGCATTCACACTCTGCAAGTGGGCCTCAGCCGGCGGCAAATGCTGCGGCAGCAAAGCTACAAAATAGCTCAGCAACAACAAATCTTACCTCCCTTGCCACTAACGGAAACGGAGAATCGAGATTTACTCGCTTTCCAAGCTATAGTAGAAGGTCCGAACCGAACACCGAAACACAAGTCGGAAGAAAGCACGGAGGAGGCAAAGTTCGCATCTTATCAAGGTTCTATGGAGATCAGCATAATGAATAAGGAAAGGTTGGGTAATGAGACTTGGTCGAACTTGCCATCGACCCTGCAGAGTGCTTGTCAGATATCGGAGCTGGCGGGGCGGCGGGAGGCGAGGGAGCCGCGTGAGGCGGAGGGAGAGGCGGGTGCGCACGCGGCCGTGGACACTCCGCTGTGGCCAGGACAGTGGAACGCTGCACTATTCCAGCCTCAGCCCTGTTTCCAGGTATTCCAACAGATCAATTAGTAGAACTTCACGTAAAGAGTAGTCTTGTAGATTTTGTAGTGTGGATTACGTGAACACGGCATGGAATCTGTTCTCTAATAAGACCTACGGTTTCCACGTCAGTGTTTTCGCTAGATGAAAGAATGGTCTCATTATGATTTATATTCGTACTGTGAGTATGTAAGCGTGTAGAAAATTGTAATTTCACAAATATATTGCGTATAATTAGAGTGCATGACAATAAATAGTGCTTTAAAATTATATAGTACACCTGTAGATCAGTGGATCACTGCAATATAATCCAAACTGCCGTTAAGTACCTATATGATAAAAAAAATATAAACACCAATAAAATATTCATGTACTTATTCTTAGCATAATTTGCAATGTATCGATATAATAGATGCACTCAATTTTGATAATTATACCAAATAAATTTTAAATAAAAATATACAACACCTTGTTACAAAGTATTCATTCCTGTTCATTACAATAAATAAAGCAAATAGTAACATTTATGTATGTACAGACGCCAGCACATCAAAGTACCCGAAACTGTCAAATTTTCTCAATCAACTTAGAACCATAAGCTTTAGCGATAAAGTTGAAAATCTAATAAAGAAATTTGACAGATTTTAGTAGCTTGATGTGCTGGCGTCTGTACTATAACCACTTAGCTATTCCATTTATACATTTTTACTTGCCAAGTATTGTATTAATTTTATACAAGTTGTATGTTTTGCATTTGCCCACTTTTGCTAAGACTACGACTTACATGAGAATGTTCCTACATATTTGTTCGTTATTTCTCCATCGTACATTACTTTTTAGCCCTAAGTATCTATTTATTATAGATATTATAAGTTAAACGTTATGAGTCTGTACTTTTTCTTTGTGAAAGTCTGTATTTGTTATTATTTGCTAATTATTATAAAATAAGTTATGTAAGATGTGATAGCTTTACTTAGAGGCAAGTTTTATTTAAATACAAGTTATTGTAAATTTATAATAATAGTTTTATTTTTACACCTTATTTTTTTTGGCAAATAGCTTTTTTGTAGTTGACACAGTTGCTATGCACGTTTGCATTAGGTAGATGCATAGGTACTTATTTATTTTTTTATGCTTGAATGATAAATACTATAATGTGTGTCATACCAAAAAGCTAATGGTTGAAAAGCTGTTGTTCATACCAACTACGAAGCTTGATTTATTCAGACATCGAATATTTTAAATATAAAGTTATAATATGAAATGAAAGCTAAAAAAGAACAATAAAATCATGCAAAAAGCATATTTGAAGCAAAAGTAGTGTAGCGTCTGTGATGCTCTCCAAAGCTGTAAGCAAATAGCAAGCCAGTCGGAAACATTTTCGACACCTGTTCAGCTGGATGCAGAACCAGACAAAGTAAGTAGACAATAGGATAAATCCGAAATGACAGTGTAGGTGCAATCAATGCAGATTTCGTACTTACCCTTATTACTTGGCAACGGATGAGTACTAAAACTATCAAGACATCTCTGGTCAGGAATAAAAAGTGCTGCATGGAAATACCATTAGGTACCTACTTGTTACAAACTGGTTCAAAGACTACTTCTCCAAACGTGTTCTTTCAAATGTATTATTTCCTTAATCGAAGTTTATCTATTTGTTTCCAGTCCAACTGGCAAGGCCACAGTCTACCTCCCACAGCTGGCATGCTACCTCTCAGCGAGAGCCCTATTCTGGAGCTCACCGAACAAATGGAGTCCATTTAACTGTAATCTTGAATGACCGTATTTACTTTAAACGTTGTTTAAATTATTTTGGTGGTCGGATTGTGTCATTGATTTGAGGAAATTGACTTCTTTCTGAGAAAGACGCGTTATTATTTTCTTATCGTTAAAACGATATTTCCTAGAGGAAGGGATTGGAAAAACGGGAACAGTTGACGTCATAGTCTGCAATTCTGCCCTTTACAAATCTTTATATGGTCAGCTTCATTTTATTGACAAAGGATTTTCCATTATAGGTAATCAGTCGGGGTATAATTAGAATCAATATACAATAGACCTACCGACAAAACCAACTGGGTCTGTCCTCATTAACGACACAATACGACTGTTATCCGAAACCACAGAATACCTAATAGTACTTCGCCGAAACGCTTGACAACACTACGAATACTACGATTAGTTAGTTAGATTAACACGATTGTTATAGTGACCTCAGTAAACGTAAACTTATAATATTGTTAGTTTAACTATGCACTGTGTTAGTCAATAAATTGGCGAAAAACTCAATGAATATTAAATTAATTTAGTGATAAATAACGCGACAATATCCATAGGTTAAGTTGTTACATGGATGCGTTTTAATTTTCTAAGCAACTTTGAAAATCTCTTATGAATTTTATGATGATCTTCTTGACTTCGTTACGATTGCTTGGACAATAAAATTTAAAATGCATGAAGGTATCAACCGATGCACTCTATTTTTCAAAAGAATTTACTTTTGTATCTCTTATGTGTATTAAATGCATTCGAATTTAAACGTACTTTATACGTGGGCCGTGTACAGAGGCCAGCACATCAAGCTACCCCAATCTGTCAGATTTTCCCAATTGAATATGAACCTTATTCCTTTGTCCTAAAGTTGAAAATCTATCAAAGAAATTTGACAGATTGGGGTAGGTTGACCTGCTGGCGTCTGTACATTGCAGTGAAATATTAGAAGTCAATCTTAACTTTATAAGATTCAGATCTGCGATGGCCGGCTAATGTACCCGTCTACTTGTGAAAAGGCTTGAAAGGGCCTATACTTGCAAATAAAGATATCTATAGTCTGGTTTTCATTACGACATTCATATTTACGTAGAAGTGAGTCCACCCATGTAGCCCGAGTGTCCTGTGTCCTGTCTTATGGACATGGGGCCATGTCTGACATTTACTACTATCTAACTTTCTGACTTGCATGTCTTCTTAATCTTAGTGTAAGAGGTATAGCTGTGTATGTCGTAGAAACTTAAACAAACGAGCTCCAGTTTTGATTGAAATTGTAGAAAACGGATGTTTCTAAAGCCTAATAAATTGCCTACGTAGGTTTCCTTAAGACTGTGCCGACCCTACAGTGGCGCCCTCATCGTTTGTTTGGTTATTTCATACAATTTAGAATGAAAATGCAGAAAACAAGCACGTTAAGTTGTGCTTCACAAAATTATACGTTAATATTATTAGAAGCGGTAGTTTTATATTGTTTAGTTTTATCATAATCCTTAAAACGGAATATAGTGGCCACTTTTATCCGTTTTAAGGATTATAATGAAACTAAACAATATAAAACTACCTTTTATAATAATATTAACGTATAATCTTGTGAAGCACAACTTAACGTGCTTATTTTCTGCATTTTCATTCTAAATTGTATGAAATAACCAAACAAACGATGAGGGCGCCACTGTAGGGTCGGCACAGTCTTAACGTATTGCTATAAACGATTATCAATAGCTAGAGTGCCACATGGATAATTTGGCGCCTGAACAGGAGGGCGTTGTTAGTAAACTTATTATACGAAACTGTCACAGGAATAATAGAAAAAACAATACGGCGGCGTTAGTTCTGATTTTCGCCACGCGCCAATAAATCCATGTAACTGCCGCGGTTGTAATTCTAAGTATACGAGGGATGATCCAAAAGTAATGATAATAGGTTACTTCAGGTCCGCATAAAAATCCAAAAAAAACTTTTTGCTTGCTCATATACTCACTACTTCAGCCTTAAAAATCATATAAATAGGTCACGATTTCCGGGAGATACATTCATTTGAATACGAATTGTCGAAGAGATAACCGGCTCACAAAGCCGCAGTTGCGATGGCTGCCATTCAAGAAACGGGATTCAAACTGCTCGAACACCCTCCCTATTCGCCAGATCTGGCTCTAGTGACTTCTAACTCTTTCCTCGGCTCAAGGAACACCTCCGAGGCAAGAAATTTGAAGACGATAGCGAAGTGATGGCTGCTGTTGAGACTTGAGGCGTTTTGGGAGGGTCAAGAATTTTTTTTTTCAAAGGTAATCCTGAGTTTAGAAAAAAGATGGACTAAATGTATTGATTTTTTAGCAGACTATGTAGAAAAATAAATTATTATTTTAACTTTAATTAGGTACCGTGTTTTATTTTCATTATCATTACTTTTGGATCACCCCTCGTACCTACCTACTTATGGCACCACAAAAAAGGTTCAACATTAAAAAACGAAGAGCAATGGATTGAGATAGGTACACCATTTTTACAGTAGAATAGCGTTATGGAGTCAATAACTACGTAGAAAACACAAACCCATAGTGTGTTAGAAATATTTACATGCATTTGGCGTAATTTATTGATAGTTTGAAAAATATTGGTTTATAATTTCTTCCGAATGACGATCTTGTTTATGATAACAATATTCCTTGTAAATAAACTACCTCTAATTAACTTCGAATACAAGACTGAATTCAGTGTCAATTCAGAACAATGTATTGTCACACGATACCATCCAAAGTCGAAGATTTTTTTGTTAATTTTAAACACAGACAATTTAATTTTTAAGGTAACTTTGCAGAATAGTCTTTTGTTAGCGAAGTGTGTTTGTGACGATTGAAGTTAGGACATATCACAATTTGTTAGTAAACGTCACTGCACAAATATAAATTAGCGTAGTTGATACTTACAATTAAAACTGACTGTTTCACATAGGTAGGTACATATACAACGTGTAACGTTAAATGCGCAAAACCTGAAAATAGTTTGTTCATAATTGACTACTGAATCGATTTCAGTAGGTAACTTTTTTCAAAAATTATGTGTTTTGCCATACCTAATATCCGCCGATTGAGCCAAAGAAAATTAAGTCTTATTTTAAGGCAATAAGACTCAATTTTGAATGGATAAAGCAATGCTAGTTTTGTTCAGTGTATTATGCTTTGAGGTTTTGCGCATTTAACGTTACTTACACGTTGTATAGTCAATAAAAAAAACTTGATCTTCAATATTCCAAGATGGAATGACTAGGTAAATAAATAGGTACCTAAGTACCTACTTTTTTTTTTTACCTACTTGTATTTAATGTTTAAAGTACCTACCTAATGCTAGGTGAGCTAATTCCGGCTATTCTTGATAGTCCCAAATACACGTGCATTTTAGCGATGCATATATCGACGCATCTTACCTATTGTTATTATAATTGTCCATTTATCTACTAAGTAGATAAAATATAATTCAATTAATTAATAAAATAATCGCCATCAAAATTCCCATTTATGATCAGTGCCACACTGACCATTATAAAGCTTTACCGAACCGTAACAATAACTTACATACGTAAGAATTATCTTATTACTACAATGGAACTATTTAGTTTTCAATAAGTCATCATTACTAATGTAGAGGATCGTAGAATAGGTGTTTGGAGGCTTTTACACAATTAGAATATTGCCACTTGTATTATATTCTGACATTATCGAGCAGACTTCATGTTATTCGCAATTAATAAATTAATCTTAGGTCATTAGATAAGTAGACAATTTTATATAATGGAGGGTGTAGAAGACGTAGATGACAGCATACTGTTCATTGTACGAGTATTACACGAAATGTTACGGCTTAACAGCTTCCTTTGAAAATTTTGTAGTGACGTTACCTTTATACAGTTTTTCGTTGATTGTACCTTTTGGGTTGTGATAAAGTATATGGCTGATTGTTAATCAATGTATAGAGCAGTCGTAATACAATACCTAATTATAAAATTGTGTTTTATTTTACCTAAACCACTTCTTTGCTCGCCCTTAGCATAATCAGCCTGTAACGTTTTCACTGCTGGGACACAGGCCTCCTCCCTGTAAGAGGGAGTGGGCCGTAATCTACCCCGCGGGCCCAGTAGTAGCAGCGGGTTGGTGTCACATGTCTTCGATTTTTTGGTTCTAGGAATGCTAGATTCCGTGTGATTGCGAAGCCTGTTGATTTCGGCCAGGTTCTTGGCCCAACCACTCTGGCTTTTAAAGTGGATACGTTCACTTTAATCCCCAGAACGTTTGGGCCAACATTAAGGCCCAAACCAACAGACTATTAGAGTAGATCAATCGGTTTACTCCAACTACAAAAACCCGAGTGACTCCGCCAGCGTGTGTTTGTCTCTTAACGGGAATTGTAGTCCAGGTACCTATGTTTACTCTAAAACCCAGAGCGTTACGCAAAATTTAACGCACTAATAAGCAAGAGTCGATTTGCAGATTATAAACTCAAGACTAACCTGATGTTATAAAAAACGACTACAATAACTTGAACAACACCACATACAAGGAATTCTTATCCATTTTAAAAGACATAAGGAGCATTATCTGGTAAATTCAAATTCAACAAATAAATATTGCTGACAGAGTGAAAAAGATAAGAATCTAACCGACCTCTATAGGAAGAAGAGTTCAAAGAGGTATAAAAAAGGGAAATCGAATTCAGTCTGGACGCCCTTCTAACGAAAAGACAGCCAAAAGAGCTCTCAAAAGGCCTCATAATAGCGTCACTGGCATGACTAAAATTCCTATCTTATTTTTTAGCTGATTTGAGTTAGGACTTAGGACAAATACATGTTTCTATTCGTGATTCTTTACATTTTGTTGGCTTTCAAAATGGTTATATTTTGAGATCCAAATAACATAGAGATACGACGGTTAGTGAAACGTAAAGAATCACGAATAGAGAAAAGTAGTTGTCCTAATTCAAATCAGGTAAAAATGAGATACGACTTTTAGTTATGCGAGGGACGATATAAGCTTATCTCAATTGATTTATGACAACCTAGTGCAAAAAACTGAAAAATAATTACATTCTTAAGTTTGATGATAAGTAATAGATTTTTCATAGAAGTGCAAAGTTAACTTTGAATTCTTAATTTACTTAGACTTGAGTTGATGTCTTACAAATCTATTATCTATACTAATATTATAAAGAGGAAAGATTTGTATGTATGTTTGTAACGAATTGGCTCAAAAAGTACTGGGCCGATTTTAAAAATTCTTTCACCATTTGAATGCTAAATTATCACTGATTAATATAGGCTCTATTTTTTCTTTTTTTTTTCCACCCGTGCGAAGCCGGGAAAGGCCGCTGTTATTTATAAATCTGCAGAAAAGTTTGTTTTATTTTTTTTTGTTTATTATAAAATGCAGACTTTAATTGCCTGTTGATTTCGGCCCCTTGACTGGGCGAAACACTGAGGATTTAACCGTTTAGGGATTACAGGCGTGATGTTATGTTGTTGTTATCTATTGTTCTCGAACATCGCAACCGTTATAAAACTTCAGCATGTTTGGCAAACATGTTTTGATAATTTTTGGCGGCAGACACCAGACTATCAGATATTTTAATGTTAACAATACCTTGATACTTAATCACTACACAATCTAATTACGTACCGACTGGCACAAAAATGTGTAGGTATTGCTTACGTATTATCGCTCCTAAGCCACACCTAAGCGGCGCAGACGCACTTATAGATAGTAATGGTAATGAGGCCTCTACGGTCATTCACACTGTAGTCTGATCATTCACTTGTGCATGTGCAGTGTGTTTGAGTAGTGCGGTGTTTAGAGTTCTTTTATTTACCGAGTTATTTACAAAAAGGTCGTGACCTTTATGACGTAGACAATACGCAACCAAAGAGATTATAATCACAATAACCAATCAACTGACAGACAGCTGACGGTCAAAGTTTGTTTGGAAGAAAAATAAATCAAAGCGACGTTTCAGCCAATTTTTGCGGAGAAATTCTGCAATTTTCTTAAAATGGAAGGACCGATGAAACTTACCGAACTGATTAAAAACAAAGGCAAATTCAGCTACTCATTTGAAGTGACTCCTGATGTTTCCGAAGAAGATATTGATAACTTGAAGGTGGATCCCGTTTTCTTCTCGGTGACTTGGCACGCGAAGACACACAAATGTGCGAACCTGAGTGTAGATCCTGTACGAACTGCTATTCTTTTGAGCAGAAAACGAAAGCAGGTGTTACTGCACCTATCGTGTGATATGATGAAGGTTACTTATTTGGAGAAACTATTGGCTCTGCTTCAAGAAAATAATATTTGCAATTTATTGTTGGTTTTGGGAGGTAAGTAAGTTAATTTCCTAAATCTAACAGAAAAGGCAATGTAGCAGTAGGAATGTAGATTCAATTAGCTGTGGCTCTACCTCTGTCAGGTCTCAAATTGGATCTTGTTTAAAATTGGTCATTTTGACTTTGGTACTTGTGCTTGTTTATAGATAGGTACGGTCAGCATCAAAAGTCGATTAACATTTCAGTTTTTTAATTAATATCAGTTATTGAGCAAAATATTTGCTCAAAATATTTTGCTCAATAACTGATATTAATTAAAAAACTGAAGTGTTAATATTTTGCTCAATAACTGAGATTAAAAAAACTGAAATGTTAAGCGACTTTTGCTGTTGACTGTACCTACAGACGCCAGCACATCAAGCTACTAAAATCTGTCTTTCTTTAATAGATTTTCAACTTTATCGCAACAGCATAAGGTTCAAAGTAGATTGGGAAAATTTGACAGTTTCGGATAGCTTGGTGTGCTGGCGTCTGTACCCAGGTATGTTTCAGATTATGCCTTACAGAAACCTGACCAGCACCCCAATTGCGTAACACACTATCAATCGGAATCTGAATCATTTTGAAGCAAAACTTCGGGCGACGGCAAAAAATATGTCTCAAGTTTTGCCCTAATTCCTATTTCTAAGTTAGATTTGGACCATAAGCACTTTTCCATGAGATTTCTTCTTGTGGTGCAAATCTAACTTAGGAAGATGTATTAATGATTCTAATGAATAAAATTCTGTAAATACCTACGTAACTGTTATAGTCGCGAATCATAATTTGATCAAGATACAACCTGAAACTGACCTGCAAATTGCAAAAAACGTAAGAAAATTTGAATTTCGCGGTCTACCACTGCGCAAGCACACCTCGGACACTCCATACAACGCTCGCAAAATAATTACCTATTACTACTAGGTACATAACCAAATGACGTTTGTACACGTGCAAATGTGTGCGTGAACTCTAGTAGGGCTGGCTGTCGTGCGTAGCGTAAAAAAAATGGCGCGGAAAGTCCAGCGAATTGCGTCTGGCGAAGCGAACGAAGACGACGATTATATAGAATGGGTACGTGAATACGTACAGAGGCCAGCACATCAAGCTATCCCAATCTGTCAAATTTTCCCAATTGAATATGAACCTTATTCCTTTGTCGTAAAGTTGAAACTCTGTCAAAGATATTTGACAGTTTGGAGTAGCTTGATGTGCTGGCCTCTGTATATACAAGCGGCGTTCAATTGTTTATCTAGATAGTCGGGTTCGTAATGAGATTAAAATAATATTATATTAGTTATTATGTAAGAGGTTTATTTATTCAATCAATAATGACAAAATAAAGTACGTAACTAAATATTGCTTACACTAAAATATTTTCGTTTAAATGACTGACTATAAATAATCGGTTATTGGCCCCGATTCTGTTGTTCACAAACTAAACTAAATTTAAGTTCAGAGCATCTTTTTCTTTCTATTTCATTAAGAAAAGGACAGAAGATAAATATTAGTCTAGTCCTGTCAAATTAGTCAGCGCCTGACGTAAATTGACGTATTTATAATAGGTAACCAATTTTTTATTCACGTCTAAACTTGTCTATGGATTATCTAATTTGACAGGACTAAACTAATATTTATCTTCTGTCCTTTTCATACTTAAATAGAAAGAAAAAGATGGACTGAACTTAAATTTAATTTAGTTTGTGAACAACAGAATCAGGGCCAATATCCAACTATCGCGATTAAAACTCAATTAAAACTTTTAAATCGCAAAATTGTGTGTTCGTGTCAGGTTGATAGTGATACAGTGCTGCGGTTCATGTGAGCGCCCTAGCTAAAGATTCGGCGACGAATACTTCGAAGTGCGGGGTGAGGTGCGGTATCTAATAAGAGCGCGGGGAAGTGACAGTCCGTTCTGTACGTAGTAGGTAGGTACTATTAGTATTCTGTGCCTTATGGTTGACTCACTAGTATAATCTTTTATACGGTAATCTTTGTTTTAAAATAATACATTAATCGCGAAGATGTTTTTATAAACATGATATATTTATATCCAAACAAATAGGTTACTTAGGTACGTTATTCATCACAAGTAATTAATTTTGAACAAAATTGCCCTTGGCATCATTTGATTTCAATTAATATCTTAGGACATATCATAGTTTTAAGACAACTCCGCAAGGCGGCTGGTCAAGGAGGGGGGGGGGGTTAATCTATTTAGTAGGTTTTTCCTCAAAATAACGCGGGTGAAACCGCGGGGCACAGTTAGTCATTCATAACAGTTTTAGTGAGTGACTTCCGTTGCTGGTGTGTCGACGATCGACATGCCTCATAAGTACCTTTTAATCGGGCCTGCGGGCGGAGAGTAATGGGTAACCCTCCGTCCGATCAGGACCAGGCCCGTGCCGGACGGCGCGTACGTGTTCCACGCGCGCCTCAAAGAGATGTCAGCATAAGGAAGGGGCCCGAAAGGGCCGAAGCCTGCCGGGGCAGCGGGATTGTCCGAAAGGGTTACCGCTACCCCGGAACACAAAGGGCTAAGGAAGGAACACGGGTGGGTTTTAGTCAGTAAGAGTCTGACACTCCCTTCTGCTCCACCCAGAGCGGGAGGGGTCATTGGATGATTTCCCATCCACAAAAAAAAAAAGTACCTTTTAATAACAATAATATCTTTTACAGAGGGATACGATCCTGAGACCTCGGATTTCAAGAATACTTTGGAAATGATAAAATTCATAAGGGAGGCGACAGACAAGTATTTCTGTATCGGTATTGCGGGCTCCCCCGGCTGCTCTGATGAAAAACTGATGCAAATTAAAGATAAAGTTGACATTGGGGCCAACTTCATTTTGACACAAGCATTCTTTGATATTGATGCGTTTAATCATTTAAAAGAACGTATTCATAAAATGGGCCTCGATGTGCCAGTAATACCTGGAGTATTTTCGTTTGACTCATCCAAACAGCTAGAGGGCTTCATAAAAATGTGTAGAATAAAGGTATCTGATGATTTGCTGGAAGCTGCTATTAATAAAGAGAAAATGAATAAATCTTGCACCGAAATAGTTAAGCAATTAATACAACAGCTACAATCTAAATGTAACATGACTCATTTTCATTTCTTTACAATAAATAAATTAGAAAATGTTCAAAAATTAATTGAAGAAATAAAGTAATTCTGTTTAGCAATCATTTTTTTTTCCTATCCTTACTGAGAAGTCTAAGGGCCCGATCAAAAGAACCAGGACCACACCACAAACTACCAGCGAGACGCGATCTGTCTGTCTGCAAACACGTAGCTCCAAGTCTCCATCGTAACCTCGTCGTGTAGTTGCCAGTTTGCCACACCGCAACTGCAGTTACCACTGGGCCACCACTGCTCCTAAGAAGCCGATTACTGCACTATAATACACAGGGCTCTGAACTATTTTTTGCTACAATCGTGCCTATTGAATCTCATAGTTTGTTAGACAGACACAATAATTTCTCTCATGAGCAAGTCACCAGATTCTCAACTCACCAGATTCTCAACTAACCAGATTCGTAATTCACCAGTTTCGTAACTTACCAAATGTATACAATGAAACACAAAATCACAAAAAAATAACAGATTATGTACAGACGCCAGCAGGTCAACCTACCCCAATCTGTCAAATTTCTTTGATAGATTTTCAACTTTAGCCCAAAGGAATAAGGTTCATATTCAATTGGGAAAATCTGACAGATTGGGGTAGCTTGATGTGCTGGCCTCTGTACATTATCTGATCAGTTGCGAATCTGGTGAGTTGCGAATCTGGTTAGTTGAGAATCTGGTGAGTTGAGAATCTGATGACTGGCTCATGAGGGAATAATTTTTACATACTGAGCCCCCTGGTAACCTATTCGGAGCCTATGCAGGATAGCGTAAAGGCGCGTCCCCACTAGGACCGCGCGGCCTTTTGGAACCTCAAGGTCCGGCCTCGCGATGGTTTTGCTATTTTTTGCATCGCGTCCCCATAAAAAGAGACGCGCGGCCTGCCTTGCGCAGTTACTTTCGAGATGTACGAAGAAGAGACGATGCTTTTAGCTTTAGAAAAGTTTATAGTAATAAGCATGTAGCAATCTCCATCAGGGCATCATTCATTTTGATTTGAATAAAAACTACTCGGACAGTCCCCTAAAACCGAAACAAATCCATTAATAAAAGAGTTTCATCGTCAGTCCACTCCATTTTGGCGCGAATTTAAACACAACTCAGTGTAGCAGCGGTTACAAGCCCGGCCGCGCCGCCCGTCCCAACTAGCCAGAGCTGCGCGGCTTCCTTTGAACTAGACCGACAACCGGCGGGCCGAGCGAGGTCACCCCCGCGCGGCTAGGCCTCACTCACGTTCACACTTACGAGACTCAGCCGCGCGGCTAGGCCTCACGAAGCTGCGCGGTCCTAGTGGGCACAGAACATATATACTCTAGGGAGCTAGTGGCGACGTGCCTTCCTAAACGTAAGTGCAGGTAACGAACGGGTCGTTTTAAAACTTTTCTGATAGAAAATTATCTTACTCGACGCTTGCCCGGTGGCACGTCGAGTATAATAATTTTCTATCAGAAAGGTCTTGTGTGTTAGCTACATTGTTTAAATGAAGCCGGTGCGCAAGACAAATTACGGGACAATTTAGTTAGTCGAAAATTGCTGGTAGGGCCACGTATTACATTTATAAAACTAGCTGGTGGTCTAAATTTTTTTAACATAAAAAGGAACGTAAGCTCGCTGCCAATGTCAAATGTCAATTCAATCAAATTGATTGAACTCAGAACTGTCAGTCAACAATAGGCAAGAATGCAAGATTTAGGTTATGTGCGGCTGATGTAAAGAAAACGTTAACATCAAATAAAAATTGTGGTAAATAGCAATTACTACGGATATTATTTCGAGTAATAATTTCTGGAGTGCTCGTGTGTGAGTTTCCTTACATTTTTTTACTGCTTCTACAATTATCGATTATTGCTGGCGGCACACATTACAGAATTAAAAATTTACATTGTAGGTGCTCAAAAAACGGTGAAAAATGTCGTTTCCCGATAGACAGCAGCGGAAACTATGTTGGGACTCCAGAGATCGTTACTGGGAATGCCTAGATAAGGAAAATGTTAAAGACAATTCAGAGAAACCTAAGGCATGCTTGGATTTAAGACAAATGTTTGAAAAGTCCTGCCCTACGCAGTGGGTCTCGCATTTCGATAGAAAAAGAGACTTTAACGTTTATAAAGAGAAAATCCAGAAAGAAGGATATGAACCCATTAAAGAGTCATAGTCAAATTAATCCTTGATTGTTATTGTAAATATAGTTTATGTAGTAAATATTATGTTTCATGAATAGTTGTTGTCTTTTATTTTTTTTAATTATATAGGTAATAATAATCTTATATTAGTTATCAGATATTACTTATGCATAGTAGGTAAAGTTATTATTATTTTTAAATTGAATGTTTATAGTTTACTTTAAACATTATAGAATTATTACCCTTTTCAGATAATTTAATATTACACAATGGAGAGATATGATACAGTTTTAGCGGAGATTAACATTTCTACTTGTGAGTTGAAGATAAAGTCTATACAGGTAACTCTTGTTTCATTTCTTGATCCTGATTTTAATACTTTAAATCAACAAAAAGCACTATTTTTAGTGTATTAACCATTCTCATTTATATAATTTTCAGGATGTGCTAAAATTATCAAAAGAAAACTCTTACACCACAAAAGAATTTTGGAACCAAGTGTCTGAAATTTTATGGGCTCATTTACAAACAGGATTTAAAACATTTGATGACCAATTGCTATGCGCAACATGCTTTTATACAGTGCTACCGCTATCAGATAAACAACACGTTTATTTAACTGAATTATTACAAATGATTGACAAAGAATTATTCATAAATAAAGGGCATAAAGGAAAGTCTGCGAAAACATACAATGTGGTGTCTATGATGTATGGAATGTTTCAATCAACTTTTCTCACACAGAAAACTGACAATGATGTCTCACAAACTGCACCTGTTTTAAAATCAATATTTGATTTACTTCTACTAATGGGATATGAATATTCTCAGTTCACATTCATCTCATTTAAGACAATAAAATTATTCAAAAAGGTTCAAGGCACAGACTTTCAAGATTGTATCTTCAGTAAAGAAAATCAGATCAAATTGTTAAATTTTGTTAATCATAATTGGGAAAATCCTGTAACAGGAATAAGAGATTTGAATAGGTGTATATTTCAGACAATAATTTCAACAATAGATGATGAAATGTATGAGACAGTGGTGAAAGAAATCAATGGTTTTTATTGGAACAAAGCAAAGTATCTGATGCTCTCAGAAATTATTGAACATAGGAAAGGGAACTTATTCTCTTTGGTACATGATAACAAGTGGGTTGATGGCCTCATATACAGTCTGCATAAACCAGGACTGGTTTCTGCTGGAGCTGATATGTACTATGCATTGCTCAAAAAAATCAACTTTGAGAGTGATTGGTGCAAATTATTTCAATGCCAAGTCATGAAAATTTTAAATGGATCTAGCAGCAAAGCTATTGAGAATTTCAAAAACTTCTGGTGTTTGATCACCATGAAGAAATTTCCAACATTACCCTATGTATTACTTGATGAATTAAAAGATCAGGATAACTCAGAAAAAAATCTGTGTAGCCAATTGTGTATAATGAAACAAGCAAATAAACTAGGCATCATAGAAAAAAAATGGAGTTCCATTGAAGATTTTGGGCATATTGAAAATAATGTTTTGAAAGGAATAGACCACTGCAACTATTACATTAGAATGTTAGCATTTGATATTGTCTGTGTGTCACAAAGGAAGTTAGTTCCAAGTCAATTGGAGTATGATTTAATATTGAACTTTTTATACAACAATGTGAACTCAGATTGTACAGTGTTAAGATTGAGCATGTTAAACAGCCTTCACTACTTCTTAACACAACTGCATTCCATATTTTTGATTGTGATGATCAAAGATGAGAGTACTAAAGACTTACAAGACTTACTAGAATTTTGTAAAAGACTACAGAGCTTTGTAGTTAACTCAATTAAATTGAACGGCAATTATCAAAGGAAGATCACATGTGTGAAACTATGCAATACCATTGTAAGTTGTTTTAGTGAAATTCCTTGCAAGAAAAGAGGCCAGACAAGGCATGCAGACATTACATTGATACAGTATGTGAAGCAAAGGGGATGTTGGATATTGTCTACTGAAGATTTTGTTGTAAAGCTAGTAAGCTTATTAAAAGACCCTACAGATGATGTCCGAGAAAATTTAATAAAACTATTATTGAACCACTACTCTGAGGAATTGAAAGAACCAAATATTATGCAACATCTAGTAAACAGTGCTCTGAAAAGCATGAAGAGCAAGTTCTTCTATGAGATCAGTTGTGGCCAGAGTATGTTTAAATTATTGACCAATTTAGTCATCAAAGATAAACATTCCTTAGCAGAATACAAAAGTGTTGAAGACATCTTTTATTTTGCATATAATGAATTAATTACTGAACATAAAGCAAAAACAGATATAGTGAATTCTATTGAAACAGGAAAACAGTTACATTCCTTCATGAACATTTTGCTAGTTGTATTGGAGACTTGTGTTTCATGTTCCCACAAAATTGATATTCATAGAATCATGCCAGAATTTGTCGAGGTCTTGGAAAGTATATCCAACCAGTTTGCATGGGAGGAAGAAAGTTCAACCAGTTCTGATTTTTCTAAAATGAGTGACATGGTTGAAAGTATGATTGATAATTCTGGTCTAAGTATTGATGATGAAGCAGATCAGACAAAAATATCTGGTTTGCACCAAATTGTATTAAACTCCCTTTGGTTGAATGTTAAGGTAAATCTTCTATTAGTTTATTTTATAACACTATATGACCTAAACCCGCACTTAAGTCACTCTATTTAAGACGACGCCGGCCGCACAGTGGCGCCCTCATCGTTTATTTAGTTATTTATTTTATTTTAGAATGAAAATGCAGAAAATAAACGTTAAGTTGTGCTCCACAAGATTATACGTTAATATTATTAGAAGCGGTAGTTTTATATTGTTTAATTTTATTATAATCCTTAAAACGGATAACAGTGGCCACTATAGGTATTCCGTTTTAAGGATTATAATAAAACTAAACAATGTAAAACTACCGTTTCTAATAATATTAATGTATAATCTCGTGAAGCACAACTTAACGTGCTTATTTTCTGCATTTTCATTCTAAATTGTATGAAATAACCAAACAAACGATGAGGGCGCCACTGTGCGGTCGATGTCGTACAAAAGTACAGACGCCAGCAGGTCAACCTACCCCAATCTGTCAAATTTCTTTGATAGATTTTCAACTTTAGCACAACGGAATGAGGTTCATATTCAATTGGGAAAATCTGACAGATTGGGGTAGCTTGATGTGCTGGCCTCTGTACTCTGTGGTTGCAGCCAATACCCTATCGTAATTATCTTGTAATGATGGACTACATAAGTCACACGTGTCGTAATGTATGTTATAGCAGTTCTATTTTTTGTATATTTATATTAGCTCAACTGTCATTATTGAGACACAATTACTTGAGATTTCGCGACATCGTGCATCGGAGCGGATAATATAGTTGATTTCGCGACATCGTGCATCGGAGCGGATATTATGTTAATGTTAATGATTGTAGATTTATTGTACCTAATTAATTATTTGATTATTGTAGGCGTCTTGTGATTTGGCATCGATTTTGGTGCAGCTGAATAAGGATGATGCCAGTATGTGTGAGAAGTGCCTGAACATAATAACACATGTTTTGGAGACATCTCGTCATAAAGGAGCCATTGAAGCTGCAGGAGCTTCTCTGGGTAAATATACTAGTAGATCTACATTTGATATAATGATTGTAAGGATATGGCTAATCGCAGTGCGGTGCGGTTTTCCATGCCAAACAAATATCAACATTGCATCTCCGAAAATTAAGTCGAAAATCAAATTATCTTAACCATGTACCTCCATCTGCATTGATGTTCTCTCTGACTATTGGATGTTATTTATTTTCACCTTTATTTCAAGTCATGCAAGGTTGCTATTTACTTGCTGATGAAACCCGTTCTGGTCTGCGCCGGCCCTTATAAAAGCTAAAGGTTTACCAACTTTAAGTATATGTTTCTGAATTTTAGGAAAAGGCATTAAATTTTTATCATCTTTGCCTGAAGAAAACAAAGCTTCAGAAGTGCCCAACTCTTTACTGCAATGCAAACTGAATGATTTGATATCAGAAACTAATAAAATGGCTTCCATAACGAGAAGGGGCGCAGGCCTATCTATCATGGTACACAGAATAGTATCAAGTGATATTAAGAAGGGAAAAGTAAGAAAATCTTGAATACATTACCTTTAACCCTTTATTCTAAGGCCTGATTTTTCTCAATAGTCAGATAATTTTTATCTGAGGAATTATTGCGGTTCGGCAGCTTTTGTATAGAAATTATGTCAAACTGTCGATATTCTTCAGATATAGCCTGAATATTGAAAAATCAGCCCTCAGCCACATTTTATTTAAGTAAGTACCTACTTATAAATATTTTGTTTTCCATCATTTTAATGATCCCGATTCTGTTGTTCACAGACAGAAGATAAATATTAGTTCAGTCCTGTCAAATTAGATAATGAAGTTTGGACGTGATTAGAAAATTGATTACTAAAAATACGTCAGTTTACGTCAGGCGCTGACTAATTTGACAGGACTAAACTAATATTTATCTTCTGTCCTTTTCTTAATGAAATACAAGAAAAAGATGCGCTGAACTTAAATTTAGTTTAGTTTGTGAATAACAGAATCGGGGCCATTATAGCATTATTCTTTGTTTCAGCCTTTATTTCATTACTTCATAAATACCCTATTACAAATATGTGATACCACAAAAGACACTCCAAAGAAGAATGACGAAAATCAGATTGACTTACCGAAAGCAATCTATATTCATTTTATGACGAGAATAGTCACTGACAGCAGTTTAGCTTCAGAGATGATGGTTTATTTTGCCAGATTGGCTGAACTTGCGTTCAGTAATCTTACAAGTCATCATTGGCAAATCAGGTAAGTAAATTGTCGTAGATCCCTAATGCTAGGTAACTATAATTTCTAACAGAGATATTGCGGATATTCGCATCCGAATCAATTTGGACATTGAATCCACAATTATCAATGCGGATATTCATGCGGATGCAGATGTAGCCAATAAATGGGGTGGAGCCGGTGAGTGGCGCCTGCCGTGGGTACGTGCTGATTAACCAATAGGAGAGAAGATTTCGGTGACAAGATCTGACACGTTTATCATTTGTTTCTCGTAAATCAATCAACGCGTTTATATGAACATTTCAGATTTTGAAAGTATACTGTGAGTATTGGTATTAGACGAGTTACTAATGCCACCATCGACACAATGTGAGGTTTTCTGCACCCATTCGAAGTTTCTAAAAAAATCTTAAGATTGTGGACGACAAAAATCTGAAACATCCCTGATTTTAAACTAAAATTCCTATTAAATCTACTTACTTACTTAAAGTGCTACTCTTAAATATTTCCAGGAATGCAGCTCTTCAGTTGTATGGAGCCTTAATACCAAAGCAAATAGGTGAGAAGAAAGCTTCAGGCAGTGATGAGCAAACTATAGCGACTGTCGCGTGCGATGAGCTGCGAACACATTCACCAAAGCTATGGAAGTATATCATGGAACAATTGGAAGATAGTAACGAACCTGATATAGTTCAGTCTCACTCAAACTTAGTACCAGTCTTGAATTTGTTGGCAAACAGTGCAAAGAGGTACAACTTTTCTTATGACATGGCAGAACAGAAAACTGTTAATGAGGAATTATTTGATCATTTGGTCTTGCTTCTTGATAGTCCCATACATACAGTCAGACGTTTGACAGCCAAATGCATATTTAACATTCATGAATTTCAGAATATCTCTGATTATTTATGGTTTTTATTATACCATGTTTGTGTGTCGGAAAATTTTCTACATGGTAGTTTAATTTTGCTAAACCTATGCCATAAGTATTATTCTTCGAATCAGGCTTACGAAAAGCACTTTGAAAAATTCGAAGATATATTCAGAACAAAGTTTTGTAATGAGAGCCACTCATATTCATGTACAAAACTGTTTGAAGATATCTTTATAAACAACTATACATTACAAGATATTGAAGGAACAATGTTGGAAGTTAATATTAATGTGGCCTTCCCTGGAGTTGATCTGTGGGCAGAAGCTCGTTTGAAAAAATATATTATACATATAAGTCCATGGGATGAAATACCAGTTCTACTAAATATAATATTAAAGCAAAGTAATTATGAAAAGTATTGTGAAATAATTTTCTTGAAACTTAAAACACAGGAATGTAAAGCAGAAGTTCTTTTGAAAGTGGTTAAAGTACTGCTAGCATTTGAGAAGAAATATTGCAGCAGTATTATTTGGAGAATACTTTTTGAAATATCTTTAAATACTAATCTATCTGGCCATTTAGATCCAGCAGAACTCCTGAAAATTTTACTGGAAAAAGAATCAGTATACATAATAAGATACAGTATCCCATTGTTAGCAAGAAATATTGCAAACATTCAGAATTATGATAAACTGAATTTGATGAAAATCATAAGAAAATTCAGTGATTTTGAAAACTCAGATGTGGACATGAGATGCATAGCAGCAATTGCAAACAATGAACTTGCAAATGAGTTTGATAACTTACCTGATTCAATGAAAGTTACTTCTATCAAATGTGCAATATTACTGTTGCAAGATGAAGATGAGGATGTGAGACACATAAGTGTGAATTTCTACCACAGACTAAGTAAACATGAAACAGTAGTACAACCTTATGTTTGTTTAAATAATTTACTAAGTAGTACATTTTTGTGCACCACATTAAATGGATCTCAGCATTTAATTAATGAACTTGTAAAAGAATTATCAGAAATATTACAATCAAACCACAGTACAGATGACTACAATCCATTTGCAAATGATTCTAAAAATATTTACCTTGAACCAGATGTACTGAAACAATTGATTGAAAACTTGAATACTGTGTAATTATAAATAAATTTCTGGACATTTTTATTTGATTGTTTTATTTGTTCTTATAAAAATAAAAAACTAATTAGTATTAAGTATAAATATCATGTACAATATCAAACTAAGGAGGCTTATGAATAAAATGGGGTATTTAATTACAAAACCAAGGAAAATGGGGAGGAATCACTCATCATAACAGTACATTTGTGGTAGAGTAGTGTCGTCCAACTGAATAGAAACAATATGGCGACCGGGTACCATGACAAGTCCAAGTACTCTTGGTTCTTCTGTTTCACCATCACTGCCTTTCAGGTACTCTGAACAAGCTCCTAGAGAAGAAAAACTATGAAAAATGATGTAAGTATGTAGTCATCATTCTCCTGCCCTTATACAGGCCCCTCTTTCCCACTGGGCACTCCGGGCGGGTGCCCAGGGTCCTGCAAAGGATGGGGGCCCCCGGCCAGCGTGACCAGATTTAGCAGAATTCTGCCAGTACAACAAGAAAAATAGGACGAATTGAATTCTGCCAAATTTCTGACAAGGGTTTATTGGATTCTGCTAGAAACTGCCAACTTTTTCTAATCTGGGACATAATATGCTAAACCCTAAATTGGTGGTCAAATTCTGCTAAAATCGCAGAATTCTGCTAAATCTGGTCACGCTGCCCCCGGCCTGCCCTAATAAAAATCGTTCTTTGCAGCCGATGTTCCATTCTACGCATTATTAGTACCCGATTCAATGACAAAATAATTGATTTGCAGTGCGAAAAATACGCGCATTGACGTGGAGTTGCGGACACCAGCCCGTTTTACCTTACCTTACCTTGCAGTGCGAATTTTAAGCGCATCAACATGTGCTAAGAGTTACTTTTTCAAAACATAATTATTACAATTATCATGTGATTATAAAGAAATAAAAACAATTGTTGAATAATTTTAGAATTTTGCTTATCTACACAGGGGCCCCGTGATCCTTATGTGCCCAGGGCCTCGAATAGGTCAAAGACGGCCCTGTCCTTATCGCAATATATTTGGGGTCGGCGCAACATGTATTTTACTTCCACACTTCTCTATTAGTCGTCATCTCAGCAGTCAACCCCTTTCTAAACATATCATCATTCACACAGTCCATCCATCGTTTATTTGGTCTTCCCCTACTCCTGTAGCCATCGACATCCATAGTCAAAACTCTCCCCACGACATTTTCCTCATTTCTCCGTAACACATGCCCATATCATGATAACCAATTTCCATGCAACTTTTGAGTTACCGGTGCACAGGCGAAATATTGAAAAATCCTGGCCAATATTAAAACTGGTGAATTTGTTTACATTTTACTCTCAAAATATTCTAAATATCGTTTCTAAGTAAATAATCACATCACACTAATATTATAGAGGCGAAAGTTTGTGTGTTTGTGTGTGTGTGTGTGTGTTTGTATGTTTGTTACTTCTTCACAATCAAATGGCTGGACCAATTTGGATGAAATTTGGTATGTAGATAGCTTATACCCTGGATTAACACATACGCTATGTTTATCCCGTTCTAGTAGGATTTTATAAAATAAAATTATAAAATTATTTTATAAAATAAAAATTGAAATTTGATGGAAAGGCAGACAAAGTCGGAAACAATTCATGTATTTAATGTTAGCCGATAAGATTCCCTATCCAATAAAATATTTTTTTTACGTTGAATACTGTTGAATATTGTACTATATGACTACATGAATTCGAACATAATTAAATATATTTTGTTAGTTCTTTCTTTTTTAAAACAAATGCTAAAAACAAGCTTTTACTATATAATATCACTATGATACAATATAAATTAACAAGTAGGTACCCCCAAAAATGTCTCCCATCACAAAACAAACAACAACAAATGAACACCGTGATGTCACGAAGCTGCAAAATATTATTATTTTAAATGCACTTAAACAATGAACACTTCTTCTGTCGCTCAATCACTCAAGTTCTGACTGCCGTGGACCGGTTTGTGCGCCGCGCGCCGCATTATTTTTCTATTATTCGGGTAGATAATCTTGTAGACTTTGTATTACAAGTATTACTTTTCGTGTCATAGACATTTTACTATTTTGATTATTGGCCAGGATTTTTCAATATTTCGCCTGTGTGCGGTGCCACTTTCAAACATAGAAATATAGTGTATGTAGAAATATAGTGAAAATAGTAAATATGTATTTAAATAAATCTAACCATCTAAATTTATAATATCTTTCATTTCATCATGGAGGTACTTGTTATTCTTCTTGTTCTATTAACATTACAACATAAGTTTTTAAACAACAAGAAGCCATTTCCTTACCTAGAATAACATTGGCATCCCGATCTGTGCACAAAAATACTCCAATTAGAACCCGTCCATCTGTCATCTCTATTCTAAAGTTCATATTCAGCCACTTCTTCAATTTAGCTTTCCCATCTTCAACATCCTGGAATGCATAAGAAAACACTTAGTTACATAGATTGTTATAGCATGGCTATGAGGTTGTTGCCCTTTCCCTAATATCTCTTTGTTTGTAGTAATCTGAACAAAAAACCATTCGTTTTTCGTTTTTCATTAATTTATTAAAAATTTTGACATTCGCGATAGATGTAAAATACTGGTATTCAGCTGCATCAGGTTAGCCAACCGCAACTTAGTTGGAACATAGTTGGGGAAAGGCTAGGCAGATGATGGTGGATGATGTTGAAATTAGCGATATATAATATCGATTCAGCAGTATGTTGTGGGGCTTTATTCTTGGTTTCGTACTTAGAATTTGTGGAGTCTAATTACCACTATTGCATACTAAAATGCACTACCTTAATCGAAGTCAATCTTTTTGTTGAACATGCCTTTAAAAAGAATTTTCTCAAGGAGTCATACAGTAACAATTTAATAGTAAAAGTTACAAGGATTTATAGGCACCGGTGCCTACTATTATCTGTTATTATGGAGAAATGTTAGAAATTCATTACCTTGACAGCATCTATAAATTGCTCCGAAATTGTAGTACTCATGTTGCTTTTCAATGTTAATTTGATGTCGAAATTATACGTTTATGCAAGTATTTTGTAGAAAAATCTTATTAGCCACACACAAAAGACAAAACACGAATAGCAATATTTTCACTGCATTTGACATATTGTCAAATGTCATTGTCAACGTCAAAAACTTTTTAGTTTGACACATTCGATTTTTTTTTAAACGATCAATAGTATGGTGAATGGGAAGTGGTAGACCGCGAAATTCAAATCTTACGTTTTTTGCAATTTGCAGGTCAGTGTCAGCTTGTATCTTGATCAAAATTTGTTTCGCGACTTTAACAGGTACGTATTTACAGAATTATAATCATAGGAATCATTAATACATCTTCCTAAGTTAGATTTGTACCACAAGAAGAAATCTCCTAGGGAAAAGTGTTTATGGTACAAATCTCACCTAAAAAGATGTATGACTGTTTCTTATGATTATAATTCTGTAAATACGTACCTGTTATAGTCGCGAATCAAATTTTGACCATGACACTGACCAGCTAATTGCAAAAAACGTATTAAATTTGAATTTCGCGGTAATCACTGCGCAATCACCGTAGGCTCACACAATCCTTAGGAAATAGTGTTCGTGCACTCAGTGTGTTCATGTCATGCTTGCTTAGATCATGCCATAGATTAGACAGTATACTAATGGTATGCTATGGTATGGTGATCATGCGACATGATGTTATGCTAGGTACAAACGCAGCGGTTTGGGGGTATTAAAATCGCCAGCGATTTGCCGGTGACTAACGTTGTTTGCCAGCCTCAAAAATATGTATACATCGACAAGAATTCTACAATCTTTGTTCCATAATATTGTATCAAAGCATAGCCACAAAACATTTGTATATAATTGTAACAGTATTATGTATATTGTAACAGTATTATGGAAAACAAATTGAGACTATCAAATTAACTTAAAGCCTACCCTTGGTGCAAGCCTGCGGCCACACTCAACTTGTTGGTATTGCCAGAAGTCGACCGGACGTAGGTATGAGATTGACGTACACACAGTAACATCAAACTATACATTTCCAGTTTAAGCTGACCTCGCATTCTATAGGTTTTTCGTACAATGAGAAGTCAGCATATACTGGAAATATATAGCTTATTATGTAGCCGAGCGTACAGAGGCCAGCACATCAAGCTACCCTAATCTGTCAGATTTTCCCAATCGAATATGAACCTTATTCCTTTGTGCTAAAGTTGAAAATCTATCAAAGAAATTTGACAGATTGGGGTAGGTTGACCTGCTGGCGTCTGTACATAGCTCGAATCAACTCTACATACTTTCCGAGTAAACCTTTTCTTAATATTTTTAATAATTATAAGCCTGTGTTGTCCTACTGCAGGGCAAAGGCCTCCCTTCCCTCTTTACACTTTTTCCAGTCTGCTGCGATTGTGGGCCAATCTTTTATGGAGTCCAGCAAGCGTAGCATGAGCACCGTTTTGTCGACGGAAGAGTAGACAAAGATGACATTCCATGTAGACAGTACGACGGCAGCAAAGTAGAAAGAGTCAACTGCACTTTTTACGAAATACATACTTTTTTACATAATTCGACTCAAAATTCTGTTTTATCATAGGATTTTTATTCGTTTTTTTACTGATAATAAATCACGTATATGAAGACAACTACAACAATTGTTCTCAGTGTCGAAGTACCGTGTTTTGGAACAAAAAAATATTGTAGTTATATCATGATTTTGTAAATAACCGTTTATACTTTGTGGCCGTCGTGTAGAAAGTTTAAAATCTCCTTACAACTGTCAGTCGTCAGCATCATTTTGACAGTTGGGATAGAAAACTTTCTTCTGAAATAGTTTACATATATAAAAAGACCTAGACAAAGATCGTTAGAAACGAAAGACAAAATGACAGACTGTAGAAGGATTTCTACGGTGCGATGTCAAAAGTGGAGAAACGAAATGTCACTTTGTATAGAAAGAGCTGTGTCTATTCTACGTAGAAATAGAATGCGTCATGCTAAGCCTGCTGCTTATCCCGCCATCTCTTTCTGGGCCTGCCGCGTAGTTGCACTGTGCTATAAGTAAGGATACAATGTGTGGTGGTTTTTGCGTATTGCTGCTCCGACTTGCGACATAATATGTGGCCAGCCCAGTTCCAGTTTAGTCCAGCACCTGTGCGGCCAGAGTCCGCTATTTGTGTTTTGGAATGAAGTGTAGAGTTCATAATGCGGTATGTTAGTTTGATTCCCATAAACATCGTTTATGGTTGATTTTAATGGATTTTAGTTTTTATTCTATTTTTTTTTAATTCAATACAAAAATAACAAAGCAATTGAACGTTAAAGTTAAAACACGTAAGGGGTTGAGCTTGAGATTTGATTGAAAGATTATCGATAAAAGCAAATTAAAAGTTATTTTCAAAGTTTAGTTAGATATTAAAAAAACCTATCGATACTCCAATAACTCGCACAATTCCATGCATTATGATCAGTGGTCGGAGTAGGTAGAGCTGTTTTTGCTACTTGCGACATGCGGACATAACATGGATATGCCAAATATTTCCCGGAATCCCGGGAATTCTCGGAATTAAAAAAATATTGTTGAAGTAGTTTTTATACGAGTAGGTAGAGGTGTTTTTGTTATTTCCTACATGTTATTTGCTACATTTTTTTTGTTTTTTTTTTTTTTTTTTGTGGATGGGAAATCATCCAATGACCCCTCCCGCTCTGGGTGGAGCAGAAGGGAGTGTCAGACTCTTACTGACTAAAACCCACCCGTGTTCCTTCCTTAGCCCTTTGTGTTCTGGGGTAGCGGTAACCCTTTCGGACAATCCCGCTGCCCCGGCAGGATTCGGCCCTTGCGGGCCCCTTCCTTATGCTGACATCTCTTTGAGGCGCGCGTGGAACACGTACGCGCCGTCCGGCACGGGCCTGGTCCTGATCGGACGGAGAGTTACCCATTACTCTCCGCCCGCAGGCCCGCGCCTACGGTGGCCGGGAGTCGTCTCGCGGCTCCCGACGCCCGTAGCGTCTCCCGCGGCGGCTGGGACGTGAGGCCCTTTCCTTCAGCCGTCCCGCCACCTCCTTCGCTAGCATGACTGCTTCGCAGAAGGAGGTGACTGCCTCCCACTCCCTCTCGCCCCGGACCATGGCTCGAACCAGGGCCGGGCGCGAGATGTCGCCGCCGCTGCCGATCGCCTCTGCGAGAACACGGCGGTGCTCCGCCTAATTGGGGCATACCGCCACCGTATGCTCCACCGTGTCCTCCGGGCGACCCTCGCAGTGGTGACAACCGGGCGTTTCCTCCCTCCCGATGGTGTGCAGGAACCTCCCGAAACACCCGTGTCCGGTGAGGACCTGCGTCAGGCGGTAGGTGAGGGCGCCGTGGCGCCTCTCTAGCCACTCCTCAAAGAGGGGTCTTACCGCCGCTATCCTCAAAGAGGGGTCTTACCGCCGCTATCAAATGTTATTTGCTACATGCGGACGTAACATAGATATGCCAAGTATTTCCGAAAATCCCGGGAATTCTCGAAATTAAAAAAAAAACAACTATATAAGTAGTTTCTTTGGTCAGTGCTTAATTGGAACGATATATTTAAATGGATAATCCACTTTTATTTCAAAATCCCGGGATTTCAGAGGCGTCCATGTTAACATCAATGTTTGCGGTCATTCACCCCAAACAGCTCTACCTACTCCGACCACTGATTATGATATTACGCGTGCTTATTCTCGTTCCGAATAACGATGTTCCGTGAATTGTCATAGATGACGTCATGATATGCGCCATTTTGCAATAACGCCGATCATGCCATAAAATAATATCACCGTGAGCGCTGTCAAAAGTGACATTGTGTGTGTGTGTAAGTGTGTGTTTTGTTTTGAGTTGCATTGCATCTTTATAAAGTTAACTTAGCAATTTCCAAATTGTGCTTCTGGCTGACAGTCACCATCTAACCAAAGAAGAAATACTGTAATCCAACCATGAGTATTCAAATGAATAAAGTTTTTACATTGAGCGAGCACTGTGAGCGCATTCATGAGCGTTCCGAAATTGTTGACAGCTCTCTGCTGTCATAATCGTGTAAAATCGGAACGCAAATTATTGATGAGAGCGCTGTGAGTGATTATGGCATATTTCGGAATGCAGCCTTTGTCAAATGCAAACGTCAACAATGAAGTCAAAACAACGTGAAATTGTAAGCAAGTGTCTATTGTTAGTAAAAGTTTATTAGAAATTATGGAAGAAAAACCACATCTATCTTCTATAGAAGATAAATTTATGAGGATGTTCAAATATTATAAGTCAAAAACACCTAAGCCGTCCTTTGAAGACGTAATAACAATAGGAAAATGCTCCACTGGAAAGGTTTGATTATTTTCGCACTTTTCTTTTAATCGTTATTTTAATTTGCTACCAATTAATGTGTATAATTAATTTATAGGTCACCAATATTACTGTAGATACTGTCATTGAAGATACAAGAACAGGACTATTGGGATTGAAGAGTTTGAAAGAATGGGAGATATTTACTTTAAAGAGGCACCCGGGTTTACTTTTTATCAGAAATCCGTTCACGGCTTTAGGGCAAAGATATTGGGTTAGAAGATGTCTAGAAGAATACCCAAGGAAGCCAAATAAGTTGAATATAGATATAGAAATAAATTTACAAGACTGGTGGGAAGAATGCTTTAGAAATGGACAATGTGAAAAGCTGCTTCAAAAGAAACTTCGGTGGACAACATTAGGATATCATCACAACTGGGATACAAAAGTAAAATGTTAATATTATCTTTTAGTATACTCGATTACATTTCCTGGTCAGTGGGTTGTCTTAGGGGCTTGTAATCTGATGGGTTGGTGACATCTATCAACAGGCGCAGGGCCCGCATGGTTGATTACGGCCCACTCTCTTTCTCTCTCTCACAGAGTGGAGTCCTGTGTCCCAGCAGTGGGAACTTTATATAGGCTGATTATGTTGTGTACTTAAAATCTTGTTAAAAAATCTATTGCTGTCTTAGAAAAACTGATAATAATGACTACACATTGTTCTGATAATTATAAATTCCTTAAAATGATATATTAACATTTCAGGTTTACACAGAACAGAACAGGTCTCCATTTCCTGAGGACTTGGCAGAGCTATCAGATGTGTTGGCTCAGTACCTGGGCTACTCCAACTTCAGGGCTGAGGCAGCCATCGTGAATTATTATCACATGAGCTCCACATTGTCTGCTCATACTGACCATTCTGAGGTCAATTTGGAAGCACCTTTATTTTCATTCAGGTACCATAGCAATTATTAAATGAAATTTTAATGTAAAAAATGCTGAGATGAATTTTGTGTACAGAAAATCATGGGTCCGATGATTAAAAGTAAGCCCATGTTCGCACGGGCGCGTCTTGAATCGCACACTGGAATTTCAACACGCTGGGATGTGCTCTGTTGGATTCTCAATGCTCTGCTCAACACCGAGAGTTGAAAATTCAGTGCGCGATAAAATACCGCCGCGATATTTATATGTCAGTGCAAACATGAGCTAATGGTTTTATAAAGTTTACTCTTATAGTGTAATAAATAACAGCCTATTAGATTATAAATTTTTGATTCTTAAGGCATTATAAGCAGATTGAAAGTTTGTTTGGCATTAATACACTTACCCCCATACTAATAAACGTTGTATAGGGTCTGTATAGTTAACAATGCTTTGTCTTCTTTCGAAAGTCAAATTAGAGAAATTGATGTGTAACTATTCATCTGATATAATACGTTTATTAGTAAGAGATGTAATATTCAGAATTTTCTCCATAAAATGGTTAACCATAAACAATCTGTTTTCAGTTTTGGCCAGTCTGCAATATTCTTACTTGGAGGCAAAGATAAGTCAATAGAACCATCAGCAATACTGATAAACAGTGGAGACATAGTAGTTATGTCAAAGGAGGCCAGATTATGTTATCATGCTGTACCTAAAATTATACCAGCCTTAGAGTCCCCTTGGGATGAAGTAGATACTACAAATGCATCAAGTAAAAACTCTAGCTTTAAGTATATATCACAATCAGAAGACATCATATCACATATGAAGGAAAATGAAGACAATCAGAAATGGCAAAGATATAGAAATTATATCCAAGAGTCAAGAATCAATATGAATGTAAGACAAGTATTAAATGAAAAACAAAATAGTATATCACTGTAACATTTATGAAATATGTAATTTAATATATGCAATTTTTACTATTTGGTTGTAGTATGATTTGTAAAGACAGAGGTTCCACCAAACCTCATTGGGCGTGGTGGATTACAGCCCTCCCATAAAGAGAGGAGGCCTGTATCGCAGCAGTGGGTACATAATCAGTCTATAATGTATGTTATATTGATTATCAGAGGTTGGTAGTTTAGGTTTTCACAGCAATATCATTCATTATTCTTGCATTGTTGTATGGCAGCTCTTGAGGTTTTGGTTGATCTGTCACTACTGCAACAAAATGGTCGATGTTACTATCTACAATCTATATATATAAAAAGAGAAGTCCTGACTGACTGACTGACTGACTGACTCATCAACGCCCAGCCTAAACCCTTGGACCTAGAAAGCTGAAATTTTGCACAGAGGTTTCCTTTATAATGTAGACGAGGAATAAGGAAGGAATTTTCGAAATTCAACCCCTAAGGGAGTTAAATAGGGGATGAAAGTTTGTATGAAAAATCTTATTCCTTGGGTTAATAAACTTGAAACTTGGCACGAATACTTATCTAAGTAAATTATAAAGTTTGGCATTTGTTGTTTTTCAAAACTACCCCCCTAACAGGGGATGGGGGGTGTCAAAATTTGTATGGAAGAATTTTAACGCGCGGTCCGATTAACTCAAAACTCAGTATTTATACTAATTACCAAAAATAAAAAATTACGTGTATCAGGGTTTTTCGAAAATCTACCCCTAACGGGGAGAAAAGGGGTAGTTAATTTTACGGGGCAAATTTAACTGCCTGGCTTAATTAACTCGAAAATTGGTATAAATAATCTGTGATTCAAGTAATGACCATATTCCAAACGACTTTTTAAAATTCCAACCCTGTGGGGGTGAAAAGTGGGGATACAGCTTATATGAAAATTCTTATTCCTTGGGTTAATAAACTTGAAACTTGGCACGAATACTTATCTAAGTAAATTATAAAGTTTGGCATTTGTTGTTTTTCTAAACTACCCCCTAACAGGAGATTGGGGGGTGTCAAAATTTGTATGGAAGAATTTTAACGCGCGGTCCGATTAACTCAAAACTCAGTATTTATACTTAATACCAAAAATTAAGAATTACGTGTATCAGGTTTTTTCGAAAATCTACCTCTGACGGGGTGAAAAGGGGAAGTTAATTTTCCATTTTACTGCGTGGCTTGATTAACTCGAATCTTTGAGTCAAGTTATGAACATATCCCAAACATTTTTTCAAAATTTCTCCTATGTGGGGTGAAAAGTGGGGAAAAACTTTTTAAGAAAAATCTTATTCATTTGGTTAAACTTGAAACTTGGAAGGAATATTTGCCAAAGTAAGTAATAAGAAATGGATCTTTCGAAAGTAGACGCCTGACGGGTAAAAAAGTGGTAATTCGATTTTTAAGGCCGGTATTATAGTGCATAGCTTGATTTTATGTTTTCCTGCTCTAAAGGGAGATTGAGGGTGTCAGTTTGTATGGAAGAATTTTATCGCGCGGCCAATAATATAAACTCGAAACTCAGTATGTATACTTAAGACCAAAATAAATAATAAAGTGTAACTGGGTTTTTCGAAAATCTAACCCTAACGGGGTGAACGGGGGTAGTCCATATCACAGAGGAGTATTTTATTGCGTGGCTTGATTCAATGGGAAATTTGTATAAATAATGTTTGAGTCAAGATATGGAAACGTCCCAAACGTGTTTTCAATGTTTCGCCCCTATGGGTATAAAAACTGTGAAGGTGAAAAGGTGGTCTTATTCTTTTGGTTAAGAAACTTGAAACTTTTCAACATTTGCCTCAGTAAATAATAAAGATTGTCACTTTTAGGGTTTTACTACTTACTTACTAAAAATAAAAAAGTATGAGTTTTAGGGTTTTACTTATTCGACTCCTGCCGGGGTGGAAAAGGGTAATAAAGTTTAAGGAGTAGAAACTCCAACTTCCATTAACACGAAAATGGGTATAAATAATCTTTATATCATAAAAATGGTAACTTACCAAATGCTTTTTAATGAAAACAAGCCCTATCGTGATGAAAACGGAGGATAGTTTATTTGAAACATCTTAGGTGGTTTAACTAAAATATTGGCCCGAATTTTCGAAATAATAAAGTATAAAGATCGTAATCAATCATTTTCGAAATACCTTTCAGGGGGAGGTGGAGAGGGTGTTAAATTTATTTGAGGAAAGTACGAAACCCACGCGGACGAAGTCGCGGGCAAAAACTAGTGTATAATAACAATAATCCTGCAGACCGTGTGTCGGCCATGGCGGCCAATCTCAACGGAGAATAGCCTTCGACGCGGGGAAATCCAAAGGAGTGCGCAAGGTTTGGTTATAAATATGTCGATGTCCCATAGCGTCTTTTTACGAGGGTTGGCTGCCGTAACCGAATTGCACGATGATTTAGAGCATAATTATCTCATTGCTGTGAGTTTTACTAACTAAAATAAAAGAAGATTTGGCTCTGTATCAGTTGGGGGTCTGTTTTTCTAGTAAATAGTGCATCGACACCCTGGTTGTAGATTGTGTAATAACAGCCGCACGGCTCGATCGATTAGGTTAAGCTACGCTTTCCGCGGTTGGTCAGTATATGGGTGACCATCTTTACATACCGAGACCCTTTCGTGTCTCGGAAAGCACGTTAGCCGTTGGTCCCGGCTGTCATTGCCGGCCGGTTGTCATCTTTGAGAGTCGTTGCGGGTCGTCAAGAGCCCGAAAGTCTGACAACCAATCTTACAAAGGGGTATCTAATTACCTAATAAATAGGTTGTGTAGGTCAGATAGGCAGTCGCTCCATGTAAAAGAGTGCATCGACACTTACTACCTACATAAGGTGGTCTACGCGCTCTCGCTCTGGACCACCAAAGAGATAACCATGGCTCGCATGGAGAGTTATCATAAACCTAGGAAGATAGATAGAAATAGGTAGTACTACCTAATCGATATTAGGTTAGTCTAACCTTTAAAATCTGGTGTGCGAATGATATCCTCATTGCTTTTGTGTAGATCGCAAAGCCCCCAAAAGCATTTGACATAGCTCTCGGCATAGCATTCATACTCGTCCTTTGCTTGGAACAGGCCGAGGCGCCGCGCAGCTGGCTTGATGCAACTTTCGCACTTCAGACGCTGCTTCACCAACATGGTTGAAAGGTGGTAAAAAAGTAAAATAAAAAATAAATACTTCCTAATTTTATAGACCCATTTGTCCGAATAACAGCTATTTTTAACAGAACCTATGATCACCTATACTGTCAAACATGTCAACATTTGGTATGAATAGGAAAAAATCGTAAAACCCTGTAAACCCCAAAATTTACTAAGAAGGTTCGAATATTGTAGTCGTAAGTAGATCTCTAAATATAATCTCATAGTAGGATATTACCTATAATATACATAAACCTTCCGGAATAGGTATATTCTGTAAATTGTAGTGAAAAACACATCAAACTCCGTTGCATAGTTTAAAGAAATAGCGCGGTCAAACAGACAGACACGAAAAGCGACTTTAATTTATTATTTGTATAGATAGATCTGTCATATAAGAGCTTTTTCAAAGCTGCTATGCAAGATCTAAATGAGAATTTCGTATTTTGTACCGACACTATTGACTCGCTACTCGAGTAAGCTTCAATATTCCTGATCAGTTCTTTGTATCGGGTGTAGGTATTCAGTCGTCGCTGCGATCGGCAGTTAGCTGCTCCATACGATATCGAATCCAGCCCTTTCAATCCGAAGCGAATGGCTGACAACAAAGCGGCACGGCTCTGCCATTTGCTCAATGGAAACGCCATTTGGCGTTTCAATTCAAAAAGATGATTATTCTCAAGATACTTTCAACGTCTGTTCGATTATTCTGTAGCAAACTTATCTAAATGCGTAACACGAAGTGCAGCTGCTTTAACAAATAAGAGTAAGCAGATAAAGCTAGATAACTTACGTTGTTAAAAATGTCGATAACATTTTTCAAAGCACAATCAGGCTTGGCATTCGATTCCGCATTGCCTGCCCATTACTCGAATCCTGTATTATGCAGCAAGACAAAGCAAACCGTGTGTTCCACCCTCTAGCGAAGCGATTAAGTAGGTATCTACTGTTTACTACAATACGCAAATTGAGTTTGGTAGGTAGGTACAGTGTCGTAAACAAGCGGCGCAATTTGCGTGCGTGTCGACATGACTCCCTCGTCAAGCGATTAGACTTGAACAAGTATACTGTCATACGCAACCGAGTTCTCAATCCACCATCGACGGTTTAATGGAACCTGGGTGACGCCTTGTATGGCTAGTTATGTTCGTACTATGTAAGTACTTAGACATAATTAAACGAGAAGGCGATAGCGCACATAGGTGTGTTCGGGATGTAATTACAATACGCTTTGTATGAATTCGCAAATATTGACGTTCAGTCTGGATGGTGTGTTGTAATATGATTTACTGGGTGAATTGATTTCCAATCAATCCAATTCAGCGAAGTAGGTACATACTTACATAAGTCTATGCAAATAACTTAACACAACTACTACATATAACACACTACATATACACAACATATACAACTACTACATATACACTTAGGTATAGGTGCCTACCCATCTAGCCGTCTAGGTATGGGAAAAGGTCATGCGTTCAAAGACCAGCGTGTGAGGTGCCTTTTTAAATAAATCCTTGAATTAGCCTTGTAATGGAATGCAAGGAACTCTGCAACCCAGGCCCGGCTTACCGAACTATAATCATTGACACATCACCTTTGTATGTAAAATGAGCTCGGTGACATTTGGCGGGCCCGGCAAAAAGCGCGAGCTGGCGTCTTCTCTTTTATTGACATTAAATGGCCGATATAAATTCAGTTGGCGGATTACAAAATTTATTGGCTTCAAAATTAAAGGAGACCGATTTCAATGGCGATGGCTGACAGCGTTCGTTTATGGGTGAACGAAGTCGATGAAAAAAGAAGCTTTTGCTAAATCCCTCATTGAAAAACTTGTCGTTTTAATGGAGAGTTTTTGTGGACTAGGCCCTCTTGTGTAGCTGCGGAGTAGTGCTTTGCCTGTTGATTAACTTTTGTTGTGATGTGGAAGGCTTTGTAATGACTCTATATAGAGATAGATACCCTAAGAAATAAAGGCTTTATATTGTATTCATTGGCAGTGTCCATCCACGAGCTAGGCTTGTTTTTGTGCGAGGTGTGGAGTTGGAGGCAGTGTGCAAGTGCCTCATTTATCTCGCTTTATCTACATTTCTTTGGCCATAACGAAGCATGGGCTCGGATAACCATTTAAATAGTTACACAATATAATTTTATGGACAAAAGTGTGAGCTTTCAGAAAATGAGAAGGTCCTTTATTATTAAAGACTACGAATTTGAATGCGTCGTTATAAGAACTTAACATAACCGCTTTTAGTGCTTACCTAATAATGTGATAACTTTATAATGCCGCTTTACTAATTTAACATAGGTATAGATAAACCATTATAAAAATGGATGCTCCTCCACTAATTGTTGCATAGTACACATTTCAAATGTTTGTATAGAAATTTTAGTGGAGGAGCGTGCAGTTTTATAATGGTTTATCTCTACCCAGATAGGTATATAAGGTGTTTCAAAATCAACACTACAAACTTTAAGAGGTGCTTTAGACCATCGAACTGAACAACTTTCACTATGGGACCAACTCTGAAATCACGAAAAAAAAATCAGCTGTTTAATACAAAAGTTCAATACCTACTTGACCAAAATGTATGAAACAGCAGATTTTTTTTCGTGATTTCAGAGTTGGTCTCATAGTGAAAGTTGTTCAGTTGATTGTCTAAAGCACCTCTTAAACTTTGTAGAGTTGATTTTGAAACATCCTATTTTGTTTAGACCCACAGTCACTTTAAACCAATGAGGAGAGATTTAACATTTAAAAATAAATATAAATTGAATACAGCATATTTTATATCCACGAGATGTCGTGCTATGTGTGGTCTAGGGCGTAAATGGGATACCTACCTACATAAACAAAACCGATCAATTTCCGACTTTACGGCATTGGAATAGCGAATGACGTTAAATTAATGAGGATTTAATACCGTTGTCACTTCCATTGACTTGCATGAAGGTGAATTTTTTGTCACAGGACTATAAAAATAAAATTGCGGGTCTTAATAAGGCGTAGAGTGGTGAGAGCCATGTCATTAATGGTCAGATTAAAGAGCATTGTGTGATGGCAGCCGGGGACAAATATGGGTATGTCTGAAAAACCCTGACATTGATTCCGTCGGCCCATCCTTTCGATACGGTCTACATAATTAATTCGACCTTTTCTACTACGAAGGGTTTCCTTATTATTCGAATAGGTTCGTAGCCGTGTCTCTTATGTAGGCATGTTATGTTTAGTTCTTTTGGAACGTGTCGTTTCAAGGGGCTTAGCCGATTGCAGTATCGAAATCCCCATACCGACCAAATTAACATCGGATAACGATTTGATAAAACGGAACGGAAGTTGAACGGAAATTGTAGTCATTTTCCAGTCAGTCAGTCTGTCGGTCAGCAGACCGGATAGTAAGGAATCTATTACTTAATATCAAAATACCTTTGATTAAAACTACGCATCTTGGCCTATACAACATGTATCAGAAATGTATGTACGCTCATACAAGTAAGGGTTTGGTACAGACCATCATACTGAACAACTTTCTACATGGGACCAACATCGTAATCGCAAAAAAATAATTAGTCGTTCCATACATTTGGGTCGAGTAGGTATTAAAGTTTTGTATGGGACTGTTGAATATTTTCACACCCTTAACCACACCTTTTTGATACATATTGTATGTGCTGCATTCTTTCTGATTCTTAAAATAAAATGAAACTTTCAACCATACATATTCTCGGGCATTGCGAAGTTTGTGTGCAGCATACATAATTTATAGCAACAGAACAATAACAACTGAAATACAATAAATAATAACTTGGTAGTATTTGCTAAGCGTGGACGGCTATAAGCTATGGATGTAGTACCGCGCTGTTTCGTGCGCTGCACAATAACGAGTTAATTAAGAAAGTTTGGCCAGCCCGCACTCCGCGGTCTCTCAACCAATCAATTTCTCCACTATTGCGCTCAAATATTATTACTTTTAATTACATTTAACATGTTGGTACCTACATTCGCTATTTTTGTGTAGGTTCATTGTGTTGTCATTATTTAAGTGTTTTTCAGTGCATTTGTGTTCATGATTCGAGCTTGTGCACAAACATTAGTCATAAAGATGGCAGAACCTGCTCTTTTCTGTAAAAGTCTATTTTGCAAAATATTTACCTTAAAAATTTTGGTGAAGGGAGCTTAAAGTGAGCTGTCATAGTGTTAAAAACTAGTATTTGGTTAGATTTTTACAGGAAAGGTCGGTAGGTGGATTGATAACTCACTTCAAAGTTTTCGGTGTGATTTTTTTACAGAATAGATGGCTGCTGAGAAGATATGAAAAGTCCATGTTTTAAACCAACGTTACTGAAATATCTAAATAACTCTTCATTGTATCTACCTGATAAGCCAAATTTTTCACTTCTCTGGACTCTATAAGGCTCTATAATTATAGAAACACAATACTTTCTCACCTATCAATCTCAACCATGACCACTGTCACAATAATATATAGTAAAGTGGGCTTTACATGAATTTAATCAGCTGTACCGAAGCGTGGTTACAAACCCATATTAATTGCAAAATTTCCAGACACTGGATGGCACACAATGGTGCAATAATGGGACAGGCTTGTTTGCAAGCCAGCCACAAAGTACAAAGCGCGTTTGTAAACAGCCTTATTGGTCTCGAAGCAATATTAATGTATCTACGTGAACAGAGTATGCAGGTAGTTCAAAGTGCTGGCAGAGTTGCTATTGCATGCCTCGTATTGAGATCGATTACCCATCCTTACACTGAAGGTGCATGAATATTTCAGGGTCTAATGAATGCAATTAAGGTTTGCACGTTCTGAGCTTGGATTGAGGGGTGGTAACATAATAAGAAGGCAGGTATGGTAGAAAATTAAATTATTCGGAAAAAAACCGGAGTTACCGACATAGCTTGCAGAGTAAACAAACGGAAGTGACAGTGGATTGGCCATGTTTGTCGAAAGACTGATAGAGCAGACGAGTCCTGGAGTGGAGACTGCGTATCGGCAAGCGTAGTGTGGGACGCCCCCCAGCTACATGGACCGACGATCTTTAGAAGGTGGCTGGGACAGACTGGATGCGAAAGGCGGAGCACAGGGTGTTTGTGGCGCAGCCTGGGAGAGGCCTATGTCCAGCTCCAGCAGTGGACTGCGATAAGAGTTGATTGATTGATTGAGGTATGGTAGACAAAAATAAAAGTTAAAGTTATACAAAGATACGATACCTCGCGACATATAGAGAGTAGAATCATACCGCGATTTTATTTTTAAAGTCAAATTGGAATCCAGTTAATTTCCTGAAATAAGTCAAGTTCAATAAAAAACATTAAATAATTCACTACTGCCATCAATTGCTTTCAATCCAAAATGTTTCCGCAATTCAGATGAAGTTGTGACGTCAGATGGATGACCCCATCCTCAGTTCGTCCATTTCCCAATTCCCCGCAGACTGTAGAGCTCAGTTGAAAGACGTCGCCTGTCCTAATTAGGGCGCGATTTCATAAGTCATTATAATGATGGTTATTTGAATTCCGGACCTTGGGAGTGAATTTAGAAGCTCGTAGATTATTCATAAATTATGAAGTAAAAAGCTGTATTTTATATCGGGTACCAACTCGATATAAAAAACTTACTCTAATTTTGGTAGGTAACCAAAAGTAGACGAAAATGTCACGTTATTTTATATTTTCTATAATAGGATCTCCGTGGGAGTCAGTAGGAACTTACATAGTAGGTAACATACAACAATATTATGTATTTACGAACTATAATAATGATGTTTGTCGGATTTTTTTCCTGTCTGTTATCAGAATATCACGAAGCTTTATTAGGTATTTTGTCGGATACTGAGATTGAAGTAAATAGAAGTAGGTACAGGCATACCGAATTAGGTAGGTATTTTCTTTTTCACTTTATTGAAAAGAATGTACTTAGCTCTATTTGGCGGCCAGCCAACTCCTCAGCTGGGTATAAGGCGGTACTACTCAAACCCCACGAAGTAAAACTAGCTAATTTAAAATGGATTTTTAATAGGTAGTTGTTGTTTTTATTGTAATTGTGTTGTAATCCTACTTCTTGAAAGATAGGACTTTCAGGAAGAAAGATTACAACAAAATTACAATAAATACACCCCTTCTTCTTCTTCAGCTATCGATTACAAAAAGTTCAAACATGTTTGACCCAAAATTCAGCAGTGCCAATTCCGCTCATTGACGCAGTCATACAATCTTCAAGTACAGACGCCAGCACATCAAGCTACCCGAAACTGTCAAATTTTCTCAATCAACTTTGAACCTTAAGCTTCAGCGATATAGTTGAAAATCTAGTCTGTGGGGAGATGCATACGCACTTGAGATCAAGGCCAATTCCCGTAATTAAAAACGTTCAAAATGTAGTCGCATTCTCATTTCAGCGACAATCAATGTCAAAAATCTAGGAATTGTAGCGGTATTTTTCACAGATTGAGACTGAGATAAGACTGTGAACGATCTTAAAATTACGAGAATTATTATTTATTGCCCTTCAGAGCCGTTCATGAACGCTGATCTAAGGAGATTGTCTTTTCTCCGACCGACTGGGCTCGCAGTGTATTTAGAGAATTTCAAGTTAGCCACGGCAGCGCGTGCCCAGGTGAATGACTCTCAGATGGTTCAATATAATTATTGTTAGGGGACAAAACCAAGGTAAATTGGTGTAAAATCGAAGTAATAGTAAGGTCAACGTTCGCGAAGAGGTTCGCAAGCTAGGTTGGTTATGGCGATGTTTTCCCGCGCCCGCCGAAGCGGGTACGCCACTCAAACCGTACGAATTTTAATTGGAACCAATTTTTGAGTGATCCACGTTGCAGGTAAAAATATGTAGGAACTCATAGATTTTTTGGCGGAATTCTAGATTGGTTTCGACTAAGAGTGATTCGTTTTTGGGATATTTCAATGTTGGACGACTTGCCCTCTGGAGTGCAGCTGTGTCAGCGATGGTAGGAGAGAATATAATAGAATACCCTTTATTATGTACACTATACAAATTATAGATATTATAGAAATTTTACATAAGGTGACACAATGGGCGGTTTTATCGCTAAAAGTGATCTTTTAAAGACAACTTTTGGATGGATTTAAAGTGGTTTATATCAACTATAAGACCCACCAAAAACATTTCATGTAACTTAGGTTGCCAAGACTCACTAATCCTTTCACTATTAATAATTTATCAGATCGAATGTTGCCGTGCTTTTTTTTGGCTCGTCTTGGCTGGGGCACTACTGTGCCACCAGATAAGGCAAATAATAATAACAAATACCACTTTGACGTACCTAACATCATCATTTTTATGATGATCAGCTTATTATCAGTTGCAAGTAAACATTTCTTTACCTACGTAACTCTCTTTTTAAGTAACAAATTCTTGATCTTCCATAAAGGATTTATCTTCTTTTTAACCGACTTCAAAAAAGGAGGAGGTTTCCAGTTCGTCGGAATCTTTTATTTTTCTTCCTTCCATTTCTTTTCAGACACAAAAAGTTAACTTTATTACATCTCGTGGTGTATTGCTTATTGTTGTTATCTATTATATATATCTCCTCACAGTTAAGAAAGTTACCGAAGCGGGGTGGGAGTTACGATGTGGGAATAGGTATCTACAACTTATAGAATGTCCATTGAAATAGTGATGAGAAAAATAGAAAAGACGACTACAAGAAAAAACTGCAATAACAGTAACCAAAGAAAAAAAAGTCAACTATATTTTCAAGTAGGTATAGTATAGATATCTAAAGAGTTAAATAATTGTAAAATGTTTTCTCTATTTAAGTACATATACTTACCACAACACTATATCTTTCAAGAAGATTTACACAGCCTCAATCGAAACCCTCTGTTTAAACATTCCCACCTCAAAGTTCTCAAGGTGTTTAGTTTGTTCTGTAACAGTTCGTATATGAATATGGAGAGCCGTGGTTGTCTACAGCCCTTAATATGCATGAACTACTAACTTATTAATTCACTACACAACTATGTAGGCACGCCAATCCGCTTACTGTCGGAGTGTCGGAAATGTCGTAGAGCTGTTTCGAGACTGCTGACACTAGAGACAACGAGAACGAATGTGCCGAATGTTTATTGAGCTGTTAGAATAGCTCTAGAAAATAGTGTCGTGTTGAGAATAATGGGATTGAGGGTAGTTTTAGAAAGTATGTTAAAACATCTTGTTTCGGACATAGAGTCTGCTATTGATGTTTGGGAGGTTGCTTTATTAGGAAGGTTCGTCTGACTAGCCTTGTCTTACCTATTTCAAAATCAGTTTCGCACGTTTCCGGATGACAGCGATGCGGACGAGTAGTTCGACGCTTAAATGACATCTCGTTTTTGTACTTATTTGTATAGTTAGTCATTTAATTTAGTAAATAGTTAGTTGTGTTAAATATTGTAAGAGTTATGTTCAGTGGCCTCCAAAAGTTAGTTGACATTTTTCGGCTTCAGCTGTGACACACCACATTATGATTTAAAATTCTAGTGATCCAAAATGTTGGAACTGCTATAACGTTTTTATTGACTAATTTAACTACCTTTGACTTATCATAAAAAAAACAATCCCCGATTAAAAAAAAAATATAATAATTATGCCATTACAGCTGAAGTGGAAAAATGTCAACTAACTTTTGGAGGCCACTGTAAATAAACCAATAAAGCGGGATAAAGAGATTTCACACTGAAATATCTTAAGGCTTAATGAAACTCAACCTTCACAAAACCATTTAATAAAGCACAGACTAAATAATTCAAAAATATAAAGCAGACATATTCCGCCAACAGCAAAAGCGACTCTTCATAATCAAAGTCTTGGTTACCGCAAATAGCACTTATAAAGTAGCCGCGTCAAGTCGTGTTCCGCGCTCTCGCGTACTCGGTACGGTCCGACTATGATAATATTTTTCTAAGAAGTTAACAATTGCAGAAAGAGCTGTCAACGGCGGGTGCTGTCACGAAGTTTAAATGAAATCTCGGGGCTATGTCTGTGTAATTACAAACAAGTTGGCGTCGTAAGGCCGACGTCGACGCCGTCAACCGTGTAATGGACTTTTCAAGTATTCGTAACGTGAAAACTTTCACTTCAGCCGACTTAAACGCCTCCGACAATGTGCTTAACGATGTTTTTAACTACTTCACTCCATTCTTTGACTATTCCAGGCTAAATTAATTATTTGGGTGTCATTCTATTCAGTTCGGAGTTTGATGATTCTTGGTGCAGCATATATGTATAATATACCAGCCTGTTATTGTCTCACTTCAGGGCAAATATCTATTCTCATACAGAGAAAGTTAGATCATTGATCACCACGCTTGCTCAAGGTAGATTGTGGGATTTGATTTTTAATAATTATAAGTCCAGGTTTCCTCATAATGTTATTCGTTCACCGACGTCAGTGATGGCCAAGATAAACTTAGAAATTACAACAATATGAATTGAAAAATTCACATTAAGTACTGCTTGCCAAGATTTGAACCCCCTCTTTCGTCTTACAACCATATGGACAAGTCTATTGCTTCTAACTAATTAACCTCCTTTTCGCAAACAGTAGCCACGACAAATAGATATTAAGCAAAACACTTCTATATCGACCCATAAAGTTGCACAAACCACTCATATATCTCCCGATTTACTATAGATACTAAAGTAAAACTTATCGAATCGATATAATATAGGACATTGGCTAGCTGATAGCCGCTTGGGACACATTAGTATGCGTGAAGCAGGTATTTGTGCGGTTCTAGGCTGTTTGTGTTATCTTTGGCACCAAAACAGACCAAATGTACGTTTAGAGCCATTTAACTGTGATTTTATGTTAGCAAAACTGGTATTTTATATTGATAATGCAGTTATACGCCCTACTGATAACGTATTTTCGTTCATATAACTATTGGTATTGATAATTTTGCACTGAAAACTCGACTAATTGTTGGAACGATTAAAACAATGTGCTGTGAGTGTATTAAATCAAATCTTCCGACGTTAAACAAACGAATGCTAATTCCATGCATATGTATGTACGAAAGGTAACTCAAACAGGCCTTCCCTACCTAGGTTCCGATTCGCTATCTATAAAGCTACGAAGATTTTCAGATTTCCAAACGTGCAAATGATGATCGCGATTGCAGACACGTTTTGGAGAGTCGACGACATCGTGTTATCACAATTACCCCCAGCGAAGAGACCCCGGCACGTCGACGGCGAATAAAACGCGCTGATTGCACAAAGCTCCTTCCTCTCCCCTCTCATTCGTTATCGTTGCAATTGTCCTCTTCTGTATACATTTCTTAATAACAGAACACAGAAAATGATCAAATGCAATTCCCAGCACATTGTAGTTCCCCACAAAGGCTCTACGACGAACATTTCATAATGAAAACTCCCTAATTATGCGAATAATACTTTATTTTAACGTAAACCGTGCGTTTTTATTCAAATCCCACGGGAATTTTCTTTAGGCGTGTTTCCTGTATTACTTTTAGGCAGCCGACGCTGTTAAAATAAGTAATTATATTTTCCAAAAGGGTTTCTAATTAATATAGCTGTGTTTTAATTAGCAGCGAACAGTTTATGCATTGCCGGAGTTAATTAAAAGAAGTTATAGGCATTTGAAAATGTTGAGTTAATTTTTGGGGCTTCATGTGCTATTGATTTGTTAACCTACCTAGCGGGGTAATAAATTAACCAACATTTTGGTGAAGTGGCGAATTTTTATTTAATCGCAAAGAAAACCTGGATACCATTTTCCTTCAAGACAGTTACTGTTAGGTTATCTGTTAATACGTTGACTTGCCTTCTGCAGATGACAATGTTAGGTTTCAAGAAAGGGCCATTGTCTTTTACTAAGAGACATTCCAAATTACAGAATCTTATGCAAGCACGCGCACTTAGTGTAATCGAATTTTGACAATAAAATTGAGCCTCACAACTGTTTATCCTATCGGAAAATACCGGCGTGCTAGCTTATTGTAAGTAGATAGTTTTTATTATGAAAGAAAAACAGCTTGAAGGTGAATCTGTCCAAAGGAGTGTAAGTCCTGGGTAATATTAAAGGATGTTGACGAAAAAAAAGGGGATTCGGAATGAGCTTAATTTCCTGGTCATATCCGGAGAGTTTGTTACAAGGACCACAGTTTTACTAAAGTGACGTATTATGCGATGTGATTTATATCTTAAGTTTTAGAGGGAATATTCTGCTCTATTTTGGGATGGTAGTTTTCGGGAGCACAAGTTTGTATTCCCATGTTGATACGTCGGAGGACTTATAGCAGCTATAAATCTAAAACTGGATTATAATTACTATTATTAGTTTATGTTCTGGTTTTGGGCAGGTAGCTTAATGAATCTTTTCGATTTTGGTCGATTTTGGACTGCTGGTGGATGATCCATCATGGTCCCGTCCTGAAAAACTTGATAATCCCTTCCCCTGAATTTTATGCCTATGCTCTTACATAATCAGCTTATGACGTTCCCACTGCTGGGACACAGAACTCCTCTCTGTGAGAGCAAGTGGGCCGCAATCCACCACGCGGGCCCAGTGCAAGTTGGTAGATGTTGCGTCTTCGAATTTTTGGTTCTTGGACATGCCGGTTTCCTAAATTCCTTCTTCGTTTTGAGAGCAGTGGTGATTAAATAAGTTACACAAAGTAAAGTACCTGTCAAGGTTCGAACCTACGACCTGCAACTCATTAGTGGCAACTCGCAGCCATTGTCACTAGGCCACCATTTCTCTTAGACATACGAAGCTTAATTTGCAATTGCAACAAACAGTAAATACATGATATAAGTAGGCATTCATTAAGTAATAGAAAACAAATGTACCTAACCGTTCCGACGCCGCGGGCGCACGGTCGCGTTTCCCGATTCAATACTGTCTTTCATTACGTCGACATCGCTCAATTATCTTGAAACACACCACGGGTAAAACGAAGAAGAATGTTTTATTTGTTGGAAGTTCTCAGTAGTACTTGTAGAGCATTTTGTTGTTTTAGAACAAAGTACATACATATTATTGCATATAAGAGTATACATTAAATGACAGGGAGGAACGGAAATCTCTAGAGGATTGAAGAAGAAAGAGGTTTGATGATTACATTGAAGGAGAAGGCCTCTTCACCTTCAATTAATGAGAGGTTCTTACTAGCGCAAGAATGTAAAATAAGTTTTACTTTAGGTATAGAATTTAAAAAATAATAGTCTATTTAAAAATGCCAATAATAGTCAATTTAGAAATTAGTATCTTTTGTCATTTTTTTAGTAAGAAATATACGGCTTTTTTATATTATTTTCAACACACTTGTTCGTAAAGAGGCTCTTAATGAACCGCTTTTAGATCCATAATGCAGTGAAACACGCGTGCTTTTTACTTTATGTTACCTACCGCACTAGTGCGTTAACGCCACCGGTAACTATTTACTAGTCGGACATGTGCGCTTTTTTAATCTCATCAAAGAGACTTCATGCTGAAAGGAATCTGCGGGCCATATTTAACATTTTCTTTTAAAGAGTTTGAATAAAATTGTCCTTGGTCCCAAATCTAGGTACCTTAAATTGTCCCTCCCGGAACCAAACGGCAAAGACCCTAACTGACGTTCTATTATTCCGGATATTAAGACGCTGATAAGACCGAAATAGGCTTGTCTCAAACAATTTTTTAGCCAAATCTGTACAGTTTGTAACGGCGAAAAAAATATATGTTAATCTTGAACATATTTTTGAGAACCTGGTTGTCTTCAAAACACGTTTTTGAAAAGTTTTCTCGATACAAAAAAATAGTAAACTAACCTCTTAAAATGATCTTCTAACAAAAATATCTGTATTACTCATCAACGTACGTTGGTAAAATTTATAACAATAACGTATCATATTTAAATACAGAACTTGGTTGTTTTTTATTTTTGAATACTCAACTTATATAAAAGTAATTAATTATTTTATGATATGTATAAAGTTAGGAGCGTCGCGTCATCGCGCTTCTCTTTCTTATGTATGCAGTTCGACAGTGATCGCATAGACGCGCTGCTAGACGGACGTATGTCGCTTTGCCCCGCAGCCCCGCAGTCCCGCTATCCGTTCGTTTAATATTTTGTTGTTTGACAACTTATTTTATTATGTTTTTATAACAACAATACATTGTAAAAATATTGGCACGTAAACATATTTGTATAGGATATTTTATAAGTTGCACATAATTATAGGTCTAAGTTGTGTAAATATTTTCTGTGCAAAATGGGAAGCAAACAAAAATGCCGAAGCCAGCAAAAAAAGCGCTTTTAAGCTAATAAACAAAAATATCTCATGGAAGTAGTAAAATAAGTAATTTTTTATAATGTAATATTGAAAAAACAAGTACACGAACAAAAATGAAATTATAATTAAATAGGTACTTTAAAGGCTATTTTGTACAACCCATAGCGCAAATTCGTCAACAATGATAATGCATGGTTGGTCTAGTGGTATTAGCATAGGTTCTGGCGAACTAGTTTAGAGTTCGTAACCAAGTCAGGTCTTGCAGAATTTGAATAGGATCCATTTTTTATTTTGTAATTTTAGGAAATTCATTGTTTTATTTTTATATTAAAAAAAAAAAAAAAATTATTCAGTAAAAAGAGACGTTTGGTGAACAGTTCAGAAGTAGGTGAAGCTTCGGAAATTGTTTTTCACCAGTAAGTTTGTAATAAGTACAGATGCCAGCACATCAAGCTACCCGACAGTGTCAAATTTTCCCAATCAACTTTGAACCGTATACTTTAGTGATAAGGTTCTAAATCTATTACATTACATTTATGTTTGCATAACTCGTCAAAATGTAAGGAACACCTGATTTTTTTATTCGCGACTGCAGTTTTCGTCCCTTTACTAAAGTTGTTCATAATGTTGAGTAGTACAATCTCCCATTTCGTTTAGTCACATGTTTTCAATTTCAACCTGTATAAGTATGTACAGACGCCAGCACATCAAGCTACTATAATCTGTAAAATTTATTTAATAGATTTAGAACCTTATCACTAAAGCATAAGGTTCAAAGTTGATTGGAAAAATTTTACACTTTCAGGTAGCTTGATGTGCTGGCGTCTGTAATTATTACAAACTTACTGGTGAAAAACAATTTCCGAAGCTTCACCTGCTTCTAAACTGTTCGCCAAACGTCTCTTTTTACTGTAAAGAAAATTAATAATTAAAATATTTATATGTAAGTATATATATTTTTTTTTATATAAAAATAAATATAAAAAATGAAAATTTCCTCAAAATTACAAATAAATAAAAAAAAGAAACCATTTCAAATTTGCTAAAAATTCTCGTGGCTACGAACTCGGAACTCGCTCTTTAGATCCTAAGCTAATACCACTAGACCAACCTAGCGATATCATTACAGTCGAATTTACGCTATGGGTTGTACAAAAATTTAATTTTTGTTCTCGTACCTATTTTGTCAATATTACCACGGTATAATTATATGCAGTATTCTATCTTCATACAAACGGACGATGCGCGAGCTATGCCTACGCGCCTCGATCTCGGCATTCGCTCGGCAGGCAGACAGTCGCGACTGTGCCGCAGTGACGAACGGTCGGTGTGTTGTTTTTTTAACAATAACCGCGCGATTTTTTCACTAAAAATAAGTTCAAGTACATATTTAATATGACGAGTAGGATATATTGTGCTGTTTTTGGTTGCATGAATTCATCCAGGGATAACTTTTTTTAGATTATCTGGAAACTTTGAAAGGTAAGACTATAAAATAATTTTACTTACTAGTAGGTAGGTACATAATGTGTCTTTTTAATGGATAAGTATTTCCTTTTATCTCCCGAAAAAAACGATGTCTGGTGTAAAGTGAATAGAGTAAAGGAAAGTGATTGACAAGAGTGAAATAGGTAGTTATAGGCGGTTCATGAATCATGATATAGTAGGTACTTACGCTTGTGTTAGAAACCTCGGGGCATGTGTGTTTTGTTTTGTTAGTTTGTATAATTCAAAGTAAAGACGTGGTATTTTATTATTAATAATAGTTGTTTATTGTACTGTGTGTATGAATAATACTAGAAAAAAATAAATTTGACCGTCTGTCTGTCACTAAATAGTTGAAATTTTCTCAGATTAAGTATTTCGGCTGCTGCTATAACAACAATTATACCCCAAAAAACCGTTTTTTTTTCTCGGTATTAATAACGACAACAACAGCTACACTCATGAGATATTCACAGAATATTTAGATGTTTGAGAGGGTTGTGATTTTAAAACATTCATAGCCAGCTGTTCAGATTGGCATTGGTGACCAAAGAATTTTTGTTTTGAGTTGTTGCGAGTTGTAGGTATCTAATTTATAGAGACGTTAATAAGCTGAGATAAAAAGTTATTAAAATTACTCGTCAGCTGTTTCTTGCATTGTAGTTGAGTAGGTAGGTGTTGAAGTTTGTAAAGATTGGAGTTCCCCACCTTGTCCATGTTTCCCAAAACAATTTTTAATTAAGCTCTATATTAGAATGCGGATTCTTTATACTTTAAAATTTGATAATAAAGCGTTTCGTACGTCTCAGTCAAGGCGCAAATATTTTTCGGTCGCAAATTTATAAGACCGATTTGTTATTCAAACATAAACATGGTTTTTTAATTAAATCTACCAATCAAAAAACAACATGCATTTTTGTTGAACACTTCCTATTCAATTCACAAAGTACTTATTTTATTTTTTTATATAAAATAAAGTATATTACAATCACAAAACTAAATGGAAACGCAAAGTAGGCAAATGTAATTCAAATGCTGGAGGCGGGCAGCCCTATCGCATGTTTACGTACCGCGCGGCTGTAGGCATTTATGTCCAAGATACAGCCGAGTTACAATACTGTATACAACGTGTAACGAAATGGTTATATATATAGAGAAGGCCCGGCTTCTTTGGATGATATCAAACGATATAGGAAGGGTTTTTTAATCCTATCGCTACATGTTCGGAAGTTATGAGATTTTTTAATACATTGATACCAGAAACCGAACTTTTCAAATTGAAATAAACACATCACTAGCACTAAAACAGCTGATCGGTGTCACCGACCTATTTGTAAGTAAAGATAAACCTCCTACTCCTGGTATTTCTGAATAAACGGTTCCGCATGTTTATTTTTTATTCACAAAATATTATTAAGTACTGACTTTTCCTAAACTTTGATTATGTTTGTGAACTAGCTACCTACAATACAATTAATTGGTCTAGGTATCAAAAGTTAACGAAATATTTAGATACCTGCTTGAATTGTCACGTATCATTTACACACTTGTTGGTTTTTTACGTAGTTGTCCTTTTGTAGAAGATTACTTTGTAGATAATTATTATCTACCTCGTAGTAATCTTCCACCCGCCACCCACCTTTCCATCATACCTACAACACAATAAATACCTAATTCAAAAACAATATTCCTGTAAATTTCCTAACATTATTTCTAACCTTTTATTTTGGTGGCCATAAAGATGAACGATTTTTTGCTTTAAATCGATTTTTCATTCGATTCACAGATCGAATCTCGTGCTCTTCTTACATCGATCTTCTAAAAATTCATTCAAAAATCGTAATTAAAAAATTTTAAACAGCATTTAACACACCTCTATTTTGTGACATATTTACAGTTGCCAGTCAGGTAGGTACGTCAATAATATTTGATAACCTTTCCGGCGTAATTCAAATGGATGATTAATATGTTTCAATCTTCGGACAAGTTAAAAAGTGTCGGCATACTTATGTAATTGATCTTGTTTGAAATAGATAAACCTACCTATTCGCTGTTTATGATTGTCAGCACAATGCTTTGGGCAAATATGAACTTGAACTATTAAGAGCCTTTATTTACACATACGATCCAAGAGATTCGATTCACGTTACTATTGAATCGATTTGCTTGAAGATCGCATTAAAACGATTTTTTCGAAAAATCGACAGCTTGTACAACCATTGAATTGATCATAAAAATCGAATCCTTACGTGCATCCTACCGGGAATTAATTGCTTAAATAAACATTATTATTTGCCATTAGTACTTAGAATAGAAAAAGGATTTAGAAACCATTTTTTTGTCCAACTGAACCCAAAACATCATTTCAATTCACCTCTTCGCAACTTATTCTTCTCCTAGTACAAATAAAATCACAGTGGGTTCCGTTCATAATTTTTAAAATAAGGTTATTTTTTTACTAAATAAGACGTAAACTATTAGCAACAAGTTAATCGTTTTTTTTTATTACAAAATAATACCACGCACGCATAATTTTTGTGTGTAGGACTAACCGAAAGAATTATCGGAGTTCACGGTCTGTCGGTGCTGTTTGAGTGGTACATACTTAGGTTTTATTAGTTTGAGCACGTTTAGTCTTTGTTATTATAATTCAAATAAAGAATGTCGCAAAATTGCATGTAACTGTCGAAAGAAATTAATAAAAGTACTAGAAGCGCATGAGTAACAGGAATTGTCATTTCCGAATTGAATATCGTTTGCTCACAGAACCCTGATTACGTCGCTACACACACAATGTAACATCGATGTGTGTGTAAACCTAATGACTTTTAGGTACCAGGATAGCAGGGAATAGGAGTTTCATTTTGGGCATTATTGTTATTGCTTTGCTCGTCGCCGTCAGTCGACGTCTGTCCTGCGTCTAGTACATTCGTTTTTATCCCTATGATAATTATGCGCATCAGTAATTTGCGAGCTGCCCAAGAACTGTACCGTCACCGTTTTATTGAGGGTAGACCAGATGCTGAGCGTCGATAGATGCCTTCGTCAGCATGTTTTAGTTTGATCTCGGATGGTACATCGGCTTGGTGCCTCTAACCATAGGTAATCAGGTACCTATGGCGAGCGCTGCGCAACGACACCCATGTGCGTGTGTAGTGTACGCAGTGCAGTGTGATACAAATTAAAGTGCGGATTGAGGCCGCTTTCAGGACAATAACACCAGACATGCTACGTAATGTGTGTCCATGAACAAGTGAGCGGCCTTGTGCATACAATACCAAGGTCACCACATCGAACCCCATCTTTAAAAATGTAAGTCAATTTACTAAATTAAGCAAAGCTTTAAGATTTTACTGTTTACTCGGTGTAAAGTAATAATAAGGGATGAAACTAGTTAACCTAGGTACCTACCTAAACTTTGTTTCGATTGTTTACGTAAGTTTTGTTATTCCAGTTTTTACGTGCAATTTCTAGCTTAATAACGAGTAAACTGTAAATCAATAATTAGAATTACACATTAATTTTTACATCACGGTAAAGTACGTATGGCTTATTGCGCGCGCGCGCGGCGGCGGCGGAATATTCCGTCAGTTGGCGCCGACAAAGAACACCGCCTCGCGCCTGCGCAGTAGGCTACGGTACTAGGCGCGCAGAGTTACGGAAGAGATTTATCGTGATATTAGCAAGTAACTTAAAAAGTTACTGACCTACGTAGTGCGGTGACACGTTTGTTATGATTTGAATTTAAGAAACCAATGAAACCGAAAATTTGGTATCAATTCTTAGAGTATTTTATTTTGAGTTGAAACTATGTATAGTGACTCTATACCAGCTGTTATATTTACTCCTTCAGGATCACTACACCGTTTAAATTACACCCTGTATAATTATACTGTGATATTACATTATAAAAATTACTTACTTTACTACTTCCATGAGATGTTTTTGTTTATTATTATAGAAGCGCTTTTTTGCTGGCCTCCGGCATTTTTGTTTGTTTCCCATTTTACACAGAAAATATTTACACAACTTAGAACTATATGTAGGTACCTGTACAACTTATAAAATAACTTATACAATATGTACCTGTACAACTTATAAAATCACCTATACAAATGTCTACGTGCTAATGCTAATATTTTTACAATTTATTGTAGCTAAAAGAACAAAATAAAATAAGTTCTCAAAAACAAAATATTAAATGAAACATAAGAAAGAGAAGCGCGATGACGCGACGCTCGTAACTTTATACAAACCAAAAAATAATTAATTACTTAAAAATAGGTCGAGTAGTCAAAAATAAAAAACAACCAAGTTCTGTATTTAAATATGATACGTTATTGTTATAAATTTTACCAATGTACGTTGATAATTAATAGAGATATTTTTGTTAAAAGATCATTTTAAGAGGTTAGTTTACCATTTTATTGTATCGAGAAAACTTTTCAAAAACCTGTTTTGAATACAACAGGGTTCTCAGAAATATGTTCAAGATTAACATATATTTTTTTCGCCGTCACAAACTGTATAGATTTGGCTAAAAAATTGTTTGAGACAAGCCTATTTGGTTCTTGTCAGCGTCTAATTCAGTGTAAATAGTTAAAAAAAATCAGTGTAAATACTTAAAATAATTTTAAAAAAGGGGTAAATATATTCATTTGTTTTTTTAATCGCCTTGTCTAATTTGATTTTAGCACTTCATACAGAACAATAAATATATAAGAGCGCCCTCTATTGGTTCATTGGTAATTATTATTGACCGCGTCACTTTGTTTCATCCTTGGTAGTTCGCTGTATCACATCCTTTTAAGAATGGCGCTAGGATATCGGAGAAATAGTGGGCGTGGCTAAAAATACCTAAACATCGGAGCTCAATATTGGATTTCAGCGTCTTAATGTATGTTTCTCTATGCCAATAGTACTTTCTAATTCCATACTAACTAAACTACAATTTGACATATGACAATACTACGATTAGTCAAAACTTATTTATAAATAGAATGGAATTATTTTGTGTTTAATATTTTTTTTCTATAGGCTGTAGGTATAGCGGTTTTGCCAGTGCCCTTATTTACACCTGCGCGCGCATCGCTAGCGCGGCGCGCGGAAAAAAAAGCCAGCGCGCCATTTTCCATTAATATTTGCTAAATAATTAATACAAGTCTATTTTTTTCCTAGCAAGTGTGTTGAAAAACGTCGTATGAAACGCGTGTGCATTGACCATTATATACTCGGCTCCCTTATCGCTCTTGCCTACGGCTCGTGCGAATAATACCGCCTCGGGTATAATGACCAACATAGCACACATGTATCATAATGTACTATTAGAATATACTGCAAGGGTATAAAAATAACTATCATATAACCGTTATTTACGCATTCAGAACATCAAACTAAGTAACATTGAGGAACAATTATTGCTAGGAAATGACTTTAATTTATTTATGGTTTTAAAAATCGCTGTCATACGACACTGCGCAATCTAACGCACAAAACTTTTGAGTGTATGCATACAGGAGTTGTGATGGGGGTACAGTATTTTTATTTAATGAAGCGACGCGCGCTTTACTTTTGGGAACCAATTGTATAAACACGCTGTGAATGTACGCGTGAAGACGATTAGTTTCAGCACGTAACACACATGCATACACACATTTCCGACTTCGCCCGTGTCTCGGGCGTTACCGAGAGCTCCTGCGCTTACACACACAATCACAGCGTGTTTGTACAATTGATTACCACAAATAAAGCGCGCATCGCTTAGTGAGATAAAAATACTATAGGTATATAAAGTTAATTTGCCTAAGTATTTAAAACTTGTTTTCGAGAAATAAATAAATAAAATTGACCTTTTTATATAATTATTTGTAACGAGAAGGTATAGTCCAGTAAAAAGAATGATCTCAATGACGGAGGAAGTACAAGTCCTTGACTATCGGCTTCGTTACGCGTCTTTGAAACCAGTTACCTATCTACTATTTTAAAGGCTAGAGGCACGAGAACACCTAAAATCGGTTAGACGGAGCTCGTCCATCGACATCATCCTTCGTGACTCCCAGATAAAACGCTTCACCAAATAAATGTATGATGATCGCAAGTTTGTGAATGGAATTGCAAATGTATGGGGAAGGGGGGGGGGGATGTTTCGGCAAACGTCATCACGCGAACTAACGAAGTGGGGTGGCAGGAGTACGTGACTATAATTCAGTCTCGCGGGACCCCTTTGTGCAATCAGTGCGTTTCTTGGACCTTAAACATTTTATTCGGATAACTATATTTTTTCTGGACACTCTTTAAGTACCTATAGGGTGACGTTGAGTGTTTGTTTGAATATGGAGGAGAACCAAAAAAAGGGGACCCTTTATTTATTCAAGAATACAGTAAACATGTTTACGTACGAAACAATACGGTTGAAAATCGATAGTAAGATAAGTAAAACAAGTTTAGTCAAGATCTTAATAAGGAAGACTGTACTCTTCAATAAGAGATGGACAATGTCTGAAAAAAACGACAAAGTCTTATTTAGTACTAAATTGTTGCTAAGGCTGACTAGATCTTCGTTTGGCATCGCATTGGTCCCCGAGCTAATATTTCAGCGGTACTGTATTGTCCTGCCTCGGACTCCGTCACATTGCGACTTTCTGAGCCTTTTTCGAAATAATAAGCCGTGTAATTGGGATTTATGTCCCTTTTACGATGATTAAATGGTAAGCTATCTCATTTCAGCTCTCACAGTAATGCATTGCCTTTAAAACATTACTGATGAGATTTGCAATCAACGACAATTAATTCTATATACGCATGGCCGCTTAAGTGTTCGAAGTAAGCTAATTGGTTCCTATAAAACTTTATTATTGCTCGGTTCCGAATAAGATGATGGTGTGGCAGGTACGTGGCCTCATTGTAGGTACTTGGAAAACAGCAATACAATTAAGTAAAGTTGTATTGCGCGATATTTCTTAGCGAGGACGCACTAAATAAGAGCCATCTCATTAGCTAGCGTGGTGATTTAAGCAACAAGGTTAAGAGTCCCTATCAACTTCGCGGGGTGAAAACAGAAAATCAGTTTTTTTTAGCATAATTTTCTCAACAACCTTAAGTTACCTACATTCTTTTTTGAAATACACAGTTATTTTTCACCTATTTATCTAGAAGGTCTAAGAATTTCAATTTTAGTAAACGAACGATCGAATTTAAGTTTATAAGGCATCATTTAGATATTTTACTACAATTAAATAAGTAGTCAAAATAAGAATATAATCATTGATTTTGGTAGATAAGCACCTTAAATTTTAAAATATTTAACACTTATCATTATTTTCAATAAATTCTTACGCGTAGACAATGGTTTTGCACATGATTTTATTGGGTTTTTTCAGCGTGATTAACATTTTTTTACAAGTACTAAATCATTAAACTTTAAAAAACAAAATTGTACACTTACTAATATAATATATGCCCAGTATTTATATATTTTTTTTAGATTGTTATTTGCTGCCAGTAAGTTATAAAAGTAATTGAAAAACATAGTGTTTCGTGATTACGTAAAAACATGTGTTAGATTTTTATTTTTTGTAATTTATATTAAATAGTTATCAAAATTTAAAATTGTACACTTACTAGATAAATAGTTGATAAATAACTGTGTATTTAAAAAAAAACTAGTTAACTTAAGGTTATTGAGAAATTTGCGCTGAAAAAACTGGAATTTTCTGTTTTTAGACCGCCAAATTGATAGGGACCCTTAAGTGAGGTGAACGTACGTATAAATAACTTTCTTACGAAGGATTTTTGGGAGTAGCCCCATAAACTTGGCTGAGAATATTTAATGTGCTCCCCGGCTAAGAGCTTCTACATACACGTCGTTATTTCAACCTTTGGAGAAAAAAATCTTATTAATCATGCCTTGAGCCTGATCGTTTGTTATTTTTTTGCATGTTTAACAAGAACATAATACCTAAGTGTTCCAGAAAATCTTCGACGTCGCAAAATGCTATGAAATATTATTCAAGAATTACTTTAAGAATCAAGAATACCCATTATTGTCCTGAAATATTATGAAATACGTTCTATCAGACATTATATTAGGTACATCATACTTGTTAAGAAAGTTTCATACAGGAAAATATACAGTATGATACGAAACAGAATACATTATGTGAATATAGACGGTTAATATATCTTACATAGACGGTTAATATATCTTGTATAACTAAATAAAACCCGTACTTACACGTGAACTTTTATTTCGTTTATTCCTAGACACGTAAACCGAAGTACGGCTAACTCATGTATCTACGTAAGAAAACCACGTTTTCAATCACCTGAACCTCACCTTACAAGTTGACCGCACTAATCCTGCAATTTCACGGAGAAACGAAGAAACTTTCTGCGTCTGAGTCCGAAGTAGATAGTTAAGGTGGAAACAAAGACTGTAACATTACTTACAACACTTTTTCCAAATGAGGTAAGTGAATCAGTTCTACAAGTCTGCTCAGACGGGGTGGCCTCACTTCGTACCCGTCAATTAGACACATGGGAGATTTATATGGCTATCTATCTTGTTCCTTGTACAGCGAACCCGGACCCAGCCGGGCCAACGGAAATTGTTTTTCAAAGGATCGTTTTGAACAACGTTGCTTTAAAAATACACTTTGGTAAAGCAGAATAAATGGCGTGTTTTCACAAAACAAAGAACGATACAGGATGTTAATGTTGTTGCTGATTTATGTCCGTGATTGTACCTTGTGTTGACAGCAAATGACTTTTCTTTACTAGTTCATCGATTTATGGAAATTGCCAAAAAATTTTCGGAGGCGCTCGGATGTCTACGTCATATTTGTCGTATTTTGGGCTTTATTCAACAGAATAAAGCAGCATAAAACATCTGTAACGCAGTAATGCAATCAACGTGTGGACTCGCTATAACGTTAAACAGTTTACTTTTTCCTCTGTTTTTTATGAATACGGGCTGATTGTGGGCCCGGCAGTGTTTCAAAATAAACATTGTTCCTGAGCGAATCACGGAGTGAAGGAAAGGTATCATGGCCTCAACCAGTTAGGGTTCAAACACATAAACACGTTACGACGACGCAACGTGCCACTGCACGGCAACGTGACGTGAAAGTCCACGTCACGGCGCCGTGACGAGGAAATCGATGTCGAGAAACGTAAATAATCACGTTACGATAACACAACGTGCCACGTTGCACGGCACGTCGTCGTGACGTAAAATCTCACGGTGCACTCCTGCAGCTGTGCCGCATTTGTTATTCAATGTTCAAAGATGACGGATGACATTGAAGCTAGTTCAGGGGCGTCCCGTACTATAGGAAAAAACATCTGAAGACTTCAAGAACATCAATCCATTTCTCGAAATTAACTGCGGCAATTCTACAATTGTGCCACCGGCGGCTTCAATACGACGTCATTCAATGTGGCACGTTGCGTTGTCGTGACGTGAATTTTTACGTTGCTCAACGTCGATTTCCACGTCACGGCGCCGTGACGTGGACTTCCACGTCACGTTGCCGTGCTGTGGCACGTTGCGTCGTCGTAACGTGTTTGAGCCCTAATACATAATATGTGCAAATATTTAGTAGTAATTTTTCGAAAATCATTTCTACTAATGGGTTTTATAATAATGGCAATACAATAATGTCATTATAACACAATTCTAATAGGAGAACATTGACCGATCAATGATCAACCATTATGAACTTAGCAGATTACGAACTTTTAGCAAAATGTTGGAATGATGTGTTGGAATGACGAATTTATAAAAATAGCAGACTTGGGCCCCTGTTCTGCGACCAATGTGCCCTGCCCATTGCCACTTAAGTTGGGCAATTCTTATGTCGGTTAACTTGGTTCTCCTACGGATCTCTTTATGTCTGATTCAATAATTAAATATAATTTAAAACAATAATTTCAATCGAACTTGTATCAGTAAGTTCAAAGTCTAAGCATTTTAACCTATCAACAGTTAATGAATCACAATTTTCCTGAGTTAAGCTGCCATCTGCGCAATTAAGCAGCCCATTTAATTTCTACTTACGATTATTATCGTTTAAAAGATTGCAAATTAATTGTACTTTTATCGCTGTTACTTTATACCGATACTTTCCGACACGGCTTATAATAAATTAACCGACCACAGCGAGATTAAAACAGCTTATAAAGATAGAAAAACACGACAAAATTAAATGGGAAGACAAAAATTAAAGCGATCAGTTCGACGATTTAGTTAATGAGTAAATATAATCCGGAGCAGAACGTGAGCGGAATTAATAAGAGAAGTCGGTGTGTGTGCCATGTTTGTGTGTGGTGGTGCCATTGTTGGTGTGGCTGGCTTTCGTTGATTGTTGTAAAGGGTATTTTTTATTATTAAAAAGACGGAATATGATATGAGCTTTTCAATATCAGAGGGTTCTTTTGTGTTCAGGATTTGATTTGGAGTGTTACACTGAAACAATAGACTTCGGAAATAGTCTGTGGAGATTTCAGTAAATTTTGTTTATGGTAATCTTATGTTACATATATATCAGCCTATAATGTTCCCCCTTCAGGGACACAGGCCTCCTCGTGAGGGAGTGGGCCATAATCAACCGCACGGGTCCAGTGCGAGTTCATGGATATCACATGTCATCGCATTTTTGGTTCTGGCTCACGATGTTTTCCTTCACCGTTTTGAGAGCAGTGGTGATTAAATTTAATACACAAAGTAAAGTGCCTGCCTGGGTTCGAACTCACGACCTGCAACTGGTAAGTCGAGGCCGATACCACTGAGCCACTTGTGGCTCCTACCGCCCCTTTAAGTTACATGTCACCTAATAATTATTTATTTCTAGGTCATCGTAGATTCAGTGACTTGAATAAATATCATATTAGGTATCTAAATTCTGGGGCATAAATCATCGCATTTAAGAACAAAATGTTTGCGAGTAAAGATTTTATCACCACAATCATTTATTTAAGGAGCTATCTATACTTTATGGCACCCGTATATAAGGAGTGAGAAAAGACGAGGGTACCTAAGTATATTTATTTATACATAATATATCATTCTTGAGATCGTAAAGTTTATGACTTAAATGTATGATCTTTCATGACAGTACTAAAAGAAAGTGACCTAGAACATAAAATGGCTCGTTATCCGTCTGACGGTAGACTGAAGCCAATTTTGTAACAAATCGAGCAACTATGAGGTGTAATGTTTAGTGGCGTCGGCGCGAACTACTTTAGTTACGTTTTATTAACAGCTATAAAGTTGGGTTCATTAGATTTTTTTTTATTTTCTGCGTAGTAAAGCGAGGCTCTGCACGTACTGAGTTCATACTTCATTCAGCTCGTAAAAGGCAGGACGGGAATTGCTCGAATTTATTCACGAAGTTGCGCGCGGCGCCGTGCTCGGGGTGCGAGTGTGAACTGACCTTTATGAGATAACGCCATGTTAGAAGGAGGCTTTCCTAGAGGAAAAAAGGATGCGCATACGAAAATTTAATTTGACAGAATGTTATGGAATCCGACTATGTCGATGTTGAATTGAAAGCAAGTGACGGAAATAACATTGGGAAGGCAGAAAAGACAGGATGCCTGTGTGCAATTAACTTGAATAATGAGTATAAGTTTCTTGTGATACCAATGGCCAATTCTCGTAATTTAAAATGTTCAAAATCTAGTCGCAGTTTCATCTCGACGACAAACAAAAGTCAAGAATTTGACAAAAATGTAGGTATAGAAATTAGAGACATTTTTGACATATATATTGAGACTGAGATCACACTGTGAACGTTCTTATAATTACGAGAATTGCCCCTTTGATCAATTTATATTAAAATCTGCCAAGGACAATTTTAAATTCATCCCTCGTGGCTCCAGTACCAAATCGCAAAGAAATGTGAGTGGAACGTAAGAAAATGTAATATATAAGCAATCTGTTACAATTTGATGGTCCACATTGGTACAAATATCATTATGGATGGTACATTGCGTTGTGCGTTCGATATTCTCGCGCCCTCGTATCTTCATGAGCGTATTTTTTATTATTGATGCATATTGCTCATGAATTTTATTTTATGTCGAGGCAATTTTGAATATTGCTGACGAGTACAAGACGGTGAGCCATCTTATACATTTTCACTAGTCATAGAAAAGCAACTCTGTAGGTTAGTGCTTAGTACCTACCTATCCGGGGCAGTGGGATTGTCCGAAAGGGTTACCGCTACCCCGGAACATAATGGGCTAAGGGTGGGTTTTAGTCAGTAAGAGTCTGACACTCCCTTCTGCTCCACCCTGAGCGGGAGGGGTCATTTGATGATTCCTCATCCACAAAAAAAAAGTACCTACCTATAGTCTATTCAAACTTGTGTTTTAAATTAATATTATTTCAAGCTAAACAAATATCAACTTTAATTTAATGGAAATTAAGTTGGTTTCAGAGTGACTAGCACTATTGAAACAGTTATACAAATATTTGAAGTTGTAGCGTAAACTGAATTTTATTATAAAGGATTTAAAGTTATTTTTCCATAAACTCATATTTGTATACATTTTTGGCAAATAAATCGCGAATGCAGATTATATTAGTTGCATAATCAGACTATAATGTTCCCACTGCTGGGACAAGGGCCTTCTCTCTTCAAGAGGGAGTGGGTACCACGCGAGCGCAGTACGGGTTGGTAGAAGTCATATGTCGTAGAATATTTGGTTCTTGAACAAGCCGGTTTACTCACGATGTTTTTCTTCACCGCTTTGAGAGGATTGCCGATGAAATGAGTCACACAAAGTAAATCACCTGCCTGGGTTCGAACCCATGACCTACAACTTGTAAGTCGGGGCCGTCACCACTGGACCAACAGTGGCTCATTATATTAGTTGACTTACCATAATTGTTAAGCCTTAATCGTTACCTACTTGAAATTGCTGGTATGGTTTTCTTTACTATCCACTTAATCTAACATTTGTCTGTCTCGTTGGTTTAGCGTTCGCAAGCGGTACCACTGAACATGAGGTCCTCGGTTCGATTCCCAGGTGGGCAAAGAGTTATTGACATTTTTTCTATTTCATCATTATATAGGGTGACTGGTAATTAGTGAGCGATACCTAAACACGTGATTATACTCATGATAACAAACAACTTTTACTATGGGACCAAACCTGAATTCGCGAAAAAAAAATCTGCTGTTCAGTACCTATCTACATTTTGACCAGTTAGGCGAACATATATGACTGAACAGCAGATTTTTTTTTTCACAATTTCAGGTTTGGTCCTATAGTAAAAGTTGTTTGTTATCATGAGTACAAGCACGTGTTTAAGTATGGGTCACTAATTATCAGTCACCGTACATATTTATTTTTTGGTAGTAACCCGGAGTCTGGCTTAGTGGGAATAGGCCACCATTACATGGCAGTTAAACTTAACTGGCGAAATGTTGGTGTAATTAATAGCTACACCTCAGCCCAACCCTTTCGGAAAACAAGGCGTGTTGTTATTTTATGTTATAAATTGAAAACTTATCTAAAGGTTTCAAGCTGGAACAAAAAGAATCAACATTCAAAACCAAGGAAATACTTGCATGTAATAAATAAAAGCGTAGCGTTACAATTTGACAGCGCACGAGCCTGATGTTATTTGCAGGAAATAACATCAGGCTCGCAAGGCACATTGCATCGCCCGGTATCAGTGCCATCGGGCCCGATACATCTTGGGATAGATCTAAGGATATTATTACTAAATGCTGCGATACCGTCTTTATCATCGCATTGTTTCTTAACCGTTATCGATTTTGAGGCCCTGGTGATCGTGGGAAAGGGCAACTGGTTTTGTCGCCCAAAAGATCTTCCGTTACGTCATGAGATTGTAACAGGCTGATAAAAATGGTGTTGGGATCGCCTCTGTCACATTTTGACCTTACATTGTTTTCAATGGGTCAAAATGGACACTTGGACACTTTTGTTTTCAGGTATTGCAGGCTGTTTTATATATTCGTTTTACTTCATCGTAGAGCATATTCGTCGAGATTATGATTGACGTGAAGCTAGTCCTAAAACTTTCTTATATTCCCTGCAGTCCGCCCACATTTTGCTTTTAGAGCTAATAATGAAAACAGAACGCGGAGTATGTATATTAATGCAAAATGGTAATATTTCCATCATATTCCGTTCGGTGACGTTTTATGGCAGTTGGAAAAAGATCATTTAGTAGCGATTATTTTGTATTTTAAGAGTAACTGTAATTGGATAGCTTCACCATATGTATTGCTTATCAACAATATTGCCTAGTAACATCAGTATTTTTATTCAATGCTTGAATATCAATTTGGCATCTATTCATCCCTCTTATTGGATAAAATTCTATCGGTTTCGATATTAGGTCCTTTTATAGGCAGGGCACAGAATTCTAGCGCGCGCTCCATCTCACCAATTGAAGTAGTCACAGCATTTTATATTGGCTCCGTGACTACTTGGATTGTAGATTTTACTGTGTTTAGATTCGTATTTGACACATAGGTATGGTCGTAATTCTTCTGTAAAAATCTCTTACCAAATGTTTGGGAGACTTTAGCTAATAAATAGCCGATAATCCTGTACAGTGAGTAAACGTTTAAGAGACATAGTTTTTAAAGTAATCTTCCTCTCTATGATCCATAACTCCTATTTTAGCAACATCAATCATAAACTTATTGGTGTGTTCAGAAAATAAATCTCCCATTTTTTCACGACAATGCCCACAGACGGCTATAGAGAACATAAATAATATTGTATACTTCTGTCCCATCTTAATCCAATCTTCAAATAATGAATGTATGTCTTTCAAGAACCTTCATCCCTAAATACGGTTTTATTTGTGAGATTTTATTGAAGGGGGACTCCAAAAGAGCGGTCCTACAATATTCAGACGCGGCTTTGCTTACGATTTGCGACTTTCCTCCAACAATAGGCATCTGATTTATCGCTCGTCGACGTAACACCGCTCCTTTTTAGGAAAACGACGCCTACACGGGACCGATTCGATATTGAACAGTGAACACCAACATATTGTCACGTTACAGAAGGAAAGTATTGTTGTCAATAAATTATACGAGTGCCTGATTGTGTTCTTGAATATATAATAAATAGAATCGTCATTTTTGTAGCAGTGTTATTTTTACATTCATAGCAGACTGCAGTACTGCGTTCACCGTAAAACGGAGCATAAAAGGTAACAGTGGGGGAGAAAATTGTGATAGAATTAATAACGTTAAAGTAGTTAATTCTACTTTAATGTTCTGCATTTACTTTACTATTCATAAAATAATGGATTTGCTTTCAGGGCTGGCTGTAGGTACTCATATCACTACACTATACTGCGGTAACAGTAAGGTTTTATCGTTGTTTTTACTGTATATTATTCCTCGATTTACATCACTCGATGTGTTTCTTGCGAGAGAAGAATAGCTGTATACGAAACAACCTTTTGGAAGGGGCGAATAGAATCAATTGTAGTTTTTTGTACATTTTGGCGTTCTATAGTGCCTTTTATGTGCCTCTTTGAAATCAATAATTTGACTTTGACTCAGGTTCTTTAAACTTAAACCCTACCTCATCATTCACAACCTTTCAATTCTCAGCGTTGGACTTGCTTTACTGTTTCTACAAAAATTTAAATTTTCAGTGCAAAAGTTTGTCAGCCATCACAAATTGGAAGTCACAAAGTTCACAGAAATGCAGTCTCCATCCCTTCTATAAAAATGTTGGTGAGAAACATTAAAACTCTTTCAGACAAGTGCACCCAGAGTGTCTAAGCATGAATAATTTAGCGAAGATGCCTCTTTATTCGTCGCGAGCAAATCTTTGAATTATAAAGTGGAGTGAGGTGGGACATTTGGGGACGCGATGCCATCTGGCGGCGCTGGTGTGAGTTAACAAGTTACATTCATACATATTAACTTAGCGCCGATGTTATTCCATATTCATGCGAGAATTGTGAGATAGCGCTTCCGAATGGCGAATTTGCGTCGTGATTATTGTCTGCAATGTCAAAATTAAAGGAATTTGTAATAAGTTTTTGGGGTGTTGATGTGTTACCGTCATCAACTTTGAAATCTCTTTGTCTTTTATTTTATGATATTAATTTCAGCTCCACGAAAATGGCAATGTTAGTCATAAACATAATATTATGGGCTTGTTTTATAAATTAATATTAATGAGAGTTTTAGATGTTAATAATCTCTATGGCAGCCATGGCGGGAGAATGTCTACTTATTTCATTAAAAACTTTCTAATAAAAACACAAGGCATGAATGATGTTATATTATATATCAGACATGAATTATGTTAAAAAATCATTATAAACTCTCAGACACCTTCGGGTAATACTTTTTCTTCGGTCTCAAGTACGCATGTGAGCTTCTTTATTAATATTTAATTCCTTTGTTCGACAAAGCTAAGTTCATCTAAAATTCATGTGAAATCTTCATCGTCCAAGTCTTGTTATTCATGGAATTCCTTAAGGGGCCAATCGTTAAAATTTCTGGAGGCTATAAATGTATGATCAAGAATAAAATGTTGCGTTGCTTTTTATTTGGTAGAACCATTTTTGGTTATAGTTTTGGTGTTTCGTGGAATAAAAAGGTTGCTAAAGTCAGATTTATGACTTAATGTGCTTTCAATAATGTAAGGAGTATGTACAAGTTGTAATTTTGCCATTCTTAGGGATCAGACCGCTGCAATAATTCTCAATTCAAGGGTATAGATACTTGGAAGGGATTTTTTTTTATTAAATCAAAAATGAATGCTACATTCAACGCGAATGAATGTTAAAAGAAATCACTGATGGTTAAAATAAAGACTTTATCTGTCTTTCACAGAACCCGGAGGTTGTTAATAAAATCGGCCACAATCTGTTCGAAAACTTTATTCTCTGAAGATGCGGACGTTTCCATTGATACGCAATCTATACAAGGAATCTGTGTGTGTCACCAAAATCCTTATTTCGAGCTCCGTTCAGGCGGGCTTTATGTCTCGTTTCCTCACAAATCCGAAGATAACGGCCGTGTTGGCAACCCCGCCGACACTAGACGACTATAAAAGTCTGGACTGAGGAACGGTTACAAAGAAATTTTAAAAGAAATTTGCGTTCACTCACTATGAAATTGTATAGATCCCAATCATTGCGAATTACCTCCTCGGATCAAAAAGTTTGAGATTTCTTCAAATTATATTGGAGTTTAGAACGAGGTAATATTCTCAGGATTGACGGTGCAGTAAAAATGATATTCGGTAGGTATCGAATAGGACTTTTATTTGAAATCAAATCTGAATTGTGAGATAGAGCGTAAAAAAATACGACCAAGCTTGGGACGAAAACAAGATTTACCATCGTTCTTAATAAACAAAGGTTTATGTTGATATTGCTGATTCAGCATAATCACATAATATATAGAGATGACTAGCTTCTGCCCGCGGTTTCAATCATGTGGATGTCGGAAATTAACCCACGGCAACGTCCTACCGAGACAGAAAGCCTATGTCCTTCCTCAGGATGCCATCTATCTCCTTGCCTAATTTTATCGAAATCTATTCAGTGGTTTAGGCGTGAAAAGGTAACATACACACTGACACAGACAGACTGCGTCGTCTTCACGTATAATTAATGTATACGAAATATTGTAATAGATTTTAAAAGAGTAAAGGTGGAGTTTCTTGTCCATTCTTCTCCATACGAATCTACTTTTTGGAAGGGATGACTAGAATCAATTCTATTTTTTGTAATTTTTTACGTTCAAAAGGGCCTTTTATGTGTGCCTATTTGAAATAAATGATTTGTCTTTGACCTTGACCTCATATTTGCTTTCGAATTTATAATATTATATAGTATTGATTGAATAAATGGTACAGGACCTTATTACATGCAAACGATGCAACAGTCTAACTTGTAAAATCCCCAAGAACAGTTTAGCTGAGTCAGTCGCGTGGGCAGTGATATTCTACATTTCCAATCATTGACCGCTGTCCACCTCAAATCGATCGCGCACCTGAGCCCTATAGATTGCTGCTATCTTGAACAAGGAACAACTGAGAGGGGACTATAGTTACTTAATGGTGTAAATAACTCGCGTTTCCTTAATTTGTCTCTTAGAACCTGTAAGGAGAGATAAGACCTAACATTTCCTTGTCAATAAATAGGTTGAGATACATTTCGTTTATCTATATCTTCAAGTTCAATTTACCAAGAGAATTTGCAAAACTGTTGGTGAGCAATAAAGAGTACTTATCTATCTATATATTGTTGCTTTGAAGGTGAGTTTGGACTAGAGCATTTACTTGTAATAGAACATCGAGCAGATTCGAGCATTCGTCGTTTTTTTTATTTTATCGTTTTTAATTTAATTTTTTTTTCTTCGAACACGTAGGTTGATGTTTTGTTACAACCTGATTTTAAAAAGCAACGAGCGTGTTTGTTCGATATTTCAACAATGACGCAAGGTAGAAAGAAATGTTACAGGTATGCTAACTCGCCGTGAGCATTACGTCGAATGCAGCGTCGAGCATTCACAGAAAAGTTACATTACATGGAAATGCTTTTGGAAACTGAGCTTTTGCCTGTATTGTACCATTCGTGAGCATATTACATATTACAAAATTACATGGAAATGCTCGACAAAATGTTCGTATACTCACCTTAACAGTTCTAGGAACCTGGAATGAAAAAAAAATCAGTTGTTCCCTACATTTTGACGAGTTATACGAACATAAATGTAGGAAACAGCTGATTTTTTTTTGCGATTTCAGGTTTGATCCCATAGTAAAAGTTGTTCATAATGATGAGTACAATCTCCCATTTCGATTTGTCACATGTTTTCAATTTCAAGTTGTATAATATGAGCTATCTTTATTAGATTGGCTATCTATTCTTTAAGTATCTCACCGTGTTATTGTGGTAACTAAGGTGAAGTGAGTTTGAAGTCGGCTGCTATTCCAACTGATGCTAGAGATTGTCACTGACAGCTCACTTCACTGAAGTTTTCACAATGAGATTTTTACAGAATACACCAATAGCAATGTATTGTCAAGTTACGTTTTACGTCGGTTCGGATTAGGCCGCAGTTAGTTGTCACCGAGACGCTGCAAAGTTCTGTTGTTGCTGCACACTGCAATTTTAGTGGACGCGGGTTTGCCTGCTACTGCTGAGTGCTTTTATCCAGATGGAGTGGTGTAAGTTAGAAGCGGATAGCGATTTTATAGGCGTGGAAGATTTATTTAGATCTATGTAACAGTATCATCTATAGTGTTGTAATACTTACAGAGTACTTCGTCAATGTGTATTGTCTTTGGTCCCTGGCTAACACTGACATCAAGCAATTGAAAAACTTTTATTGGTTGAATACGAGACTTTTGGCTACAGTACAGTGTACTTTGTATACAGTGTGTATTTTATTTGTCTTATTTTTGTAATGTGCGTTTCGTTTGTGCAGAATAAACCATTTTTCTTTATTTTCTATGCATGCTATCCTTAATTGACATGAATGAGGAGGGTTAACAAAAAGGCAGGCATTCCCTAAAACATTGGGAAAATATTAAAGCTTATCTATACCTACAGAGATGTAAAAAAGGATAGGTCATTTGGATCGTATAAAGCTAGGCTTCAAAAGTTACTGTTAGCTTTTAATTTCGGATACAACGACGCAAGAAAAAAGTTTGCATGTTCAAAAAACATTTATCTAATACCTATAGAGGTATGAGGAACAGGGTGCAAAGTTCACTCATACTCTATAGAAAAGGGAGGATCCTCCGACCAGACGGGTGTTGCGTCTGGCGGGCAACTGCCCGATGATTCATGTCGGGCCGTTATATATGCTAATTGTGCGGTAAACTCTGCTTTCGAGACGCAGGATTTTGCGTGTCGTCAGTATGACGCGTTGTTCGTATGTGGCGTTGTAGATACCGCTACATACCCATCTCAAGATATAAGCGCAATTGTAGGTAATAATGAAACTAAAACACTGCAAATGTAACATCCTGAAATATTTTGCAGACAGCAGACAGCTTAATTCTTTAGCGCAACTTAAAACAAGCTAGCAAGTGAGGTCGTTACTTTAAAACACACACATAAAGTTAGGTCGTAACTTGCGCCACGCGTCAAGTTCAAGCTGTTAAGCCGATGTTACAACAGATTTGCCGCTTTCATCCAGCGCGCGGATGCGGGGGGACAGTGTACACGCGCCGCAGTGAAACGTCCCACCAAATTGAAGTGATAACAAATGTGTGAATCGAACCGGATTCTCTTTTAAATCGGTGAATTTAAAACTGTGACCCGGTTTGCCGCACAAACCCCGTGTAATAACAAGTAGGAATCCGGAATATTTGACGTCACAAACAGCAGATTCATTTTCATCACCGACTATTTGTTTTAAAAATTAGTTCCATATTTGTCACACAATAAATAAACGGAATTGTTTTCAGGAATAACGATAAAGTGCGTCAATTTGAAACGAGTGTTACAAAGCATATTGTTTTTAGAATATGTTTTATTTTTAAGCCCTTGATGCTCGTGGCTATTTTACATGAAATTAACTTTTGCCCGCAACTTTATCTGCGTTTAATATTTTCTTGTTATAACATAAAATATATCCCTGGACCCACCGCGACGCATCGCATCGCCGTTTCGCGCTTTTACTTCGTTTTCGCTTGGCGTTCTTTCTGACTTTTTACTCGGCTCCACAGGGTCGTACGTGATGTAAAATAGCCTATAATAACCTTCCTCAGGAATTGAGATATCAAAGTTTTAAAATCCTACTGGTAGTTCCAGATATAAGCGCGTTCAAACAAACAAACTCATCAGTTTTGTTATTAGTATAGATAGATAGATAGATTATGTCTCCGCAAGAGACAGAATGTGAAGTGAAAATAACAAATGCACCCGTAGCAACATAAAGTAAATAAGAAAGATAAAACCTGGACAAAATGCGGCCCCGAGGTGTCGTTGGAGGATGCGGTGCAAGAATGACTAGCGAAACTTCCGCACTAAGATCTGCTTTTATTTTCTTTGGTAATAAGAAAGGCAGTCGAAGTTACCACTAACTTGTGGACACGTTTGTAATAGAAAGGAAATAGTCATTTATGAATCCCAATAGATGGTTTCAGGGGAAAGTTTGACGTTGGAAGAAGACGTACCGATAATTGCTTGAATATTTACAAAACATGTTATATCTTATGTTTTTTTCTCACCAGCAATAAATATTTAAGAGAATTTCGTCGGACATCATTTTTGGTATAAAATTCTTTACCTGTTCATAAAACACGTCCCCCAAAAAAATCATAATTCAATTTGTTGAATAATTAAAATACGTCCAAACAAGGAAATTGTAGCATGAAACAAAAATAAATTCTCCTTCTAAAATACCCTCAATTCCCAGTAAGCACCTAATCCTATGGACAATGATTTCGCGAGGCGGGACCAACTAAGAGTTTTTTCTCATAACTCAAAATGAGATCCTAACGTCGCAAATCTCGGGAGGCCTTAAAGAATAACAAAAGGAAAAAGCTCAAAATTACGTTGGCCGAGTAATTTTCGGGGCGAGCCACACAGAATGGTTCCTTAGGGACCCTCATCGGGACCCTTCGCGATTATGTAGCGGTTTTATAAGCTTGTTATGTTTTACGACCAAAATATAATGTTTACGAATATACCTTGCTGGCTCGCAGTCGAAATGAGAGGACGCGTGCCTATTTATTAAAATTTTCTCCAATATAAATATTAACGACGGCGGCGACGTCCCTTCAACGGGTGGTCTTTTTGGCTAACAACGTGTTTCTGTTAATAATAATAAAGCTGAAGAGTTGGTTTGTTTGTTTGAACGTACTAATCTCTGCAACTACCGGTCGGATTTAAAAAAATATTTTTGCATTTGATAGCCCAATTCTTGAAGCAGGCTTATGTAATATCACATTAGGACCCTTAGAAACGGTCAAAAAGAAAAAAAAGTAAGAAAGAACTCTAAGAGAAAACGAACTAACAGCGCGGGCAGGCGATGCGATGCAACGGGGGGTGTTCCGGGGGAACAAGAACAGTGGGCCCAAAAAAAACTATCTCCTTTCACGCGGACAAAGTTGCGGGCAGAAGCTAGTTTTATATAATATGATATCTATATTGTGTGTGTTGTGCGGGGCCTGTGGCTGAATAATAACAGCTACACAGGTCGATCGATCAGGTTAAGCTACGCTTGCCGCGGTTGGTTTGTGAATGGGTGACTATCTTTACATACCGAGACCCCTCCGTGCCTCGTTGGTCCCAGTTGTCATTCGTGGGTCTTTGACAGTCGTTACGGGTAGTCAAAGATAGCCCGAAAGTCTGACAACCACTCAGTAACTGGGTTGTGGATTGTGGAGGTCAGATAGACACTCGATCCGTGTAAAACACTGGTATTCAGCTGCATCCGGTTAGCCTGGAAGCCGACCTCAACATAGGAAAAGGCTAGGCAGATGATGATGATCTATATTGTGTGTGAATACAAGTGACGCTGCCATTCATTTTGTTTCTTCTAAAAGCGTTGAAGATAAAAATGGCCTTTACTATATTGCTTTCATTTTGAGAAATTGAGTCTGTTATATGAATTGTTACATTGCCTATACTAGAACTCAACTATTGTGAAGACGAAAGCGGATATAATATTTTCTTTCACGAAAAATCTGTTGTTGTTTCTGCAGTGTACTGGCTCGGCTGAAGCGAATGACCCAAAGATTTATCTCTCGAGATAAAACTCAAGTTTACTTTGCAAAATAACAGTTGTTACGGACCAATCAGTTGGAGAGCTTTTTAAAATTAAAAAGTGTGGCATTTGTGTGTTCTATTCAGTGCACCACGTCCAGACTGGGAAAGTGGGAACTGGGAACTAAGTTGTTATTTACGGGAGTGCTTTAGTATTTACCACTCTGAAGGTAATTTCTTTGAAAGTTTTTTAACTAAGCTGTTTCTAGTTAAGTGGTCGGGAGTTTCGACTTGAAATGTATGTCGGGGACGTTTCTTTTAAGCTTCTGGAAACTAATGGTGAAAGGAAGGTAATGGTGTGTAATGTATAAATTTAATAGTTTTTTTTTAATAGAAGGTCTATTTTAGAAGATTTAGTGCTCTTCTACATCTCTCCGAAATCAGACAAGTCTCATGTCTGGTTATAGAAACCATAGAGTTATGTATAATAAACTGCCCCGTTGGACTACTGGTCGCAAGCGCTACTGCTGAGCATGAGGTCCTGGGTTCGATTTCCAGGTCGGGCAAACTATTATTGGGTTTTTCCATCAGGAATTTCTCAGTAAATTGGAGTCCGGATTCGTGCCCAGTTGATTGCAATATGCTCGCCCCCTATTACATGGCACTTAAAACATAACTGGAGAAATGTGTACACCTTTGTCGAACCCTTTGGGGATACAAGGCGCGGTATTATATGTATGTTGTGTGTTATGTATAATATAGAGTCCGAACTGCCAGAACCAGAACCGGAAATAACTTGGAAAAGGAGATCATTCAAGTGTCGAACATTTTATACCCAAAAATTTAGGTTAGAAGACAAAAGTACTATTTTCTTAAGGGAAATAATACCTTGGGCATTTTTTTACAATTACAGCGAAAGTCTACAGTCTACTAATCACTACTAATCACCCGGCTGCGATTTAAGATTGAAAATGCCAAAAATCTTATTTTTATAACTAGTGTGTGTATATATGCATAACATTAAAAAAATATCAACTTATAATTGAAGTTAACATCCTGAACATGTTATAACTATAAACTTGTTATAAAAATATCGTAATTTTCAATCTTAATCAATAGCAGCCGTGGGTTTAATTTTAGACTTTCGTTGTTATAGTAAAAAATGCTCAAGAGGTCATTTCCCGAAAAAATTTTTCTGGCCGGCACTTATATTTTTGGATACGAAATTAATGATGTCCGTTGAATAAGAAATCTATTGCGAATTCTCTTCCGCTGTCAAACCAGCAAGCAATGTATTTATCAAGGAAATAAAATAACTTTTTTAATATCGTAAATGTTATTTGATTACTTATTGTTGACAACCACTGTCAGTTCCTTTGGCGTTTCTCCAATATGACCGTACTTTCTTCGATTGTCTTATTTTACTGATAAATTGACATTTTCATTTGTTGCTTTCATTATTTTTACGGTTGATATATTATTATCGAGGAAAAATATGATTTTCCTTTGAAGCCGTAAACCGAGATTCTTGCATCATAAAACGGATTTAAAATTGTGTTTTGCTTGTATGAAATAATTTTGAACTGCAATAAAAATATGATTATGCATGTGCCTTGGTTCTAGCTAGAGGTCGTAGTCTTTACCGAGTTAGTTTTAACTACTATTGTTATACCAACCACTAACTACACATCTGTGTAGTTAGTGTGTGTATTAGTAGATCTACTTTCGAAGTTTTGAATTTGAAGATGTTGATTGATTTGCCCTGTATGTTGCGTTACTTGAGATACGCACACACGACAAGAATAACACAGGTGACACAGTTAGAACACAACACAATCAGGCTATAATGTTCCCACTGCTAAGTCTCAGGCTTCCTCCAGGCGAGAGGGAGTGGGCCGTAATCCGCCACGCGGGCCCAGTGCGGGTTGGTAGATCTCACATGTCTTCGGATTTTTGATTCTAGGACATGCCGGTTTCCTCGCGATGTTTTACTTCACCGTTTTGAGAGCAGTGGTGATGAAATAATTTGCACAAAGCAAAAAGCCTGTCTGGGTTCTAACCCAAAATAAAAAAATAAATAAAAATAAGTAAATTATCCACAACTCGTAATTCGCGGCCGTTAGCACACAGAGAGCAACACAATTCGCAAAAATCCAGGATATCACACATATACCATTCACATCAAAATATTCCACAATTTCCATAACAATAAACTCATCTGGTCGTTACCCAATCCTCTGAAAACACTAAATTTAGCTGAAAGAATAGCTAGTCAGTAGTGGCCATTCATGAGTGCACCGTGTAAATTCAGTATGGCAACACAGGCAAATAAACAGCGCCTCTGTCGCATAAACTCGCCAGCTACGATGCGTTAGTTTGAGACGCTTCGCTGGTCACACCGGTGTTGCCATTCGCAATTGCATAGAATTAGGGATTTGGAGTGGAAGGGATGTAAGATACAGGAAATGTTTAAGTAAATAGGAGGTACCAATATTTTATATAGTGTCATGAGAATATTGTTGATAATAAAGCGGTGTAAAATCGAAAAGATATATACCGAGTTACTGTTGTAAAAGAGTACAATGTAATGACGAAAAGAGAATAATAGCCTGACAAAAAAAATTGTGGGGGAATACTTGCTCTTAACATGGCGAGTAAGTAATTTTTACCAAGGATAAAGCTAGATAAGGAAATTTCCATCCATTCTATTAGTAATTGGAAAATCATCAGTAAAATGCAAAAAGGAGAGGATTTTGTATGTAGGTATGTCAATATTTTCTATAAAGTATTCCAACAAATACTGCAACATATGGCAACACTATTCACACAGTTCTGCATAGAGTTACGCATTGATAGTGTTAGCCTAGTGTAGCTTGAAACAAGCGAGTACAATCATTTTACAGCCATTTCATACGTGTAGGCATGCATGCTGAAAAGCAATAACATATGGCACATTGCATTTTGGTAAACCAAATGTTTGCGTAAACCCCCCTAATGTATATCTACATAGATAGTTAATACCGATCATGTCATTCCTTATACATACTTACGCATATTTTGCATTCATTGTCAACGAAGTCTTCGTTGAGACCATAATAGTTTTAAGAACGGATGTCAATATTCTTTTTCTCCTGTATTGTCCGTCTGCTATGCAAAGGTGTCCCTAATAGCTTTTCACAGTTCTCTGACGCCCTTCCCGTAAACGCATTTAGGTCGTCACGCCAGCGTTCCTAGGCCTCCCTCGGCAACGACGCCCGTCTTCTAGCGCCCACTGAGTGACGACTCCGCTCCAACTGTTCCAATGCATTAATGAAATAAAATCTAGTATCTACAGTGTTACTAAACCTTTACATAACCTATCACCTTTTAGTTTATTTTGTTTTTGTATGTGAAGGTTTTAAATACGTACATACGGACGTAAAAATATCGCGGCGGGATTTTATCGCGCACTAGATTTTCAACTCTCCATGTTGAGCCGAGCGTTGAGAATCCAACAGAGCGCATCCCAGCGCGTCAATACAACACACTGTTGGATTTACAACTCTCGGCAATGCGTTGAAAATCCAGTGCGCCACAAAAAAATCGCCGCGGGAAAAACGCGCCTGTGCGGACCTGGGCTTATACACATCTTAACAAAGTAAATACTATTTTTCCTGAACAAAATTTTCTTTATTTATTATATCCACTAACAACAAATTCCATAATATTCTTCATAAATATATTATAATCATCAAGATTCTTAGAACACGGAGTTAAGTAAAAATCTTGAAATTTCTTGTAGAGTTTATATTAGACTAAGTAGCCACTATAATTTTTAACTTTTACTTACAACTTACTTCCTGGTGGGGCGACGTAGAAGTTATGTTACTTCTTTGTTTCTGACTTAGGTGCTTTTAAACATCGTAAGTTTTCATTTTATTCTGAACAAGTGGAACCATGCCTTGGCTTGCCTGGCTACTTAGAAGCCGTAAACTCAAAATTTTACGAGTCTCATTACAAACGCAAGTGTTGCCAATATTAATAAAGTAACATGTTTAGTTTTTTACGGTTCAAAGTCGATAATTTAGGAATATTTTTTCGTAGTAAACGGCGCTTTTTATCCCTTAAAGCTTACGCTCAGTTTCGCCTGTCTTTATTACATACAATATACCATTTCTTCTATGTGAAAATAATATTATTTTATCCTGCCTAAGTACTAACATTTCATCGAAATCTATTCAAGCCTGTATCGATAACAATATTTTCCTTTGTACCTTTCATTATAATGGGACAATTATATCAGTAAATTTTAGTGTGATCTCGGTTTGACCAATTATCTTCGTGTTTGATGTCAAATTAGGAGCATTGACAGTAGTGTCGTATTGCGGTTAGCAATCAGGCTGCTGTGCCAGCTAATTACTGCATGCAATATCCCTTCAGGATTGCTGGGTGTGGCAATTGTGCGGGAGCCCGATTAGGTGATTTAGCTGCTGCTAATTTCGCAAAATGAATGAGAATTATAATATTACGTGACGTAACATCACGCCTATATTCCTCGATGGGTTTGGAAGATGTGTACCTGCAGTATGTATACCTACATTTAGCTAGCTATGATGGAAGTGAGCTTATTGCCATCAATCGGACAGAGGTCCAGCCTCTGGGCTGCTACTGAGAGATTTCAGATGGAAAAACCCAATAACACTTTGCTCGACCCAGGAATCGAATTCAGGACCTCATGCTCAGTAGCAGTGCTTGCGCCAACTACACGAACGAGGCAGTCAGCGTCACACGAAAACTTACGCCTATATGACACGTGCCTAGACTGTAACATCTACAAAATAAGTTCAACATTTCAAGTAAAACATTAATCGGAGATGGCGGGATGAGCTGACCTCCTTCAACAAGAACTGGTCCTCAGCAGCTTTGAACAGAGAGAAGTGGAAAGAGAGTAGGAAGGCTTTTGCCCTGAAGTGGGACATCTCAGGCTAATAATAATAATAATATTAATCCCTTACTAATAAACGTATTATGTCAGATGAATAAATACACACCGATTCTCTCTTTCAGTCGTCAGTAATTTGACTTTCGAAAGAAGAAAAAGCGTTGTGTAACTATACAAACGCTATACAAAGTTTATTAGTAAGGGGATAAAAATATTGATACGAGTACCTTGACAAGATAATCACTATAAAAATACATTTAGCGCTTGTTTTTAAATCACTGTCAATTTCAAATAATTGACAAGCATAGAACGAAGCAACTCATTTAGCGATATTATGTGGATTTGTGGTGCAAACGGGTCCAAATGTCAGTTAGGTGGATTGAATGAGTCGTCAGAGGTTCAGCGTCTTGTTGGATTGTCATCGGGTGCCTAAACTAGTTGTCTTATTTGCGTAGTAGGTGAGCCGTGTTGACAGCTAACACGCTGTTGTGTCAACTGTCACGTCCTCGCCTTATTTGCGAGATAGAGCGCGAATGACGAGATACCTGATTGTAGATGTGGGAATTATAACGTGAATTATGAATGAGTGCTGGTTAAGCAGTGGAAATAGAATACGGAGCATTATTTGAGTATTGTTTTGTTTTGTGTATATCATTGTAATTAATGTTTGTAAGAGTCCTTACATTATTTTCATCTCACCAAGTAACATCTACTTATTAGTAGTTACTTGTAATAAACATTTGAAGATATTTTTATTTTACAAAAGCCACAGCTGCAAAAAAACTGTGGTGGTCCAATGGTAACAGGCAGGCGCTTTACTTTGTGTAAATAATTTTTCACCACTGCTCTTAATACGGTGCAGGAAAACATCGTGAGGAAACCGGTATATCCTAGAATAAAAAAATCACTACATAGACATCTACTAACCAGCTCTGGACCAGCGTAGTGGGCCCACTGCCGCTCACATAGAGAAGGCTTGTGTCCTAGCAGAGAACCAATCACTTTCTCTACTTAACGACAATCCTACAGCCAAACAGCCAAATCTTCAACATAATAGAACACAAACAAAACTTCGCATACCTTTGTTAGCAACTCAGCAACCCGTATAGATGAGCTGACGTCACATAAATCTTTAAAGACTCACTCAGTCCGTATTATTAGAGTTCACAGACCATCTTCTGCGACAGTCCAACTAGTTTGCGGCTGTTATAGCGAGTCTGTATAAACTGGAGTCAGCTGACACATGTCACTGAGGTAACGAGCACAGAATGCAGAGCCACTGTTTTCCAACAAAACACTGTGTAAATATCTATAGTAGGTAGCAGATTAGATGAAGCTTGTTCCGTGTTCGTTTGCATTAAGTTTTAGTGTTGAACACATTACATCTAAGATTAGTTTTCATATTATTCTGTATGATCTACATTATTTATGTGGGATAATAATTTGTTATTACATACCTAGATTTTATCTTGTATCTGGTTTCTATCACATTTTATATACGGTATCCGTATCTCGGATGCTGTATGATCGCATCTTCCAAAAGATAATTAATACTTCGTCACCGTCGGTTTTATGTCACTCACTTCTTGAAAAATCCAATCTGGAGAAAAATTTAATTAAACTTCTAGCCTAGGAGTTCCGGTCAAGCAAAATAATGGTGATTGCTGATCCAGCGTTTTTCACATGTTTCATGATTTATTGAGTTCGTAAACATCCTATTTGTGAGAGAATAAGAGAAAATAGCTTAATTTACTCTTTCTTTCATGATCAGCCTAAAATGCCGCAATTCACTACGCGGGCCCAGTGCGGGTTGGTAGATGTCACATGTCTTCGAACTTTTTGGTTCCAGGACATGCCGGTTTCTTCACGATGTTTTCCTTCACCGTTTTTGAGAACAGTTATGATGAACAAAGTAAAGCGCCCGCCTGGGTTCGGACCCATGACCTGTAACTCTTAATTCGGGACCATTACCCACTGCTCTCCGGGAACCAGTGCTCTTTTTTTAATTTAAAGGTTTTGAATAAATCTAATCTTAAACAATTTTTATTTCTATCGTCTCTTTTAAGAGTCTCTCACAACTTGACACAATAAAAACCAAGGAAACGTTTTACTAGAGAACCTACTATTACGAATTCAATTCCGAGGTTACCAATGTTTGTACGAAATGTGCCCCACATTGTGGAATACAAATGAAATGAGTTAGCAGTGCCAGTTCGCATCCGATATTAGAAATAACAAGTTGCAGTGCACGTATGTCCGGGCTGCGATACCGCATATTATGTACGAGTGTACGACTATGTAATATTAGATTAACAAATTACATTTTGTACATGTAGGGCAGTATTTTGGTGGAAATCTGTGTACGAAACGCTGTGATTTTGAGAGCTTTTTTAAAGAATTTCAAACAGAGAAGGGGATATGTGAGTGTTATGCATTGTATGTATGTTCCTAAGAGCATCGAGCAGTCACAAACTTTCGCGCAAGTAGTTTGTAAAGCTTGGCTTACTAAGGGTCCATAATGGGTAGGGAATCCCCCTATAGGGGAAAAACTTTTAAAGTGATAGTATATCTACCTACATATTGACATATCAAAATTATAGAAAACCTTTCACATGTCCTTGTGTATAAAGTTCACTAGAAGCGTTCCCATTAAAAAGAACAAAAGACGACTTGAAAACACTGTACGTTTAATAGAGAAAAGTTTTCTACCAAACACATTCCACAGAAAAGCCGAGCTCTAACGAAACTGAATCCCGATTCATGAGAAATTAGCACCGAAAATTCTAAAGTTCGCTTTTCACTTGCATTTAGGTGGAAGTTGGTGCCGGTTGTAATGTATTGCGACTAGATGTGACACCGAAATGGGTCAAGAGCCCACATTCACTCACTGTTGCACCGGTGTAATTTGTACACCTCGCTATCCGACCTGCATGTTTCCTACCTACTACAAACGGTGGCATACATTTTAATGTGGCCGCGCTGCGTGACATTACAACCGACGTATATGCGCTTATCTTTGATATATTTTTTTAGTTTACTATAAATCTGCGCTATCTAATACGTTGAATTCAAAAATCTGCGCGAAAGCTGTACAAGGAGTAAATTTGGGTTTTGCGAGTGGAAGTTTTTAGGGTCTTTAAGTGGCAATTTGTCTGTGAAGTATCTTTCTGAAATATGGGTCTAAGACGAAATTTTATAGCAAAATTTTGAAACATCAGAATAGAAATTGCGCATATTAGAATAAAAAAAATGGATAGCACGGTATCGTAGAATAGATAAAATGATTTATGCATTTCCATTCCCCTAACCAAAATATTATAACGCAAATGCTATTTTGTCGATTTCCATTGGAATTTCCATCTCCCTGTCAAAGATATGGCTTTATTCGGCCGGGAGTTGGAGAATGCATTTTCTCGTAGGGTAAGAGGTCAATAAGCGTTAGGGGAGGAAAGTTTCCGCGAACCCCTTACAACTGTCAACGCGAGTTATTCACCCCACGTCAACTGGGGTTAAAAAGTTATCGCCACGGCTCAATAGGAGAAAGTAATAGACGTCCATGGAGTTATAGCTAAAGTTAAAAGTTTTACTGGATATACAAAAATGTTGGGTAGTTTGGTCATCTCGTGATATCCCTGGGGTCGCAACTAAATCTCTGATGTCAACGGATAGTTCTGTCAACAGTCGGTGAAATGGGATTCGAAGTTTCAATTAGGTTTTCAAGGTACGAGTATCGTCACGCTCTTATTTAGAAATACGTAACAATGTTTACGATAAAAAAGTAAAAGGGGCTCGTCTTGATGTCATATATTTATTTTCTTTATACATATCAATTATATTTTTAAATTTTAGAGTGTAAAAAAATAGTAGCATATTATTATGTCCTATTATTATATCATATAATTATAGCATATTATTATTATCTTATTATGTCATATTATTATTAGGTGGATTAATGGCCAGAATTAATTTGAATCGACACCAGAGCATTAAAAAATCAGGTTTCACAATATTATCTACTAGAGTTATACTTCTTCGATTTATATATATGAGGTCTTGCAATAAAATGCGCAATCAAGAAGAGGTATGAGCAGCGGTTACCTTCCGCAAACACGACTTGATCAACACAAAAGTTCCAGAAAAATATGGAAATAGTGCTCTTCCGAATCCAGCATACAGTATGCACAAACAATGCAGAGCCCAGAGCACATATCATTTCACGATATCGCTCACACATAGTCTGTAAAAGTTAATAGGTATGAGTATCCATTTCCCTTCCGTCGTAAACTGTTTGCGATAAAACGCTAAAAGGATTATTAAACAGCTGCTAATTACAGTTGCGAGTTAAAAAAAGTAAGGTATTATCTCGGTTATTTCCATTGGGGGGATAGCAGGAGTATTTAATTATTTTTTGTACCGTAATGGACCTTACCTGTATTGATTTTAAGTCGTCACGGGTGGATCTCACTTCACGAATATTTTTTGTGGATGTTCTGAGAGGTATATCAGAAAGTTGATGTATTGGAAACAATGAGTGAGTGTTCTGGGTGTAATAAGTTTTTTGAGTGTTCCAAGTCTAAGGCCCGTATTTACAGAACGTCACTCAATACTCAAGCATTACTTAAAACTAGATTCAAGCCATTTGATTGGTTGAAACTAGTTTTAAGTAATGCTCGAGTACTGAGTGACGTTCTGTAACACGGGACTTATTGTGGAAGGCCAAATTGTTGTGATATAAACATGATTAGCATAATAATCAGCAAAGTTCATAGATAATGATTTTAGTGATTTTAAAGTGCAAAACGTCATCTTAAGGGTAGTTGACACCATTTAGGGCATTTTGAGCCATACATGTATAAAACGAAATGCGTTTTTTCTTCTTTTATTTAGTTGTATTTTTTAATAAGCTAATTTCTGACTGTTTTTGATTGCCAACAGTGCCCCCAGTTAAAGCTGATATGTTATTATTTTTTTAGGTTTTCTCTGATGTGTAGGTATATAATCGAATAAACCAAGTACCAAATATGTGTTATTGAAAAAAAAAAAAAACTAATGCTAGAACTATGCACTTTTGAAGTCTGCGAACAGTCGTGCTTTTAAAATTGGACAAAAACTGCCAACTTTATGCCATATAAAAAAAAAACCTTTTTTCAGACCTTCTAAAAATGCCTGCTACAAAATTCTCCAACTATCATTCCTTTCAGGCTTGCACTCACCTTCCAAACATCCTACTATATTGTCGAATACATAACAATTTGGTGGAAAATAAATCATCTTTAGAATACTTTGTGTATTCCGAGAGAGGCGTAGTCTGGAAGATAGTAAAGGCCAAACTGATGAACCACGCTTTAATATCGTTGATGGCATTACAGTCAGATTTCGAACGAGGAGACGACGATAATAATACATTGTCATCTAAACGTGCAGCCATGTCTGTTGCGGTTGATGGCAAGGCAGGCTACTCGCAGTAATCTACGACACCGCATTAGACGACTATTGTGACGTTCACCCTACACTGAAAATCTATACTTGCTCCGAACGTGAACACTACGTAGCTGTAGTGATGTAGCTTTAAGGGGTTTATTTATAAACGATGATTAAAGTTAAGTGACTCCCGTACTAATCCAGCAAGATCTACATTGTATCAACTGGATCAACCAAATATTTTTATTTGTTCAAATCCTTTTTTTCTCTCTTTTTTTTTCTCTCACACACTTGTTTTTCCAGCTCACTTTAGACATTGGCAGAATAGTCGACATCGGCTTTGATTGCCATTTATTAAAAATAGAATAGAAAGTTAAGTAACGTTCAAACGTCAAAAATGTATGGTTTTAAACAGCCGCTAATCACTACTTAACTTTAAGCAACTTTTATGAATAAAGGGGTTTAGATTTGTTATTTATAAAATCATTTGGCCTGTTTTAAATCAAAAGGTCAGATTCTGATTAGATTTACCCACAATACAAAGAATTCAATGGACTTTAATGCAATAAACCGATTAGATTGTGTCTATGAAAAATATTAACCTGATTAGGGCTGACTTTTCCATCGCCAGATAACTTTTATTCGAGGAATAAAACTGACGTTTGACAGTTTTTGTATGAAATAACTGTCAAAATTTCAAAATTATTCCTCGAATAAAGTTAACAGATGATTGAAAAATCAGCCCTTAATTGAATAAATGTCAGGTGAAATCCCCATACATTGCTTTATGTATGACCCTCTTTATTGTATATGTAAATGGTACACCACTGACTACCTGCAGTATTGTCTCTCCTTCTCCCTTTAAACCATCCAAAGGCTGTCTGTAAATAATCGCTTTTAGCGATAAGACCACCCATTGTGTTACTCTATGTAACTATATTTATATCTGTAATTTTTATGGTGTACATAATAAACAGTATTCTATTCTATAGAACTATATTTTATCACGATACATTCCATTCTAGTTTCAAAAAGTGTAATTATAACACAGTGCATTGTCCGTCTCATGTCACGATGTCATTTCTATTTAGAGCAGCTAAATAAATTGCAACATAGATGTGTCTGAATTTCGTTCGTCAGCTATATTTTAGAGTGGATATTCAATCATCCATGTGATTTATTTCATGACATCTGTAGGCCAATTTTGCTAATTTAAAACGTTCAAAATCTAGTCGCAGTCTCATCTCGGCGACAAACAAATGTCAAAAAGTTGTCAAAATGTAGAGAAATTTGAAGTATTTTTGACAGATTGAGACTGAGATCAGACTGTGAACGTTCTTAAAAATTACGAGAATTACCCCTCAGATTTGATACAGGCGAATGTATAAGACATTCGCTTGCTAGCAAAAAGCTTTGCATATTTTTAGTTTTTTTGGTTAAAAATGTAGCATGATATTCATTATGCATCCTAGATCGAGTCTATTTTAATTAGGAAAACATCGTGACGAAACCGGCATGACCTAGAACCAAAAAATCGAAACCAACCTGCACTGGGCCCGCGTGGTAGATTTGTAGCTCATTTCATCTCGAAGAGAGGAGGCCTGTATCCCGGAAGTGGGAACATTATAGGCTGATTGTGTATTTTAATTCGCAAACCAAAAATTACCTACATCCGGTTGAAAATTAACAAACCGTAATTATCTTTTTCAGAGTGCTCAAGACAGATTCATTTTCCGGGTACTTACAACTGTACTATTTAGATAGTAACGACGGGTACAACCTGAGTAGGTAATCAAAACAGAATGTACAACAAATAATTCTAAATCCTGTTATCATGCTCTATTGATATTCAAAACCAGCACTATCTATTGATTTCCCGTTTGCATTCGCAATAGTTGCTCTTAAATTGTTAGCGGTTGAGCCCGTCCCTAATTATTGGTGCGCGTTGCATCCAATAGGCCGATGCCGAACGGTTCCAGGTTTCGTGGCTAGTTAATTGTAGAACACAAGCTATTGCCGCTCCATAAATCTCCGTCGACTTAACGTCGGCACCGTGAAATATTAACCACACGCCCGTTTTGACGCCCTGCGCACACTACACTAAATAAATAATAAAATATTGCTGGAAGAGCCTGTAAATATTTTTTCCCGCGCGCAAGTTGATTAAGAAACTCATTGTTTTTGTATCGTTGCACATTAATTTTATCTCTGTGTGCATTCGCCGCGGTTCATTGGTTATCTACGTATACGTATCCAAACAATTGGTTGGAGGGGAAATGGACAGGCTTAACATTAATTAGTTCCATATCTTCGATTTAATGGCGGGTAAGGGCGTTTATTGAAATTAAACCTCTTTAATTAATGATGCCGATACTTTTGTATTTGCGCTTTTTGTACCCTTGACTTTTTGGATTGATTGATTGATCAAGACAGCACAAAAAACACGCCGAAAGAGTACGTTGTCTTTCATTCATTCAATTAAAAACCCAAATCAGAAAAAACAACATTATTTCGCTATATTTTCGTTTTGTATCGTATCATTTCCAGCATTATTAGCATAATGCTCCGTGAGCTCAAATTATGACTTTACTATGCATACGGCGCTACGTGGGAGGGGTGGTTTAGCATCAATCAAGGAATTAGGACGCTAATCTCATTTGTCCGTTTATACTGCTCGGTCCCTCACGACTATGCGTGAGCATTTGCAATGATAATCACGCGATACACATCGTGAATAATAAGCTATGCACATACATTAGTTTACACTAACTTTTTAACGAGTCCTTGATTATCTAATTTATATGGGACTGCTCTGTCGTAGCCATATTGTTAATTGATAGAATTATGTGTATTAGTTTCGATTTAATATTATGCAAACTAACGTAACGTGATGTTCAAATATATATTTTTTTTTTATCCGAAATATATAATTTTATTCATTGCATGGTTGAAACGGACGTATCTATCTATTCGTTATTATTTGAATACTGGAAGACGGGCTTTTGAAGTTACTTTAATATCTTTTAAAATTTGGCCCACGAAGAGAAAAACCCTGAAAGGAATTCACCGTTTTTTGCTAGGATTTAACCCTTTGACCGCCACGGTCGTGTATAGCAGACAAATGAAAACGTGCCCAAAACGCCACCGTCGGCTAATGCCGACAAGAAAACACCATGTTTTAAGTACAAAATAAATAAACTAAATTCAGTTTTCTGTGTTTATAATTAAAACATGGTGTTTTCTTGTCGGCATTGGCGTGTAGGGCACGTTTTCATTTGTCGACTATACACGTCCTTGGCGGTCAAAGGGTTAACGAGATTGGTATAAAAAAGTCATCATGTAAAACCCATAAAACTGTGAACAAATTTTCAGAATTCCGTTCTTTTATAATAAATATGTACTGGTTTGTAAATGATTAACAGAACTTTGCCAAAACACTTACCAAAACACATTCCACACACACTACGAGTTGCAAACTAGAACCTACCCATTGTTCCTCTAAAAATGTCGCTAGTTTTCCATCGAATTTATTAAGATTTTCCGTTCCGTCACAGTTTCACTTCAGGTCGTAAGTTACGCCAATCACATATAAGTGGACGAGTAAAATTTGAATGAAGTAACTTTGCCCAAATATTTACAAAAATACATTCTCCACGCACTATGAGCTACAAACTACACATTCTTACTCTATAATTGTCGCTGGTTTTCTATGGGATTTATTGAGCGGCCATTTTGATTGCGTCACAGTTACGCTTCAGACTGTAATTTACGCCAATCACATAAAAGTGATGAGTGGACGAGTGATATTAGTGAAGAAATTTAGATCAAATACTCTTTATCGAGGTAGGTAGGTACCTACATAAACTCTTTAAATTACATAGAGTTTTACAAAGTTCCTCTATTAACTTCCCATTCTTCCTCTACAATAGTCGGTGGCTTTCCACGGGATTTATTAAACAGCAATTTTTATTGCGTCACAGTTCTGCTGCAGGACGTAAGTTTCGCCAATCCCATGATAGTGACGAGTGGACGAGTGATGCTTGAGTGAAGTAAGTTTGCCTAAACATTTACAAAAATACATTCCCCACAAACTGCCAGCTACAAACTATATTCTACCTATGGTTCCTTGTCTCTGGTTTTCAATGGAATTTATTAAGCGGCCATTTTGATTGCGTCACAGTTCCGCTTCGGGCCGTAAGTTGCGCCAATCACATAAAAGTGACGAGTGGACGAGTGATATATGAGTGAGGCTTCGGAGCGATCCGATCCATACGTTCAGTTTTTACGAAGCCCCCAGCCAATGATTGATGTTGCTGACATTGACCCGAATCGATTACCGGTCTCCACTGAATTTTGGTAGTAGGTACTTTTTTTCTTTATTCCGCTAATCATTCATTATTGATTTTGTTGATTCACCTGCTGATAAATATTTTTTTTATTGTTTGATTGAATGTATGGGAAAGATTTTCGTGTGTTCAATAGAAAGCAGCTGTACTTGTATTACAAAAACATATTTATAAAATAAAAATGTGCCTTTTCAATATTTTTTGTCAAAGATTCACTGTAGAAATTGTCTAAAAAATGTATTTCAATTTTTATGTTACCACTAAAATATTGTGCAGAGTGAAACGTAAAAAATGCAGGTTTTTATTTATTTATTTATTATTTATTAAAACTTTATGCACAAGTAAAAACTGTACAAAGGCGGACTTAATGCCTTGGGCATTTTCTATCAGTCTACCTTAGGGGTTGGTGGTTTTATCTGCGCTTAGTGTAAGTCTAAACTTAATTTTATTGCTTGTACATGTGAAAAAGTGTGATTAGAAAAGAACTGCCTACTATATATAATGTTACGACTGCCAAAAACTGTTTAGCCTTTTCCCAACAGTAACCCATAACATGGATCAGAGATATTTCCCCTGTTTATCTATTCATAGATTTACTGATTTCAATACGCTAATCGAAACAGTAACTAATTTTGAAAGTTACTTACAAAAATCTGTAAAACCGGTTCGAGTTGAAATTAATATTTATAAATGAGCTTATTAAATATAAATTTCAACAAAAACGTTAACAGCGACATCTAGTTGTTCCTAATTGAAACAATTTGTTAACTACCTTTTTCTTAGAAATTTATATTTAATAAGTTCATTTATAAATATTAATTTCACTATGTTGTGGCTGACTTTCAATTTAATCGAATCCAGCTGAATACCAGTATTTTACATGGAGTGACTGCTTATGAGTTTCGCAACAACACCTCTATACGCCAAGGACTCGACATCTAAAAGCGTGTATTTGTTCTGATCCAAACGCGCATCCTCAATATAAACTTCGGGCATGTCTCGAGGCGTCAGGGTGACTTTATAAAATGCTTTGTTGTGCAGGCTAGATTTGATAGCCCTAAGCCCCGGTGCTCCCCCATGAGATGGACTGATCAAATTACATCCGCAGTGGGTGATCCCTTATATGGGAGCATTACAAATACCAGAAATCGGAGTAGGTGGCGAGAAATTATTAGGCGAACCACATCAGCCCCTAGACAAGAAACTGCATGAGGACCACCACCGCTCTGACAAGAGTGCAATGAAGAAGAATAAGAAGAAGACTGCTTATCTAACCTCCACAACCCAGTTACTGGGTAAAACGATACAATTACAATTCATTTTGTTTCCTCTAGGGAAATATAAGGAAACAACAAACTATCTCAAACACCCTATATTTATATAAATAAAATTTACCTTATGGCTTATAAATTAAGTAGGTGACTATAGTTATATCTTATTATTACCAACCTTGGTAAGACAGGTTATCTGGCCTAATATTATGTAAAAAATCAAATATAAATCAAAAAGAAAAATCAGTGTCTGTCAATAAACAAATTTTCATTATTTTTCCAAAGTAGGCTTAAATGTAACATCGGTACTGTATGGAACATTGTGTGTAACGTACCTACTTTAAATAATCCATTCTAAAATAATGCCCGTTCAATGTGAACTTATCTAGCCCACGATTGCGTCACGTGATTAGCTCTAGACAAACATTTACCTAGTCATTATAAATATTTATTAAAATAATCAATTAAAATATTATCTTCACTGGTTGAGTATGTGTGCACTAATCCTACCAGATATTTATAATAGATTATAATATTATAAACCGATAAAGTTGTGAGAGTCATGCTCGCGTAACTGAGGGTTTTCGCACCGGGCATTTTTCTTCTGTAGTCAGTGAAAATGATGACCTTGCTTGCCATCAATGAAATACCTATAATCTGTTCCAAAAGTATGTGATGAAAACGTAGATAAACAAATGTGCTTCGATTTCAGATTTGTTTATTTGAATATAAACCTGAAATTCTAATTTCAAATCACCCTAAAGTTGTTTTTCGTTTCTCAATAATGAGGTTAACTTTATAACCTCAATTTTCGTCAGTGATTATTCAATTACAATTTAACAATGTTATTCAAAGAATAATTTTTAGCAAAAGTTCTGAGAAAAAATGTTGAAACCTTCTAAATACAGACAGGTAAATGTGTTACTAATTCTCTTTGGAGAGACTGCGTAAGAATTTGACCTAAACAGGGTTTGTTTACACTTCTATCAGATACTTTTGGAACAGATGTCACAATAGGATGGATAGATTGCACATCGTTACAAGTGTCCTGTAGGTCTTGTCCTATAAGGCAAGCTTAGAATGACTATAATAGATCTCGTTGGTACCCTTTATGTAAGTAACCCTAAAAGGACCCAGACATTGTTATTAGTAAATCAATTTGACAGAGCGATAGTAAACGTACTTAATAGATTTATTATTGAAGAAATGTATAAGCCTAATTATGAAAATAGATAAAATAATCAATTATTAAACATATCTGACCAATTAACGTCACAATAGATTAAAGTACGACAAATAATTTATACTAATGACTGATGATGAGTGATGAAACACGAAAATTTAGAGCCAAAAACGAATGCAGTTTTTTTTTTCTACTCCGTTTCATTGATTGTCTGGATGTCTGGATGAATAGCAAACTAATACTATTTAGCATAAAGCATAGCAGCGGGATTGTCCGAAAGGGTTACCGCTACCCCGGAACATAAAGGGCTAAGGAAGGAACACGGGTGGGTTTTAGTCAGTAAGAGTCTGACACTCCCTTCTGCTCCACCCAGAGCGGGAGGGGTCATTTGATGATTTCCCATCCTCAAAAAAAAAAAAGGATAAAGCATAATCAGCCCGTAATGTTTCCACTGCTGGGACACAGGCCACCTCTGTGAGAGGGAGTGGGCCGTAATCCACCACGCGGGCACAGTGCGGGTTGGTAGATGTCACATATCTTCGAATTTTGGTTCCAGGCCGTTCTATGTCGGTTTTCTCACTATGTTTTCCTTCACCATTTTGAGAACAATGGTGATTAAATAATTTATACAAAGTAAAGCTTATGTTAACGCTGTGAATTCATGTTATTACCTTCTTTATGATAGCCTCCACAAATACACATCCTCAACAAGCAACCCAACTTAGCTGTCTGGCTACTATATTTACCACGGTATAAGTAGTTCCCATATTGTTCGTGCCGATTTAAACAGACATTCATCACCACTGCTCTCAAAATTGTGAAGAAAAACATCGCGAGGAAACACCTGTTCTAGAACAAAAAAAAAAAAAACTCGAAGTCATGTGACATCTACCAACCCGCACTGGGCCCGTGTGGTAGATTATAGTCCACTCCCTTTCGAACAGAGGAGGCCTGTGTCCCAGCAGTAGGAATATGTAGGATTATGCAGACAGGCACGACGCGACGTGACAATGCGATGCGATTCTGCTACATATATCCGTAGCACAATTTCGTGCGACAGTTCGCGTCTGTCTGCGGGAGACTGAGCTGTTGTATGAGACAAGAAGCATAGCCATAAAACAAAACCGTTTGCGATACTCCACGTACAACCCGCAAGAGTTAACTTGAGACCCAAGCGGCCCCTCCCGGCCCCGCGCTGTTACCGCTCTTGCCATTGAAGCTTCAGTATCGCCCGCTTACGTCATCCAAGCGAAGTCTCAAGTAATAACTCTTGCGGGTTGTGCGTGCTGAAAGCCATAAGAGAAATATAATTTAGGTAAGTTGGTTTAAAAATTAATTTTCCCCAAACAATCAATCTACCTAACCTTTTTCCAACTATGTTGAGTTCGGCTTCCAGTTTAACTGGATGTAGCTGAATAATAAACCAGTATTTTACATGGAGCGGCTGCCTATTTGACCTCCACAACCGAGTTACTGGGTAATACCCAGTAACTCGGTTACCCCCCCCTTTTAAGACTGGTTGTCAGACTATTGGGCTTTTCGCTACCCGTAACAGCTGTCAAAGATCTACGAATGACAGCCGGGACTAACGGCTAACCGTGCTTCCAAATACATGGGTGGGTCTTGATTTGTAATGGATGTTCACCCATCTACGATTCGACCGCGGCAAGCGTAACTTAACCTTCGATCGTCCCATGCGGTTGTTATTATGTACCCACGATTTTGTACCAAACAAAATGTACAAATTCCTCACAACAATATACAGTAGGCAACTGACAATTAGAACGTAGTGAATAGCTTTGAAGATTTGCGCGATTGTTATTTGAGTTTACTGTTACTGTTAACTTTACAGCTGGCATAAATTGCCAAGTTTATTCATCGTCTCTTCTCAAGCATGAAACAATAAACTTGAAGGCCTTTTCTCCTATGCCATAAATATCGCGTTACTATAAGTGAGAATAATAAAATTTTACGATATAACCACATAATGTCAGGATTTTACTAGAAGTGTTTGTATTGGGGCCATTATTTTTACGCGATTACGGCTAATGTACGAATTATGAGTTCGACATGGTGTGTTCCAAAAGTATTAGATAAAATGTAAAAAAAATGGATCAGTTATATACGGTTTTCGTATAACCAGAGTCGCACATAATCTGTACTGTAATCTGATAAATGCTTTAATTACCTAAATTACATATTTAGTAGTAACTAACTTTTTTTTGGGATTAATCTATGTATAATAGATAACCAATATATTTTCAATTTATTTTATCTTTATGACTTTACATGAGATACCAAACACGATATTTATTAGTCTTTAATATTTTTATTCGGTAACACTACATCCACTCTAATGTGATGTGATGAAATATCATATAACAATCATACCATGTTTGTCAAAATTCGACGAATAGTTTGGAGTTATAAGGGAACAGATAAACTGACTGTATGAAACGAAGTGAACGAATTTTGAAAGGGTGACCAGGCGAATAAATAAAACGATCGATTGAAGCAGCTTTCAAAGGACATGTCTGGTGGAGCAATGGGCGATTGTCTAGGTAGTCAAAGAAAATGTTCAGTAATGATTCTTATATTAATATAATCGTCGTATTTTATAGTTTATCAATTAATAAGTTTCAGGAATCAGGATCTTGCGAAAACTGGTCAAAATAAGGTTTACACGCTGGGCATTTTCTTAGTTTTTTTTAGTATAACGCCATCTGTGAACGAATACAGGTACTAATTGGTGGTATGCCTTTGTAAGGTTTAATGAAACATTTAATATTTTGTTGGTCTGAGAATTCTTCAGTTTTTTTGAATATTTCTATTTCTGTAACAAAAATGTAAAAACCTACTGTTTATCTATTAAATACTGAGTGCTAACTTTTTTTTTTTCATTTCATCACAAAGCATTCATATTCTTTATTGTACACATAAATGCGCATAATATGGTATTGGTAACATCTTTAATTCCGTATTATGATTTCTATCTTCAATACCCTTACTTAATATTATTTTATTTTTAGCTACTTGTTAATAGGTACTGAATTGGGATTATAATAAATAAAACTATGTATGTATTTATTGTAAAACAAATTATTTTATTGTAGATACATACATAAATAAAATGATAAAAAAACATTAAGCATCTTCTAGAGACACCAAAACATTGTCCAAAAATGTCGTTGTTGCTACTGGTGATAATGGAGGTGGTAGTGGTAGCGGTGGCGGTGGCGGTGTTGGTGGGACTGGGACGGCCTGTGGTAGTGGCGGTGTTGGTGGAAGAGACTGTGTTGGCGGCGGAGTAATTGATCCATGTTCCACTGATGGAACAATATCCTCTTGTAAGTCTCTTGAAGAGTCATGAATCAGGCGTCGATTCGCTCGAACCCAACAGGCTTGACATGCATAAATTGTTGCCATATCCTGAAAATATTATTACATTTTATTACATGACATGATATAACTGGCGAAATGTGGGGTGTACTACTAGTTCACCCCCCCAAATCCTTTTCTTGAGAGTTGTTTCCATTGCTCGTCTTTCCAGTTTTGACAGATCTGTCCAATTGATTTTACCATTTTCTTTCAAAGATCTTTCCTATTTATAAAATAAATAAAAATAATTTACCTGATAATTAATATCATTGGAAATAAGGGGTACTATATGGTTGTCCACTGCAACGGTATAGAAACGTTTGCGTCTTGGATTTCTGAGTCCGACTGAGATACCACAACCACGGCAGACCATTGTATGACCTGGTAATCTCTCATTGTCAGTAGCTTCGGTATTTATAAATTATAACAATTGTGACAAGCGTATCCATCTAATGGGATCTGGAACAATAAAAAATATCATTGTATTTTTCAAATTATAACACAACTGCTTCGATCACATCGAAGCACAACTGCTTAATGTGCTGACTTTACTGCATGGCGATTGCCGTAGTTTAAAGGCGTACCTGATTTGCTAACCATCGAGCAAGTCTCACTTGCAGGGGTAACGCCAGCTTTGACACGATATGTCTGCGATTCCGCAGCACAGCGATGCCATAATTGATGCACCTCAGCACCAAATTGAAAGGAAAAGCAGAATCCTATATGAATAGTAACAGTAATCGTGTCTAAATGATGTCAGTCCGTGTAGAATAGCAATGGTCGGTAAAAGAAAATATCAAGAACACAAAATAATTGCACAGTAAGCAAGGAACGCATGCAAGCTTATAACCTCAGTATATTCAATGTACTCTGTGCTTTTATCTTGGAACTGCAATGCAAGCAAAACAAGCAAAAAATAACTGATAATATGTCAATGTCATGTCAAAAAATTGATAAATACTTACCTTCATGTTAGGAAGTGGGTATTCAAAGTTGATGTGTACAGAAGACTATTTTAGTAATATTGTCGTATTTTATACGCAAATACGTTAATATATTCCTTTGGTCTAAAATAAGAGGCTTATAGTTATTGTTCACATTCTATAAGGTAAGTAATTACGGGTAAAATGGAACGTCAAACACATTTTAGTACTTCCCGTTAAAAAGGGCAAAGCGGAAGCCACGACTGAGTACTGTTTTTTTGAAAATTATGTTACGCAAGTAATACTGAATTAATAAATCCATAGTAATTTAAATCTAAATTTTTAAATCTTATTGTAAAATCTTAAATCATGAACATTTATCGATACCAGAATTACCAGAGGGCAGAAACTGGACATCTCCTTTGACTGTAGGTACATAAACTTCACGGAGATGCGGTGTCAGTCTTATGCCCCGAGGTTTTTGTATACAAATCAAGATTCTACAGTCAATGTTAAAAATTGCAGCAATGCATACCGGAGCGGTGTCCGATACAGTGTGATAACCGCCTATACGTGCCTTCGGGCGTCTCGAAACGTAAAGATAGATTTGATGACTGTACTTCAAAATCAAAGCAAATGAGGCTTTCAAGTAATTTGTCGTTAAAAATAAAGTCTTTTACGAATTGTTTAGAATGTACAAAACTTATTATTATAGAAAATCGAAATAGGTCGAAGAAATTAATGTTTCTTGGAGGTAGCTAGCGAATTTCAGTTCCATTGTTTTCATAAGTAAAACAGAATATCGAAACGATTTCTCTATATTGCTCTTTTAGTGTTTAAAGGCGCCGAGTCCTTTAGTGTTATCTTTTAGAAAGCACTTATATAATGAAAGAGAACGGAGCACTTTGGTCAAAATGCGGGTAGTTTTGAAGCTCTACAGCTTACAGCGTTATACTGATTTTATTTTGGAAGGCAAGCCATTTAATTGATTGGAAAATAAAGGAGGCCTTTACTTCTTTTGAGTTTCCTGGAAAGTTTAAATAAAAAGGATCACTATTATTCGACCCACATTTGTTGGTAAGGATTCGGTTAGTGACTATCTTTTTCAGTTATGAAGCAGTAGTGGTCCAGTGGCAACGACCGGGACTTACGAGTTGTTTCGAAGACATATGTCATCTACCAACCCGCACTGGGCCCGCATGTGAACGGTCCACTCCCTCTCACCGAGAGGAGGCCTGTGTCCCAGCAGTGGGAACATTATAGGCTGATAGGCTGATTATTCTTATACTTCAAGTTACCCCAGAGGATCAAACTAAATCTATACAGGGTGTCCCTGGAAGTATGGATCAAATCAAATAGGGGCGTGGGCAAAGTCATTTCCAAACTTTTTGATCCTGAGAATGTTGGTGAATTTTTTTACGGTTCAAAAGTTATGACCAACTTTTGTTATTTTCAATCACTGCATAGTGCTCAAAGAACAAAATCATTAAAAAAAAACTACCAGGAACTGTCAATTTAAGTTTTTTAGACAGCCCTGATATTTTTTTTTTAGATTTTTTTTTCTTTGAGCACTATGCGAAACGATTGAAAAAATTGGTCACAAATTTTGAACCGTAAAATAATTCTCAATCATTCTCAGGATCAAAAAGTTTGGAAATGACCTTGCCCACGCCCCTATTCGATTTGATCCATACTTCCAGAGACACCCTGTATAATTTAGACAGTGAGAAATGGAAAAGTCCATAGAAGTCTGTGGACTAATCCAGTTTTCCTCTAATAACCATAACAAAATTAGAGAGCCACGTTGATGGGCGGCTGAACATAATCCTCAACCTAAATTATTCCCAAATGTTCGCTGTATCCTTTATACACCAGTAGCGATTTACGTCTCTGTTTAATATAAAGCCATGTTACCTCAACTACAACTCTGGACTGACCACGAAATTTAACATCACTCAGAAATGGCTGTAGCAATTACAAACTTATTAACTAAGCCGTAAGTTCCTTTATGTATCGCGGGGAATGTTGGGGGGGAACTTCAGAACTTCATTAAGACGATACGGTTTCCCTGCACCGGTCAAAGTTGGGCTTTCAGACATGCTCGAGCACCTTTAGATGCCGTCTTAATGTTGCTAACTAAAGATGTACCTACCCTCCACTTTCGTTATCTCTGACAAGATTTTGTGAGTTACAACCGCGAGTCACTCTTTTACGTTAGTAGCTAAGTATCGGCACAGTTTGGTGTTAAAGTAACTTTTATGTTAGAATGTATTTGGTTTCTTTTCGTCGTTTACTTTGCGATTTGTTGCAAAAATTTATAGCTACTGAAAAAATGAGGATTGATTAAAATCTGCTTAATAAAGCAAAAACAATCTCCAGACAAACAAAGCCGAAGGAAAATTTTAAACAATGAAAAATTTCCCTTCTCCCTTATCTCGTTATAATGAATACCTTCGGAGGATTCTTTTCGCATAGTTCTGATAAAGAGGAGCGTCGAAACTTCAAATTAAGATTCTTCGAGTTCCGCGCAAGGGAATAAGATTAATGAAGGATGGCACCTGGGGGTCGCCGCCCCACTAACGATAGCGGCGGGTCAGAGGGGAAATAACTGTTAAAAATAATAAGCGGAAAAACTCCTCATAGATACTGCGACTATAGGAAGCATAGTCGTTTATAAATTGTGGAAAAGTATTTTAAAAAGGACATTATAATTTGTGGCTTTTTCCTAAAGGAACTCGTCGAGCCTAGATAATGTGGATAAGACACGAGTCTAAAACAGAAGAAGATCTAGCGGGGTATGCAAGGGGGGGATGGAGGGGGGGCTTAGGGGATCAGACCGGAATAAATCGAGAATTTGATAATAGTATCTAATCTCACTATTTTACTACACACTTAATGAGAGTTTTCAGAATTTAGTTGCAATGTATTAACTCAACATTTTAGCGGCACCACACCTGAATTGCAAAATAGTTCTAAAAGTTCTAAAACAAACCCGCAATAGTTTTCTATTCAACGGCGCTATTCGGGCGCATTAGAGCGTGCGTTAATAAGACAATATGTATGTGTCTCTAACAATGAGAATAATAACAGCGCATAATGGCGAATGAGAAAATTGCTCGTTGTCTGCCACTAGCCTGAATATCACAATGAGACGAGACAACAATGGCCTAGGACCTATATTCTCGAGCCTAGAGTAGCGAACTTAATGAAACAAAAACCGCTTTGGAACTTGAACAGAGGGTGTACGCAAATTGGAGGAGAACGACGCTGTTATAGACTTGGCAAAGTTAATGTAACGTTCTTTGTCAGGCGTACGTTTTTATTTCGTCTCCTACAGTTTAGGTTGGGTGTACCACGAAGTGCGGCTTAATCAAAGACCTCTATTGTTAAGAATAGTTTCCACATTGTGCGCGGTATTTCATCGGACTGGCTTTATATTTCAGATATTCTCTTGAAACAATACGTTGGTAACGTTTTGAAACGAGTTCCTCTCGAACGTCGAGTTGTTCACATCACTTTGTGCGGTGGCTTGCAATGCATATTATAGTGTATCGATTGGCTTACTGGTTTAACGAAAGGCTAACATAACTTTGTATACGAGGTACTATGATACTCTTATGGTGTAAGTTCAAAAAAATACACACTATCTATTATTCTGAGGAAGGCTATTGGGTGTTATGTGTTAATGAAAACCTATTTCTATTCTACTTTTTGTTGAACACAGCTTCTGATAAAGATCGCAAGCTCACAACAAAAGCTAACAATGCACAAATCAGCTGACAATGTAACTATCGACGCGCAACCGTAGTTTATACGCAGTTCCATACAGCTATAGTGCACTAAAGCTGTGCTCGGACGGATTTTTATTACTTTTTGCATGTCAACCGTGAAGTTTATGGATGCAATTATTGTTGAAACACGCGGTGAGATTTATAGCAACAATCATGGTGACGCTTGGATAGTGTTGCGCAGATTGTTTGATCATCATTAAAATATCGCCAAACTTGCTGGGTTTATTTATATGTTTGTTATTCAGTAAGCGACTGGTTGTTTTATTGTGTTACGATCCATTCCATTGATGTTATAAACGATATACTCTTGAGAGCATTTTCTAAGTTAGGTTTGATGATCAACAAAAAGTGTTACGTAGTAGGCACTTCACTAAGTTTGGCATAAACATAACTGTTAATCAAGCTCGGAAAAACGAAAATAGATACTTTATCAAACTCAGAAGCATGAGAATGTTGTTCAAAAGACGATACATCGTTTCAATGGAAAACAGAAATGTGAGAGAACTTTCAGCAACTTCAAGGAATCTTGAAAGCCGCTAAGACCCCAACATCTCGTTGCGCGGGAAAACAAGACAATGCTTTTAACCGATTCTAATGTGGGAGGGTCCACAGCTCATATATTTACATTTTCCGTAAAGAGTTTTTCCGAAGTTTTCCGGAATTATTCATGAATATGTACCTTATGTAAAATAACTAAGTATGCAACAAGTTTAGACAAGATTTATGTCGGATGTGTCTTGCATATTTATATACCTACTATCTAAGTCCTGAAAGATAAACCTGGCAATGATAGTGATAATTTATAAACATTATAATTATCGCGGACATAGTTCTTAACGATCAATTTTGGGTTTGTCATGACAAAAACAAAAAACGATGACCTAAAATCATAATTTACTTGTAAATTTTAGGTCTATCCTCTTACTAATAAACGTTGTATAGCGTCTGTATTGTTAAACAACGCTTTGTCTTCTTCTTTCGAAAGTAAAATTACTGTTATATACTAATAATGAGGCTGAAGAGTTTTTTTGATCGCGCTAATATTTGGAACTAGCAGTCGGATTTAAATATTGCATTTGATAGCCTAAACCTTTAAGGAACTCTATAGGCTAATAGCACGCAAGGACCTTTAGGAGTCGAGCAAAAAGAAAGTTAGAAAGAACGCCAAGCGAAAACGAAGGCGTGCCGTCCCAAGTGATGGTGTGGGTCGGGGGAACAAGAAATTTCACGCGGACCTTGGTCCGTCACAGGCAGAAGCTGTTACAAACATACAAGACAATGCTTGTAACTGATCCTGCATTGGGATCAATCGTAAGACAAATTTACCTTAGTAAAGGTTTTTATCAAAATCTGGCGGAAATATTAATATCTTAAAATATCTGATTAAGCAACAAGTTTGGTCCGGTATTTTATCACTTGTGACTTGCATAACTAAGCGCAGATATAAACAGATAGTTAACTGCCTACGTGACATTGATATAGTGATAATAATTATCACGTATTAGGTAAAACAGCATGCGATTTGTTTTGGTCGCGATGATTTAAATGATAATAAAATATTATGTTGTGCATCTCTGGGTGACCTAATATTTTTTTAATTGGTAAAGACACATTGAAATCTTGCATGCTTAAATTGTTTTGGAGCTAATGATAATAATCTAATTAAAAAAAAAAATTAAAATTTTTTATGCCGCCAGTCTTCTGGGCACTTTTCCGGATGAAAGCGATGCGGACGAGTACCTACTTCGATGCCTAAGTGTCCTTTGTTTTTTTTTTTGTTGTATTTATTTGTAGAGTAAGTTAGTCTTTTAATTTAGTTTCTAGTGTAAATAGTTAGTTACATATAAAAAACATGTCATATTAATTGCATAAATAACATAACATTCATTTAACATTATTTAGTTTTATTATAATTGAAACAAAACAAATAAATTGAACTGAAAGCTAATAATAAGTAATAAATTGTCAACGAGCATTAATTTATAGCGAGTGAAAAAGATAAACTTAAAAAAAAAATTGTGTAGATAAGTACCTACTTATGTATTATAAATATAAAAAATTACATGACGTCAGTGGAGTAGACGAAAGTCGTTAACTAACTGGATCCTGGTCAATAAAAGGCTTATCTCACTATCTAATCGGAACCAGAAACCTACATGATAAAATATTATAATCATGAATAAGCTCGATTTCCTGATAGTTTACTTCTAGAAACAGAACACCAGAATCTTATTTGCCCAATCTTAAAAATATATCAAGTGATTACAAAGATATATAACGTAGTTACTGCACGAACGTTCAACTTCAAGAAACCACCGCAGAGCCGCCGCACGTTAAGTAAATAAAAACCGCGACGATGTCCCGTTGGCGATCGCAAAATTATCTTATCAATTTGCATGTTTATAGAAATTCTTGTAGGCCCTATGTAAATTCACACGTCCACCTTAAATGATTTACGTTGTAATGAAGATCATGAATCACTGGCCATCGTGACTGGCCGTAATTGCTTTGCCAATCGAATTAATTCCTTCGCTTAGTATTTTATGGTACAGTTTTTGTAATTGATTCCACTGGGTTATCAATAAGTTTAAAATGTGTTTATAGTGGTCATATTTTTGAATGTTTATTGTACAGCGTTATGTAATGTTGTCTGGAATTTATAAGGGTTTTACGATTGCTATTGTTTGTGTATCATAGTGTTCGAGTTTATTGCAATTTGATAAACGTTTCAATGTTTATTGGTTTCTGGATCCGTATTTTCCGTAGTCTTATCGCTGTTACTCGACTTCCTCCAGTCAAGGGGGGTTATGCAAGGGAGGTAATGTCATATTATTACGTAGATTGCACACATACTTACGATTGCAGTTAGTTTTGTTCTATCAGTGTATAATTTAGCGTGCACGCATGGCATGGCTGGTGATTAAGACAAATCGACTGTCATTCGATTAGTGCCCGGCTTTATATATCGGTTTTAAATCTAATATTAAACTACCTTTATATGCTGAAATACATTGAGTTCGATATCACACTAATATTATACGGGCGAAAGTTTGTGAGTGTGTGTGTATGTTTGTTTCTTCTTCACACTCAAACGGCTGCGCCAATTTTGATAAAATTTTGTATGGAGGTAGCTGACACCCTGGATTAACATATAGGCTACTTTTATCCCTATATTCAAACGGGATCGAAACTTATGCGGGTGAAACCGCGGCGCGCAGCTAGTTGACAAAGCAAGCCTAGTGACAAATCCCGTAAAGTTCCATGGGTACCTACCTACCTACGTTTTGGGAAACTATTGTGACAGACTATCATACAAATAGACTTTAATAAAGATACTTTTAAATTAATGTCGAAATGATTGCTGCTGCTATGTTTGTTGAGTTTTGTAATGATTTTGATAAAACAAACTTTACTTAGCTCATGGGGAATGTAAGCAGGTTTCATTATTCTTATAGAAAAAAAGCTAATTAAGCAGAGAACCCACACCTCAGTTGGATATCAACGAAACATTAAATATTTTGTGCTAACCAAGGCGCAAATACTATTTCTTTCCACAAACCAGATTGTTACCTGATCCCACAAACATAAAAATTTTACAAGCGCTGTTTGCTCTAAAATATTTTCTGGGACACTTTTTAGGTTCAAACAAATTATTCTTTGTATTAAGGCGACCCGAGATATTCACTTTTATTACGACAATTTCTTATATTTATACGTCAAAAAAGCAAACTCGTGTACCTTTGCAGTAATAAAAGGTAATGGTGGCAGGCGAGGCGCGTATCGTTTTGTCAAGAGAAGGTTGAATCTCTGAGGTGGAGCCATTTTGTCGCGGATTATGGCTTCATCCCCGAATGAGCATTAAAAACACAAAGCTGGTCATTTTCGGATTGTATCGGTGTAATTACGTGTTTATTAAAATAAGGGTGGGTACGGACTAAGTCTACCTATTTGAAAGGTGGTAGACGGAGGGCGCACAGAAAGTATGACAGAAGAAAGGGAGTGCCTATACCCAGCAGTGGTTGATTCCGGGCTGTAATGATGATGACGATGACGAAGGGTAGTGTTTAGAATCGAATGGGGGGTCTTTGTTCTTTTACCCCGGAATCTGAATGTGACAGCTACATGTCATATAAAATTGTTCTGATCTGAAGAACACACCATACATCTAATACTGGACCGGTGCAGGCTATATGTTGTTTTTCTGAATATTCTGATGAATTTGAAAGAAGTATCTACATGGTTAATTGATATAAAAGTAATTTCATGCAGCTAAATAGAGACTATCTTAGAGACAGAAACCGACAGCAATAAATAGGAGTTAAATAATACATCGTTTTGTGTTATGAATTTTATTTATTTTCTATCTACTAAAGAACACATTCGAGCCACTTTAATTCCTTTTTTTGTTAAAATGTTATGGTATAAAATAAAATAAAAGTTGTATCACTATGCGCTGCCTTGCAAGGCGTACAAATATGGTTTACTCAGTAATAGTTGTACAGGTGATATCTTCTAATAGATAATCTAATATGTAAAATTCTCGTGTCGCGGTATTTGTGGTTAAACTCCTCCGAAACGGCTGGACCGATTCTCATGAAATTTTGTGTGCATATCGGGTAGGTCTGAGAATCGGCTAACATCTATTTTTCATACACCTTTTTTTTTTTTTTTGCAAAACGACGTTTGCGGGGTCAGCTAGTCTAATATATAAAATTCTCGTGTCACAGTGTTAGTTACCATACTCCTCCGAAACGGCTGGACCGATTTGTATGAAATTTTGTGTGCATATCGGGTAGGTCTGAGAACCGGCTACTATCTATTTTTTAATTTTGCAAAACGACGTTTGCGGGGTCAGGTAGTAGCATATAAAAATTATTTTCAATAATAACGATCAATGTATTGACTGGCTTTGTTTATGAATCCTTGTGGATCGTTGTTGATTTTGAGGTCACAGTGTAAGGGATATCGCCGCGCAAATTGGTACCGTGATTATTATTACCCAAAAAAACTCTGCTGTTTCATACAAACGTGAACTATAGACCTACACTGTCAAAATGTATGGAATAGCTGCTTTTTTGTGTAAATAGCCGACAAAACATTTCAACGCAGGGGGGGGGGTTCAGAATCATGAACTGAATTCATAGCAACAGTTGGCGTGTCGATGTCCTTCACTTACACCCATTCGGAGTATTGCATCAGAATATTTAGTATTATTTTAGTTTCTCCAAAGAGTATGGGATAATGGTCCCATTTGATTATGTTATCCGTATCCGGTATCTATTACACCATTTGTAATACACACACTATTTGACACTGATGGAGATTTTATCGTAAAATAAAACAATTGATATGACGGTTAGCATCATTACTTTTTATGATAACTACCGGATTCGCGCGAACCCCTGCTCTCAATAACAATGCTAAAATATACTAGTTTATCGGAAGTATGTTTAGGACGGTGCACCAACAGGAAAATAGTTTGGTTTTGTTACGATATAAAGAACGTCATATTGGCTTAATAATAAGTATGGCGTAGTATATTATTTCTAAACGAGCATGTTTTCTGTGTAGCAACAAACAAACAAACTAACCATCGTTTAGTGTTGGGATCATAACAGGCAACAAATAGGGTTCATTTTAAGGGTCCACATTTCATTGCGTTAAATTTCGTGAAAAAGCTACAGAAGAGGACCTTACTAAGTTCGTGTTGGTGCTCTAAATTCTGTGAGGACTAGAGATTATGATTAACGGAGTCGAAACGTGGATTCACGGTACGGCTGGTATATCCAAGGCTGCACGGTGGAATGGGCTATGCTTGGAATCCTTCTGAGGGATTGAATCCAGAACGAGGTGATGTTGTCGACGTTCAACTCGATTTTCTTCAACTCTCATTCAGCTGCTATCAGCCACCCTGCGAAGATGCGAATGCTAAGCCGGCCATATTAGCCGTAGAACCGATGACCGTTGAGGTAGACGTGTTCTTGAGTGGAGACGCGTATCGCCAAACGTAAGATAGGACGCTTTCAGGCTAGGTGGCGACAATCGTCGCAGGGAGGCTGATAGCTGCTGGAATAGAGTTGCCGAAAAGTGAGTTGAATGGTGGGCAATTAGAGAGGCCTATGTCCAACAGTGGACTGCTGTAGGCTTTTGATGAGGGGCGACGAGAGACGTTTAGTATTATGTAACTAACGGTAACGGTCAGCTTATGATATATCATTATAATAGGTACAATGCTCGATGACCTCAGTGGAGCTTCTGAAAGAGTGGGGTTTAAAATGAACATGGACAAAACGAAGGTCATGTTAAATGCCCATGTTACGCCTACTCTCATAAAAATCGGAGACGCTACACTCGAAGTTGTGGACGAGTATGTTTACCTAGGACAAACTATCCAGTTTGGTGGGTCCAATTTAGAGAAAGAGGTTAATATCTTCTCGTCCCACATACCGCAGTGCCTCAAGACGAAAGTCTTTGACCTGTGCGTGTTGCCAGTGATGACCAATGGTACTGAAACGTGGTCACTCACAATGGGCCTTATTAAAAGGCTAAAAGTCGCCCAAAGGACAATGGAGAGGGCTATGCTTGGAGTTTTCCTATGTGATCGAATCTCATCTCTTCGTTTTTGGTTTGATCATGATCGATTCGGGCTATGTCGGTTACCTTGGTAGGTAACCGACATAGCCCGAAGAATTGCCAAACTTTAGTGGCAGTGGGCAGGGCACATTGCTCGCAGAGCAAATGGATGATGTGGCCGAAAGGTTCTGGAGTGGCGACCGGGTACCGGAGGACGTAGCGTTGGAAGGCGTCCCACAAAGTGAACTGATGACCTTGTGAAGGCTGGATGCGGAAAGCACAGACCCGGCCGAAGTGGCAGTGCTTGGGGGAGGCCTATATCCAGCAGTGGACGTCTTTCGGCTGAAATGAATGAAATATAATGGGTAGTTCTGCCATAGTAAAATCATTCAAACTACTATAATCTCTCTGAAAGACGAGTGCTGATAAGCGTAGCAGTAAGGAGCGGATTTTACTAGTTTATACCTAATATTCATTATTATGCTTTTCATGTATTGTCAACAAAATAAGATTATATATGCATAATAAAACGTAATCCATTGTATCAAATTGATAATGTGTATGTGACGTCATAAAAGTATTAATTTGATTGAGACCTTTATCATAACTACAGTAAAATAAAATCTTGGGGCGTAGCGTAACCTGAGTAGATAATTATGTAAATAGCATTTATAATGATGTGAGCGGTTGATTTTTGATAGGAATTTCCCACGCCTCACGATTTAATTTTTTTGTCTGATAAAAAATAAAATTATATGAGAAAGGGGTCAATATGTTTTTATGATTTCAAATAATTTGATTTTTTTTCTTGCTTTATATTGATGAGGAAAGTACCAGTTGTGATGACTGGTACCTAGGACCTACCGAATTATTTTTTAGCTTTCAGTACATTATCTACATAATTATTTTCATTAAAAAAACCGTTTAACTTACATTTTATTTTTTAATTACTTATTTTATATTTTACTTTTGTAGTTGTCCCGCGACTTGGCCCGCATGGTGGTTGGAAAAAGCCATCTCCATACAAAAATATAGTATGGTGTAGGCCAACTCTCATTGTGATCCGTCAAGCGGTGTTGGAGTTTATCAATCTCTTAAAATATAACAACGTATATTTTTAGACAGGCTGGCAGGGACATTGATCACAACCTGTCACCATGGATTCAGTAGACTGTATCTGTCAAATTTCCTTAATATATTTTCAACTTTATCGCTAATTCATAAGGGTTCAAAGTTGATTGGGAAAATGGCGTCTGTATAGACGCCAGCACATCAAACTACCCGAAACTGTCAAAATTTAGCGTAGAAATATATAGTCGGTTATAAAAAAAATCTGCTGTTTCATAGAAAAATAGACCTACGCGGTCGAAATGTATGTACTTTTTTTTTTGTGGCTGGGAAGTCATCAAACTCAAACTCAAACTCAAAGCATTTATTTCAATTAAACCATTTCCAGGCACTTTTGAATTGTCAAAATTAACTAGTCGGTCAGTTAGTCAGAAAGTTGAAGCTAGTTGCCCATTCCAAAACGTAGATCTCTTGGAGAAGAACGGGCAAGAAACTCCAAGGACACTCTTTTAAATTAAGATATTACAAAATCCTGAGTACAGTATTCTTGTTGCTTCTATATGTGAGAATAATGTTATGAAGAAACAATTCAAAATAGGTATAAGATTAAAAAGAAGCCCTGGCAGCTAAGAGATGACCAGTCTCAACTGACAGCGCCCGTTCACGAACATGACGCATGGATCAGCACCATCCAGCTCAACCATTTTGAAGGGAACCGAATGATCCAACACACGCGCCACCATCAGTGAGACATTTAAGTGAGCATGACACATTCTCAACTGCCATGCTCTTTCAAGTCAATATAAAAAAATTATAATAAACGGATCCATGGTTCTTACATTTACAAAATTTAAAAAAAAAATGCTTCTAAATTATACAAAACTATAGTTTCATCAAATTACCCCTCCCGCTCTGGGTGGAGCAGAAGGGAATGTCAGACTCTTACTGACTAAAACCCACCCGTGTTCCTTCCTTCTAACCCTTTGTGTTCCGGGGTAGCGGTAACCCTTTCGGACAATCCCGCTGCAAATGTAGGTATGTACTTAACAGTAATTTTTTTTCAAATAACCGACGAAAATTTCAACACAGGAAGGTTCAAAATCATGTACCTACTGAATCCATGGTTTCAGTTTGCGTGTCGATGTCCCGTCACCCTAAATATGTATATAGATACTTTATATAAGTACACACATCAAAAGTGTCTAGGGATCAACATATATTTTTACAATAACTTTTCTCCTGATTGATATTAATTAAAATTTTCTTTAAGGATTCATCAAATAAAGTGTTTTCGTTTGTCACAGTAACGATAAACCAAGTCACCTTTGCATTAATAAAGAAATTTGCCATTTTCCTAATAAAGGGATTTTTGACATTTGAACCACTAACACAAAAGTTCGAAAAAAAGACTGAAATAACAGTTTTCTCTAAAATTTTATTGGGTAACTTAAACAATTAATAATCCGTGTTTCTACCGCGAACACTAACAACACAAGAACATCGGTTTGGCATTCTCAAAATGAGTTCATCCAAATCACGCTGTGGAATGGCCGCCCATGTTCGTTGCAACAACAAAAAAAGGTCTTCTTGCGACTGGATACCCTCCATATTCGGCAGAGCTCTTCTCTGTAGCATATCCCATGCATGCTCAATCGGGTTCAAGTCTGGCGACTGAGCAGGCCAGGGCAGGACATTGATGTTAGCTGCGGCGAGAGTCTGTCTTACAACTCTTGCGGTGTGCGGTCGTGCATTATCATGCATTAACTGAAATAAGGGACCGATTTGCACTTGTAGAGGAACGATGACGTCTGATACAATCGTCTCAGCATAAATTTGAGCGTTGAGGTTGCCTCTGTTGGATCAGATCAACTCAGTTCTTCCGCCGATCCAAATACCCGCCCATACCATGATGGTTCCACCACTATAAGGATGGACTTCCTGGCAGGATTTTAATCGCTGTTGGCGTCCAGGGGTTCTCCAGTGTCGTATACGTCTTGTATCCGGTCTCATACCAAAACGAGACTCATCAGAAAAGCACACGAAACGCCATTGTTCTTCTGCCCAATTTCTGTGTTCAAGAGCCCATTGATATCGAATCCTACGATTGTGCATTGCTATAGGTGGTACCCGTAGCGGTCTTCGGGAATGAAGGTTCACTTCATGCAAGCGGTTTCTGACTGTTTGGTCGCTAATTAAGTTCCCTGAAGAGTGATGAAGCCTCACGGCTAACATCATGGCGGTTATTGTTGGAGCTCTTCGAGTTAAGATTTGAATGTATCGGTCTTGTCTCCGTGTGGTGCAGCGATACCGTCCTCCATGGCGCTCAGCCACGGTACCAGTGCTTCGGTAACGTGTCCAAAGTCGACTGATAACACTCTGACTTGTATTCAGAGCTAAAGCCACAGTACGTTGCCGGGAACCAGCTTCTATCATTCCCACGGCTCTGAGCATTTCTTCCCTGCTTAAATGACGTCGCCGCTCCATAATAACGTTGGTTTTAATCATTAGTAGGGAAACAGTAGCACTAATAATGTCTTCAATGCGTTGTATGTTTTTATAGGGAAAATATTGACAGCTGATTTTCATCTTTTACTCGAATTTGATTCACAGTTCCTGATTCAAATTATGAAATGCACCAAAAAGGATCCATATAAATTTATAAAATCATAAATTTATTACAAAGCCACATCTCAATCTCAAGAAATCCGCATAAAAATGCTTGATCCCTAGACACTTTTGATGTGTGTAGTTAATTACATATCACTAGACTGTAACGATGAAGGGAAACTGGTGATAAATGAAAAGTAGAAACAGATCGGATTACGATCTGTTTCTGCTTGTAAAGGCACAATTTAGTAGGTACCCAATGTGTAATATCCTTATCTTAATGTTTAGTGGCTAACATTGATACAATGTTATGAAACAAAGATTATAAAATTCTTAATTAATTCTTGTCGATTTACACATCTTTTTGGGGCTGACTGTACTACCCATGTGTTTTGATTTTACAAAGGCTTGGAAATTGAAAAAAATTGTGATTGTATATTTTTAGTTTCGGACGTTGAAATTTTTTCCAATTTTCAAATGAAGTTTGCCTTTCCGCGCGACATCGTCGACAAGGGATAGCGCCATGTGTACGCTTGCGATCCGCTTTTTCACGCTCCCATAACTGAATTACTGATACACAAACTTGTTTATGTGTGCCTTTGAATCTTTAATCCTTCGGAATAAAGTCGACAATTGAGTTCAACAAGTTTGCATAAAAGTTTGTGACGCAACGGGAAACTCTCAAACGTCCCGTGGGCCCGTCCGGCCGGCAGTGCGCAAAACATTGGATTCTCTTCAAATATTAATCAGTGTGCGTTTGCAAGATTTTAACTTAGAAGATCCATTAAAACAGCTTTATGTTGCTTTTGACATTATAAGGTAACTTTTCAATCTGGCTGAAAATATCTATCTACCTATTTGCTGTAAAAACAGTGTACATAATCTAGTAGATGAACACTTTTTCTGTGGTATTGACTTGACGTGACGTCAACAGTTGGCCGATCGGTTCATATAATACAATACATTCTGTGGTTCGGTTGACGTTATTTTAAAATGTCACTTATTTTATTACAACATTAGCTAAGTTATTATTTTAATGTATTTACATAAATCTGTAGGTATTCAAAAAGTATGGCAGCGATAGCTGCTTATGACAGAGCCTGTGACCTCGAATGCCGAGGCAAGGGAGTTGTAACATCAGGAAATCGCAATGAATTGTGGGTCCCGTAAAAATAGTATTAGTTGAGTCAACACCTGTGGACTATCAACGTAAAGTATGGGGTTCAGCTGTGTTTACATTTGTAATGTTGTTATTGGGCACTACAGTTTTCACAGTGTTTTTCTTCATGTTGAAGTTTCAACTACCATTTAGTATGAACGTACATGTTCTCCTGTGTACAATGGGAGTAAGTACATTTGTATACTTTCAGAGAAGAATGGGCAACGAAGTATGGGTTTCTGTCCTGAAGCCCAATAGCCATAAGATGTATACCAATGGAAAGAGCTTTTCAAGGAGAACCTTTCCTATACACACGATTTTCGCCAATTGTTAGTCAGTTCGGAGTTAATGATGAGTTAATGTTTTAGATAATACTGAATTACTTAAAATTAGAGCTCTGCAGCTTCTTACGTACTAACAATAAAGAGAAGTGGTCATAATAAGACGTAAAAGTAAAGTAAAAATTCATTTATTTTCCACACTAATAAAAACACAGTACAGACATTATTAAAATAAATGGAGTGGACTGGAACCTAAACTAGGGCAGCCCTGTATTTCAGGAGTCCAGTCTTTCTACCGCGGCGAGTAAATTCGTACAATTTATTAATGACAACTAAAGGTGTAATTAATATTTTTCCTAAATCCTGCGTATGTAGAAATATAAAATTGGCCATAATAAAAAAAGCCGAACGAACGAATGATTTGAACCATATAAACACTTTTCTATGGTTTGACACTTGATGATGTGCACATAGCACATAGCAAATCAAAGATTAGATTTTTTTGTTTTATATACGAAATTTTGGGGCAAGTTCAAGTTTTTTGTGATGTATAAGCGTAAAAATACGCGTAAGTGCATGCGTAAGTGTTATAAGTGTAAAAAGGTGTGTCTAAGTATATGCGAGTAATTCTTTATAAATAACTAGCGGTCCGTCCCGGCTTCGCACGGGTGGAAAAAAAAAGTAAAAAAATAGCCTATAATAATCAGTGATAATGTAGCATTCAAATGGTGAAAGAATTTTTAAAATCGGTCCAGTACTTTTTGAGCCAATTCGTTACAAACATACATACAAATCTTTCCTCTTTATAATATTAGTATATAGATTATTAATATTTGTATGCCATGTTTCTTGCATCGCAAGAAATTCTGAATTTTACGGGCTACAATTAAGAAATAATCTTATAGCCTGGTGCCCATTGGCTCCACGGCGCGGCAATCGATATGTTCGGGTCATAATATTGAGTCATTTCACATATTCCAAACAATCGGGTTGTAATTACTAAAACGAATGATTTATAAAATTTATTCATTAAGTACCAGATTGACGTTATGTTTTTTCAACCTTTATTGTCCGGCTGCTGGGCAAAGGTCTCCCCCACAGCTTTTCACTCTTCCCTGTGTGTTGTCTTCTTCGGCCAATCTCCCATAAACGCTTCTAAGTCATCACGAAAGCGTTTCCTCGGTCTTCTGATTCCCATTGCATGACTACTCTGAACCATCTGTTCTGATGCATCCTAAATACATGGCCAATGACGATAATTATGTGACTAAAACTCGAAGGTACAAATGATAACTAAAATCAATTATTATGTAGTTAGTTACCGTATAGGATAGGACATATCATTTTACTTTAAATATTGTTAGGTATCCAGTTTGGGCTTTTTAATTATTTGCGATAATTCTTATCATTTTGCCTTGACTCCCGGGATTCTTACATCGCGTTGTACCGAAAAAATTAAAATTGAAATGAACTTCTGATTCCAGGCTTCGTCGCTGCAGTTCTATCAATCATATCCAGTTTCGTCGGACCTACTGTATACATCGCAGATTCAGAGAAGTTGTTCGGGCTATTTAACAAGAAAGCACACAGAAGTATCGCAGTACCCACTTTTATTTTGGGTACAATCTGTTTTGCTCAAGGACTGATTAAAGACAGTTTTATAAATTGGGCGCCGCCACCGGTCAAACATATGCATTATATATTGCTTTTATTTACTTTCATATATTCTGGAACTGCTGGGACGTCTATGGTTTTGAGGCTTTTATACGACTGTTGAAACTTTAAAATAGATAAAATACACGGTTTTATATTTGAAAAGCTTTTTTAGTTCAGGTCAACTAATTATCCTAGGTAGGAATTTGGTTGCGTTTTAAACGTTGATAGCTTCGTGAAAACAAGTGATTTAGAAGGCATGTTTCCTTCATTAAATGTAAGTTTCTAAGCTATATAGTCATGATAACGTGATACGCCAAAATGTTTAAATTATAAAGTTATACTTAGATGGATTGTGGAGGTCCGATAGATAGTCGCTCCATGTAAAACCCCAGGTATTCAGCTGTATCTGGGTCGACTGGAAGCCGACCCTATACATTGTTCGGAAAAGGCTAGGCAAATTAATGAATGAATTACGGATTTGGGTCAGTTAATTATTTTTAATTAATTTAGAAACCTGGATTAGAGGGTCATGGTATACCAGTTTAGAACACAAAAATTCAACCATAATTAAAAAATCGTTATTTTTTTAACTTCACTTAGTTTGTGCGAAAAATGTTTGTGACAGATGAACTGACGAAAGCAAAAGAGATTTATAATTAGTGCTTTCGTTTTCCGTCTAAGGTATGGAACCCTAAACATGGCAATATGTTTGTTATAGAATAGATTAATCCCCCATGTTCCTAGGAAACTATGTTTTACTTAGCATTGCTACCCTGGTACCTCTTGGCTCGACAACCAGCGGGGTAATTGCGTAGCACACTATCAGTGGCAATGGTTTTCATTTTGATAGTTCAACAACATTCATTGCGTTATTTACGTTGTTGAGCGGACACATTTTTCGAACATATGAAGCAATGCATTAGCAATAATATCCTTCAAAATGATTCAGATTGTGATTGAAACTGTGTTACGCAATTAGGGTGCTGGTACAGACGCCAGCACATCAAGCTGCTACAATCTGTAAATTTTTTTAATAGATTTTGAACTTAATCTATAAAGCATAAAGTTCACAGCTGATTACCTACCAGCACCCTAAGGTAGGCCTCACCTAGGAGTCTCACAAGGACATTTTCGCCCGCCTCTCGTATCCACGGATATTATTTATGGTCTGTATTCGTCACCTAATAGCACTACAAAGATTGTTGAGGTTTTATTAACAAACGAAACCTCTGTGGTCTAGTTGATTTTGAATAAAAGTGAGTGACGTTTGACGACTCAGAAAATATGGACGTCTTTTATTAATTATGTTTTAATTTAATCAAATTGATCCTAAAATATCTAAAAAGCATCCAGAGATTCGGCGACGGACGCTGGGCGGCCGTAAGCTTGCTGGACATTTGGCGACCGTGACAATAAGTGATTTTGAAATTTAACCGGTCTCACACCATACCGGCACAAGATGGACGACGCTGGGAAAGGCCCCTCAACATCTTCTCAAACAAAAGAATTGCTCAAATGGAATAAAGAGAGAAGCATTTTACGAAGGCTTTTCACGATCGCAGCTAACACCATCGAAGAAATTTTCAAAACCGGTGAAGCGAGGATGACCGAATTAAAATGTGAGTTTAACAAATTAACTGACATGAACACACGAATTTCGCATTTAGATTCCAAAATAAAAAACGAAATATTAGATAGTGAAAGTACAGATGCGCAAATCGAAAAAGAGATCTTGACCGCGGAAGAATATAGTAACAGATTTATTATTATAAAAACTAAATACGAGATAATTTTAAATAAATCTGCTAAGACAAGCACAAGCGGAGAACACACACAAAATAGATATTTCAAGCTGCCCGAGATAAAACTTCAAAAATTCGATGGTGATATTCGTAACTGGTTAATTTTCTGGGGTCAATTTTCAAAAATAGACAAGGATTCAGGGTTGGATGATGATGATAAAATGTACTATTTAAAACAGAGTATCGAGACTGGTACGGACGTCTACTCATTAGTAATGAGCTACCCTCCATCAGGGAACACATACAAAAAATGCATAGAGGAGCTCAAACAGAGGTATGCACGAGAAGAATTGCTAATAGAGGTTTATGTTCGAGAATTACTGGCATTAGTTTTAAAAGGAAAATCCAACCTTGTGGAGCTATATGATAAACTGAATGCGAATTTGAGAGCTTTGGAAAGTCTCGGCATCAGTAAATATCAAGCATTTATCCTACCTCTTATAGAGTCTGCCCTGCCTCTTGATATTTTAAAGATTTGGGAGCGAGAGAAGGGACATATACAGACCAAGAACCCAGAGGAAGTCCTTGTCAGACTGATGTGTTTTTTAAAAGCGGAGATTGAAAGCTTACAAAGAGTTGAAATAACTAGAAATCTGGCTAAAACTGAATTTAATGGCCAAGAGGCCACCGCTAGCTGCCTTCTAGTACATAATAATAATGATACAAAAAAGGAAACGCAACCCAAGAACAACTGCCTATGGTGCGATAAAAATAATCACTCAAGCGCTGATTGTTATAAGCTGCACAACCTAACCGTGGAGGGTAGGCTAGAAATTGTAAAGAAGAAAAAGGCATGTCCCATATGTTTGAAGCTTGGACATCATCCAAAAGCATGCAGAGCATATGTTAAATGTTTTATATGCCAGAAGAGGCATTCTACAGCACTTTGCACTGAGAAAAAGGAGGTGAAATGTCCAGAGAAACCTAACACCACTACAACTAATATATCTACGCAGAACTACAACACTGAAACCTTACTTCAAACAGTGATAATCAACGTGCGAAATGGAGAACGAGTCCTACCTGTTCGAGCTCTATTTGATAGCGGTTCCCAAAGGAGCTATATTCAAGAGAATGTTGCAAAGGAGCTGGAGCTGATTCCTACGCGACAGGAAAAGTTGAAACACTGCTTGTTTGGTAACTTAAAAACTAAAATAGAACATCACAATGTTTATGATGTAATGGTAGAAAATCTTAATTCAAATTTTACAATGAATATTGAGGCCCTCAGCCAAACTACAATTTGTGGAAATATTCCAAAATTGAATTTAAATAATGAGACATGTAAAATTTTAAAAAGGCATCAGATCTCCTTATCTGATACAAAATCTGATATATCAGAAATAGGTATTTTAATAGGGGCTGATTTTGCAGGATTCATGTTGACAAGTAATGTTGTTGTGATGGAAAATGGTTTGGTGGCAATTAAAACTAAATTAGGTTGGACAATTCAGGGCAGGCAAATTAGCACTTCATCTGATAATACTGCTTCTTCTATGTTTTGTATGTCGATGTCTCCTAACAATAATTTGACAGATTTTTGGACTCTTGAAACTCTTGGCATACATGATTTTTTTTTAATTTATTTATTTATTTATTGGTTCACCAACAATTGTTTACACTGGTATTATGGTAAAGGTAACATGTAATAAATTAAGTACAACGGTGTAACAATCACTTATAGGTAAACTCAGCATGCATTAAGAATAAGTTGTGTGTAAACGAGAGAAGAAAGAAATAAAATAAAATTAATGAAACTTAAGTAAACTATTCTAAGACTATTATTGAAAACACGTATACTACTTGTCTATTCCAAGCCGTTGAGATGTTTATATAAATTGGCTTTTAATTTGGATAAAGAGTCAAAGTGCAGATCGATTATGTCGCTACAACTATTAACCATCTTACAAAATCTAGCGTAAGGAGAATTGGAGCCAAAAACCGTTCTCCTTTGCGGTGGACGTAGTGGTGTTATCTGACCGCGAGGAATTCTTGAGGGCGCACGGAAATTAAAAGTATACAGCATCTGTGGACAGTCAATCCTGTGAGTCATCACTTTGCACACAAACGTCGCGTCATTGAGACGTCGGCGCTTGTCTAGTGAAATCATTTTAAAGTGTCTTAATCTCTTATTATAAGAGCGTATTTTCTTAGCTAAGCCACTAGAAAACGCCAGATGCCACAGAAAACGCTTTTGAACACGTTCTAGACGCAACGAATGTGCAGCATAGTGCGGTCTCCAAACCACGCTACAGTACTCCAACACGCTTCGAACCAAGCAATTATACAGCATTATTTTAGTCTTATGATTTCTAAGCTGTTTCGTATTTCTTATGACGAAACCCAGCATTTTAGAAGACTTTTTTATAATACTGTCTACGTGTGGTATAAAGGTTAATTTCCTGTCAAATGTTACACCAAGGTCCCTTATCGTGTCCCGTTCATCGACTTTGTCTGCTTTAATGTAATAGTTATGTTCTATCAAAGTATGTTTTCTTGAGAATTTTACATGATAACATTTTTGTACATTGAGATGCATAGCATTGATATCGCACCATTGAACCAGCCTGTTTAGATCTTTCTGTAGTTCTAAGGCATCATCTTTGTTTTTAACAATTTTAACAAATTTTAAATCATCGGCGTACATAAAGATATCTGAGTGTAGAAAACAGTAAGGAATATCATTTATAAAGTAATTAAATAGAACGGGACCCAAATGAGATCCTTGTGGCACGCCAGAGGAGATATATCGCGACGTTGATTGAAATCCGTTCACCACTACAAAGAAAGATCGATCCGCAAGATATGAACTCAGCCACAAAAGTAATGATCCCGTAATACCGTACGCTTCCAACTTACGAATCAATATGCTATGCGAGACCTTATCAAACGCCTTACTAAAATCCGTATATATGACATTAGCTTGGAGAATCTATTGCTTCTGCCAACAACTCTGTAAAGAGTACAAGATTAGTGCCTGTGGATCTTGACTCAACAAAACCATGTTGTGCTTCACTTAAGTACAGCTTTAGATGTTTTTGAATGTGTGGGCAGATGAGGGACTCAAAAACCTTCGCAAGGGTTGACAGGATTGATATAGGTCTATAGTTAGAAACTATATCATCGTTATCTGATTTATGGATAGGCACTACCTTTGCAACTTTCCATTTTGAAGGAAAAACACCAGACGCTAAGGACTCGTTAAAAATAAGTGAGAGTGGAGCGACCAACTCAGCCGCACACTCGTATATAAAAATAGGTGGTATTCCGTCTGGCCCAGCGCCCTTATTGCAATCGAGACTTTTTAATTTTTTATATAAGGTTTCATGGTCTACAGTAAGATTAGACAAGCACAGGCTATAGTTTTGAAGGCTGCTTAAGTTATTAGTGGTATGTAAGCTGTAATCATCTTGAGCCGGGCTATAAACAGAAGAAAAGTAAGATGCGAAAAATTCGCAAATTTCTGTGCCATCTGATGATGTCTTACTACCATCTGTCATAGACATAGGATAAGTGCTGGTGCCACCCCGTTTAGATTTAACATAAGTCCAAAATAATTTGGGGTTATTTGCCAGGTCATCTTCCAGTTTCTTCACATAACTATTGTAGCAAATAGTTGCAAAGTCCTCACAACGTTTACTGATTATTTTTAATTCAATTTTATCCATAGGGTTTTTGTAAATATTGTAACGTTTTCTGATCTTATTTTTTAAGTTTAGCATTTTAATGAGATTACGGTTAAACCATGGCGGGTATTTCTTATTCCTCGGTACGCGAGTAGATATGAAGTTTTGTATAGCTGTGTTAATAGTGTCATAAAATACATCTACCATCTCATCAACACCGTGCTGTCCCTCAAATAATTCCTCCCAGTCGATTTCACTTAAATATTTACGGATGGGGATGTAATTCGTTTTACGAAAGTTAGGCCTCTCACTGTCAATAATGTTATACGGAAGTTTGGATTCCTTATTGAGATATATTACAATATCCAGGGGTGGGTGGTGCTGATCAATGTTACAAATCGCATCAATACTTTGGTCTACATTACATGATGAATGACTACACAATACAAGATCCAGTATGCGACCAGAGGCATTACTAATATTGTTAAATTGAGTCAGCTTATTGACATACGTAAAATCTAACAAGGCTTCACTGGTATTGGGCAGTTTGGGGTTAGAATTACTGGTTAACTGCCAGTCAATGTTACCCAGGTTAAAATCGCCTGCAATGCATACGCATGAATCATTAAGCTGTTCCAATGTTGCATTACAATTATCTAAAAAATGCTCCAAATAAGGAGTGCGGACAGGTGGTGGCAGGTAAACTGCGCAGAGAGCTATTCGGCGAACAGGTTCAGCGACGGATAGACCCAGATCCAAGGTAACCCAAAGATCTTCACAGTTACTTTCGTATTGCTTGGCGCGTTTAGAATTTATAAATTTTTTAACAGCTATTAAAACTCCTCCACCCTCCTTACCACTTTGTAGACATGAGTTTTCTCTGTCTCTTCTGTAAACCACGTATCTGTCATCGAATAGCTCACTGCTTTCTATGGAACTATTAAGCCAGGTCTCTGAGATAATAATTACGTCATAGTTATTACAACATACATTACGATAAACCATATGCGTTTTTGTTTTTAAACCTCTACAGTTTTGGTAAAAAATTTGCAATCTATCGAATTTTGCAGTAGATTATAATTAAAGTTACATGTGTTATTAGTAAACAAAAATTTAATTAATCATTAAGTTGGTAAATCATATAAGTTTATTTAAAGACTCTAAATTTTTAATGAGAATATGGTCGGCTTCTGGGTTCTTCCTAACAAAAATTCTTCCGTTTCTTACCCAGACGAATTTGTATCCTTTGTCCTTTGCTTTGAGCCTAGTAGCAGCATGCAGCGCTTTGTTAGAAGGAGACAAATGTTCGAGCACAAATACCGGTTTTCTGTCTCCAGCCAGCCCGAGATCTGCGCTGTTCAGCTTGTCGGCGTTATTCTTCCCCTTATTGTATTCAATAACAGATGCCAAAAGGGTGTCGCGAGTCCTCGGCGAGGCAAGCTGTACAACAACGGAGCGCGGGCGAACATTAATAGGCTGTAGTTTGGCTACGCGGGTACAGTGGAGAACATCGTTGTCACTTAGCTTGCAACCGACCGCTGATCCCAGCTGCTTAACGACAGTGTAGAGGTTCTCTTGTTTATTTTCTGGTAAGCATTGGATTTCAAGGTTGCTTGATCGACTTTGCTGTTCCAAGTAATTTATTCGGAGATTCAAGTCCGCAACGGAGTTTTGGAGTTCAGTATTTTCCTCCTTTAAAATTTTCGCAACATTTTTTAATGCCGTATGCTCAGCTTGGTACTCTTCAAACTCCTTTGTGTGATAATTCAATGACGCTGTCAGCTCTCTGATGTCTTGTTTTATCGGTTCAAGCTCTTTATTTATGACGTTTAGTATAGTCTTGTTTATTTCCTGAAGCATAGAAGCAAGCTCGGTCTTTAGTACTTCTTGGATAACAGTACGCACATCTTCAGTGGTTTCATCTGTGTCCTGAGGAGGCGAGTTCAAGGCCAGTCTCTTGTTTCCTCTTGTAGCAGAGACGTTCCGACTCGGTGTATCCTCCTTTTTTGAGTAAGTAGGAATGAGAGTTATACAACCCGAGCATTTCCATCTACGATAGGCCTTAGGATCAGCAGACGTTTCCGGTATAGACAGACATGTAAGGTGGTATGATTTCTTGCATATAATACAATTAACAAATTGTTTGTTATCTTCGGTTTTATCTTCGGCACAGCAACCCCACGAAAGCGTCGACGAGGCCATGTCATAAAACGCGCAAGCAGCTCAACGACCCGTTCAGACAAAACAATATAATTATGTAGGGTCCACACAGCACACTATAAAAGGCCCTCCCAGCGGCGAAACGAATCGAGCGACGAAAGTGCACACTAAAAAAGGCCCACGGTAGAAGTATGCGCGAGCGACGCGACGGCTTGTCCGTACGAGTTCGCGAGAAAAAGGTCGTAAGCGCCGTGCTATACCTGGCGGTTACGCGTTTGATCGCGGTGCGCTGTTAGTTCGCTACTGGCGGTAGATGAAGTTTAATTTCAATTTTAAATTGGTCTAGGTTTCTTAAAACTCGCACTAGAACACTGGGATTTTTGTCGCACTTTGTATTGGCAAGTTTGTCCACACAATGTTCACTCTTTATAGCAACTTCACAATGTTTTTGCACGGATTTTCAATAATATTTACGGAGCAAAAATAAACGTTGACCTACACAACAAATTTTTTTTTGATCCAGCAGAGATGAAGTCTAGAGCGCAAAGTGAGGCCGATGCAGTGAGCTGTTTCAAGGAGACAGTGACGACACTATCGGATGGCAGATATGAAGTGGAGCTTCCATTCAAGGTGGGTTTTGATGATTTATTAGCTAATTATAATATTGTAAAGAAAAGGTTGGATTCAAATACTAAAAAGCTGATTTCAAGTGGTAAGTACAAAGACTATGATGCGATTTTGCAGGAGTGGCTGAGATTAGGTATTATTGAGCCTTCTGATATACATCATGTTCATAATATTGGTCATTATTTACCGCATAAAGCTGTATTTAAAGAATCTAGTCTGACAAGTAAGATAAGGCCAGTCTTTGATGCCTCCTGTCTGGATAAAATTGGGCTGAGTCTAAATATGTGTTTAGAGAAAGGTATTAATTATATTGAACATATACCTAAACTAATAATTGGATTTAGGAAAGGCGCTATTGGTATAACAGCTGATATTGCTAAAGCCTTCCTTCAAATCAGTGTAAAGCCTGAGGATAGAGAATATTTGAAGTTCCTTTGGTGGGAAGACGAGTCTCTGGAAAATGTAGTAGAATATAGACACTGTAGAGTGGTATTTGGATTAACATGTAGTCCGTTTTTACTCTCAGCTACGATAATGCACCACTTAGATAACATATCTAAGTATGAGCAGACAGCTCAGATTCTTAAAAACTCATTTTATGTAGATAATTGTATTACAAGTTTAGAATCTGAAGAAGAGGCACGTAGATTTATAGAAGAAGCAAAGGAAGTCATGCAAGCAGCACAGTTCGACCTGAGAATGTGGACAACGTCACCACTCCAAATCAACGAAGCTGGTAAGAATATTATATCAGTACTAGGTCTGAACTGGAACACTGTCTGTGATGAGCTTTCATGTAACATTGGTGATCTGCCTCTTCCAGAGATGTTAGGTAAGCTAACTAAAAGAGTAGTACTTTCATTGACTCAGAAGGTATTTGACCCCATTGGATTTACTTGCCCTGTCACCTTGGCCCCGCGGCTGATGCTGCGAGAAATGTGGATCCGGGAGTTGACCTGGGATGAACCTTTACCCCAGGACTTAGCACATAAATTCCTAAAATGGTATAATAATTTGAAATATTTAGAACGATGTAGAATACCTAGGAGATTAGCAGGTAACAAATTGACTGACTGCAAACTAAGTTTACATATGTTTTGTGATGCTAGTAAATATGCAATGGCTTGTTGTATATTCTTACGGACTGAAAAAGGCGATGACGTCACTCTTCAGTTAGTCGCAGCAAAGTCTAGGTTAACACCACCAAAAATAATTTCTATTCCTAGACTTGAGCTTATGGCTGCACTGATTGGTGTAAGATTACTGACAGAGATTAAGAAAAGCTTAAATCAATCCTGTAATGAATATTATTGGACTGATTCTAGTGTCATCTTATATTGGATATGCAATAATTTATCATGGAATGTATTTGTAGGCAATCGCGTTAAAGAGATAAGAGAGTGTACCAAAACAGGAAAATGGTTTCATATTTCAGGATCTCTCAACTGGGCTGATCTGTCGTCGCGAAGCTGCGATGCAAAGCAGTTGCTTGAGAGCCGGTGGGTTGAAGGTCCAGAATTCTTGTTACACAGTCCTGCAGAATGGCCGAGTTCCCCAGTGACAGCAGATGAAGCAGAAGCTAAAAAGGAACTAAAAAAGACAGCTAAGTTGACCTGTGTCATTAATGTCTCAGCAGGCGAGAACTTCTCGGATAGGCTCCTATATTTCAGTAAGTATAGTAAGATTGTACGTGTAGTTGCCTGGATAACAAGATTTGCAGATAAATGCCTGGTAAAGAAAGTTAGGACATTAAATAATAATGAGATTACAGTTGAGGAATATGACAGAGCTGAAATAAAATTATTCCTACTACTACAACGCGAAAATAATGATATCCTAGAGTCAAAATGTAAAAACATACATACATTTCAAGACCAGGAGCAGTTGTTAAGAATTAAGACTAGGCTATTATTATTAACCGACATGCCTGAAAACACAAAATATCCTATATTATTACCGGCTAAGAATGTGATAGTACGCAGATTAATAGAACAGAAGCATATTCACCTACAACATGCAGGTTCAAACATTTTAATTGCTGATATCAGGAAATCGTATTGGATTTTTGGTATTCGTGGAGTAGTTAGGTCAGTATTAGCTAATTGCATGTTATGTAAGAGATACAGAGTGAAACAGATGCAAGCACCTGTTGCGCCCCTGCCTGTGGATCGAATGCAGAGCTCCTTACCATTTGAAGTGTCAGGAGTAGATCTAGCAGGGCCTCTTTTCTTGAAAAATGGGGAAAAGTGTTGGATTGTTTTATATACCTGTGCTGTTTACCGTGCAGTACATTTAGAGCTAACTCTATCCCTATCATGTCCTGCGTTTCTTATGACACTAAGAAGGTTTATTGCTAGGCGAGGCCGAATAAAGGTAATATATTCAGATCATGGTACTAACCTAACCGGTACTAAGAACTTATTAGATAGTATAGATTGGGAGAAAATTCAACAGGAAACATCGCTTCTTTGCTTCAATAATGTGTTATCTTGAAAATTGAAAGAGTGATATCGTCGTGAATATGTCACGTTTTCGCTGAAATTTGAGAGCACCTCCCTCTCACTCATAGATTCGCTATTACACCCACAAAAGATACCACATTTTTTGGAAAAATAAAATCGGTCACGGCGATTTCAACTATTAAATTTAAAAAAATGAATTATCGGGCTTATCACGTTATTGAAGCAAAGAGGCGACATGTTCTGAGAAAATCAAGTGGAAACTAAATGCACCCACTGGTGCTTGGTGGGGAGGTTTTTTTGAACGGCTTATAAGAATAATGAAAAATCAGTTGCGCAAAGTTCTAGGTAGAGCTAGTGTAACTTATGATGAACTTTATACTATACTGTGTGAATGTGAGTCAATTATGAATAATCGACCACTCACTTACGTTCAGGATGATAGTGCCAATTCCTTAGAGCCCCTAACTCCAGCCTGCTTCCTGCAACCATTACCTAATTCAGACACAATTGACCTAGATTACCTTGACTCAAAAAGCTTAAATGTCCGACTAAAATACCTACAAAAGTTGCGCGACGATTTTCGCCATAGGTTTAGGACAGAGTATTTGACTGAATTAGTACAGAGAGGTAGAGAGAGAGGTAAGTACGATGAACTTAGAGAAGGTCAAGTAGTATTAATAGAAACGGAGGAGAAAAGAATTAAATGGCCCCTAGGAGTTGTTACGAAAATTTATACTGGAAAGGATGGTATTAATAGGCCAACTTCAATTAAAACAGCTCTAGGATATAAGGTAAGACCCATACAACGTTTATACTCTCTAGAAATCTCATCAAGTGAGGTGACAGATCTGCCTGTCCCAAAACAGGTCCAAGAAAAAGACGAAAAAGGTAAAGTAGTACATACTTCTATACCTAGTAGTACTGTGCAAAATCCAGTCCAGGCGAAGGATGGTTGTACTACGCATGTTCCCAGTGAGCCTGAGAAAGTCACACGGCATGGCAGGAGAGTAGTGATACCTAGTAAGTATAAATTATAAAATGTTGACAATTACATGCATAAGTTAGATGAATGCTAATTTTTCATTTCAATTTTACGGTATTTTGTTAAAGGTGTGGATTGCCAACCATTTATTTCTTATCACATTACGTGTAATTAAATTTTTGTTTTTTATTCTTTCTGTGTTAGGAGGGACACACTCAAAATTGAGTTATTATTATTTATTATTAAAGACTACCTACTGAATAAAAGGTGTAATATTGTACTTAGCAAAGATTTATAATCACTAGCATGAAATATAAGATTATGTCACAGAAGTGAGACTGATTAATGTAATTTAATTCTATTTACAATAATATTTTAATTTAATTATTTCTAATATCTGTCAAAGCAACATTTTTTCCAAAATAATAATATATGTTTCTACGACAACGAGTACCTACTAGAGTTCATTGGTTTTTTTTTTTTATTTGTAATTTATAATAATAATTAATAAAAATAATAATTTATTGTAATATCTTTATTCCAGACATTATTTTGAAGTTAAATAGTAGGTAGATATAACGTTTCGTTTTGCTAAGTTTTGGTTACCTTTTCTGTGTTCGGAGGATGTTGAGGTTTTATTAACAAACGAAACCTCTGTGGTCTAGTTGATTTTGAATAAAAGTGAGTGACGTTTGACGACTCAGAAAATATGGACGTCTTTTATTAATTATGTTTTAATTTAATCAAATTGATCCTAAAATATCTAAAAAGCATCCAGAGATTCGGCGACGGACGCTGGGCGGCCGTAAGCTTGCTGGACAAAGATAATAAACTCTTTGGCTAAAGATGTCATCGATCGAAAACGTCATGACGAAAGCTCTGTGATTATGACTATAATTATTTTATATAGCGTAGACATGTTTAACAAACACAAACATGTAAACAGTGTATAACATAGCAAAGTCACAATGGCTGATGAATTTGAATACGATCAACTTAGAAAGTTACAGCTCCAGCACCATGGAGCGATGAGAAAGACGAGTGGATCTGTTTCCGTTCGTTTGAACAGACTGGTTGAAGAAGATCACCGTGGAGACTCATACTACACAACAGTGTGGTTAGCTGCATCGGTTGGACTTAGCCATACACTCATTGGTGCCCTTATTGTGTCTATTGTTTTATATTCTTCCCGCATGGAAGATGATCATGCAGCTTTGTTTGCTATAGCGGTATGTCTCGGCTTTCATATCTTTGACTATTTTTATTCTAAAGTTGTTACTGTAAAGATCAACACTGAGAAAATGATGCTAGTATATAATCGATTAGAATAAGTAGAGATTGTACTTGGAGTTTTCTGTTCTACAAAATTAGAAGCTTAAACCCCAGTAGTTTTACATTCAATATTAGACCTGAAAGTATTTTTAATGATTATGTATTTGAATTGATCGTATGGTCAGTGGACCCGTAAGTTTTATAAGGGGAAAAGGTGGCACATTTATATTTTTTATAGTAACTGATAGATTTAGGAGGATTGCTTAGCTGGTAAGGATCGCTATGGTTCTTATTGGCCATCGTAGCAGTTATTGAGAAGCTACTGGTAAATAGAATAGCAGTATAGGTACTATATTAAAGTCAGTCTGTTTAGTACCTAGTTTTTCAAAACAAGGCAATATCCATATACCGCCCACATGAAATATGCGTGCGTTTTTAAGGAGGCAAGGGCGTTATACGTGGTATCTTATCCCACAGTTACCTGTACCTAGCTTTATGTTGACTGAATAAAAAACAGTACCTATAAATAAAATAAGGGACCTTTTTACGTATAACTTCTTTGATTTCTACCCTTGACAGTCTATATGTCATTATCTCTTTGGTCATCATTAAAATGGCAGTAACATCATTAGCATGGACAGCAAGAATGAGCTATAAAATAATGCCCATTTTAGTAAAGATAACGTATGACCGCTTGTTGTAATGAAAGAGCCTGCTACTGATGCACCTGTTACTGATAGTATTGCTAGTCCAAATACAGTACGAAGCAATAGGGTAAGGTTTGCAGGCGCACTTAAAACTCGTGTGATTGCAGATATTGGGAGGAATTATTCTAAAACTGTGGGGTGGGCCATCGTGATAGGCATTTCCCATGTGCTCATAGGCGCCATTATTATGACCACATGTATTTATTCTTTACACACAGGAGAGTTTCACGGAGCTCTGTTTAATATGGCAGTAAGTTTACATTCATATACATGTGCATGGTTACTTTAGGCAGGTAAATAAAATAATAAAGATGCATCGATTCAATTAATGTTGTCATGCGTATAATTACTCATAGCTGCCATATTTATTCCTGTTTAAAAACTAGCTTCAAAAATTTATCACTGGGGTTTGGAATATTGTCTGAATTCATTGCGGATTTGGTAAAATCTAATGTAGGTATACTGTTAAAATGTGAAAATTTTTTCTATCCGACTTGTTCTATCCGAGAAATCAAATGCAGCGAGTGGGGTTTTATACAACATGAACTGGGTTTCTTTTCTGTTTCTGACTTAGGTTTCAGAACTTATTTCCTAGAACGATAGATATAAGTCGAAATTGTTGAGCTTCTTAAGTCTGAGTTGAGCTGCACGGTTACTGACAAATGCGGGCACTGACTGAACATGTCCACTCAATTTGTGTGGTTCTTTCCTCAAAAGACCATTTCAGACATCAATCTAGTGGTCTTCACATGATCTGACCATGATTATGACTGGATTTTAGAAGAGACTGTGACCTCTCGAGTTTGTTCCAGCCTTTTATTCTCAGAGTAGTCAGATAGGAAACGCCGAACTGATTTAGTTTTTAAAATATGATTGACGTGTTAAAGTGTTTGGGCAAACCTTACAAAAATAAAATCATTTATCACTTGAAATTATAAAGTTTTTACTGTATAAAAATCTCACTTATTCAATAATTTCTTTCAGTTTCATTTTCTTGCTGCGGAAGCTATTCTAAGCTTGAGTTTCATTAACGGCTGGTCCACGCCCTTGCGGAGGAACCATCGACAATATGCTCATGCACTTCTACAAATTTGTGCGATACCTTTCACTGTATTCGGAACACTGGCGATATCAGTGCCTTTTATAGTACAGTCGAGGACCATTCATGGGTTATCAGGTAACTACTCACACGCACGACTGTGCAGTAACCGCTTTCAGATCACTATATATCATCGACGGTATATTGTTCACGGTCATGTATCATTTACACAATAGCTGCGTAGGTACTCAAATGGACCTACCATTTGTAATTTACTTAGCTTCAGATCAGTTTTCCCTGCTCTTTTGGATTCAAGTTGGAATAAGAACACGTAAAGCTAGATATGAAAGTTTCTTTCTCTGTTAAGTTTATAATCATTTTTTAAAGCACTAATAATGATTAGGAGAGTATCCCGAGGCCTTTTTCCAGCAGTGGGACATTAAAGGCAAATTAAAAAAAAAAACTAATGATTGAAATACTATCGTGAATTCATGCAAGCCTAGTACTTTTTGTTAGAATACTGCGCAAAGGTCGGATCATATTCATTCAATCAGGATTCGAAAGACACATAGCGCCATCTAGCGTCCTTAAGCAATTGTGACAGTCGAAAGTTATTGTTCTTTTCCTCGGGAACTGTTTTTTTTTTCTGTATGAAAGGTACCTACTTTATGTCCTTTCCTATACCCCTGACAACGTACGTATATACTTACGGAAAATTTAACGATGATCAGTTTAGCTGATTAGGCGTTAAGGTAACTAACAAACAAACCTACTTTCGCATTTATAATATTAGTTAGTATAGCGATCATGGCAGCCGGCCCTGTCTATAGCTAATAGAATAATGCATCGATACTTCGTTCGTAGTATTAGAAGTATTATATTGCGAACACGAAATATTTTTATTTGTAGGTACTGTTACGGCCAAAATATTCACTGGGCCATCTTAAGCAGCGTTTACAAAAACCTTGGCTTTGTCTGTATTATTAAGATTAAATTAAATTACGTGACTACATATTTTTAATTTAAATTCATTCAAATCAATTTAGGTATTTGTATTATCGATTTTAGCCTTGTGTTCACCAGCATTTATATCGACTGATTAAGTATTTAACAGTTTTATATTTATAATTTCCTTAGGAAATTTAACATACAGCAATTGTTTAAATACTTACCTAACCGGTGGTTTGAATGTTGGTGAACTCAGGCCTTAGTGTTTTACCATTAAACTATAAAACTAAAGGTGCCTACAGATTGGCTTGATTTTTGATGCTTGATGTACCGTGTTTTGACGATCTATGAGATCTGTCAGCTTCTTATAGATTTGTTTGAGATATACAATGTCGATCGTCTGTACAAATTAAGGTACTTGATTTTTTTTATTACACGTGTCGATCATCGAAAAACGCGTAAATCTGTAGGCACCTGAAGCCATTTTTGTTAAAATTAATATAACTTTGCAGGACTGATTACATTGGTTCTTGCAGCGGCGAGTTGGGTACTTGGCCCCTTAGCCCTAAACGGTGTCCGCCCGGCACGTTTTATTCACATGGTAGTTGGTATAGTTTGTTTTGTAATGTCCACGTTGTGCTTGTGTTTCGGGTTAATCAAGGATAAGTTCAAGAAATGGGCTGGCCAACTAGTTGCTAATATTCTGGTGGTGTTTGTAATATTTTATTCATTTTTTATCGTCTATACTACATGTATGAAATGTGTACAACGCTACAAGATTCTTTTGGCGCGTTACAAAAATCGGCATTAGTGCCACCTTCTTGTTTTATCAATTAATTTTTTGCGACATTTTCACAGATGTTTACCAACAACGTCCCCATTTCAATGTCATTCAGAGGCCAAAAGGTCCTTGTAGCACTTAAAAGAAGATGTAAGCTTAGATTTTTATAAAGTTTATTATACTTATTCAATTTTTATTCTAGTTATAAATCTTTTTTCTTAAATCCTTAAAACCGTTAAACCTTTATCGCTCTTTTATTCTCTGGTGGAGACAAAATTTTAATAACTCTGTGTTTTGTGTAGGAGCCTCAGGTAGGTAGGTATCTACTTTTGAAGAAACATTGAATGGAATAAGTAGGTATGATTCATTAATCATACTTTCCTTACATAATAAATATTAGGAAATAAAAATACCCCGACTACAACTAAAAAGTTCAAAACAAGCTCACTTTTCAAGAAGTCTGATGCAGTTCGTAGCAGTTATTTTAGTTCAATATCCGAACGCCTTTTTGACGCCACGAAGTGCATCAGATTGTTTAAAAACTGAGCTTGATTTTAACTTTTTAGTTTTTCAGTTTATTTTTCTTTTTTAGGGCATTTTTTTTAAAGACATTACTTGACATCTAAAAGCCGTGACCAGGATGAGTCGCCGTTAGGATGCTTCGAGTGTATACAGAATCCCACATACATAGATACGTGTGAGAAACATAACCTTGTCTTTGTTGTAGTGAAGTCGGGTAAAATGAGCCAACATCTCTCTTTTGTCTGACCGTTAGTGTGCTGATAACTCAAGAACTCCATATCAGATCTATGCGATTGTTCACTTTTGTTACTGACGTGTTCTTTGGCGATACGTTTTCAAATATTATTGTCAAAAATATGATATAACTACTGCATTATTTAAGTTATCTTCAATAGCAGATATGATTTTATCGCTTAGATGGTTGGTCATTAGCGTCCCTGATAAACATTTTGTGGTGGTGATAGGGCGAAGATAATTTAAAATGATTAATCAATCATTAATGAAAGACAGTGATTAAAGGTGACGTAAACTTTTTAATTTGCTAGACAAAATGACAGTTGAGATAGATTTTTTTTTGTCAACATGACTTTATTTTTATATATTAGCCGTCATTTTGGTAACAAAATTCAGACTTTAAGTGGTACAAACTTGCATCCTAATATCAATAATGTGATATAATTATGACACAACAGAGATTTAATGAATTATTGTATCTTAATGAGTATTAATAGGCAAGTTTTGGAAAGTTTTCCAATTAATTTAACTTTTGTGATACTTACTGATCATAGGCGGTGTCAATTAATATTCTCAGTCCCAAACATCACCAGCAAACTTACTTTTTACTTACTTTTTTAATTCAATTGCTTTGCATCTCTTCTATATTTACAGAAATACTAAGCAGTGATTTCTTAACAATAATTTATAATCGCCTCTGCATCGCATAGAGCGAATATTCACATACTTACAATAGAAAACTCGTTTCTGTTTTGCAAAATAGTTTCATTATTTTCTTTGAATACAGCTTCGAACTTCGCAGATCTATAAAAATAGGATATTACTTAGGTAGGTAGGTACTTAAGGTTGATTTAATTAATTCTTGATTACTTGTTTTAATGGACACCATGATCAACACTTTAAAACGGCGTGTATTTAATGGAACCTCTAATAATTCCCGTTTTGCGCACCCAAAAAGACTATTGAACATGCTATAATCTAAATGATTGCGCCTCTTTATGTGATCCTCAAATAATTCCTCTTTTGGGGTCCTAAAATACTAATACTTGGATCTAGCGCTCGCCGGTCGCTGCCGCGGCACCGTACCGCTCGTGTCGCTCGCTCGGCTCACGCGCGTTTTTCAGAGTTCTAATATAACCTGACCCATTTGGTCGGGTGCCCCTTAGTTACTGTGACCAACTGTGAGAAAAGGCCAGAAAGTTAAAAAGAGGCACAATTATTTTAAAAAGTGTGCTGCATTAGAAACGCATAGATATTTTAGAGTTTCTTAATTTAAAAAAAATGTCCATCTGTGATCAGTTAAATAATACCCTTTTAAAACTACAAAAACACCGTTTTGAAATGTGAACTTCAGCTAAGGCGGAACACCCACTGCAGCGCTTCACGCGGCGGGACGCAGATAACGCGCCACCGCGCGTGATTTTTTACATACAAATTCAATAAAAACGCGCTGCCGCGCGGGGAATTTGGCTCCGTTTCCCGCGCTCCGTCGCGTGAAACGTTGCAGTGGGTGATCCGCCTAAGTCGTTATCAATAACCTTATTTTTTATTAAAAATATTTTTTTTTTGGCAATTGCCCAAGATAATTTATATTGCATAGTAGGTAAGCCCCCGTTATCAAAGTCTGAAGAATTTTTTTCTGCTTCAGCCGTTTATCAGGCAAGTGTCGTCTGAGGCATTTAAGAGAGAAGATAATGTATTATCGGCATATGTCATGTCCTACCGTTTGTAGATCTCGAATCCGCCGATAGAATACGAATAATGTCGCAGTGGGCTCCCGGTCAAAGGTCTACACACTCCTGCTCGTAGTGTCGCATTTATCAAAAGATATGGTCGTACATCTCAAACATTAGCAATGGCAACAATACTCTATTCCAGAATGTGCGTATCGAGGGCCATTACTCTTCCCCGAGTTTCCTTTATATGTTTAGATGCCATAAAGATAGGTGGTAGCGCACCGACTAGTTATCCGCTGTGATCGCTTACCTACCTGTTCTCAATCGAATTTAACGATATCGATTTTAGTTTTTATTGTGTGTCATCTACTTCATGCACGTCCTTGTTTAGCCAGTTTCTTAAGAATCTTTGCGGGTATTTCCTAAATTAGGGTTAACCTTTTGTTAACTTTTGAAATGATTAAGAGAAAAAGAAAGTTAGTTTTCTTTACGTATAATTATTAAAATTACCCTTAAAACTAAGAATGTCTTTTATTTGTACAAACGATAAAAATAAGTGATTATATTAGGAAAATACATTGAATTAGGCCAAATACTGCATTCGTGCATAATTTACACTAATAAACTCGTTGTCAATGTTAATGAGGTTTTGAAAAAGATCTGGCAAAAAGCTAGCATAGATTGCATGTCACTCAACATTTAATTCAATTAGGCAGTCTACTTATTGTGTCCACAGGTTTTAACGAAACCAGTCATGTTTCTTCAAGTACACAGTAATCATTTGATCAGAACTAGTTCGTTTTGAGTTTCTGGAAAAACGTGATCAACGGGGCGACGATGATGATGCTAGTTAGGAGAGCGGTGAACGTAATCAAAGTGTTTACTACTGGGTCACTGTTCGCAAAAACCAGCCAGTTTCTGAATCCTGTTTTTTCAAAGCCGTAGCAGAGGGAGACGTTAGCAGCCGCGAAGGCCACGATCCCGAAGCATATATGGGTGATTTTGGACAGCTTGGAAGAAAGGCACTTTCTGAACTCGTAGGCATACAGCGATGTTAGCCCGTTGATTAGACTAGCCACTGTGAATACTAGAGCCACCAACGCTGTAAACAAATACAAATCGAGTTAAATTGAGATACTGCCGGTGAATACAAGGGAACATTCTACAAAGATGACAAGGCAAGCTATCTAGGATTTCCACTAAGTCAATATTAAAAAAGTTTAATATAATTTTTATGCAATTTAAAGTAGGGTCGCCTTTGTTTAAACTTGGTCATCTCAAACCATGTCGGTTTGAAATATCATTTGTCAGATTTTCCCAATTGAATATGAACCTTATTCCTTTGTACTAAAGTTGAAAATCTATCAAAGAAATTTGACAGATTGGGGTAGGTTGACCTGCTGGCGTCTGTACATTCCAGTAGATGTTCCCATTACTCTTTATCTACTCGATTGCCAGGTTATATTGAGGTTATATTATAACCCTCTTACTAATAAACGTTGTATAGCGTCTGTATAGTTAGACAACGCTTTGGCTTCTTCTTTCGAAAGTCAGATTAATGACGACTGAAAGAGAGAAATCGGTGTGTAACTATTCATCTGATCTTAATATATATTATAAACTAGCTTCTGCCCGCGACTTCGTACGCGGATCCTGTTGCTTATGCCAGCGACAACGGGGTCGTCAAAATCGAAGATCTGAAACGTCTGATGTCGAATTCTAAGAGCCCGGGGACTGGAAAACAACGGGATGCGCGAGACGATCCAGATCTTTCATTTTTGTAAGTCAACAGAAAATTCCCATCAGACTAAACAACTTTTGCTAAGACGTCGTTCCTATATATGTTATAGTATCGCTGGGCTTTGGAGTTCCACAACAGGTGTTCCAGATCTTCAAATTTATTCTCACAGCAGAAAATGCTCTTCACGTGGAATAATTTTTGCTATGGCACCATTTTTATATATATTTTTATAGATTCTAAGGCAGATTTAAAACTGTGTACGTAGGGATTTACTTCATGCAACATATTTTGAAGCAGTGAAATCAGACTATTTGTTCAATTGCGGAAAGTTTTGGTTTCTAATATTTGCCTGATCTTGATAATTGGATACGAAATATATTTGGAGAAACTTGGGGTCATTTTCAGACAATAATGAACCAATAAGGTGGTAAACTTGGCCTTGCACTTTGAATGTTGGCGTAAATGGACCTTCTGAAATCTGTTTCGCACTAAAAGATGTAATTTGAAAGGCATTATTGTACGAACGGATGTTGTCCAAGAAATGTTTTGACTGTGGATGGTCACCAATTAGCAGTGATCTTAATATTTCAATATGTACTTTTCCACCTGAGTAACACATACCGTTTGTTTCTTTTTGCCATTTAACAGCTTCACAAAAAGTACAACTTTGAACCATACCTCCGATGGTGGAATATGTGGCGTAGTCAATCATAGGAGTATACGTAAATGCACTCCGTTCCTTATCAACCCAAGGAAGGTCGCCACGCCCTACGGCTATATCTTGAGACACATCCGATTCTTCAGATGATATCGACATTCTGTTTAGAGAATGTCGAAGTCGATCAGAATTAAACGTTCGTTGCGCTCTTCTTCTGTCTCTTCATGCCGTACTCCAGCAATTCTTTCTCTCTCACTTTCTAACTGATTATGAATATTTTGTTGTGTGCGTGTTCGGGAAAATGTGTGATAATCTCGATCACCAGTTAGTCGCGCATCACGTTCATCACTCGTTTCAAAAGACCTGTTAGTATATGTGCGAATACGCTGAGAACTCAAGCGTGATTCTGTATCGGTAAACGTTTCCGATTCGCGAGACAACGCATGTCGCTCACGATCAGCGGACAGTTGCGCATCACGTTCCGCACTTGTCTGTAGAGACCTCGAAGCAGATGCGTAGATACGCTGAGAATTCAAGCGCAATTCTCTATCCGTGAACGTCTCCGACTCGCGAGACAATGCGTGACGTTCACGATCAGCGGTCAGTCGCGCATCACGCAAGTGGGGAACGTCCCCACTTGTCTCTCGAGACCTAGAAGTCGATGCGTAGATACGCTGAGAACGCAGGCGTGCTTCTCGATCCGAAGAGGTTTCCACGGAGCGAGCCTGATGTTCTCGAACAGCATCAAGTCTCTCCTCACGCTCTTCGGTAGATTCTTGGGATCTTATGATCCTCAATCTTTTAGCTCCTTTGGAACATTGGAAAAGATTTGACCTCTTTCTAGGCATGGTTATAGTTTTATTGTGAACATACCTGATCAATTAAAATCTAAGTGACTGCTCCCCTGCGTTACCAGGTAGGCTACCGTGTCACGAAGATAAATGGCAAAGGAAATTAAACACTCAAATAACATAAGCCCGAAGGCATATTTAGTTGATAAAATAAAAAAATAAATGGGAGTTTTGGCCAGTAGAGTCAACTTTTCAATGATATACCATCGTCACCGAAAATCAGTCCTAAACTGTTACTACCTTCACCGCGTGGAGGTACTCCCAGCTTATGTTATTTTATAATTATACAGTGAAATTAGTGATAGCTTTGATTTCCACATCAGATGTTTCTGATCTTCGATTTTTATAAGTCAACAGGAAATGCCCATCAGATCGAACAACTTTTGCTAAGACGTCATTCCTATATGTGTTTTGGTGTAACTGGGCTCTTGGAGTTCCACAACAGGTGTTCCAGAGCTTCGATTTTTATAAGTCAACAGAGAGTGCTCATCAGATTGAACAACTTTTGATAAAACGTCATTCCTATATGTGTTATGGTGTAGCTGGGCTCTTGGAGTTCCACAACAGGTGCTCCAGATCTTCGATTTTTATAAGTCAACAGAGAGTGCTCATCAGATTGAACAACTTTTGCTAAATCGTCATTACTATATATGTTATAGTGTAGCTGGGCTCTTGGAGTTCCACATCAGGTGTTCCAGATCTTCAAATTTATTCTCTTAGCAGAAAATGCTCATCACGTGGAACAATTTTTGCTATGGTACCATTTTTGTATCTCTTATACTTTAGCTGGTCTGTTGCGGTTCTGCATCAGGTGTTCCATTTTCCAAAATAAATTATAGCCTATATGTTGCCCAGACTTAATATCTATACAACAAAAAAAAAATCATTCAAATCCGTCCAGTAGTTCCGAAGATTAGCGTGTACAAACAAACAGACAAACAGACACATTTTTTTTTTGGATTCGTGCTCTATTACTGTTTCTAAACCCCCCTCAAGTATTTTTTTTTTTAATATATTCAATGTACAGACACAGTTTTTTTACTGTTTTATTATATGTATAGATTACGTGTCACGTTGTTTGTCCGCAATGGACTCCTAAACTACTGAACCGATTTTAATAAAATTTTGCACACTGTGTGCAGTTTCATCCAACTTGAAAGATAGGATAGTTTATATCTCAATTTATAATCGCAATATTATTTTATTGCGAATATTGCCAGGACAAAGTTTGTATGAAAGAAAATTTCGGAAATTTGAAAAAAAAAATGCACCCGTGCGAAGCTGGGGCGGGCCGCTAGTATAATATATTTATTAGTAAGGGGGTCAGGTTATACTGCATAATAATAACCTTAGGCAATCGAGTATATGGGCATTAACTTCAGACTGATAATCTCATACTTGATGGAAACCTAAGCTTGCTGCAGTCAGGTCGTTCGTAAAACTGACACATCAAAAACTAGTGTATAGTTTCTTCAACAACGAACATTTTAAAACTTGGCTACACTATATTCGGACCCCAAGAATGCTTTGGACAGACTTAAAATATTTTATAGCTTATAACTCCAACGCAACTCCAGGTTGCAGCAAACGTACATTTATGTATGTAATATATCGTAGTAATAATAATAAATTATTTATTTCGGACAACATAAGATCCACTGTGGTAGTAAAGGAGATGTTTCATTTTTGTATGGGACTCCGGCCATAACATGTACCTACACTTTAGAAAACCTGGAAAACGAACCCCTGAATACATTAAAGAATGTTTTTTTTTCATAATAATTAAAAAGGTAATTATAAATAAATAAATAATATTCTTTAGGCACTAAATAAAAACAGAAAATGTTTGACGTTTGTTATGACCATCGACAGCCAGACATGACAGGTTGGAGAGATGACGTTTACATAATCTAGAATTTGTCAAAACTGTGATTGTCGTTTTCCGATACACAAAGCCAAAGTCGTAAGAAGTTAAAGCCACGAAGTCGAAACGAACGAGACTGACAGACTGACTGATGTAATGTCATTGTCAACAATACAAACTTAGGATGTTTCGTCCAAAAGTACCTACAAATCTACAATCCACAAATGTAGAATATATTTTTTAACGATGAATTGAATCGTCACACTTTCTTGTAATTAGTCAAAAAAGTTGTCTAAGATAGATATCTTACCATAATAGCAAAGAAATACATGCCTTTTATAACTAAATAAATAACGTCTACGTGATATTTTTATGTTACTTATAATGTAACATGATTTCTGGACGAAAGCAGTATGCAAGTAAGACGACGCCATGTTCAATAGATTATGGCAATAGTTTGAAAAACTATTATTTTTTGTGCCGAAGTAATCAGGGGAATATTCAGAAAAGAATATTTTTCCACAATTCGTGGAATTATTTCCTATTGTTTCACTACCGTACAAGTTATAGCCGAAAATGAAACATCTCCTTTCTTATGATTAATGTTAGTGAATTAAGTATTATTTAAAACTTGTTTATTTGAGATCGCTTCATGTGGACGACACACAAGCGAAAGGAAAGTACTTCGTTCTTTCATCACCCCCACAAAACGTCTCAGAATAAGAGAGAAGATGTTATCCGCCACTATCCTTAGAATACTGTTACGAGCTTTTTTTCCGAATGACCGCATAAAAGTCGTCAGTTCGATTTAGCGCAAACATAAAACATAATTGTAGGTATCGTCACTCGAGGATAAGGTAAATGGTCCCATAATGACAACTTGTCTCGGAGATGTTTTACCTCTGTTTATAACAGAAAAATAACTTACCAGATATGCCGTGGGGAGTATTCCAATGAGTAGCATTTGGATTATTTTGTTTGTCTATAATTTTAACGAAACTGCCAGCGATTGCCAACGCTGATCCAAGAGTCTGAAGAATCCAATGCGCTCGTTTTTTGTCCACCAGTTTCAGATGTGTAGACCAGGTGTTGTAGGGAGATAGACTGAGGATGGCTTGTGCCATCAGAAGTTGGTACTGAAACATAAATGGTGCTTTTATTTTTAATCGATTCCTGGATTTGACAGATTTCAATAACCGTTATATTTTTTAAAACACATTTATTTGTACATTATTTTGTGTTATTTGGTATATAGGCTTAAGGAAAAGTAGCAAATTTGATAAAAAATATGGTGGCTATTGATCAGTCAAAACCTTTCATATTCTGTAAGTTAAGTCGTGAAGATTTAATGCCAGTTATATTTTAAGTTTTATCAAAATAGATTAACGTTTACTTGCATACAGGCAAAGAACCCGACATTTAGGAAATTTTGTTAAAAATAAGATTGGTAATTTAATTAATGTTATAAAGGACCTTTTATGAACGATATAAGTATTTCAATTAGGCATAGTTGTACGAATGATGCACAATTTACCTACTAGTACGAACACAAACAATTCGTAATTTAAGTTAACAACCAATTATGTTAAGTTTTCTCACGTCTTAAGTTCTAAGTTATTAAATCAAAACGATACTCGAAATTCCTTTAGGCGTAAGGGATATTTTGGCAAAAATATGTAACGCAGTGTATAGTCATCAACTCCGATAACAAAGGACAAAAACAGCGAGGTCACGAAAAAAACAGTTTTCCGTCCAGTTCGCCAATTTATCTCTTATGCCAATTGAAATTACGAGTATCGAAATGTGAGATAGACAAAGAAAAAAAAAACTACTCACCCCGAGTACACATAATATTATATGTATAGGTGTGTCTCCTAATGGCTTCGGAAGTCTGAACACGTAGACTAAGATTACACCAACTATTATGCCTATTAATGTATGACACAGCAGATTCAGTGAGACCTGGAACGTCCTCAAATGGTAGCTCGCGCCTGTCAAAGGCCCTGGACGGGGTTTCGATTGAATTCCGTTTTCGGTGTCCATGATTCACAGTTTAAAAACAGTAATAAGTAGGTATCCAGCTTCCACCTTGGGTTTCAGACTGTGAATGAAGGCATCCGGTGAAATATCGGCATGAAATAACTGTTGATAATTTTATCGGAGACTTACTATATGACTTGACTCTGTATGCCTATTTTTTTCGCACAATAGCATAAGTTAAAATAATAAATAATGAACCTAGGTATAATGTTCCCGCTGCTGGGATTCGAGAGGGAGTAAACTGTTATCTATTACCACATGGACCCATTGCGGGTTGGTAGATGTCACATGTCTTCGAATTTTTGGGTATAGAACATGCCAGTTTCTCGCGATGATTTCCTTCGCCGTTTTGAGAGCAGTGGTAATGAAATTAGACACATAGAGTAAAGTGTGCCTGCCTGCCTGCAGCCTGAGTTTGAACCCACGAGCGTAAGTCGGGACCGATACCACTGGGCAATCACCGCTTTTTTTCGCATCATGATTTTACATAATGTAGGTAGGCACCTAACTGATTTGCGTACGTCAATGTTGTTTTATAAAATACTAGCTGACCCGGCGAACTTCGTACCGTCTAAATGTATATGAAAATGAATAATCTTGATTTTTTTATTTAATAGTGTAATGAATTTTTCCCATGATTTAATAGTTATTCTACTATTCGGGGGCTAGAAAAATCCAACAAATCAGAGATCATAAAAATAGGTCCTGCCGTTCTCGAATTATAAATGGTGTAAGTAACCCGAATTTGTTTTATTTATATAGATAATGTTTATTCAAAAATGAAACTTTAATACTTACTGACTATATTTATTGAAGTTAGATTTTCAGACAATAACAGAGTACTTATGTTATTTCGTTTTACGAACATACGTAAAGGTGTTTAGAATTTTTAATATTTTTATACGATATCTAAACAATTTTGTGTAAAGATAACGAGGCATGAAAATCAATCTGCTGATAAGATATTACATGAATTATGGAAATTCCAAACATTACCGATATCAGTGAGTTATAATTTTACTGACATCATCGGTTGACTTGTGAACTTCATTACGATAATTGTATTAAAATATCTACGTATGTCATAAACATTTATTGACATTTTATTTTTTTGTTTAATACTTCAAGCATATAAAAGTACAGACGCCAGCACATCAAGCTATCCAAAACTGTCAAATTTTCACAATCAATTTTTAACCTTATGATTTAGCGATAAAGTTGAAAATCTATTAAATAAATTTGATAGATTGTAGAAGCTTGATGTACATAGGCACAGACACACTTAACACCCATAATCCATAATTAGTCTATATTGTTCCCTGCTGGGACACATGTCTCTTCGATAGGGAATGGGCTGTAATCTACCACGCGGGTCCAGTGCGTGTTAGTAGATGTCATATGTCTTCAAATTTTTGGTTCTAGGACCTGCCGGTTTCCTCACGATGTTTTCCTTCACCGTTTTGAGAGCAGTGGTTATGAAATAATTTACACTAAGTAAAGCGCCTGACTGGATTCGAACCCACGACCCGGTGACTCGTGTCACCGTTACCACTGAGCCACCACTGCTCCATAATAGACATAGGCGGACGGACATAACGCCATTGGCAATAAAAACAAGTGACTCTCGGCTTCGTTAAGGGTACTTTTACACCCGTTATACGGCCATTATAGAAAAGACCACAGAGTTTTTATGCGATAGTACTATAGTCAGACTTGTAGTTACCTGCAGTAAAATGACAGCTTATGTGTTACCACTTTTTAACGAAATTTAAATAGTGATGTGACAAAATAATCGATTCATTCAAGTAACATTCAGTTAAAATTTGATCAATGTTAAATTGATTTTATAAAAGAGGATAATATTATTAGAGGATGATATTTATAATGAAATTCAAGTTAATATAAGTTTATAACAAAAACATTGAGCAATGCCTAATTACTGATTTGTCATCACATTATAAGTGATCGGATTGGATTTATAAATGACATTAATTCTAATCATAAACATATCATTTAAATATTCTTATTTTTCAGGTTTTTGGTGTTTTGCAAATAATCCTGTATAGTAAACGTTATTCCTAATGAAACCGTTAATTTATTTAAAACAATGATTTCTTAGATCAATATAGTAGGAGTAAAAATTGAAACAAAATTATCTTTGGTAGACTATTTATTTACGCTGATTTGAAACTACAACATATATTTTTATATATTGAATATTTGATTGTTTACGGTTAAATCAAAATTGGTCAAATGTTTCATTGCGTTTTAATCACATCACTAGTAGAGATAGTGTGGCAACATTTTTTTAACGAAATGACAGAAGTGTCATTTTACTGCAGCTAATTAAAAGTCGGACGAGACGTGCAATCTATTTTGTAAAAACCCACAGTCGAACTTACTTTCGAAAAGGGTATTGACAGACGGACAGACAGACGGACAACGAAGTGATCTTATAAGGGTTCCGTTATTCCTTTTGAGGTACGGAACCCTAAAAATTAAATACGTAGACTTACAAACGCAAACATTCCAATAGTAAAAAATTCTATATTCCACCACTAATAAAATAAACGCTATCGAGGAAACATTTAATGCACACAAAGGTGGAAAAATTCAAATCTCAAACAGACTACGCCGAATACGCCTTACTAAGATCTCGAGTAAAATTTCTTCCAAGAGGAGTCCTACCCTAAATATTTTGCCAGACGCGAGTATAAATAAATAAAGTCGCCGTAAGAACTTTGGAAGTTCGTAAATAATAAAAGGAAATCTTCTGAATACTCTCGCAATAATATGGTTTATCAGGTGTTATCGTTTATGGTTTATACTTAAATCGTTCAAGCGATTTCAGTATAAACTATAAAATAAATAAAAAGCATTTTTTTTTCAAAGCGTTTTTAATCCTCATATCAGTAACAATGTTAAGTGTTGCGATGACTCCGCTTTGTCAAACGTTACTCATTCTATTGTGATCACTCCCGAATCCATAAAACTTAGAATTTTAGACAGAAAGTAGCCAATACTGATGGGAAACCAGCAATTTTTATAAAAAAAGTGCGAATTAGGTTTAGCTAAAGATCGGTTTCTAGCAATCTCTCGACGAAAGGCACGTCCCCGCGACAATGGCGCGAGGCTCAAATTGTCCCCATCTATAAAAAGGGTAATTTATATCCGAGGTATATAAATTACGGAGAATCACTCCTGAACAACTCTGGGAAGATGCTTGAGAAAATTGTATACGCGCTTCCCAACACGACTTCGTTAAATCACGTTCAGTCAATACCAACCTTCCCGATTTACCAACTTTGTTGTTACTGATATGAATGACGGTGCTCAAGTGGATGATCGGAAAAGCGTTTGACCGGGTAGATTTCTGCATTCTGATCGAAAAACCAAAAGCCGTAGGTATTAAGGGGAACTTGCTAAGATAAATAAATTAAATTCCCATCTTTGGACCCTTTTAATACAACACGAAGAGACTTAAAAAGGAGATTTTCCAAATGCTCCATCAAACGCCGGATACTGGCCCCGATTCTGTTGTTCACAAACTAAACCAAATTTAAGTTCAGTGCATCTTTTTCTTTCTATTTCATTATGAAAAGGATAGAAGATAAATATTAGTTTAGTCCTGTCAAATTAATCAGCGCCTGACGTAAATTGACCTAATTTTAGTAGCCAACTTTTTTATCACGTCTAAACTTGTTTAAGGATTATCTAATTTGACAGGACTTAACTAATATTTATTTTCTGTCCTTTTCTTAGTGAAATATAAAGAAAAAAAAATGCACTGAACTTAAATTTAGTTTAGTTTGTGAACAACAGAACGGGGCCACTAGCTTACAAAGTAAATCCAGTTTAGTCATTGCAGGATCTACACCACACATATACACGCAAGTACACGCCATCAATATTAATAATTATGTCGCTCTCTGTATTTCTTATTTTTCTGTGTACGTCGTAAATTGGTGTAATGTTTGGATTAATAATAATAAGTATGTTATACTTACTGTCAGCTGTGACAATGGGCTCGCGAACACAGAAATTGGGAGGAAGAAGACTGGCCATGTGTTTGCTTTTCCGATTAATCTCGTTTCGGTGTGAGGATACAAGATGTACTCGAGTTTGGAGGACCTCTGGACGTCAAGAACGTTTGAAATTTTGTCAGGAAGTTCATTCATAAGGAGGGGAACAATAATGGTTTGGGCCGGTATTTGGACCGGTGGAAGAACAGATCTCATTTGGATCAGGAGCAACCTCAATGATCAGATTTATGTGGAGAGGATTGTTTCAGACGTGATCATCTCTTTGCGAAGCCGGTTGGGTGATTTGTTTCGACTAGTGCACGACAATGGACGTCCACACACGGCTAGAGTTGTAACACGTACCTACTCTTGCCGATGCTCGCATCAACGTTCTGCCGTGGCCTGCTCAATCGCCAGACCTCAACCCAATTGAGCACGCATGGGATATACTCCAAAAAAGAGTTCTGCCGAGTATGGATGCCGTGCATACCCCACAACTTTTTGACTTGTTAGAAAGAAAGTGGGCGGCCATTCTTTAAAGTGATTTTGATAAACTGATTTTAAGTATGCCAAATCGCTGTGATTGTGTGATTCGTATCAATAGTGGAAACACAGAGTATTAATGTTTTTATTTTTACAATAAAAATTAAAAAAAAATCCATATTTTTGCCGTTTTTTCCATTTAACTGACGTCTGAACTTAGGTTAATTTACCACAATTTGCAAAAATTGCAATTTTTCTTAACTTTTACAAATTATAGGGATAAGTTGCTAACTTAAACATTGGAATAAAAGTAAGTCTGGAAGACTAGATTTGGTAAATATTAATTGGATAATTTTTTATAGCTATATATAGTTGATCCCTAGACACTTAATGTGTGTAGCTTATAGTTTATACGGAGCAGAAATCTGTGAACTGTTCAACACATTTTTTCACTGCATATTTTCACCCGACTGCGGTAGAGCCCAAAAGGAGGGTAGTGTTTTTTTATTTATTTATTCAACAGTTTATGTATGTACGCCCGTATAGACGAGAATAAAGGAATAGAAAAATACGTACAAAGGTGATGCTGGTGGAGAAACACACCAGTCTTTCTTTTTGTCGACTGTGGTGAACAACTAAAATACCTAATCAACTTGATAGCAGCGGCATAATTGCGTAACACATTAACAGTAGCAATAGCTTTCATTGTGACAGTTCAACAATATTCATTGCGTTATTTACGTTGTTGAGCAATCAAATTTTTCGAACAAGTGAAGCAATGGATTAGCATTATACTTCAAAATGATTCAGATTGCGATTGAGAGTGTGTTACGCAACTACGGTAGGTGTCTTTTTTTTTTTTTTTTTTTTTTGTGGATGGGAAATCATCCAATGACCCCTCCCGCTCTGGGTGGAGCAGAAGGGAGTGTCAGACTCTTACTGACTAAAACCCACCCGTGTTCCTTCCTTAGCCCTTTGTGTTCCGGGGTAGCGGTAACCCTTTCGGACAATCCCGCTGCCCCGGCAGGCTTCGGCCCTTTCGGGCCCCTTCCTTATGCTGACATCTCTTTGAGGCGCGCGTGGAACACGTACGCGCCGTCCGGCACGGGCCTGGTCCTGATCGGACGGAGAGTTACCCATTACTCTCCGCCCGCAGGCCCGCGCACGGTAGGTGTCTGACTTTAGTTTACAGGTTTACTTAAGTTTTCTATGAAGAATTAAATTTAATTTTATTAGTCACATAAAACTTTGTGTTAACTCCTTGAAGAAGTCAGAAGTGGAATGGCTATTCCCAATCAAATAATATTAATTAACAACAAGAGCACTTGAGAGCGATTGTAAACTAAGTAATTGTAGGTGCTTGGCAATAGGTAGTTAGGTATACTCGTGTTTAATACTGGATGAGTGCACTATCAATTATTTTCAGGCATGGCTGCAGTCACGTCCATGGAGCTACGTTTCTCAGATAATTACTATTCACTCATCGGTTTCAAGGTAACAGGGTTTCCGGGTTTTCTTTAAACGTAACCTATAGCCACACCCCGGACACTCCGTACAACGCGCGCAAAATAATTACCTACTACTACTACATAGCCAAATGACGTTGGTACACGTGCAAATGTGTGCGTAAACTCTAGTAGGGTTGGTTGTCGTGCGGAGCGTAAAAAAAATGGCGGGAACGACGACGCGACTCTAGAAAGGACTAGTTTTGATTGTTTATCTAATTAGTCGGGTTCGTAATGAAATAAAAATAATATTATAACAGTTAAGTAATAAATGTAAAACTTTTTAACAATAACTTTAATTTCGGATGTCGGTGTCTTTGGATCTGTATTTTAGTTTATTGCCACCGACTTAGGAACTTAAAGTTATTTTTCACTTTGTACTTAGTGTTTTTTTGGGAGTCGGTTTTTTTTTTGCTGAAAAGTTTTATTTCTCGCTTTTTAGTGGATCTGTTTATAAAGTATCTAAGTTACAATAGCCTAATGTCAACTTGCTCATCGCCTTGTACAAAATATTACTTTTCCCGATGCAGGGACGTTAATTGTTGAGGAGTTCTCTTGGTACTCCATCATCAGCTCCATTTCACCATTCGCATTGTGACGAGCATAAATTGTGCTTAGCAAACATATTAAAGTAATCGAATCGCAACCTGTGAAATACTTATTATTGAGTAGGCCCGGTGGCCATCTGTGGTCTTCATCATCAGTTCCACTTCACTAAATGTTGCTATCCCACAGCAAATACCCATGCAAATAAGGTACTTAGCTAAATATTGCTTACACTAAAATATTTTCGTTTAAATGACCTACTTAACTATAAATAATCGGTTATTATATCGCATGGTATTAAAATGCGATATCTTACAAACATTTATGTAAATACAAATTCGGAAAAGCATCACAATATCGAACCATCGTGATTAAAACTCAGATAAAACTTTTAAATCGCAAAATTGTGTGTTCATGTCAGCAGTAGGTACCTACAGTGCTGCGGTTCTTTGTGAGCGCCCCGAGCTAATGAACCGCCGATAATGTCGCGGATATGCGGGGTGAGGTGCGGTATCTGATGTCAGCGCGGGGTAGGGAGTGGCCATTCTGTACGAAGTACTATTAGATATTCTGTGCTATAGCTTAACCCGGTATTTCCTTGTTTCGCAGACAAAAAATTCATAGAATTTCGTTTTGCAGAAAATGTTTCTTAGAATAGGTCCTTGTATTTTTATTTCGAATATAATAATATAATTGTTTCCACGACTTACTGGAATGAAACATATTTAATAAAATGTTTTTCTTGGTAATAAGTTTTATATTAACTAAGCAATATGTGGATAAAGAATATTTGATTTCTTATTCTATGATTATTAATATCGAAACATTACATTTTATTTGTAACAAAAATGTATGATTTTTTTTTCTAAGTATGTATTCTGCGCATTGATTATTATATGAAATGATAATATGGGAAAAGAGTATATGAAACGAAATTCTATAAAACTGTTGTCTCTAAACCAACGCCCAACCGTGATTACTGAATACAGACTAATTTGGATCCCCTGCAAAAATAAATTTAAGTTGGTATCCACGAATAATTAAAAAATTACATTAAACATTAATTAAAATTTTCATTTTTTTTAAAATTAAAATTACATTACATTTATTTTAGTTATTTAACATTTATTTTCATAATCTCTTAACTATTTACACTAGGTACTAAATTAAAAGACTAACTAACTATATATAAATAAATACAAAAACAAAAGGATATTTAGGCGTCGAACAACAGCCAACAGACAGACAAACAAACACGCTATTTCTTAAATACTGGTACCTATCTAGTCAAGACCATTAAAGACTACCAGTAACCTCATGATATTCTTTGGAAAAAGCCAGGGCTCACGCTGAAAAACCGTAAGAAAATTTATTAATAGTGATTGCATTCGAGTCATAGACTTAAAAATAATCATGAATCAAATCTCACCGGTCTTGTCGCACTTTGTCAACCTGTGTTTATCGAAAGGAGTCTTAAAGCTTTAATTAGGCCCATCCATAAACAGGCAGCGCACTCAGATTACTCTAACTATAGGCCTATAGCTACATTATCGGTTATTAATAAAATTGTGAAGAAAATAGTAGTCGGTCAGGTTGGCGAATTCTTAGAGCAGAATCGTATACTACCAGATGTACAACACGGGTTTAGGCGCAGTCGTAGCACAACACTTAGCGCTGTTCATTGATTATAAAAAGACGTTTGACACATTGGACCACGTGTTGTTGCGGGCCATGGATGAGTGTCGGATCAGGGAGCCCACGAACAGGTGGTTCCGGAACTACTTGAGTGGCAGAACCTTACAGACCTGCATTTCTGGGGTGGTTGGTAAAGAAGCTACGATAAACCCCGGCGTTTCGACTGGTGCCGTATATGGACTGGTTGGCAATGCCATGCATGACAATAGCGTCAGCAATGTAGTGTGGAAGTGTCGAGTTTATAATTATGTATGCAGACGACATGTGCCTTATGTACTCCTCTAAGAATATACAGGTGGTCAATCCGGTGCTGCAATCCGACTTTGACAAAATTACCCGGTGGGCGCACGATAACGGTTTCATTGGAATCTAAGTAAGACAACAGTGATGCATGTGCACTCGCCGTAAAACCTGGTGGTAAAAAAAGTCGATATTAAGAATATACTAGATATGGCCACTCGCACGCACACACGCATGCACGTGAGAAATGTCAATTGTGTCTATCAACAGCTGGAGTATATCAGTAAGTTTAAATGTATAGGTCTCTGTGTGGACCGAAACATGAACTGGAAGACACAGGTTGAAACAGTGTGTAAAAAGCTTAGGTCAGTGTTAAGTAAGTTCTATTAGGTCGGGGCAAAAGTATTTTCGTATTTTTCATACATTTTTTTTTTTCTTTTAGGTTTAATTTTTTATTTATTTATAATATGTATGTGCCGTTTTGATCGATGACTTGTTGCCAACTTGTGGGCAATGCCATGATCCCATTGCTGTAGAAGTTTTGAGATTTGTTATCAAAAAAATCTGACAGGTAATTTTCACAGTGTTCTTTTGAGGTTAACTTTATGCTTCCTAAAGATTTCTGAAGTGACCGAAACAGGTGAAAATCTGATGGAGCAAGATCAGGGCTATACGGAGGATGCATCAACACATCCCAGCCAAGCTGTCTCAATTTTTGCTGAGTGGCTATAGATGAATGCGGTCTGGCGTTGTCGTGATGAAACACCACGCCCTTCCTATTCACCAGCTCCGGCCGGTTTTTCTCAATAGCTTCTTTTAACCTCATCAGTTGTTGACAGTAGAGGTCAGAATCGATAGTTTTACCCGGCGGCAAAAGCTCATGGTGGACGATTCCTTTCCAATCCCACCAAACACACAGCATCACTTTGTTCCGAGTCAGGCCGGGCTTTGCCACGGTCTGTGGGGCTTGTCCATGCTTCGACCACGATCTATTTCGGACATTCTTATCGTAAGTGATCCATTTTTTATCACCCGTAATCAACCGTTTAAGAAATGTAATAAGAAATTTCAACAAAGAATCGCAAATGGAAACATGTTGCATTAAGTTTCTCTCAGTGAGATCATGTGGTACCCAAATATTAGTTTTTTCTTGTACCCAGACTTTTGTAAATGCCGTAAAACTGTTTTGTGATCAACATCCAGTTCTTCAGCAATATCATAACTACTAATATGTCGATCTTGCTCCACTTTTTCAAAAATGGCACTGATTTTATCCGTGACAGGGCGTCCAGAGCGAGCTTCATCCTTCACACTAAAATTTCCTGACTTGAAACGCTTGAACCACATTTGTGCTACTCGTATTGATACCGCATTAGGTCCGTTAACCGCACAAATTTTATTCGCGGCGTTCGTCGCATTTTTACCTTTTTTGTAATAAAATTTTAAAATGTACCGAATTTCTTCGTCACATACGTTCATGTTGCTTGCTTGAAAAACAATTGAGGAATGGCGGGAACTAGTTTTTTTTTTATTTATTGCATCTTTAGAATGTCAAAATTTAATAGTATTAAAACCAGCCAGTTACATTCAGTACTGCCAAAGAGGTTTGATTACTAACAATAGATTCAAAATACTAAAATATTTTTGCCCCGACCTATTATATCCTGAAGGCACCGTTGAGTAGGAAAACGCTGCTGATTTCGCTCTTGCCGAGTCTCTGCTGAGCTTTGAGTTAAATACTTATGGCTGTACTTTCAAAACCTACCGGAACAGTATAAAATCACTGCAAATTCGATTTACGAAATACCTTTAGTTTTGGGTTAAAAAGGAAAAGCTTTTTGAAATGGAAAGGCAAAACACTTACAATATTGAAAGCGTTAGAGATCGTTAATTCGTTCGAGCACCAGTAAAAAATTATTATGGCAAAAGAACCAATAAGTATTTGTTCCCTACACTTTTCAATAATATCGACTGGCTAAGAAAAGATAATAGTGGTATTAGTAAGCGAACACTAAATATTAAATTAAAAACTAAACTGCCGCAACATGCGACAATAATTAGTTGCGCTACTATAATTATACCTAATCTTCTTACGGTCCATTTATCTGTATCTACCTACTTAGATGTTTAATCAGATTGTTGATACCAAATCTTTTAAGACTAGCGCTAATCCTGCCTACAAACTGACACGCAGTTTGGCAGGTTTATGAAATATGTACGAGTGTTTAGTCCCACATAAATTATTTATCATTATTATTTTTACGTTTTATGATATTTCTAGGGACCCTGGGGTCCCAGACCTTCGGAAGGCGTATGAAGAGCCAAAACCAACTTGCAGAGGCCCGTTTAACGTTTTTAATGAAGTGAAGCACCAACCGACGTTTATTCCTTTTCGCACTATGCAAGTACACCCAAGGATAGCCCCCGGTTGGACTAGGACTATTGCAGGATATGGAAACAAAGATATTGGATTATGGGTTTGGATGGCTATAGTGAACTGGTTATATAGAACTATGGAAAGTCTATAGCCCCTGCTTGACCAATGTTTTATATAAGTTACACAGATAAAATAGCAGGGGGTGACTTGCACATTCAATAATGGGCCCCCAAAAACGCAGTACAACGCAACTAGCACATAGTATCGTAGCGATAAGGGGGCAATATATCCTGAGGTGCTTATGAGAAGTGGACAGGCGTTCCACGGCTATCAGGACAATCCCGGAAGTACGGTCAAGATCCACCACCAGCATCTTATTGGAACACTCCCTTCCTCCGAGCACGTTTGCTCTTGCGAATCCCCACTCAAGCCGGCCAATAAAGTCAAGAATGAGATGGGAGCTCTGTTCCTCGTCATTGTTCACTCCTGCCGGCCAATAAAGTTAAGCCAGAGGTGAGGAAGAATACTTCTTCCGGGAGATAGGGTCCTTTAGGTCACTACTGCCCAACAACTCGCCACATGCTGCCCTGCGGGTTTTTGTATCTCTCTTGGTACTGCTCCTCTATTATTAGTTTTCAAACTGCTGCTATATTGCCCATCAACCCGATATTACATAATTCTATAGTTTATCTCCAGGGTGGGAGGGTGACCTATATTAAACCGAGACCTCACAGGCTAAGTGTTTATTATATCACACCTACAGCATTAACACCGTGTGTGCTAGGAGAAATTGAATCCGTAATGGGACGATATTCTCAGCATGCTTTACAAGATGTCATTTTGCCATCATCTTGCAGGAAGATAGATATATATTTGACAATTTTCAGTGTAACGAATTCGACGAATTGCATTCTGTTTCGTCATTCATTGCATATAGACCAGCCTACAAAAGTCAATTAATTCGCTTTAAGGCTCCCGCAGACAGGCGCGACGTGACAGCGCAATACGAGTCTAGTAGAACAATTTATATGAAAACTACACGGAAATTATTTTAGTGTAGTCGCGTCGCGCTGTCGCTTAGCTTCTGTCTGCGGAAACCTTATTATGGCTTCTGGTGCTCATAAAAACAATAGAGCACGACCCACTTTTATTAATACCTAGTCCTAATATTTTCAACAACTCTATAGATTATTTTGCACATTGTGATCAAAGGATTAATAGTCAGAACAAAGGTGAAGATGCCAGTAAAGGCAATGACCCCATTGGTCACTTGGTTGCCCGTCCAGGTTCTGAAGGAGTTCTTATTGTAGCCATAGCAGAGGCAGCTGGAGGCAAGGGCAAAAGTGGTAATCCCCAAGACGATGTGGGTCAGCTTGGAAACAGAAGTCGGAATGAACCTCTTCAAAGAATAAGCGAAGAGAGATGGTATCCCGGTGCATAGGCTCAATATCGTGAATATTACGGCGACCAAACCTGGAAATAGATAAAGAACTGTGTTTGATAATCTATATAATACATTATTTTAACTTAATTTTAAACCGACTATAATAGGATACGGTTTGATGCCATAGTATCTTTGAAAGGGAGCAATTAGTCTAACTGGTTCGAATTCTGTTCTTCGACAAAAGATTGCCAATATGTACAAAATAAAATTGTATTTGAATTGTAAGTAGGGCATGATTTCACATGACACAGCTACCTAGGCCTCGCTACCAGTGTCGATGTCGATATATAAAGGATTCAATCTGTCGTATCGGGTGATACAGGGTCTTAACACTATAAATATGGATCTCGTTAATCCAGTTGATAATAGATTACGCTTTAATCAGCTACCTACCGAGTAATTTTTAACAGGTGTGCTTATCTAAACTATTTATATAATGTATGTAGTTTTTATTAAAACGTCGTTGATAGCTTTAAAGAAATAATGGTAAATGACAATTCGAATCATATTTAAAAGTGCGATAGGTCCTACTCACCATTGCATAAATGAGACCAAAGAAAAGGAAAAAAAAAAAACATTTTAAATGGTTAAGTCGAACTCACGTTAGTCTACGTACGCGCTGACAGATGACATGACATACTTAGGCACATACACGCTACACGCTAGGTGACGTGATGGTGTCAAGTGCGCAGTGCAGCCGGTTGCGAAAATTCTAGAGTGTTCGTTTCACTTCGCTACTCGCAAGGTGATCTTGGCGATAAACGCTAAGCAAGCCGTGCGTACGTAGCCTTACAGTTTGATTGAAAGATATGAAATGTATGATTAATGTATGAGTGATGCAGAAAACAGAACATACACACCATAATATAAAGCAAGGGACATCGTCACCTACCAAATATTCCATGCGTTGTATTAAAATTGACATTTTTATACAACATGATGACGATGCTGCCTGTGATGGCCATCGCTGAGCCCAAAAGCTGTAGGATCCAATGCGCTCGTTTTTTATTGTTCTTTTTAAGCGATGAAGACCATGTGTTGTAGGGGCAGAGACTGAGGAACGCTTGCGACATCAACAGTTGGTACTGGAATGAGAAATAAGGATTTATTATTATGAGTTCGTAAAGAGTTTCCGTAGATATTATGTCGGCAGCTAAAACTTGCATCGAGTATGCCATTGCAATACAATTATCAGCCATAATGATCCCACTGCTGGGACATAGGCCTCTTTTCCGTAAGAGGGAGTGGGCCGTAATCCACCACGCTGGCCCAGTGCGAGTTGGCGGATTTAACATGTCTCATGTCATGTCATGTTTTTGCTTTTAGGACATGCCGGTTTCGTTACGATGTTTTCCTTCATCGTTTTGAGAAAAGTGGCTATGAAGTGATAAGTATACACAAAGTAAAGTGCCGGCTTGGGATTGAACCCACGTGTCCGCTGTGTCCCAGCAATGGGAATGGTATAGGCCGATTATGCTGATGTTCTCTTAAAGTTTGAAAAAATTACCGTATCAATTTGTAGTAAGTATATTTTATATATGTATAGTAGAATATTTCGTGAGAAATGTGGTAATTGTTATATCACAGATGTTGGAGTAATTACCCATGCTGATAGTATTAACAAATCGGAAATGCAATGTACACTTGTTAACAGAAGTAGTGATTATAAAATAATTTGGGGATGTGTTCATTAGTTTATCTGTATGAAAACACCTAAGGTTGCCTCTAAACTGTGAGAAAATCAACATTTGATTTATAACAACAGAAAAAGTAAGTAATAATTGTGTCTCATTAGTCACAGTTGAGCTCATAAGATGGTTGGCATTCTAAGGTGTTACCGTTTCAAGTGTGTTTTTAATAACAAATCTATTATTAGTTTCAGCACAGTTTAATATCGTCAGCAGTAGAGGAATAACTTACCCCAAGTACACAAAGCAGAATATGAAGCATAATGATATTATCAGGAGCAGACGTAGCATTGAACTCCTTGACAACTGCGAAGAGTATTGGTATCGCCACGAACACTCCCAGCAGAACATGAATCAGTACATTGTATGACGACAAAATGGTTTTAACAAAATTATTATCTTCATAACTGAACATTGAAGACACCATCTTGACTGTTCTATCACACAATTTTTCACAAAAGTATACAAATCAGAATATATCACAGTTATTTTGAAAATATTTACTAATATCACAGTTTTTTTTATCACAGTCTAATTTAAAAGTAGAGGCAAATTATTTAAAAACATTTATCTCTTTGCGCGCGCGTTTCTGTCGTCCTCACTGAAGCGCAAATAAAATGAATCCTAGATAATATTTTTGATATCCAGCATAAAAATATTAAGTAAAGATTACATTTTATCAAGATAGGTATTTTGATTAAAATGTTATAACAGATATCAAAAAAACGTAAGTAGGTAAGTATCAAGCTTTTTGCTTGTGAATACATTTTCTGCTATTTAATATCTTGTTTTATTTTAGTTAAATAACCAATTTCTTTATAGGTGCTATGAGATAATCTTTTGTTCATAGTTTCTGACCTAATTAGGTATAACATTTGTTTCACTAAGATTATTGCTAATTAGTGCTTGTTGAGTAATAAACTGCTGTCGATTGATTCAAGATATAAAATTGCGAGAATCTAACGAAAACACATAAATATGTTGAATCTCATCATACTCTCATCAACATAGGCACATTCTGAGTGGTCGGTAATGTCTACTTACTGTAATTTAAACTTATATTATAAAAAGGTAAAATGGTTTTGGAAGTTACAATGCGATATAAAATCTTTCACTGATAAGCGACACTACTGCCATGTGCCTTAGGATATGTTTTATGTTAAATCACGTGGACGAAGTCGCGGGCAGAAACTAGTATGGCATAATTCCAATTGCTGGGGTAAATAATAAAATTTTTGATGATTAAAAGTAAAAGAACAAATTAAAGGAAAATATTACTCACATAATGACTCACTTATTTTATTTAGTCATTGGTTCCTGTAATTTATCGGTTGTTGTAGGAATTAATAAGTTGGTATCGGATTATTGAAAGTTGATATTAAGGTGGAACTAGTCGCGAGCTCGAACTAACTGGTGGTCATGGCCAAAAATCACGCTGTCTCACCTGTCTTTGTGTCCGACAGAGATAGTACAGTGATGAGCAGGTAGACGCTAGTCTACACGCACAATGTCTAGTTCTCACGCACATAAACATTGTTCCGAACTGAAAGGCGCGTCAAAAAAATAAAACAGCTGTTCCCTACATTTTGACGAGTTATACGAACATAAATGTAGGGAACAGCTGATTTTTTTTTCGTGATTTCAAGTTTGGTTCAATAGTAAAAGTTTTTCATAATGATGAGTACAATCTCCCATTTCGCTTTGTTGCATGTTTTAAATTTCACCCTGTATAGACCATTTTTTTATTTTATCAAGTACGTGGTAATTTTTGACAGGCCTACGCTGTCCTCCCATACCGACTGTAATTAGGAAACATTCTGAAAGCCAATTATTTTTAAAATAGTAACCGTGAAGTTCGTGCCAAGAACCAAGCTCCAAGGACACAAGTCCTTTAACACATGATTATTTCAATGTAAGACGATCGGTCAAATAGTAAGTACTTAATTAATATCTTTCACGTGGAGTAAGGTTTGAAAGCTCCATTGAAATGCAGGTCATGTGTGGTTTACATATTTAACGCTCACTGTTTTGGTTCTAAGTAAGTAATGGGTGTAAGCCTCTTAAGTAAGGGTGGAGTAAGTAATAGGAATCAGAGATGATGTGACTGCGTTCAGAAGGCGGAGGACATGGTGTTATGGCGTAGCCTGGGAGAGGTAGATTTTCTATAGGTATGTAATAATAATAATAATGGATGAATTATTGAGTTGCTGTGATTATGATCAGTGTTTGTTTTTTTTTTTACTAGCCTACGCTCTTGGGCAAAGGCCTCCCTCGATTCCTTCCACGTTTCGCGAGCCCACGCGTCCATCTTCCAGGTTTGACGGAACCTATCCAAGGGCTCAAATTGCACAGAACTGGTGCCCTGAGACAATGACGCGGGGTCGCGGCAGACCACGTAGGAGATGGCGGGATGAGCTGGATAGGTTCCGTCAAACCTGGAAGGAGTTTGTGTTAGAAGGTGTAGAAAACATGAGTAGACAGTATATAGCATGTCTTTTCTTTTTAATATATTATATTGTAAAACATCGTATATGAGAAAGTTAATTATTATTTTTACCACCATGATTCCGCGATCGCTTTCTCTTATCCTTTATATCTGCTTAGTATCCGAAATTGAGAGTCATTAGAAGGGTAGGTCCTATTGGCAATGTAAATTAATTTTCTGGCCATTGCTGTGTATTTTAGACTAATAAAGTGAATTAGGTAACAATTTATTTGTCTCAACTGAAATAGAATACGTACATTAGGTAGGATACAAATTGGCAATTTTATTACAAGCCTAGTCTTTTTTTTAAGAGGTATACGCTAATATAGCCCGCGATATTCAAACTTTTTAACGTTTTTTGCAATTTGAAAGTCAGTGTCAGTCTGTAAATGGATAAAAATATGATTCGCGACCGTAACAAATGTGATTTTACAGAATTATAATCATTAAAATTATCAATACAACCCTCTAAGTTCAAATAATCCTACTGAATGACTGTTTCATGAAATAACAAATACTATCATAATATTGATATCTGCAACCCAGTTAGGTACCTACTCGAAAATATTGATAACTTAATACAATCTTAGAAAGATTGGCAGATTTTCGAATTTCCTTAGCACACGCACATAAGACAAGCTGTACTTAAAATTTTGTTTGTCAACCTAAAATAATAATGCTTGACCTCTTACAAGGTCCAAAACGTTAGGTTGACGTAATCCAAAATACAAGGATCTTATTAATTAATATGTTACACGCGCAAATATAAAGGTGTGCACACATTACAATTTTCAGCATGCGTAATACCGGCCAATATTCGTGTTTGCAAATGTTTTCCATAATGAAATGACGCACGTTCTCCGGCAAGGTCCAGCCAGCCAGGGCTATATAATAAACCGGCATCGGTCAGCACAATTAAGGGGTCCCATTTGGACCTTTGCTAATGGAATTAAATCCAATTAGATTTTAGGGTTACGAGGTGAAGTTTGCCGACGGTAAACAAATGGCTTTCTATTAGGGTCTACACCTGCTGTTTGGGCTATTTGTCCACAGACAAATGTTGCTGTTCAGTTTGACATTTTTGCCATTAATTAGTTTTATCTTAGTCGGTACTTATCTGCTGCTTAACGTGTTAGATATTTGCTTATATTAATTTGGTTCAATATTTTATTTTTCTGGAAACGATGGTTGGCATCAGGTTACAAATGCTACTTTATTTTCTTCCCTCAGTTAGAGTTTAAGTTATTGATGACTGTCAGACATATACTCAATTTTCTTCGAAATAATTAATAGCGTCAGTTTCGTGTTCAATGATGACTTTATAACGCAAGTTTTCAAACGTTAATAAAACGTATTTGGACTTATAGACTGAATCCAAACTCCAACTAAAGTTACAATCTAGTTTTCCAAGTTTCCCACTATTCCCTTGTTGGATTAAGATAGAGGTCCGAGCGAAGTAGTTAGATATACAAATGTAGAACATACGTGTTACACATACTAACTTTTTCCTCCATTTAATGAGTTGGTAGCCGTGGCGCTGAGACTGTAGACACATCGTTACGTAGTTTGCGAACATCGCCAACATATCGCAATGACGCTCGCAAGTTTTTCTCAACACAAACATGACTGGATAAAATCAATCAGAATCCATCTCACGAGTATCTGAGATCAAACACGCCAAGTGTTCCGAACTTGTTTGGCTTAGAGCGTGCTGGTTGCAGCATATTCGATAAAATCCATGAAAGTTCCCCTAGCGAGAACATTTTCTCTTGCTACAAGGTTTCTTGCTACGTGCGGTTTTCGATCAAAGTTTTCCGTTTCATCGTCTACAGACAAGTGGGAGTTTACGAGCGTAGGCATCTCTCCGCAAAATGCCATGTCTGGGAATACGACAATTTGTGATTTACGGACATTTTTATGTTAAATTTTGCACAGATTTTTAGTTCGAAATAAAACAGAAGACCGTTCTGAAGTTTAATATAGAATTCTGATTTGTTGTTTTCTCTTTGGGACTATATTTGAAATGAGACACAAGAGCATTTTTCATGTTACAAAATAAAGTTTTTTAAATCATATTTTCTGATTTGCGAAATTAAAGGATTTGAGTTATAAGAAATTCTTTCAGCAAGTTTGTGGATTCTCTAATCTTGTGTGAGCACTTTTTAAGGTACCTTTTTAAATAATTTATGAGCAATTTAATCTATAATTTCATGCGGAATTTAAAGACATTTCGATTAACTCACCACTGAGCATTTAAAATTGTACATCTGTAAATCTTATGGTCCCTCGCTACATTATTGGCTACAGTTGCAGCACTGTTTGCCTACTTCCGGCCATTAAACGAGCAAACAGTTGTAAACGCACAAGTAATTTAGGATCAGCATTCCCTTGATCCAAGGCGAAAAATTCAATAACATAGAGACATTTGTTAACGCAACCGGGCTGGCTTTCATTTGGTGTCTCCCCTAGGCACTTAAGTTTACATTAAACTTGTCCAAGCGCGAAATTGATCTTTTAGTGAGGGGATCCCTCAACGAAAATATAAATTGCCACGCGATCCTATTGATATTAGGTACGCTCCAATGTTGAATTTTGGACGCGAAAGTATTTGTATTTCGCTTAACGATTGTCCTAAGTGTGGGGGACGACAATGCTCACAGCCGTCATTGGTAAAGGAAAATATTTTGTCAAGCGAAAGTTATTAAGGAACTGAGGGAAATTGGTTTTTCGTGGTCATTGGAGTGATAATCCAGCAAAAGTAAATATTATTTATTGCCACGTTAACCTTAAATAAAGATTTGGCTTTGTTTCCCTTCGAACTTATTTTATCATCCAAGTAAAATCAGATTGGAAAATATGTGATTAGAGTTTGCACTTAGTTATAGATTCGGTGATGTGCTGATGTTATTTTCTGACGTTACAAATGCAACTGCAAATAAAAAAAAACATTTTATATGCCACATACAGCAGTGCTATTCTGTAAAAATCTCACCGTGAAAACTTAGGTGAAGTGAGCTGTCACTCCACCTAATGTTCGGGATTCCCACTATTGATAGCTCACTTCACCTAAGTTATCACGGTGAGATTTTTACGGAATCGACCGGCTGCATTGTTTCTCCTTTCTCCCTTAATCTATCCAAAGGTTGTCTTTAATTAAAAGATCAATTTTAGCGATAAGAGAGGCAATTCTCGTAATTTTAAGAACGTTCACAGTCTGATCTCTGTCTCAATCTATCAAAAATACTTCTAATTTCCACTAATTTCCCTACATTTTGACAAGTGTTTGACATTGATTGTCGCTGAGATGAGATCGCATTAGAAGTATTTTTTGACACATTGAGACTGAGATCAGACTGTGAACGTTCTTAAAATTACGAGAATTGCCCCTCCGCCCATTATCTCATTCCTTGTAAAATTTCCACATTTATATCTGTAATTTTTATTGGGTACATAATAAACAGTAGGTTCTATCTATCTATGAATGAAGTCGGTTAAAAATAAATGAGTTTTGATCTGGCAATTCAATGTTCATAAACTACCCACTTGCATTACTCATTACTATACAATGGGCAATGTACCCTATATCTCCCGACTTATAACCAAGAAGCATTATACGATACCTACTTAATTAATAGCAAACATAGGCACACACGTATGTAGGTAAGCCGCAGAATAATGAGGTTTTTAATTAACAACCTACATCGATATAACTAGCAGGCATCAAGTATCCATCGCAGGATTACGCTTGAAAATTTTAAAGTAGGTGTATCTCCAATAGGGTGATGTAGGTAAGAGGTGAAATATTTCGATTTCCTTAAATATATGCAGGTAGAGCTTTAGGCGCGCCTCTGATGCTGAATTACAGGAAGCGCAAAAGTGTGGAACGCAGGAAACTTACATATGTATGCGTGAATTATTACGGTGTTGTAAGGTGTGAGCAAACTTTTGATGTAGGATTTACTTACATTTTATGAGAAAATTCTTATTTATTTTTCCAGCTATTAGAACAGCTTTTATTTTTACTTGCTGAAGAGGACTTTGCGTCATTGTTAAATAACTTATATTAAATGGCATAATTAGAGAAATACGTTCAATAGATATGCAAATAATAATTTAACAAAAAATAATTGCGATTAGTTATTAAATAAATAAATGAAATCTTTATTGCAGACCACATGATTCATAAAAAAATGCCATACATACACATAACCATAAACAGCCTTTTTTTCTTTCGGCTCTTTTCGTTATTGTGTTTACGACCCTAGTTATATAATTATTTTAATCAAACTTTCAACCTTATGTATTATAATAATTTGGTCTTTTTCAACAATAGACTCTTCAAAGCAAAAATATGAAATAAAATCAAGTAATTTTATTTTATTATTTTGTTTCTGAAGATTTATATCTTCAGAATCTCATCCATTCTCGTCTGACATCTTTGGCTTTCCCCTCAAATCTAAGCAGGAGGAGTGGGATGTAATCAAGGATTAATTTTCTACTTGGATTATTTTCAATCCACCTTCGTATGTGAGCTTTAAATGTGTCTTCAATTTAAAGGGCTCCTCAGCTCCCTTTATAATTTGAAACGTCATGAATCTAGGTCGTGAACTCCAAAGGTGAGTCGAATTACAAAAAAATTCTGCGACTTTTTAAAGTCACTAAGTGACAGCGAAGGAACGTATAAGAACCTACTACATACTTAATTTTCTTTTTGATTTGCGATACGTCTCAGTAGACGTCAGATAGGCTGTCGCTCCATGTAAAATACTGGTACCCAGCTGTATCCGGTTAGACTGGAAGCCGACTCCAACATAGTTGGGAAAAAGCTAGGCAGATGATGATGATACGTCTACTATCTTTCATCACAAAGTTTTCACAAACATTCTAAACATGAATTATTCACATAACATAATAACAAATGAAATACATGCAACACTCTTACAACCCTCACGTAATTTTGTCTATATTTTAATTAGTCTTTGTACTTTCCTGTAATGGAAAATGACTCTAAAATTACACTGTAATGATGCGTGTACCTACTGAAAATGCGGACTTTATATTCTCTCTGCACATAGGAATGTTTAGATGATGAAGGTTCTTTCATTTCTAAGCGTGTATGAAGAGATTTATGATGGCGTTCAAATAAAATACAATTTCATCTCCGGTTTTGGCCTCGCGAGGAGGAGAATTAGAAAAATCTACATAATAATATAATACCAGTTCTCATATTCAATGGGCATACATTACCGGCGTGATGACACTTATTACGTTTGTAAAGAGATCTAAATCGTGGCTAGACGTGTTATGAATTTTTTTGATAAAATGCCTACGCCTTCTCTGTACTCATAATAAGAACCGAATCCTGTTATTTACGATCTATTTTATAATTGAAGGCCCGTAACTTTGATTTTTTATCAACCTTTATAGGTTTAAAAAATGATTTATTTTAAGAAAATCGGTTACGCAAATAATACATAAATATTTTTCGTAAAATAAGTTAATCTGGGTCGAGAAAACTGACAGTCAATTTGACCTAAATTAATTTATTGAAACAAGACAAGGATGGGGTAACTCGAAACAGCAGTTTTTATTACGACATTCGGAATATTACTCGAGAATATGTTTCTCGAATGGTACTCAATCGACTTGTTTCTTTAACGACTATTAATTTATAAACTTGAGTTAAGTGAAGCTACCGGGACTACGCTAACCAGAAGCGGATATTATGAAATTTATTGCCAGTGGAAAATAAACGGTGTTTTATCGTGTCCCGACAATTTCCCATCGTCATTTAATTTAGTTTGGAATTTTGCATCAACTCGTTAAATTGTAATTGCTTTGAATTAGAGGTTCTGTTTTAGCTTGTTGTTAACACCGTTATAAAGTAAAGAGGTTGCTATATAAAGTGTATTCGTATAATTTTAGATATTTTGGAACTTTGGGTTACTATAGTATTTTATAAAAATAAACGGAATAAACTAAGCAAACAACCCGAACAAAATCAGTGATATCACTTACTACAATCTTTCAACAATAACTAATGCCGCTTATCAAATCGGCAATATATAACATAGATACCTATCAGTAAAATGCGATCTATCACTAGAAAAGCGAGATGCATTGCCGACGGACATCCGAAAAGTATTTCCGGGCCGTCTGTACTGTACTACATTGAGCCATGAATTTTAATGAACGGGTCACATTCGAATGTCGAATGATTACAAAAAATGAATTTCGAATTCTAAGCTTTTCGGTCATTGCTAGGGTTTCGTACCAAAATGGTAAATAAAAAGGAACCCTTATAGTGCGACTCAGTCAGTCTGACACAGCTGGATATCTCGAGAACTTCTTGCTATCAACATGAAATTTGGAATAGTTTTAGATGACGTTGCCTTACTATTTTTCAAATTAGAAAGAAATAAAAAAAAAAAATTGCAACAGGGACTGAAAGGGGTCTTAAAATTCGAAGTGGGGCTACTCACAGAACCTCTTTTATCTGTTCTGTGGGGCTACTATTAGGGCACGTGGGGTATCACATGAAAGAGCTCTGTTTGCACAATCTCAAACATTTTTTTTTTTTTTTTTAGGCCGCATAGTTTATGACTTTTGATGAAAAGTGTAAAAATACCGTTCCCCCTTCTTATCTCCGAAGTTTGCATACCTAGAGAAAAATCTGAAATTATTCTAAGGAATAGAAGTTTATGTAAAGATTATAGGAAAAATAAAACGATGTCTCTAAATAGTATACTTTTTCGGAACTCATCAACAAAAAATACATTAGTTCCAAAATCGGTCAAGAGATGGCGTTGACCTAAAACTGCAATATTCTACACCGCACCGCAATTCTCTGACGAATATAGGCCTCTCCGATGAAAATTTAAAAACATGATCGTACGGAACCCTCCGTGCGCGAGTCCGACTCGCTCTTGACCGTTTTTTTAGGGTTCCGTACCTCAAAAGAAAAAACGGAACCCTTATAGGATCACTTCGTTGTCCGTCCGTCTGTCAACACCGTTTTTCTCAGGAACGCGTGGAGGTATCAAACTTAAATTTATATATAATACTCAGGTCTACTGTCCCTTGAAGCTGTGAAAAAATCAAACTTCTAAGCCAAAGCAATCAAAAGATACAGCCGTTTATGCCGCAAATTTCCGCAAATTTTCGAAACTCGCACGGGAATCAAAACCTAAAGGGTACTTCCAGTCGATCTATAATCTTGAATTTTGGCATGAAGCAATGTTTAATAGCACATATAAAGGGAAAAAATCGAAAACCGTAAATTTTTAGTTACATTATATAATAATAAAAAATATTTTTGAAAATTTTAAAGTTACTACTTCTTTTCTCATGAACGCGTAGAGGTATTAAATTGAAATTCATATCAAATATTCAGGTCTATAATACCTTTAAGCTGTAAGAAAATCAAACTTTTATGTCAACGCAATCAAAAGAAAGCAATTTAAGCCGAATATTTTCAAACTCGCAACTACTCGCGAGGGAATCAAAACCTAAAGGGTACTTCTAGTCGATCTAGAATCTTGAATTTAGGCATGAAGCAATGTTTAATAGCACATATAAAGGGAAAATTCCGAAAATCTTAAATTTTTAGTTACATCACATATTTTTTTTTTTCAAATAATTGTAAACTTATTATCCTTTTCCTCATGAACGCGTAGAGATAAAAAAACCTTGCCCTCATTCGTCAGCAGACTTTTGCAAGGCTGCTGCAAGGCTAGTGTAGTAGGTATTTCAGTTATATTATAAAATAAATGATATGTGTTAACATAAAATAAAGACGAGTCCTGAGTGTAGCGAGGGATTTAAGTTCACCTAAGACTAAGACAGCTTTATCACCGAGGAAAATACTCTACTTTTCGTACCATTTGCGAAAAAATTAACACAATAATAATATGAGATAAGCATTTATTAAAAATAATGTCAATTAAAAGTAAAAGTTAACATTCGAAACATTGGTCCAATTATTGATAGAGAGAGTAACATTTTTGTTTGGTACATTTATTGTTGATGAGTTGATTTGAGTATTTTTCTGTTCTTGCGTCTGAGGAACTTGCGTTTCATTGTAGATAGTATACGTCGGAGATAGTGGTGGTGGTGCATCGTGAGTTACGGACGAAGATAAGATGCCGGAAGTTGATGGTTGTGGCTCTGATGGATTAAGTTTTATATTTTTGTTAATTTGACTGCTTAATGCGTATTCCTTTTTCAAAAAGATGTATAATGCTTTATATACAAACTCAATGGTGTAAACACAGATGTAGTTCAGTATAAATTTCGGTGAGTATTCCAAATTTAAATCATATTCTCCCCCTAGATGGTCTCCACATGATCTGACCAAGATTATGTCTGGACTTTAAAAGAGACTGTGACCTCTGAGTTTGTTTCGGCCTTTCTTCTCAGAGTAGTCAGTTAGGAAACGCCGACCTCATCTCGTTTTAAAAAATATGATTGACATGTAAAAGTGTTTGTACAAACCTACTTACAGAAATAAAAATCATTTATCATTTATCATTTATCATTTAGAGGATGAATGAAATTCAGTACAATTTTCTTTCCCCGTTTTTAACAGATTAAAAATGACTATTGTTATGTTCGCTTTTTGTGGCATAGAATGTCGCTTTTTTGAGCAAATGGTACGAAAAGGTTATTTTAGTAAATTTATTCGTCGGATATGATAGGTACAAATTTGGTTAGTATACCTAGTTATGTTCAGGACACATCCGCCGTTAAAAGCGGCATACGAATATTTACAATATTACAGTTAGACTTAGAATAGATGAGGGTATAAATCCTAACTTAAATACTACTTATACTCTAATAAACAATACAAAACACTACCCCTTTGCTAATAAACGTATTATATCAGATGAATAGTTACACAGCGATTTCTTTCTTTTAGTCGTCAGCAATTTGACTTTCGAAAGAAGACAAAGCGTTGTGTAACAATACAGATGCTATACAAAATTTATTAGTAGGTAAGGGGTTTGAATATAGACATAAACATACATTTATACTATATTACACAACATAAAATAATAAATAAAAACACAGCAATAACAAAATTTGTATTATAAAACTAATTTAGGTACCCATAAAATCAAACTTTCACTGTATAAAAAAACATTTTGGAGAAGCCATGTTTTTAGATTTGAAATGATAGTTCTCTTATTATGGTAGAGATTATGTGAAATCTCGCTTCTAAATATCTACTAGAATAGTAATAAATAACTTTGCATTAATGGCTAACACACGAGTGTTAGTTCAGAAAGTCATTAGGAATCGAGCATAATTGATCGAATGCAAGTTGTGATGGATAGTTACGGCTAGCCTCCACTCCTTACTAGTTCAACTCCAATTGGAAAGATGGCGCTTGTCGGCCTCTCTAGGAAACAATACTGAGCTTGAATTAATGGCGATACCGTTGATTTCCTACCGTATTTATACTTAGGATATTAATAAATCTATATCCTACACTTAATTAAAATGAACTGGATAAAGTAACGGGAGTTTGTCTGTTTATGGTCTATGCTCTCGTGTTTCATTCCATAATACTTATTTAGCAGTCCGCTTTTTTTTTCAGTTTTAGGTTTAGGATTCACATACTTTAGATTAAGATTGCTGTATTTTTATTTAGGATTGTGCTTAGGTAGAAACTATGAATGATTTTTCGTTGAAAAAAGATTGAGTTCTTAAAATACAAATAAAAAATGTATGGTATTTTGAGAACTATTATTAGTTTGAGTTTAAAATTGAATTTCGCGAAAATGATTCGATTATTTTTCTTTGAGGTTTTTGATAAGATTTACAGAAACGTCTTTTTCTTTGTTCACTGTAATGTTTAAAAGCAATCTGCTATCAGTCTAGAATTTTATATTTATTCAGTTCATTTGCCCTAAGAACATTTAAGGATAAGCTCGATGTTTATCTTTGAAGATTTATGCATAAAGCGGGTGAGTAATTACTCTGAAGTGGCAAGCTCTTTATGATATTAATCTATTTTTTGCGTAGAATGATGCAGTCTCATAATAAGTAGTGCTATGTCATGATTAGTGGGCGGTGGATGGATGTTCGTGTTAGTAAGGTGAAAATGTAAAAAAATGCATCAGAAAACGTTGCCTAGCCTGCTGATCGAACCAAGCACCTCATACTCTTGCTTACAACCAATCATGCAGTCAATAGTCAGATTTAGTAGTATTTACTGTTCGACAACTATCCGATAAAAATGTAAACAAATGGATCTGTGACTGCCAATTAGTAGGTTACTTACAAATTGAGTGCTTTGAATTTGTTTATTTGAAACCCGAAATTCCGATTTTAAATCACCAAGACGTTTTTCACTTGACAGTTATGGTTGATTGACCTCAATTTTCGTCAATGAGTTTTAAATTACAATTTAATAATGTTATTTACAATAATTGTTGGAGAAAGTAGTGATTAAATGAAGTTGAAATACAGATGATTGTGTTACTATTTTCCTATAACGAGTGAGTGTATAAGACTTGACCCTAAACAGGGTTTGTTTACACGTTCATCAGATACTTTTGGAACAGACAATAAGTAGTTGTTTTGTGAATGTAAAAAAAAAGTTGAAAAGTTGTCTAAAAGTTGTGAATCATATAAGTATGACTCGCAACTTTGGACAACATTGGATGCGAGTGTCAAAGAAAAAACCGTTGCTACTTTCTGATGACACTTTAACAATAATTTTAATTGAATGAATACTGCGACCCTTTTTTTTTTTTTTTTGTGGATGGGAAATCATCAAATGACCCCTCCCGCTCTGGGTGGAGCAGAAGGGAGTGTCAGACTCTTACTGACTAAAACCCACCCGTGTTCCTTCCTTAGCCCTTTGTTTTCCAGGGTAGCGGTAACCCTTTCGGACAATCCCGCTGCCCCGGCAGGCTTCGGCCCTTACGGGCCCCTTCCTTTATGCTGACATCTCTTTGAGGCGCGCGTGGAACATGTACGCGCCGTCCGGCACGGGCCTGGTCCTGATTGGACGGAGAGTTACCCATTACTCTCCGCCCGCAGGCCCGCGCCTACGGTGGTGGAGTCGTCTCGCGGCTCCCGACGCCCGGAGCGTCTCCCGCGGCGGCTGGGACGTGAGGCCCTCTCCCTCAGCCGTCCCGCCACCTCCTTCGCTAGCATGACTGCTTCGCAGAAGGAGGCGACTGCCTCCCACTCCCTCTCGCCCCGGACCATGGCTTGAACCAGGGCCGGGCGCGAGAGGTCGCAGCCGCTGCCGATCGCCTCTGCGAGAACACGGCGGTGCTCCGCCCAATTGGGGCATACCGCCACCGTATGCTCCACCGTGTCCTCCGGGCGACCCTCGCAGTGGTGACACCCGGGCGTTTCCTCCCGCCCGATGGTGTGCAGGAACCTCCCGAAACACCCGTGTCCGGTGAGGACCTGCGTCAGGCGGTAGGTGAGGGCGCCGTGGCGCCTCTCTAGCCACTCCTCATAGAGGGGTCTTATCGCCACTATCGTGGCGTGCCCATACTGCGACCCTTGACTATTCTTCTCACAAGAATAAGAATAAATAATAATAATAAGTAATCAGTTATGACAAGAATGACGATAACTGTCCAAAACGAAGCCGCGTTCCCAGCGAGGTGTAACTCTTCTTTCTTAGCCGGTAAGTCAATTGTTTAGACTTATATGAAAATAGCCTCCCTTTTCTTCAATGTTTGCCACGAGAATAATTAAAAACGTTGAAAATCTAGTCGCAATGTCATTTCAGTGACATTCAATTTTAGGGCCAAAATGAATGAATGAATTAGATGTATGTTTGACAGATTGAGACTGAGATTAAAATGCGAACGTACTTAAAAATAAGGGAATGGTTCCTGTGATTTGAATCTCCATGTTTCTAATGTAGGTTTCCTTAGATATAAGTTGTATAATCGTCCAGACCGTATTTCGGCCATTGTGGCCAATCGCAACGGAGACTAGCTTGTGGCACGAGAGGTACTATAGCGCACAGGTGTGTGCGCAGAAACAGGTGCACTCCCTCTTCCCTCACTCTCATAATCCGATGGGACGGCAATCCGACACGACTGGAGAGAGATCAGGCGCAGAAACAACGGCTTAACGTGCTTTCACACCGCCAACTTCAAAATTCCGGGCTGTTACCAAGAAATTCCTAATAGAAAAACCGAATAACACTTTGTCCGATCCGGGAATCGAACCCAGGACCCCATGCTCAGCAGTCGTGCTTGTGACCATGAGACCAACTGGGCAGTCAAATATATGTTGTTTAGGTTTATAGCAATCTATATTGGAAGTTAATATGAGGTTGCTATGCATTATCTAGATAGAAAGCAATAAGGCTCCACTCTTGACTATTTAACTATACTAAAACTCAATTTACTAAGGGTTGCGGAGAACAGTTGGTAGTTTCGTCGCTTAAAAGCAGATATTGGCCATATTTAGGTAACCAGGTTAGTCTGCAGCTGTTGGCAATATGGATTAACAAGGAAATGGCAGTTTAAAAGGGATAAAAGTTGGTTAAACCATAAACAGAGGCTTTGTCTGGTTTCTTGCGAAGAGAAGAAATGGGATGAAACCCTAAGAAATGGTAAAGGGTACGCGTTAAGGGGAACCGTCTTATGAAAATTTGGCATTCAAAAGCAGGTAGGTACTGCTTCCCAGCCTAATAAAAAAAAAAAAACTATTGTTGAATGGGCCTGGTCTGGACGTCGATCACGCCTGTTGGAAAGCGATATATGAGGTTTATGATGGAAGGAACGTGCTTAGAACATGCCTGTTCACTCTTGCTCTGAAGGCAGATGAGTTGAATGTGGAAGGGATACAGGCGCTGGCAGAGAGTTCTACACTTTTGCTGTGCGCATAATAAATGTGGAGAAGAAGCACTGAGTACGACCAATTTTCATAGATTACTTTTGATTTGATTTGAAAGTCCATTCTTCATACATTTATAGTTTTCGTTAAAGAAGATTATGCAAGTGTGTCAAGAAAATAAGTGTAGCACGTCCTTCTTCAAATAACCACAAACTGCGATTATCCAGCGTAATGACCATGACAGATTTCCCCATAAACGTACATTGTACTTCGCGGTCGGTTGTACTTCTTTCAGCCAAGGATGCCTTTACGATAATGATGAAGCCATAACCATAAGCTTCCATTGAATATCAAGTAGAAAGTTAGTATTCATTTATTCCCTCTACTACTTTCTTTTATTCACCTCTTACGATCCAATATTTACAGTTAGTTTTTAATAGTTTATTTAGCACATACGAAAAGTAAGTAAAATGTATTCATGGCTTCGAGTACGTCCTTCTAGCTGTTGAGTCAATATTGGAGACACGCTTCTCCCAAGCGAGGGAATTTAAATTGCAAATGGTCCCGCTGAAACATTGAATTGGGAATATCATAAAAATATATGGTGAATTTGTTTCACGTACTGTGTAACGTTCAACCTCATTCAAGTATCATTACGTCTGATTTATTGGGAATTTTCGTATCTTCGTGAAGACAAAAAGATAACTCTGGATGATTCTGAAGAAGGATAATTCCTCTTGTAGTTAATAATAAGCCGGATAGGCCTTTGAAATATATACAGCATAATCGTGCCTATTTTCGTGCTGCTACTGAAAATTCCCTATGGAAAAACCCATTTCCATGAGGAATTTTCATTATCAGCACGAGTCTGGCTTTACGCCCGGTTGATGGCAAATGGCTCACTCCCTTAAACATAATCGGAGAAATTTGGACATACTTATGGCACACATCTGCCTAATTCTTCGGGAAAACAGGCACGATTATGCTGTATATATTTCAAAAGCCTATCCGGCTTATTATTAACAACAAGAAGAATTATCCTTCATCAGAATCATCCACACTCACTCCCTTAAACATAACCGGAGAAATTTAATACTGCTTGACTTGTGAATGAAACCTAGGACGTCATGCTCAACAGTAGCGCTCGTGACCAATATACCAACGAGGCAGTCTCAGTCGCAGATCTCTTGGAGTACGTCATGTACCTAAGTAAGTACCTACTAAGCACCCACTCTATTGTTTGACATCTGATCTGGCAGTTTAGTATTTCATTGTCTGAACTTTGGAGGACTAAAGCCAGGTTTTTTCTAACTGTAAATCAACCTGCACCCTAATTGCGTAACACACTATTACTCTCAATTTGAATCATTTTGAAGCATATTGCTAATCCATTGCTCCATATGTTCGAAAAGTGTGTCTGCTCAACAACGTAAATAACGCAATGAATGTTGTTGAACCGTCAAAATGAAACCCATTGCTACTGATAGTGTGTTACGCAATTACCCTGCAGGTTTAGATTCTCGCATTGGTTAATCATTTTGCAGCGAAAAAAAGAAAACAAAAAAAAATTCTTCACTACTAACACGTTTAATTTAATGTTGAAAGACCGAATACAAAAAAATATCTATAATAATAATAAAAGGTAGAAATTACAATAAAAAGGCTTGAAGAAACTTGTCACAAAACTAAATATAAATTATGGAATCAGGTAGTTGCTTGCAATTCTGTGAAAGAACCTAAAAGTGATAATTATGTAGGAATGCTGCAACTTCGTATCTTAAACTACCAACTGACAGAATGTAATTGAAATACTTAACATAAAAGATAAAATCATTACTCATACAAATAAGGCATGTAAAATGCAAGTTCATATCTGAAACAAGATCAAATTGTCTGTCACCAACCTGTACTTCTCCGTAACTACACTATAATATTGTATAAGCTTAGTCGCACTAAAAGTTAGTCTTTGTATTTTCGTAACATTCAACTTGGCTATAAAATTATAACTTGCAGACGGGTCGACAGTTGGGACTGGCTCTTGGATCTCTAGCTGAACGCTGGTCAGACGGAAACTTCAAAATTAATTTCGAAGTTTGATCGAAAAATGTTTTGCTCTGTCGTCAAAGTGAGTCGGCGATGTGGACCTATGCTACTGGGAAACGGGGATCGAGTGAGGAGATGTTAAAAACTTCCTCTGATGAGTTTTTGTTTCAAATTGTGTTAAACGAGTTCTAGATTTCTCCTTTGATAAATGCTACCCTGATAGAGAAATGACGTAATCGAAAAAACTAAAATTATAAATGATTCTAAATCATTTTCAAGTCGAAACGTAATGAATAATAACTTCTTATCACCTCCAAATCTTTCCCAAATCCGTGACATTAAAAATTACCGCTGTCATATTCCGCAAAGTTCATAAGTTGCCTGTCGAAAATACCTCTAGATACACGTCATCGAAATATAATCAAACAATACCCACTCAGTTCGTCTGGAGCCGTGTCACTGATGGACGGTGTAGATTTAATAGATGATTTTTCTAACATTTCAAACAATGAGGCTCGTATCATTAATCTCTGGACTACCGGTAACGGGCCGTACCGCGGACAATGATAGCTAACTACCTACCGATGCTATCGGATTAGATGGAACTAATCGATTTACTGGTCCCCGGTTGGCTTTCATTAAAACTATTGGGTCACGATGTGGTGATGATGATAAGTGTTTTGCGTCAGTTAACCCATTACTGTTATGTCGGGGAGCTAAAACAAATAGTATCTAATACTCTATCAATTAACCCGACGAGATACTATCTCTCATATTGTAAGATGCAGTTCAATTACAGCTTGTAAGTAAACTTGTTAGCGGCGGATTGGTGTTTGATTTTCACACGGTGTAAAACATAAGATCGAGATTAAGATAGTGAATTAACAAAGGATATGTTTATTTCAGTCATGATCTCTTCGCTTTTAACATTGACTAAAATATTAACGGAAGCTATAAGACTATTCATGATTGCAATAAAAACGCGTTTTTATAGGAGAAAAAGTGCCGGAAGCATATTTAACAGAACAGGTAATGTAAATTAATTGATCGCTCGACGACGTCTCGGCAAAGTTTCGTCCTGCCGGTTGCTTTAATACTACTAGATTATTATCCCCTGTCTAAATAGAATAAACTAGCAGAAGTTATCGCGAGCGAAAAGCGTATATAAGCAAACGCGGTTACTTAACACGGTGCACATAAATAAAACTAAGATATTTAATTGGTAGTACCGTCCGCTCAAAGCTTGTATTGTTGCTATCAAATTGTAAATACGAGCGTTTGCTAAATTGCCACAAAGCCGACGTTTGCGGATACACGTGTGTGATGGAAATCTCGTGTCAACATTGTACTTTGGTTTGCCTTTATTGTGGTATCATTTACATAGTAGGATGTCAAACCTAAAAATATAGGTGAGCAGTCCTGTTGGCCTAGAGTCAATGGAGTTTTAACCGACTCATGTAAGTTAAAAAATCGATATCGTCAAAATAATAGGAATTATTTGAATTGATCCAGGACATTTACGAGCGTATTGTGTTAAGTCAGATCGGGCAGTACTACTGTGACATATAGATACGAGTTTACAACCGGTTTACTGTGGCTCTCGAGATGCTCGCACCATGATATCTTTGCAAGAGTCGGAATGGCTCCAAGGAATTCTTTCCGATATTTAGAGGTACCAACAGAGGAGATAGTGACACGCAAGCCAATGTAGGCATCGATGTGTACCGGATTGAATTTTAAACAAGAACATTTACGTTTCGCGAAGGGCTTATAAATGAATAGTTGGGGATTTACAATGAAATCGATCCATGTTCCAAACTTCGCTGCATGGAATTTAGTTAAAGTTTTATTTGACGGTAGATTTCTAAAACATTTAAGTTACGCTAATTTATAAAATAAAAAGTGATTATCTGTGTTGCCCTCGTGAAAATTCCCTTTACAAGCTACACTCACATTCGGAATTAGAACAGACAAACAAACTGTTAAACACATTATACAAAGTTACACGTTAGGCGGCAGTTTCATGACCTGGTTGCATAGGAGATTATAATCTACATACAATACTGTACATAGGTATAGTACGTAGACGTTAAACATGTACCTATAAGATGCTGCACATCCCAGTGCCTACTCGTTAATCGTAGGAATACGATCAGCCGCCGTCATGCGGAAGCACATCTTTGATCTCGGCACTAATCAATTGGTATCGATATCTCGATGTTCGACAATCGAGTCAAATCGAAAGCGATTCAACCCACGCGCTGCCTGTCTTATTCTATTAACGAAGGATTGTGATTAAAGTTCTTTATGAAGCGCCCACGCCATGTCGTTTTTATTGTTTGTTTACAAAGTGAATGCAGTCCTATGGATGTACGTTTATCAAATTGACGCATAAAACACGATTTGACTGAGCTGAATTTACTTCGCACATAACTTGCAAGTTTCATCATCATCATCTGCCTAGCTTTTTCCCAACCATGTTGGGGTCGGCTTCCAGTCTAACCGGATGCAGCTGAATACCAGTACTTTACATGGAGCGACTGCCTATTTGACTGGGTAATACGATACCCCTTGGTAAGACTGGTTGTTAGACTTTCGGACTTCCGACGACCCGCAACGACTGTTAAAGATCCACGAACGACAGCCGGGACCAACGGCTTAACGTGCTTTCCGAGGCACGGAATTATAACTTGCAAGTTTATTTAAGGATATTTCGTATTTACGGCATGATTATCCATTTTATATTGAGTTAACTGCAGATTTTTACAGCCAAACTGAAAAATATCGATACCTTGCAAGTACAGCCGCGATGCGCTATCGCAAACATGAAATATGTGCATTGTATCATCCGCAAAGCGTCCTCAATTAACACAAAATATCCTACTACCTCTCTCTGAATCACGAAACTCATAAATAAACCACGTATAGTGAATATCGATGCAAAGTCAATTCGTGACCATTAATGTGAATTTGAAAGTCGAACATAACTCGAACGGTTAACCGGGGACCATTAAACACTGATATAATAATGTCGAAATTATAAAATATTGCTTTCAGTGCGCCTTGGGACTATCAGGGCATCGGGCTTACAAATTAACAATAAATATTCATGCGGCCAACGATTACATACTCGTACACTCAATCGATACCTACGTTGTATCGACGATGGTACACACGACGACTCATCCAGCTATACATTTCCAGTTTTAGCTGACCTCGCATTGTATAGGTTTTTCGTACAATCAGAAGTCAGTTTATACTGGTTATAAATAGCTTGATGTCCGTGCGTACCACAATCGATTTTTATAAATGTACACGTCATTTTTGAGTAATGATTTTCAATACCTATTCGGTAATGCTATTGTTGCTTATAAAGAACATAGTTCAGATTCAAGCTTTTAACTTATAATAGGATCTTACTATAAAAGTTGATAGCCCGGGATTTTTCAAAACCAATTTGCAAATGAAAGGAAAACGACGAAGGATTATCGCCCGTCATCCTTTTGTGGGACTTCTTTGAGATTGAATTGTTAGTGGTCGTCTCGACAGATTGGCTTTTTATAAGCTAAATAACTAGCACTGGCCCTACTTATGCATAGTTTATTCTTATAATATTAAAAGAGGTACAAAAAGAAAAAAGTATTATAATTTTAAAAGTTCATAATCACGTACTCGTAAAAGAGCTTGCGTAGTGCTTGCGTAGGAAAGCACTATAATGCACTATACCCATTCCCTTGATCAAATAATTCACATGTGCGTTGCACGCTTATAATGGCAAGCCTTTCATTTTGACAGTTCAACAACATTCATTGCAAGGTTTAAGTGGTTGAGCAGAAAAATTTTTCAAATAAAACATAATAATGAAGCAATGGATTACAAATTTCTCTTTAAAATCCTTAAGACTGTGCCGACCCTACAGTGGCGCCCTCATCGTTTTTTTGGTTATTTCATACAATTTAGAATGAAAATGCAGAAAACAAGCACGTTAAGTTGTGCTTCACAAGATTCAACGTTAATATTATTAGAAGCGGTAGTTTTATATTGTTTAGTTTTATCATAATCCTTAAAACGGAATATAGTGGCCACTTTTATCCGTTTTAAGGATTATAATGAAACTAAACAATATAAAACTACCGCTTCTAATAATATTAACGTATAATCTTGTGAAGCACAACTTAACGTGCTTGTTTTCTGCATTTTCATTCTAAATTGTATGAAATAACCAAACAAACGATGAGGGCGCCACTGTAGGGTCGGCACAGTCTTAAGGTGCGGGTGTGTCTCAGAGTTGTGACGTCATATGAAATTTTGCAGTTGACATAACTGTTAGGTAGGACTTCATAATACCTAAATCGTAAATTATTTTATTTTATTTCTGTCACTTTTACGCGTCAATCATATTTTAAAAACTAGATGAGGTCGGCGTTTCATCCTACTACTCTGAGAAGAAAAGCCGAAACGAACTCAGAGGTCACAGTTTCTTTTAAAGTCCAAACATAACTTGGTCAAATCATGTGATGATCATGTAGATTGGTGTCTCAAATGGTCTATTGAGGAAAGAACATACAGCAAACCATCTACCAATTCTGTCTCTAAAAAGCTTGTAAAAATACCCTCAGTATTAATTAAAGCAACAACTTGGCTTCTCCATGAGACTGTTACTAAACTCTCTTCACAAATACAAAATCTAAGTGAAAGTATCTCACACTCTTCTTTGTGAACTTTAAGTCAATAAACACTGAATGTATGACTGATGAGAAACACTAATGATTAATGGTGCTGAGAGCTTTGCCGTTACTTTTACTGTTTGTTAAAGATGAGTGTTCACTGGCTATTAAAAATGTTAAATGAGTTATGAGAAATTTTGTTCTGTAATGTCATCTAGCTGTCATCGCAGCATGTGAAATTGTAGGAAATCTAGGTTCCAACACTTAAATAAAACGAGTTATGGGCTTTTTATAACTGTGAGTATATTATAGGAAGGTTATACGTCCGACTTTGCTAAAGCGCAAACAACAAGTCAAATAAAATAAAGATGGCGGTCAGAAGAGGAGATCATTTTTTTATTAAATAAGTACTTACAACATATCGATAATTACGGAATCGATTATAGATTGATTTTTGTAAATAACTAAATCAAATAAATCAACAGAGATGGTCAAGAAATCGAATCTAATAATAAGACAACCGGTTAATTAGTAATAATTATTTATCGTATATAATCAGCCTATAATGGTTCCACTGTTGGGGCACAGGCCTTTCGGTGAGAGGGGAGTGGGTCATAATCCACCACGCGGGCACGATGTTTTCTTTCACCGTTTTAAGGGTAGTGGTGATGAAACTATTTTTACAAAGTAAAGCGCCTGTTTGGGTTTGAACCTACAACTCGTAAGTCACGGCCGTTACCACCGGGCCATCACTGTTCTTACAGTGATAAGTCGTGATACATGCAGTTAGGACAATTAATTTGGTATCACATTGACACCCTGCTTCAATTATCATCCAACAACATATCATACAACTCTCAAAGAGTGATTTGAATATACTAACGATTTAAGTTGGTTGTCAATTTGATAAACAATGAATTTCCCTGACTAGCTTTACATAGTTTTTGACATTAGACTCATCGTAAAAGTATAACTGTATTCTATGCGAAGGCTGATATTTTTAAAGTTCTGAAGAGCTTAATATATTGTTGCGATTTTTTAGAGGTTTGTCTGATTTATTCTCTTTTATCCAATTACAATGTACGCAACTTGCAGTTAATAATTTTGTTCAATTATTTGTACATTATCGCTGGCGATAATGTTGCGCAACATTGATCGCCCAGTGCGTACACACCTTTAATGATGATCCATTGTATAATCAGTCACTTAGATCAAGCGCCGAATAAAACTGTTTGCTTTTAGTTGCGTATCGCACTGAGATGCGATTGGTGAATATATGAATGATTAAATAGCTGCATGTTTTTATAAATCAGTTAGAGACAAGTTGGAGAATGAACTGTTTATACAGCAACGGTTTCATAGACAGTGTTTTAAGCATTATGGTGTGTTTATTATGGTTATTCAGAATCTATAGTTGATAATCATCTCATCTCATCACCTTAAGCCTTGCTTCTCCTGTATCGGAAGCAGCCAGGACGCTGCATAGGCTCGTAAACATTGGTGTTATAATCTCAAAGGTGAGAGGTAGTGTAAGATTTTTTGTTGCAGGTATAGTAGTATGTAAAGTCGATTTTTAAAGATGAGGGTGGCATATTCTGTCTAGATTAAAAAATTCTTTCACTGTTTGATAATCATACCAAACTGTGCCCTACACCTCTCAATTCCATTAAGTTATCACAAATGTGTTAACTGAAGACTGATATCTCTTCAGTTACCACAATAATGTTATCATTATCATTTTTGGGTTTCAATACATTTAACAATCGAACTATTTATCCACAACCAAAATGAAAATCGTGCACGCAAAAAACGTATTTCCCAGGAAATATACCTATATTTATTTACCGTTTACGTACATCTGTAACGTAGGTGTACTTATAAAGAAAATTCACAAACACGCTGGCACACTATGTAAACAAACACCTAGTGAAAAGCAACCGAACAGTGAACATAGATAGATGTTGTGTGTTCCCTGAATGATTCGGTGTCATCGGCTCTTAGTTAGAGGATCATTGTAGCCCAAGATTGATGATAGCCTAATAGCCAGTCGACAAACCCGCGGTGGCCATACTCTTGGCCTAATGAATGGACTCTGTATGAAGCCGCTTTGGTACTTCAAAAGATGTTTTTTGGTAGTATAATAGAACCTGGGAAGCAACAAGTGAGGTATTTAGGAAGTTAAATACTCGTTTGTGAGGTCTTGTTATAGAACTTGTAGATTTTTGTGTGATTAAAAGGTTTTATTAAGTTAATTTGATAATATTTTTAACCGACTTCAAAAAGGAGGAGTTTCTCAATTAGATTGTATGTTTTTTTTTCAATGAATTGGGAACTTTTTGAAATGATATAGATTTTTTTGTTGCCTGCAAACCGATAAGAATTTGATGAGTCTATTAGGTACTGTTTTTTTATGAAAGCAACAGAGTGCCTTTTAGAAATATTTTTTTCATTTTTGTCAAATTTGAGACAAAAACGTGCAGGTCCCCTTTTTTTGGTACACAAACAAAACCCCGACAAAGATAAAACAGCCTCCAAAAATGAAGCATTTTTCTTACATCTTTTGTATTCCTTTGTATGATACTAAGAAACGCTTAAAGAATTTAAATTGCAAACACACAGAGGTCGCTAGTGTGTCCACGGCTATTTCGGGGAGGGTTTAGCAAACATTTAAATTGGGCTTATGCAAACAATAAACAAATGATAACAAGCTCTCTGAGGGACAAAATAAACTTTATTAAGGTTGTTATGATTTATTTACTTTAGAATTCTGTCGTATGCTCCACTTTGATTGTGGTTTGTGGTTGGTTATCTGTAAAAAAGAGTTGAATCGCGAGGTCACAGTTTGGACTCGCAATTTTATGTTCATGGTTAATGAACCCTTTTTTTTTGAGGATGGGAAATCATCAAATGACCCCTCCCGCTCTGTGCGGAGCAGAAGGGAGTGTCAGACTCTTACTGACTAAAACCCACCCGTGTTCCGTCCTTAGCCCTTTATGTTCCGGGGTAGAGGTAACCCTTTCGGACAATCCCGCTGCCTCGGCAGGCTTCGGTCCTTACGGGCCCCTTCCCTATAGCTAGCGTCTCTTTGAGGCGCGTGTGGAACACGTACGCGCCGTTCGGCACGGGCCTGGTCCTGATCGGACGGCGAGTTACCTACCCATTACTCTCCGTCCGCAGGCCCGTGCCTACGGTGGCCGGGAGTCTTCACGCGGCTCCCGACGCCCGGAGGGTCTCCCGCGACCCTTTTGACTCAATTTTAAGTCAAATCGACTAAAGTTATTACTTGTGTTTAGAATTGCAACACAAGGCCCGGTGATATTTCATGTTGTTTCTTTTCTACCTAGCTAAAACTCATGTTTAAATTGTTACCTCTTCATATCAACTACAGAAAATGGAAATCTCAGTTTATATACTGTAGTTACCACTCTTGCCAAGCGAGTTAATGACCGAGATTTGCACACATAAGTGTAAACCAAATAAAAGCAACGCAACACACCCGAAAGCATTGATATATATGTTACACTAGATTAGTAATTACCGCACCAAGGCGTTGCCACTAGACTGATGGCCACAGCCATCAGCGTAGCTAACGTCAGTTCAGTGCTGTGTGACGCCAATCGAAGTGAACCGAGTGACATGCGACAAAAAATATCGCGAAAGAGTGCGATTCAAGATCACAAAAACATAATAAATTAACCGGAATTACTTTCCACATGTTAATTAATTGTCTCTGTGTTTATACCTACGTAAAAACGCAATAAAATGTAGAATTTTGTAAATTAGGTTCAGTGTTACCACTAAAAACTTAATTTTAGTTTCCCACATTTGTGGGAGTTTTTAATTTATGGAATAAGTGATTTTAAATATTTTTTTAATAATAACAACGTAGCAGGGTACCAGGGTACCTAAAGATACAGCACGCCGTGAAAAATGGGTGGAAATAATCCGATTGCTGAGAAAAGAGACTGACTGGCTACATATTAAATCATTAAATTTCATTAATAATAAAGAAAAAATATTCAAAAAGAAAATGTCTTAGTTATTTTCATTATTTATAAACTTCTATTAAGAAATCCATCCAATAAGAATTACATAATTCAAACATTTAAAAAATAATTTAACTTAACGTATAACGGTTTTTATGGCTTAAAATCTTGGGTAAATTTCGCATGGGTAGGCAACCCCATCCCGTCATTGCATGTTTATATTGCGGTCTTTGTCTAATTCTAAACGGTATTATTCTTACGACGTGTGTAAGTGAGACAGATATATGTTTACTTTTAAATTTTTAGTGGTTTCAAAGCTACGTCGTGGCGTTTAATAAGTGGTTACACTTTGTTGACACATTTTATTGAGGTTTGCTTCTCTAGTTATTTAACTATAATAATAATAATAATTTTTATTTATTTCTTACCACAAATTACAGAATAGTAATTAACAGTCTACAGACACCATTTCATAATTAATTTGTGGAAGACTGGTGCCTAAACTAAGTTTTTTACAAAACCTGTATGTCAGGTCACCAGGCCCCCTAATCAAATGTTTACATTATTTTTGTTGTACTGGAGACGATCTGGTTCATAAATCATATTGAAAATAAAAGTCTCACACATTATTATAATATTGCCTTACTGCTAATTAAACTTGACTTATAAAAATCGTAAATTAAAAGTAATTGTTTAGGAATACATGCAAGGGAGTATGTGAAGGCGTGTGTGTGTGATGTCTGGTGCCAGTGGGTGATGTGGTGTCGGTGTGTGATGTGGTGTTAGTGTGTGTGTGGATTGGGGTACCTACTTTTATGTGGGTTGCAAAAGGAATTTTATGTCAAGATACAATTTTGAGAAGATCTTCAACTTGTGTATAATCTAGTGTAATAAGCCAGTCAGTTATTTTCTTTTTAAAAGCTGTTTTGTTTAGGTTGTGTACAGAGAGTAAAACATTTAGTCTGTTGTATAGAAATGGGCCAAGAAAAGAAAAGAAATTTCGGGCAAATTTGGATTTTACTGATTTAGGTTTACATATATTCCTTCTTCTACTTCTAATATCGGAATTCTGATTAGTTCTTATAAAAGGAACGAGAGGTCGTTGTTTCAAAGCAACATGGAGAATAAAAAGTTGCCGAATTGAGAGGACTTTAGCAGACTTATAAACTTCTACAGTGGGATGATGGAAAGGAAGGAATAGTGCAACTTTAAGGACTGCCCTTTGAGCCCTTTCCAGTGCTAAAAGGTTAGTTTTAAACGTTCCACCCCATGAAGTGATGCAGTATGTTAGGAGCGATTGGCACAAAGCAGTATAAACAGAGAGTAGTTGCTTGGGGTTAAGGATTGACCGAAGATTTTTAACCACAAAGATAAATTTCCGTATTCTGCTAGTCAGACAATTTATATGTTCGGCAAAGTTTAATTTAGAATCTAAGGTGACCCCCAAATACTTAATATGGTCTACTCTCTGCAATTTGGAACAAGAACAATCACCGTTATGAGGTAATGAACAAGTGTGAGCGAGAATGGAGAATGATTGGAGAGATGACTGCGGAGTATTTCTCAAACAGAAAGCAATATACTTAGTTTTAATGGCATTTAAAGTGAGTATGTTAGTTCTTAGCCAATCATTCACAGTATTAAACCCAATCTGAGCGTAGTTATGCACTTCTTGCCATGAGTCTGCACTGAAAAGAAGCACAGTGTCATCCGCAAAGGTAATAATATGACCATTTTGAAGTGAGAGATTGCAAAGGTCATTAATATACACCAGAAATAATGTGGGTCCCAGGATGCTACCCTGTGGAACTCCAAAAGCTACGGGAAGAGTGTCACTGAAGTGGTTATCAATTTTAACAATTTGCGTGCGGTTAGTTAAGTAATCTTTGAAAAGCGACAATTGATTTCCCCGTATACCGAGGTTTTCAAGCTTACGAAGCAAGATCGGGACCGACACCGTATCGAAGGCTTTAGCTAGGTCTAAAAAGATGGCCAAAGATTTCTTTCGATCATCCATGTTAGAAACAATAGAGTTTGTCAATTCATGCACTGCCATGGCTGTCGATTTCCCTGCACGAAAACCAAACTGAAACTGGGATAGCAGGTTATTTGATTCTAGATATTTCACTAACCTGCTGTTCAACAGCCGTTCCAGAATTTTTGATAAGGCAGGCAGAATTGCTATTGGTCTATAATTATTTACACAGTGTCGGTCCCCATTTTTGTGAATGGGATGGATAAGTGCCTTTTTAAACGCAAGAGGAAAGGTACCAGACTCTATCGCCAAGTTGCAGATATGTGTAATCGAGGGTACTAAAAGATTCTTATGTTCAATGAGAAGGTTTGAAGGAATATTGTCGTAGCCCACGGCACAATCGCGTTTGAGTGAGGAAATAATGGCAGCTACCTCATGTTCATCCGCGGGCAGGATAACCATGGAATTGGAAAAGGTTTGTAGGTGGTTACTAGTAGGGGGGTCATCATGACCCTGCTGTTGGGCGGCTATTTTACTAGCCAGGGTTGAGCCAATATTGGCAAAGAAATGATTTACCTTGTTTAAGCAATGAACTGGTTGATCTTGCGGGCTTATTAACTCAGTCGGTGACGTTTTGGGTCTTGATCTATTCGAAACTTTATTTATTGTTTTCCAGAGGCGGCGGTTGTCCTTTCCCGCCTTTTTCACTTCTTCTCTTTCAAATTCTCTTTTCTTTTCTTTCTCTTTCAAAACTCAATGCCCGAAAGTATCACTTGCGAGCAATTTAGTATTCAATTTGCTAAAGTTAATCGCTAGTGCGCCAAACACGGCTACGGTACAAATAACCGCGTGTTGCTCCGTTAACGGTTACAGTTTCAGTAATATTCCCACACTCGGGTGGTCCTCATAAACGCGGCAGTTAACGTACTCGATACGGAAATAACGAAATAACACCCTCCATTTAAAACCAACTCTAGGAAATTGAAGAAAAATCGATTTCCCACCTGCAGTGTATAGTGAAAATAAACGCACGAAAGTTAATTAACTCGCTCGTTACCTCTGTTACGTGTTTTTCATTAAATATTTTATCGGAAATATGAGAAACATTACAGTTTTGTTTTTTTTTTCTCGTTTGACGCGTGTTTTGTTTCTGCAGCTTTGAGGAATATTTCAATGAAACATGCAGTTTGTTGAGCTGAAAATGCAAAGTTGGCCGTGTCGTTTGCCCACCACGTGTCGAGTATGAATTGCAATCACATTTAGCACTGTGTATGAATGTGAACTCATTTAGTTAAACCACTACTCTGTGCCATTTAGTAACTTCTCATCGTAGCCTCAGCATTATTCAAATGTTGTTACAATATCAAATTCAACTGGCAAAACTACACAGACTTGGTGGGAAGGTAATTTGTGAAGTTGTTGTTGTTTTGGCTTTTTTTTTGTAATGTACGTTTTGTTTGTGCAGAATACACAAATTTACAAAAAAAAACTACTTACCGGCTTCCAAAAAACACTACAAAGTGAAAAATAACTTTAATTTCGGAAGTCGGTGTCAATAAAAGAAAATGCGGAACCAACGACACCGACTTCCGAAATTAAAGTTATTTTTCACTTTGTAGTGTTTTTTGGAAGCCGGTAGTTTTTTTTTGTAAAAAAGTTTTTTATATACACACGTTTTGCATATATTTTAGGAAGGTATTATTTATCGCTATGTTTAAGTTTAATCCTTCTTTGAGGTACTTTTTAGTTACTACGTTGTAATAGCTGAATACCAGTATTTTACATGGAGCAATGGGCATTGTCCATATTTTTTCATATGTTGTAATTGAAAAACCATTTCGAGGAATAGCGTTACTGATCATTACGGACTAATTAATTATGAAAAATATTCATATTTTATTGTTAAAATATGATAAAATACGATTGACCTTCTTTGCCCTTCAAATCACATCAGCTTAGCCGTACAGTTTTGTATCGTTACCTCAGAAATTAAAAAATAAGTAGTAAGTATTGTCTAATCTGTCAAGTGTCAACCTAAAATGTCAAACATGTAAACATAATTACAGTTTAAAGTTTTTACAATATATTATTCCTGCGGCTTGCCTCATAATCTCGTAAAATCTCACTACACTATGATGACTGCTAGTAGAAATATACTCTATTATCATAACGGTCTCAACTTTAGGCAGGTTTCAGGAGTCAGCTTTAACAAAAGTATCGCTCATTGTGGTCATTTGTAGTCGTGTTTGTAGTTCAGAAAAACGAACAATAAATAATGTCACTGCGTTGGTTATTAGTGACGTACTTACTTACACCTTCAAAAACCACTTTCCGTTTATAAGGAGGATCGGTACATACGGTTTGTATAATAAAAACGCTAGGATAGGATTCGATTTTAGATGACGTCTATTGATACTGACAGATGTGACGTGTTGACAAATTGTATTTTTTTTATTTATGTACTAGTGAGGCAACGGCACTTATTTGTGCCACTGATGACGTCACCTGCCTTAAAAATTTTAAATATTAAAATTTTTTTTTTTAAATATATATTGAGCCAATCCTCAAAATATTCAAATTAGTTTCTCAAAATGCTCTAAATTTTCAAAAAATAAAATAAAATCTAATAGTTACAAATTTTAGACAATCCCCATTGGCTATCTGACCTCCACAAATCAGTTACTGGGTAATAAGAGATTACCAGTCCCTACTGACGGCGCCCATTCACGAATATGACGTATGGATCAGCACCATCAGCTCAATATTTTGAAGGGAACTAAATTATCCAAAATACACGCCACCATAAGGGAGACATTTGAGCTAGCATGACATACTATCAGAACCAACTAACCCTATACAAGCGACAGCAATTATTTCAAAACATCTTCATACACATGATCCATCTACGTATGATCAAAGCTAATACAAACACACGTGCATCAAGTAACATGCAACCGTTTTTAAGTTATTTTAGACAAATAGTGTAGTCGGTCCCACAGTCGGGTGGGCTGTAATCGCCGTCATTACACCGTACCGGAGGGTTCTCGTGCAGGTTAGGGGTGTCACACGCATGATGCAGGTGAGCGGTTTAAGGAAAAAATATATGCAGTTATTATGTACCAAAATATAGAAGCGGAAAATATTCCTGAAATAACAGACTGAAATAAAAATCGGCTTATAAACTACTTTTCGTCGCAAGCGTATTTTACCAACCGAATAAGCTTATTGGCTGAGAGTTAGTTATCATCGTAACCGCTAGTAATGTCAGACTTTTGTTTTTTTTTTAACTTCCTATTGAATCTTGTCGGTACCTATGCATACAATGGCAATACTGACAAAAGCCTGTAGTTGTTAAGGTGAATGCGCAGTGGTAGACCTCGAAGACCTCGAAATTCAAATTCTCTAACGTTTTTTGAAATTTGCAGGTCAGTGTTAGGTTGACGACATCGTGAGAGTCGCGGGCAACCGATGGATGCAAGTGACGGATTTTCGTTCGGCGTGGTGGTCTAAAGGGGAAGCCTTTGTTCAGCAGTGGACGTCTTCCGGCTGATGATGATGTTAGGTTGTATCTTGATCAAAATTTGATTCGCGACTATAACAGGTACGTATTTACAGAATTATAATCATTAGAATCATCAATACATCTTTCCATTTAGATTTGTACCTTAAGCACTTTTCCCTAAGAGATTTTTCTTATGGTACAAATCTAACTTAGAAAGATGTGTTAGTGATTCTAACGATAATAATTCTGTAAATACGTACCTTTTATAGTCGCGAATCATATTTTCATCAAGATACAACCTGTCACTGACCTGCAAATTGCAAAAAATGTAATAAAAATTGAATTTTACGGTCTACCACTGCGCATTCACCTTAATGATACCACAGTATATATAAAGTATGTCCTGTATATTACCAACAATTTTTTTTTTATCCAACTCCAGTCGCAATCAAATCTACCGTGGTGCCCATAGGTGACGCCCCTATATTCAGCTACCTATGTGATTGTTGAGCCCTGTGAGTGAACTCCCGCCAATGTCATAACTCGCATATTGCATGTCTTAGTGATTTACGTTTTTAGTACTTTTTAATTGTTACTAAATTGAAAGTGTAGCGGTCTAACGACCGGTTATGCTAAATTGTAGGTTATTAAGTGCTAATGGACGGCGAAAATTCAGTTTTGCTCTTTTTATGATTTTGTATAATTGAGTGGAAGTTTTATTGATAAAATTGCTATAGACTGTCTATCTATGTATAAAATTTATATTTTAAATTAAAGTCGTGTCTATCTGTGAGACCGCGTTAGTCTTCTAAACTATGGAATGGATTTTGATGCAGTTTTCACCATTATTTAGAGAATTTAATCCGAAAAGTATAAGTGTATGTTACATTAATATTTATCTTAGATATAATAAATAAAACCTTCATGTTTTTCAAGTCGTAAAAACTGTACGAAGCAGGGTCGGGTCGCTAGTATAATATGTTGTAATTAAAACAATGTCCTAGGTGCGATGTCCTTTCTACATTAGACACTACTAAGTGACTCACAACTATGTAGATTATTTAATTAACTGAGTGCTACACATCACTACCTACTTTGTTACCTCAGTGTTAGTACCTAGTGTGTTAAATCATAAAACTAAACATGTAAAGGTTTGTGCAAATCACACGCAACAGGCAAGTCACTAAAAGTCTTAACTAGGCATATGTTAGGGCAAAACCAAAGTTAGCACAGATTATAAGTACTGCAGCGGTGCTATTCTGTAAAAAGATCACCGTGTTAAGTGAAGTGAGCTTTAAAGTGAGCTGTCATTCCACCTGATGCTAGGGTTTGACACTGTTGACAGCTCACTTTAAGTTCACCTAAGTTTTCACTGTGAGGTTTTTACAGAATATGCTATTCTGTAAAAAAATCTCACCGTGATAACTTAGGTGAAGTGAGCTGTCAGTCTACCTTTTGCTAGGGAATGGCATTATTGAAGTGTCACTTTAAACTCACTTCAACTTAGTTTTCACGGTGAGATTTTTACAGAATAGGTCGGCTTTTATTAATTTTAATTTCACTATCCATATTTGTTATTCAATTGGAATATTGCGTTAATAACACATAACATAGCACCTGTAATCCCCGAAGTCACCCATATTTCGCCGGTTAAGTATGTTTAAGTCCCACGATTATGGGGCGAGTTTATTGCCATCATCACGGCACTATTACGGACACCGAGCTGCTACTAAGAAATTCCTGATGGATAACCCAAAAAAGTTTTAAAAGCATACATCTCTGAAGAAGACCGTTTAGTTAAATCAAATTTAAAATAAGATTTCTCGTTTGAGCTTCGCCATCAGCCTTCATGTGCGCACCCCTTTACATCAACAGTAGGTTCTGTTTACAATGAAAGCACTGAGGCACGTAATTTGAGTGGATATCTAGTATTCGCAACCGATCCACTTATAGTTATGCTAACCTTCAAATTAGATTGATTATACCATAGGCCGCTTGAATAAGAATGAAGCTGAGGTATATTCTAAATTATTAGTTAGTTGGTTTATTGTATTCGTATCGATATTGATTGAAGCAAGTTGGAATATATTTGCATGTACGGTTCTATCTAATTTATTATATGGTACAATAAATAGAGCTTTTTATGTGTATTGTTTTAAAAGGCACAATGAACACGTATAACTGTCAGATCATTGAGTTTCTGAAACACAGGTTTGAATAAATCTAGATCGGGCGGGTCATTCTTAACATTTTGAATTCCGAACTATCATTACTTGCACCTGTAATCAAAATATTTTAGTTTTAGCTTATTTTTAGTCATATGGGAAATTTACTAGTGTTGGCTAAATGTACCCTTTTTGTAAACGTTTTTATTAAATAAAAAAATAATATTATATAATCACCGTTATCCTCTTAAGGGGTCATTGTACTCATCATTATGAACAACTTTTACTATGCGGGCAAACCTGAAATCATGAAAAAAAAAATCAGCTGTTCCCTACTTTTATGTTCGCTATGGTTGCATAACTCGTTAAAATGTAGGGAACAGCTGATATTTTTCGCGATTTCAGATTTGGTCCCATAGTAAAAGTTGTTCATAATGATGAGTACAACGACCCCCTACCTAGTTACTAAAAGCTAGGCTGATAGTCTTTTTAAGAAAATAAATTCTATTTAGGTAAAATACTGATGACAATGTCTTAAAGTCTTTCTCATACCTTGCAACATAGTCGCGACGTGTTCAAGTACCTATCACATTTTTGCAACAGCACTTTCATGCTTACTTAGCTTAAGACATTACATACAGCCTCCATACATCTTTATTGCGTACCTTCTAACAGTTGACATTTATCCGTTACACAATTTACGACGTTACAAACAGCTCGGGTGATATATTAGACGTCTAACATTAAGTGCGTAATTCAGCTGAGATTTCTCGTCATATTTTAGGCCGTACGCACACAGGCTGGCGTAGACCGCACGATAAAACGACGTAGATTGGCCTTAAAAACACTTTATGACGTCGTGAACACACTTCAATCCGACCTGTCTTATGTCTTTATACCCTTTATTCAGCGGCGGCCTTAGGGGGTGGCGAACAGGGCAATCGCCCGGGGCCTCGCTCTTGCAGGGGCCTCGCGCAACAACCCAAGCAAATTTTCAAAAATATAGATTTTTTAATTTAAAACTTTTGATTTTGATCCTTAATTATTTAATAATAGAAAAAAAAAACTGAAGTTTACCCCACTATCAAAATAGTCCTGAGAATGATTGCCACCACACCTGTTACAGTTGCATCTGCTGAAAGGAGTTTTTCGAGGCTTAAAATGAATTATTAAAACATAGGTAATTGAGGAATTCGATGACACGATCGGCTTTCAGGCTATTCTTTCAATCGAAAATGACGTAGCTCATTCGTTAGATTATTGTGCTTTAATTAAAGATTTTAGTTTTAGGAAAAGCCGTAAACATCTATTTTAAAATTTTTCATCTCTGTATTTGTTAATCTTTCAATATATTTTTTTTTTCTCGTATATATTTAGCATTTCTCGTCAAACATGACAAATACCTAAACCAAACAATTAGACCTACTTTCGCATCACATACTTCTACGAAGGACAAAGAGCCTCGCAAATACCTGCCGCCCGGAGCCTCGCAATGGGTAAGGCCGCCGCTGCCTTTATTAGTTCATTCAACGGCTCTTGGTTAATTTCTAAAGAATCTAGGTTATACGTGCACAAGAAACCTGTTTTGCTGTTGAACGTGGGGAGTTGATTAGATTTCCTAAGAACTTTGCTGCGTGCGGCTTCGATTAGAAACATGTTGTGGACGCATTGAAGGGATATTTTTGTTTCGTTTTTGATGTTGTGGCTTTAGCTGCAATGTTACCAGTTATCAGCGAAATGTAAGCCTTTACTAACACACTCACAGCCCAATACGGCGCCGACCCAACATAGTAAATAACTTTTGTAGTGATGTTTTTTATTATGTACTAGCTGCGCCCCGCGGTTTCACCTGCTTAAGTTTAGATCCTGTGGGAATATCGAGATAAAAAGTATCCTATGTGTTAATCCAGGGTGTCATGAATCCCCCCCGGTGGGTTCCCGCATTTTCGAGGCGGGGGGGCTCAGTAGCCGTGGCTTCGTCACCCACGGTGAAGCGAAGAGGAACCCGAGGAGGGGCCGCTCGTCAGGGCTTTTGCCTGTAAGCCGACGACGTAGCGGCTAACAAGTAGGTTGCGGTGCCGCTTGGGTGACATCGTAACAGAGGCGGGCCGCGATGTCGTATGTGAGGCATCGCGGCTGAGGGTTGGACGCCGCGGCGGGAGAGGAGTGCCGGTATTGCGGTGCGCCGCTTTCCCTACCTTTCGCGGCCTTGACGGGGTCGCTACCGTCTGATGAGTGTTGGTATGACGTTGGCCGCTCTCCCTATCCTCTGCGGCCGAAATTTGGTAGGCAGCGGGGCCAAGGACCTGACCCATCGCAAGGGGCCAAGGGTGCCCAGATACGGGGTCGTCTGGCACCCATGTGCTGGTTTGGTCCCTGGGTTGGTCACGGCGTGCCATGTGTTCTTGTGCGCCGGTGATGGGATTACTCCCCAGAGGAGGGCCCGGTGACAGACAGAGCTGCGGCGAGTTCACGGATGTGTGTTAACACACGTGTCCGTGTTCCCGCTGTAAGCGCCAGAGGAGGACACCGTGGAATTTTAGTGGGTAAGAGTCCCACATAACTGCACTATCTCCCCGTGGTAGTGCAGAATGCATGAGCATTTCTCCACGATAAAAAAAGGATGTCATGAATCCTCCATACCAAATTTTATCAAAATTGGTCCAGCCGTTTGTGCGTGAAGAAGTAACAAATGTACAAACACACTCACAAATTTTCGCCTTTATAATATTAGCGTGAGTGTGATTTAGTATTTTGTGTGTTTTGTCTATAGTTGCCTGAAAATAGAGCAATTATTATATTTTTAAGCTTTTCGCATATCTCGGGACCATAGGGTCCCAGGCCTTTGGTAGCTCGCAGATGCCCGTTAGACTCTAGTAAAGGAAATAACTATTATTACTATAATATTTTGCGTGTGGAGGCAAAAATTACCTCTTGCAGCTATTTTCTTATTGGCCTATATTGTGATGATGAGCATATATAATTGTGATAATTTACCACAAATTGTTTAATGTACCAATATTATATAAGTTACTTACAATAAAATTACAATGTTCATTCGATTTGTATCGGCTATTTCAACCAATTTGTGGTTCGAATCTACAGCAATTTCGTGGTTGAATTATGTGTGAAACTTGAGTCTGTAGCCTAAACAAACTGAACCTCAACCTATAAAGGTTTTAGATTAAATTAATTCAGGTTTTGTTTTGGTTAAATAACTGTTTGTTTTACATTGCTTAGTTATTTGAATACTGGGTTCTGTGGTAACATTATGGTAAAGTTAAGGGAACATTTTGAAATATTCATCGGAATGTTTGTACTGGTTTCAGTTTGAAAATTTCAGCGGCGTTCGTTATCAAACCTCCAGAGTTTTTAATCATCCAAAATTTTATAAAATGACACAAATTTCGTTACACGTAAACTGTGGTGAAGTTAAGCGGCGTAGAGCGTTCCGTACGGACCGAATTTATAACAACATTCGCGGAATACTTCTCTGGTTGAAATTTTTAATGAGTTATGGCTGTACACTCCGAGCTCGAGACTTAAAATGAATAGAGTCTCCGAGAATTACAACCAAGAATTAATTAGAGGACGGCTCCCATTCAAAAGTTTGGAATTGTCGCCACCTGGCAATCGTGATACAACACAAAGCAAACTCAAATGCGCCGAAATCGTCTTCACTATGAAATTATTTTGTTTTATTTACCATAAGCACATCGAATATTAATACTCAGATCTATGCGTTATTGATTTTATATCTGTAATTTATTTTTATTTCATTAATGAAGGCCATTTTAATATTCGTTTGTAATTCTGTAGGTAGGTACTATAAAATAGGCAAGCTGATTCCGACGAGGGTTGGTTATTTCGCGTTATATTTCAGATTATTAAACTTATCTACAAAATTAATCCTTGACATAGTTCTCTGGTATCCCTTAGTAATTAGTTTATCTAATTTTATTTGAGTCATTGCCTAGCTTAGAAAATTACTCTGCTCAAATTTCGCTACCATTAAATTGGTACAGATAACAGGGTTTCAATAGAGCCGTGGCGAAACTAACAACTTGATAATATGATCTAAAGTAAACCATCGTTGAGGGATTTAAGACGTAATTACTGTTTGGTCACTTAATCGGGACCATTCATTTTATTGTCGAACCCGTTTGACTGAACATAATTCCTGAGATGGCGTCCAAATTGCGCGATCGAGAGATTTGAGCGGCTCGACGCGTTGAGCTAAGTAATAACTTCACTAAACACATATGAATATTCATTATCTTATAGGGATTTAGTGAAATTCGATCACTGCTTAAAACGATATCACAGGATAATGGTGTTACGGTCTGTAACAATACAGCTGGCGATGTAATTAGTCGTTTGATTGCCTTGTAATGTGTTTATTTTGGCGGTGACAGTTTCGGTCCCACTTGGGAATGTAATTGATGGTTTCGTAGTACCTATATCAAAAGACATCTGGAATGTTTTCTCAGCGTTGTTATGAAACAACCCGATAAACCTAAAGAAAAGCTATGATACAGTAATATATATTCGGGCAATATGGATATGTCAGAATGTAGTCGTACACGGGCTCAACGATGAAAAGGTCTGGCAATAATGAGATATAGATATAGAAACAATTTTCTCTCATCTACTTATAATAGTAACGGTATAAAATCAACCTCTTTCGTAAATATTGGATTTAGTGAAGAGAGCCGGTTGGGTATATCTAAGCCGAATTTTCGTCTATTTATCTCAAGCTAAGTATTTGAGTGAATTGTTAGGGAGGCCGGCGCCTCGAGCGGCGTTCATAATAATGGAGTAGGTACCTCGAGTACTGATCATCAAAGGGAGGTAACAATGAGTGTTTTTGACGGTCATTGCTCAATGCTCTTTGATCTAAACGCTCGTGGAGAAATGTGCCAAATATTTGAGGTGGAATTACGGATCCCTTAGGTCAAGCGAGCAAAGGATTTGTGTGGGCGCCGACATCTTTACTTCTCAAGCGCCCTACACTGTGGTTTGATGAGGGGACTTAAACAATTTTACATTTTCAGCCCACGTAAGCTTAATTTGGCGTGACATCACGAAACTAATAGCCATGAAAATTACACGTTTCTATTATTATTTACCAAATTCAAATACTAATTCTACAAATTAATGGGCGCTCTAATTTGCCTTTAATTACATATTTATTAATTTGGAACATTCATCATAATGCGTCAATTTCAACTCGTATTAACCCTACGATCGCGTACGTGCAAATAAGCACAGAACAATACGCATTGCGTGCGTTAATGACCCCTAAACTGGTTAAATCCGTTTCATGCTCGGTTTGTTTCATTCACGATATTTTGATAATGGCGTAAATTTATGCAGCCGTACTTCGAAATCCGAGACTGCATAATGACTTGGTGTCGGGCTTGTTTTATGCTAAGTACGAGGATGAAAGAGCCTGCAAATGTATGCAGATCGCTTGCGTGGGAAGTGGCAACAAGTGGCCGAGACGTTGGTTCCGAAGCGAAAAAAAAAATTGGCTTTTGGGTCTTTTTGGCAGTCGAGATTAACCACGGGTTAATTAAAACATTAAGCGGCGGTACAAAAATTCGAGGAATCATGACAACATCCGACCATGTGAATCGCAAAAAACAATACAAGCCTTAGATGTTGTATTAATGTTAAATGTTCTATAGGTGAAACACTTTAACTGGACTTGTCGAAGAATATAAGTAAAGAAAATGTGTGGCATATAGCACAGTAGTATCTATTATTTCATATTTGTGGATTCATGGCCTATTATTATCTGTAGCATGTATATTTTAAGATACTTATATGTATTTTTATGTTAAGTATTTATATAATTCTTAGGTATTGCTATTTACGATCATTGCTGTTAAAATGATTACGATCAGAATAATATTTTTACATTTTTGTGTCTCTAGGGGATTGCGATAAATGACTTCGATATTAAAGAGTATGTAAATACTTATTGATTCTTTTTAATGTTTATCAGAAATACCCACATTGTCCCAATAAAAATAACTTAAAATATTTACATACAAACTGTTTTTCCATAAAAGTTTATAAATACTTTGAGACAGTTTCTACAAAAAATATCTCATTACAAGCTTCTTGCAATAAAACAAGGTCGATAATAAAATGTCCTTTCTGCACATAAGCTAGATTTCCATCTGACAGCCAAAGGGTTGTAAAGTGCAATGAAACAGAAGCGACACGCGAGATTCTGCGACGTGCGACCGACGGCGATGTGGACACGGTGTTGGTGTCTCATTCTTGTTTAACATACCTAAGTTAGAAAATACTGATGTGAAATCTTGCTACGCTAAGCGATCTCGTTTTGTGCCAAGCTGACAAGTGTAAACATAGAAGCAGATGGGATATCAGCTGGTCTGTTCTGCAAAAATCTCACCGTGAAAATATATGTGAAGTGAGATTGAAGTGAGCTGTCATTCTACTTGATATATTAAAACTGTTGACAGCTCAATTCACCTATGTTTCCCGGTGAGATTTTTACAGAATAGATTGGCTGTGGAGCGAGTTACTTTTCTATAGTGCATCTTTCCTTTGTCTGTGAATGTCTTTTTCGTTGGCCAATTTTTCATACGAGGGACAAACATAAGTCAAAAAAAGTCACACTTTTCAGAACACAAATTATGTTTTTTATAACGTCGCAAGATTCATGCGAATCAAGCGGTTGAAAAAAGACGTCACTTAGATTCGAGCCCGAACAAGCGAACATGACTTATCTGCTTTAGTCCGCCGATGTATTGATTTAAATTAGGTAATGATTTTAGTACAAAGAAAAAATAAAGCAATTTTTTGAGTTATGTGTTGTCTTCAGGTCCGTTAATTTAGTAAGAAGAAAACAGAACCCTCAATTAAGAACCACTTTTTCTTTGTTGGTCTAGTGGTCGCAAGCGCTACTACTGAGCATGAGGTCAAGATTCAATTCCCAGGTCGGGCATAGTATTACTGGGTTTTTTCCATCAGGAGTTCTAGTCGTAGTCTAGATTTTATTTTTTTTTTCCTATCGACTTAAACATAACGGTGAAATACCTACAATAAACCCACCCCACCCCTACCCCACCTCTACTTAACCTTGCGGGGAATACAGAGGGGCTATTCTCGTAATTTTTAAGGACGTTCACAGTCTGATCTCAGTCTCAATCTGTCAAAAATACATTTTGACAAGTTTTTGACATTTGTTTGTTGCTGAGATGAGATTGCGACTACATTTTGAACGTTTTAAATTACGAGAATTGGCCTTAGTGTGCTTTAATTAAAGCTTTGTAAATTTATTTGAACTCGTACTAACCTAAAACCTCCTTGGTGTATCTGCATACGCACTAGCATGCATGTAAAGGCGCGCGGTGGGGCGTGTCGTCGCGATCGTATCGCCGACCCAGTAATTACCAGGCATCCACTAAATTTTCACAAACGCCCTTTATCAGATATTCAGTCAGTATGTTAATAGCACATATTCTGAATGCCGGCAGCTCGTAATCTTTTTTCCGTAGCGTTTATAAGCCTTCGAGGGTGAAACCACCAATTATAGGCAACAGTAATTCGTTTTTAAGTGTTTTTTTTAATTGAAAAGATATTGTAGTAGAAAAAATAAGTAGTGTGTTTTCTATCAACGACACGACAGCACCGAGATTTCTTAGAAATTTTCAATGATTGTTTGTTTTAATTAACATTTCTATCACTTTGAACTAGAGGCGTAAAACCATTTCTAGAAAGTAAGCAAATACTTGCCATCCTGGCGTAATTCCGGGAAAAAATATATAAACGTTTAACAAGCACTAGTTCTATCGGTGCTCACTTCCGCCATTACTTTATATTCATAAACGCTTTATTTTACAACGTAAGTATTATAATAATTGGTGGGTATTTATTTTTATAGATACGCGGGCAGGTAGCAAAATCTGATGATTTTGTTACCTGCCTTGCCTTTTTCCAACTACCTACATTGTGGTCGACTTGGCTTCCAGTCAAACTCAATACAGCTGTATTTTACATGGAGCGACTGCCTATCTGACTCCAACAACCCAGTTACTGGGTAACACGATACTCCTTGGTAAGATTGGTTGTTAGACTTTCAGGCTTATGACTATCCGTAACAACTGTTAAAGATACATCAGAGATCAGAGGCACGAATGGATCTCGGTATGAAAGGGTCACCATCCACGGACCGATCTAGGTAAGCCTAGCTTAACCTTGATCGATCGAGCTGTGCGCCGCCAACAAAATGATTGCCAATAAAAATATGAACCGTTACTTAGTACGAAAACTGGGGCTTCAACCTCGCACTATTACTATTATAAGGCAGATTTAATTGCATTGCGTGAATTCGTATTGTATGCTTAGTTTATGCATTAAGCTAGAAATATTATAGTTTTATGTGAGTTGTAAAAGAGCATGACGTGCCAGCTATTTTACTTCCTCGTAAAATTGAATTATTGAAGTTGTTTTCCATTTTCTACAACCATTCCGTACAGCTTGGATGAAAAATTATGGTTAAACAAAACTAACTTACCTAGTTGTTTTAGTATTTCACCTAGTTTCCAAACATAAGTACCAATTATTTATTTATTTTACCATTTATGTACACACATATATAAACAGACAAGAAAAAATAGAACAGAAAAATAGGTACAAAGGTGATGCTTATTTCATAGGAAATCTCTTCCAGCATAATTGCGATAGGACAATAAATAGAGAGATGTAGACAGCGTGTGAAAGAATAAAGGAGACAAAAAAATACATAAAATCATAAACAATTCACTTAATAAAACTAAACAAATATTATGAGAATATACTTACACACATACAGATAAACTAAAATATTATGAGAATATACTTACATACATACGAATAAAATAAATTATCAAATAGGTACTTACCTAAGTAGGTATGTCAGACGAAAGGGGAGACCTATACCTAGCAGCGGGTGATTCCGGGCTGAAATGATGATGATGACCTGATTCCAGGTAGTAAGAAAGAAAAATTCATACGAATTCGGAGTCAGGAATGTAAAATATCCATTATTTGAAGAAAAAAAAAAACACTATAAAACGAAAGCTGTAATTTTATTGCAGTCACACAAGTGATCACATTTTCTGAATATTTCTGTATATTACAAAAATATCCATAAAATTATTTAACAACAAGACACCGGCATACAAACACACACTTCTGAGCTTGCATCTACTTTACTTTTAAACACGAAAAATGTCAACTCTTCCTTACCAAATAGAAATAGTAGAAAAGTTGGCATTTCGTCGGGTGATTCATGAGAGGAACCGACGACGAGGTAGATTTATAGTGGCTCAACCTGACGGCTGACGTTTATTGCACAGAATAACCCTCGATCTGCACACACCAACAATTTTGTTCCGTTACAGAATGTGTTATTTGTCACAATGTGTTATGCACTTTTCGTATCACCATTTGGGGTTTAGACGATGCTTGCCTTTCTACCAGAACGATTTGTGATTTTAGGTTTGGTATATCGACTATTAGGAATATTTACCTACCAGCGGGGTAATTGCGTAACACACTAACAGTGGGAATGGCTTTAATTTTGACAACTCAACAATATTCATTGCGTTATTTAGGTACGTTGTTGAGCAGACACATTTTTCGAGCAATGAATTCTCAATATCCTTCAAAATGATTCAGATTGTGATTGATAGTCTGTTACGCAACTAGGACGCAGTAGTTACATCTTCGTCAGAAATCTTACTCTTAGCATTGTTAAAAAAATATACAAGTATATATATTTATTAGCTCCTATATTATAGGAGCGAATAAATTGCTCATCTTAATTAACTAGATCCTTTTGCAAATGAACTCGAATATCAATAAATTATTGCTATATTTGTAACGCTATCTGTATCGCTACTGTATCACTTTATATTCAAAACAAGGGAGTGCAGAAATATTTATTTTAATTAATGTAGCACGAATGTCTATAAAGCATCTGCTCTAATAAAAAATCTTTAGCATTTAACACGCATGACTATAACCACTTTATTTTGTAGTGGGAGACAAAACAATGACACCAGTATCAGCTATCAGGTGCATTTATCACGTAATGTCATTACGTGCCTTTAATGGCAAGGTGTAAAACCAGTTAAAATGTCTCGCGCAGGATTTGCTTAGTAAATTGCATCGCATCCATTGCACCCAGAGAGAGGCGTAAGTCAGCGAGCGCCCGGGGCAATGCAGTTATGACGTCATTAGCACGTTATGTGACGTCATAACTCTCCAGCTATCTTCCGCCTGTCAGCAATTACCGCGATGGATGGAGCTACACGTGGTCCAAAATGTGCGTTATTATTTTATTCTATAGTTTATTTGCAGGCAGTGGCTGCGGCTGTCATTTGGTTAAAAGCTCCATGAAATACAGGAGGTTTAGTGCATTTTTCGCTCTACAACTTATCTGAAATTTACCTTTCAACGTATAAAGTTTAACGCTGCGATAACTATCTAAATTGCATTCAATTACGCAGAACTTTACGAAGCTGTAAACAAAGAAATACAGACAGTTTACAATAGAAAGCTAAAGGATGAATAAAAACAAAAATCATCCATATATTCAGGTGCATCGCCCAACTTGTAGACGTAAATGAGAATAGTTGGTTCAGACAATGGATTCATAAATCGCGTGATCCTATCTATGTACTTGTAAAACTGCTAAAATAGAACGCTAGGCGACGTTCATTATGCGTATTTAGTTCCATTGTAATGAATGTTCTACCAAAAAGGGAGGACATGAATATTACAATAAAGAATATCTATCGTAGTTAAGCTTTTGAAGTTGTTAAGTGGTGCTGTAGATAAGCTGACACAAGTTCAGTTCTTTGTTTAGGTTTCTGAATAAGTTCTAGTCGTACAGGATTTAAAGTTCTGGGACAAAGGGTTTATTTTCACGTATGTCCTTACATCGATGTCTGTGGACTTATTTGAGTAAATTAATCAGGGAACGGTATTTGTTATATATCTTTTATTTATATACATATAAAAAAACAAAGTTGGGTTAGTTGCACCATTTATAACTCAAAAATGACAGGACCGATTTTTATGATCTTTGATTTGTTGAATTTGTCTCCGCCCCGAATTGCAGAATAATTATTAAAACATGGGAAAAAATTACAAAAAAAGAATGAAGATAATTAATTTTCTCTTACATTCGGTCTTATGATTCTGAGCCGGCACGAAATTCGCCGGGTCAGCTTATCATCATTTCAGCCGAAATACGTCCACTGCTGGCCTCCTCCAAGCACCTCCACTTCGACCGGTTCAGCTAGTAACACATAATTATAAGATATAAAATAATTTTTACATCATCGCTGATGGTAAAACGTAATGACAGTGCCCGACCTGAGAATCGAACCCGGGACCTCATCCTTAGCAGCAGCGCTTGTGATCACTAGACCAACGAGGCAGTCGAGTCCAGCCGATCGATTCTGTAAAAATCTCACCGTGATAACTTAGGTGAAGTGAGCGTGAAGTGAGCTATCAATAGGGGCGATCCCTAACATCAGGTGGAATGACAGCTCACTTCACCTAAGTTATCACCGTGTGATTTTTACAGAATAGCACGGTGTTTGTTGTAGTGTTTTGATTATGCACTGTATTCGTGAGCACGAATTGTAATTGCCAAAAAAACATTTTTTTAAATCATATTTTTGGGTTCGGTGTCGGTCTAGTAACACCCCCTGCCCCACGCACAACGGACCAAATGAGAGTCTAAGTGCGGAAAAGGGAGTCCCATCATCATCATCATCACCCCCTGCCATTTTTTTTTTGATATTTTCAATGTACAGAATTTTCACTTCTACAGATTTATTATAAATATAGATTAGGTACGATGTTGGTCCCATGGAGAAAGTTGTTTAGTTTGATGGTCTGTACCACATCCTTAAATTTGGCTGGTCATTGAAAAGTAACCCTGTATATATTTAACTATACCTTCGATAGCGATAGCTATCAACGAGTCACTGTAAATAAATGGTACAAATAAGTAGTTTTTCTTGTATCATAATTAGCCTCAGAGGATTTCGTATTTATCCTCTTTATTTCGTCTATATATTTAGAGAGAACCCCCGTAGCCATATATTCAGGCACGTGTTAGCCCCCTTACAATTCTTTGCTATCATCTGTTTCACGTTGTCTCCCCTGCGGCGATGACCTTTCCATTTGCTGTATATTTATTCTAAACAGCCCTGATAGACTTGGAAAGCTTTTCTCTTCAACTGGGAATTACGAGAAATTGGTCTTGTTGTTGTACCATTGACAATTGTGTGCCTTGTTAGGCCTGAAGCTTTGAAGGGAATGAACTATTCAATCAATTTCGAAACGACTTTGAATTGCCAAATGTTTTATGTTTATTTTACCTTAAAGTGTGGTTTGATTATTGGTTTATTCAATCAAATTAGGTAGTACTAATTCGTCTGATAATCTTCAAATACGAGTATCTTAAAACATTTCAAATTTAATCAGATTTTGATGTAGCTTTATAGATCAAAAAGGTCAATAGATATTTCAAACATTGGCGTCCAAAACATGCATTCTTTTTTCCATAAAACTCGAACAGTTCCATATTGATCTAAGAAACACTCATACAAATACACACATAAATACATACAGATGACTAGGAATGCGTAATCATTCCATTAAAAGATGCGTTCCTAAGGATTTGTTGGTACCCTTTATCCTACGGGAATCCAAAGGAAAAAAAGGTCGAGTCATTTGTCTTTACTTGGTGGGTTTATGTTGGGATCACTAGTATAGAGCAGTCGCCTGAGACTGGATGCTCTTAGGATGAATTGTTGATTATAATCGCCCTATAAGGACATATCACGTAACTGATATCTTACGTCTAAGTACCTTCGTGGGTAGTTGAAGGATTGGATCATGTCGCGGGACTGTATTGTTTGCTATCGGATATTTTTGGTAAATTTACATAGTAATTTATTTTAGACTGATGTTTGACATCACCGCCTGAGCCAACTAACTCACTATCAAAATCCTATCGACGCGCATCATTGCGCTCACCAGCAATATTATGAGTGAGTGCTAATTATTTCTTGTTTTATTGGTCAATTCTATCCCACTGCTGCGGAAAAACCTCTCCCAAATTCAAACAAACAAACATCTAAGACAAATCTTCATCTAATAGGCTGAGAGAGAGAACCATTCATTCGTGTGAAATATAGGAATATTTCTAGGAAATAGAAATATTCAACGAAATGTACTACATTTCTAACTCTATTTATCTAGTGTGTTGTCTAAGTCAATGTGAAATAAAACATTTTCTACGTAAGTCTGTACAAACTAGTTGTCGCTGAGACTAATTAGATGCAAACTCATTCAAGCCAAAGTCATGAAACCTGTGTCCTGTTTTCTATTAATCAGTCACAAAAGCGTGGCGCTTCAAACACTGCATCAGTATTGAAATTGAAATTGTGTATTGAAATAATTGATGTACATAAATATTTACAAAACAGGGCCTTCAACTGAAGGTAGGTAAGAAATAATTGGATTCTACAAAAAGATGCTACTGAAGTATGCCCAGTTACTGAAAGGCCATGTTCAAATTTTTGTTGGGGCTATCCCAGTCCATTTGCGACTATGGCCTAGCTACGTTCGGTCTTCTGTATGATTTTGTCCCTGGTTCCAAAACACTTGAAATGATTCAGCTGTTCTGGGACTCGCTTTTCTTTTTACCCGACTACGGCGAAGCAAAAAAGGAGGGTTATATCAACACTGTACATTCTGACTGAGTTTTTGTGGTTGGAAAAACTGTGGTAGTATTAGTGCATACCTGAATATGGCCTTTTAAATAGGGATTTAAAAGACCAGCTATGCCAGTTTAACGGTATGGTATGATGAAGACAGACATGAAGTCTGGATAGAAAAATCGAATATTTTATCCGGTTCCAAGTTCCAATCACATACCTACTTTCTTATAAATGACAAGTTTATCCCAAGATTAGCATTGAAACATATAATTGTATAAATAAAACGTATGATTGCGGGACACAGACGCACTTAGTCGGGTGTCAGTCACCATGATGAATGTCTGACACTTGAAGTATGTACCGGCTGTACTAGTTTCTGAATGGACAGGTATATCCATTGCCGTTTTAGATATCAACCACGTGGCTAGAATTTATGGATGAGGTAGTTTTCTGTAGAAGAAAAAGTTGGCACAATCTATGGTGCCGACATTTTAATCGTCACGACTTGGATTGTTGCACAAAAAATCCGATGATAAATCGAATATTTGCAGTCGTATGTACGTGGTGTAACTATGGAGTTTGTATGTAAGTGCCTTGTTTTTTATTTTTTATCTCCATCGTATCGGCTGACTGCAGTTGTCGAGCTAACGTATCAAAGAACAGACTATCGTCTGAAACATTTATTTATAAACAATGATTAAAGATAAGTGACGTTTAAACGTCAAAAATGTATGGTTAAACAGTTGCTAATCAGCACTTAACTTTAAGTAACGTTTATGAATAAAAGGTTTAAGGATAAGTAAATGACAGACTTCTAATGTCTGTAATTCAAATTAATAAAAGCTAAAAATCCTAGCTCTCACACCCAATTGCAACCTTATACAATTCATATTCAAACATTCCAAATTATTTACAACTATACAAGCTTCCAATTTCTGCATGCTGAGCATAGCTACGTCATAATATGTACTATACAAGACATTTAGTTTAAGCTATGTACATCAATCCTATATCGTACTTGCTAATATGTAATAGCGTTGCAAGGCATCGGTCCGGCCGTGTGCACACTGGCAAGTGGCAACTGATGCGTTCGATACATCGCCTCATTACGGCGCACGTGTACACCAAGCCGCAGGCGCATAATCAAATGGATTTCAATAAAGTATTGTTAATTATTCACCGAAGGGCATCGTGATTATGATTTGAGTAGACCTGTCTCCTCATTATTTCTTGCCTTTATGAGGTCCTGGTGCTCCGATGGATTCAAATTACATTAAATATTTTTTGTAAGTTGTGGAAGATAAATTCAAAGTCACTTTTCAGTGGGTTTTTAAATCAAAATCGTCTTTTTATTTACATATTATGTATCACCATCTCACACAAAAGGGTCACATGACCGTAAATAGGAATCTGCTTCTATTTTGCAGCGTAATATGATCAGTAGGTAATTTTAAAATCACTTGAACAAAAAAAAAAGCAAAACCCAACCAAAGTTATTTCAGCTATTAACCACGAACATTTGACAATCAATTGTAAATTACACCACATAAAAATTACTAAGGGCGTGAACGCACAACACTACTCACCGGGCAATGCGTCTTTGCGTCACCTCATTACATTACACGTCGCGATTTACGTTGTCGCTGCACGCACGTTCTCGCTGTTCTCGCGTGTCTGGGACATGCAGCCGCGGCCGTATTCCCTTTCATATTTCTTTTAGCGAGTACTTGACACTAAGATATGAATCTAATATGATATTGAGGGCTCCTGATAGTGTGGGCAGCTATTGATTGATACTTCATCAGTATTCAATTCGGTTCAACTAGTCATATAAATATTCTGACAGTGTTGAAATGGTGATTGAGATTCTGTTATCCGTTTATCTTTACGGTAGGATGTGTTGGTGCAGGAAATATTTATATTTATGAGAAGCTAGCTATCAATCATAGAACTTAACTTATGATAGTTAGGATTGATTATATTGCTCTGTATTTATCATTTTCGTTTTAATAAAACGAGTTACAGATATGTACTTAAGCCTAGGTAGCGCTTTAGTTTTGAGTTAGAATTTCAGGTGAACAAGAATACTTACATATTCTTGCGAAATTTTAAAAGGAGATCCGTATTTCAAAGAAAGGAAGTGTTCAGTTCAGTTTGCATGGCATTATCGCTTTTTATTATTTACGTACCTACCTATGTATTTAAAGAAATTGTTGGAAACCTACCTAGAGGGACTCATCAAAGAACAAGCTTGTACTTCAAACTTTAGAAAAACATTCACATTTCGCACACAGACCCGAGAAATTCCTTCCCATTTACGTTACCACCCATTGTCTTCGTAATATCCAAAAAGCATCAGGTTTTACGAGTAATAGGCAGACAGAATAGTCGAAAGAACATTAATTCCACCCAAGCGACTTTCGCTCGGCAAATATTATGAGTGGCCTCCAACAACACTCACATATGAATTGTTCAGTGTAACGAAAACGATGCTATCCCTGAGGATAGGTACCGCATAAATTGTTGAGCAATTTTCTTTCTGAACCTTTGTTTTACTCGTAATTGGATTTTAGAAAGAGATTCTATAAAACAAGAAATCGTGAAATTGATAATCTAGATTTACTTATTGTACTTATAAAAAGCGACTTTCAAGAGCACTTTAACATCCTATCGACACGTCATATTGCTTGCTGATAACTCATAAATTAACAGTCGGACTGCAAGTGAGCCAACTAAGTAAGTGAATTGCAGTGCTATTCTGTAAAAATCTCACCGTGAAAACTAAGGTGAAGTGAGCAGTCATTCTACCTGATGTTAGGGATTGCCTCCATTGATAGTTCACTTCACGCTCACTTCACCTATGTTATCACGGTGAGATTTTTACAGAATCGACAGGCTGATGATTCCGTAAGTGACGCTGTCAAGAAGACAGGCAGTAGTTTGTTCCAGTGCACTAACTACAATGAACTTCAATCACTACAGTTCTTTCACTTTTATTTCACCTCAGGCAGCAACAACCCAACATCAACCATATTACAACGACAATAAAGATTACTATGAATTTGACAGTGATGAAAAATCATAGGCAAAATAAATGTGAAAGGACTGAAACCAATCAAGCCTGGTGATTGTGTCACAATTACTTTCAGTGTTTCTTTTTGCTCAAAAGGAAATACAAGTTCAAGACTATTTTAGACTAAACACCTATTGTTACAAAACCATGTGAGGAGCAGGGCAGGGCTTAGTGTATTTGCACATTGCAGTTTTAAGTCTTCTACTTGCACAATGGTTGGGAAAACACATGTCCAAAACTTCAATAGACCAAACATTTAAGGTCCTAAGTATTCGTGATTTCTTACAAAACCATGTAAAGGCAGTAAGTAAGTATGTATATTCATGGTGGTGGACCATTTTAGCTATTCTAAAGCAACGGGCACACTGCATTTATTAGCGATGTGTGTGAACAGCGTTTACCTCATACAGTACACCAGAACACGAAGTTGAACCCTGCCCTATGCTTTATTTGTTATCAAGTTCAAATGTTAGGAAAACATCGTGAGAAAATAACTAACAATTAGGTACAAGTTTTCAAGATGTAAACTAGGTTGAACTGGGGTTTATTATAAATTCATTATGCCAGCCTGAAAAACTTTAAAACAAATGGCCTCTTCATGAATGCCACAATTAAAGTTCAGAGTAAAATTTCATGAATCACCAGGCTTGGCAGGGAAATTATTTAGTATGTATTAGGGGAGTTATTTAGGGTATTCATATGAATTCCCAAAATTATAGCCCCATGTACTCGTAGGTAGATGTTCAGAAGGCCAATTCCCGTAATTAAAAACAATCAAAATCTAGTTGCAATCTCATTTCAGCTTCAATCAATGTCAAAAACGTGTCAAAAACATATGGAAATTATAGATATTTTTGACAGATTGAGACAGAGATCAGACTGTGAACGTTCTTAAAATTACGAGAATTGCCCCTCTGAGCAATTTTTATGTAATTCTTCAAGTCATAATTTAAGTAAAAAATACATTATCGAAGCTACTGATATCATAGCTGCTGTAATAGATATCACTATTTTGTGAAGCTTTCCGCCCTAGCCACCAAATGATCCACCATATTGTCAAGAGCTTACAAACTGTAAACATGCCTCGTGCTTCATACTAACAGATATCTAGGTACTGTAGTAAGCATTAACCCCTTTATTCTATTTAGGGGTTTAATTATAACCGTTGATTAAAGCTAAGTTGTGATTAGCGACTGTGTAACCAATAACCATACATTTTTGACGTTTAAACGTCACTTAACTTTAATCATCGTTTTTAAATAAACTCCTAAATAGAGCGTAGTTTGTCAAAAAACCTATGGTACTGAATATTCAAAAAACTTCACACTAAAGGTATAATTACATAAATTGCTATAGTCGTATGAGTACTTAGATCGTAAAGTTTCTGTAAGCTAGGCTGAGCTATTGAAAGGATTACTATGTAAATGGTTGGGTTCCACTGCTAATAACTTGCTTGTAAATAAGTTATGCCTACTGCGATGTACTCTTATCGTATAACTATAGTACTATGTCGTAGGTAATAAGGGGTATTATTGGGTTGGGGAGGTCGGATAGGCAGTCGCTCCATGTAAAATACTGGTTTTCTGCTGCATCCGGTTAGACTGGAAGCCGACCCCAAGATAGTTGAGAAAAGACTAGGCAGATGATGACCGGGTTGTAAAACTGAACGAAGATAGGCTTTGAAAATACGTTTGATGGTTTACTATTTAGCTTTGTAGATCTATGAAAGTCAATTAATGTTGGTTTGCTTTCATAAATTTAAGGGTTTGTCAGCAATTCTGCGATATGATATGTTTTTCTTTGTTTCTAAGTTATTAATGTTCTTTAGAACTTAACTTCAAGCAAACTTTGGCAAGCGCAGTGTGGGACGCCCCCGAGCTAGATGGACCGACGACCTAAAAAGCTGGCTGCGACTGACTGGATGTGGAAGGTGGAAGACACGGTGTCGCACATTGATAAGAAGAGTGACACTAACCAAAAAAGCTATATTTTTAATAGAAGCATTTAAAGTTTTACCAAACAGTAATGACTAGTTTTGCATCAGAAGGAATAAAAAAATGGTTACATCATGTCATGATACCATATTTTATTTAAAATATAGGTTTTTTGGTTAGTGTCACTCTTCTTACCAATGTGCGGTGTTGTGGTGCAGCTTGGCCTATGTCCAGCAGTGGACTGCGATAACTGAGTTGATTGGTTGATAGAACTTAACTTTAACCAGCAGTAGGCAATTTTTGGAACTCATTGCTAAGGAAGGTCGTTTACATTCTCTTTGAGTAGGTCAAAGAATCTTGGAAAACCGATTTGGTTTTGTATTTGATTCAGTCATTATCCTTATCCAAAAAAAAACAATAATGAAATAAAGACTTCCCTTTTTTATCATTAGGTAGGTACATAAGTATAAATACGAGACGCGCTTATTATAAGGGTAAATTGGATTTCAGATCTCCGAACATCTTAGATTTAAGCTGATCGGATTCCTGTCAACAACATTACTCTCGATGTACTAGCAAGTAAAACTCAAACGTATCACGTTATGTGATATGTTTGAGTTATTTATTTCTTGATAAACTAAAGATAGACAATCCACGATCTGTTACCAAAGGATTCTCGGTTACTTCTTTAGTCACGTTGCCCGTAGGGAAGCAGACAATCTAGAAAAGTTAGTGGTGATAGGCAATGTAGATAAAGACCTCGCGGACAGTCACCTAACCGCTGGTCAGACCAAGTAACCGCCCTCACTGGACTCTCTGTTGCGACCGGCCTGAGAGAAGCTGAGAGCCGAACGAAGTGGAAGAACATCGTGCATAAAAACACGAAGGCCTGTCAGGGACGCGAAGAAGAGATTTATTTCTTGAAGTGGGATTTGTAATATCTATCGCCAACATGTTTGCTAGTGACGAAGGAATGTAGCGGTCATTGTAAGGTCCAGAATTAAAATCAAGATCTACTGGTCAAAACCGCTACTGCTGAACATGCGATCCTAGGTTCGATGCCCAGCATGGGTAAAATGTTATTTTGTTTTCCATCTGGAATTTCTCAGCAGCAGCTGGGAACCTGGATTTGTGCCCGGTTGATGGCAATAGGCTCTCTGCCTATTACATCGGACTTAGACATAGCAAGCGAATTTGTCAGTATACTAAAAGTAGACTTCTCACTTCTGCCCTACCCTTCGTGGAATTCAGGCATGATGCTATATGTAATTTATAAAACACCTAAACAGGTCGAATAATAGTAGATTTTTTTCAAAACTCTATGAATACTAGGACTTTTGAAGGCCTAGTTTGCAAATAAGTATGTAAAGTCCATTGTGATGCTAACGCCGTTCAATTTTTTCACCAGGTTCTAAGCTCTAAGAATTTTGTTTGAATAAAACAAGTGACTATGTTTGTACTTACGTAGGTAGTTAAACCCAAAAATAAGAATCCCGTAATCCCTGCACATAAAGCGTGTTGTCAAAAACATAAAATAAGAACGTTTCAAAACAAAATGAATGATAATTTATTCGCAGATCAAGAGTCTAGTCGCTCTTAGCCAGCGACAAATTAACATCTGACAAGATTAAAATTAATGCAAATGCACTTAAGTTAATTAAATCAAAGTTCGAATGAAACTCTAGCACTTAGTCACAATTGTACTTAAGCATTTAATAGTGAGTATTACACTGACTAATGACGTCTGCACCCTTGAAGATAGGGGTGAGGAATTTGAGAACTTTAAATTTGTGCAAAAGTATTTTTGACAAAAAAAAAAATTATGGTAAAACTATACTTATCAAGTTAGTGCTCATATACATCATTCTGCACTCGATAGCCGCCCGGGTAGATAGTCCGCTTTTGTGGGCGTTAGCCGATCGAACAAGATCTGTTTTAGGGATTAAGTAGGTAGGTACTAACATAGGCTAAGTAAGATTGTTACTAACACAATGGACCTCATTTGTACTCTGAAATTATTATTATATACACGAGCGGCACGTTGTCAACGACAGAAGACATAGACGCATGGACGGCTGCCGGAGACAGAGGCAAACTGCAGCCATCGACAATGTGCCGCTCCTGTACACTACGGCCAAAATATCTTGCCAAGTCTGAACATAGGCACTAAGAACTTTCACGCATGTTCTCTCACTCACACTGGCCTCATGTCACTATATGGTTCCAAAAAAATCTTACTGCGCAGCCTTCTGCGCGAAGTTCAGACTCGCCAAGATAAATCGGCCATATTGTATTTGAGTACCGTAATTAAATACACGAGCGGCATGTTGTCGACGGCATCCGCCGACGCTTATCGACAGCTGCAGTTGCCTCTGCCGTTGACGCGTGCCGGTTGTGTGTAGACAATTACAGGTAAAGTAGATCTGTAAAATATTTTGATATATCAATTACCTACTATGAATCCTATGCACGATTTGCAGTTGCTACAAAGGCATAGCTCAATGTTATGTTAGTGAAACATAAGCAAATCTATTGTTAAATACATACACGTAACAACATAACATTATGCACTGAACTGCATTGTTTGATTAATGTTAATATTGTGTATTGTAAGGTTTCGCATAGTCGCACAAATAGCTAGCAGGTAAATAATTAAAAAGAAATCCCTGAGTGCAAAACTAGGTCATCGTTGTTAATTGCGAGCAACGCCCATGGAATAAATCCTCTAATCATAGTTGACTTAGCAGAAACCCTGGTATCAAATCATACCTATACGTAGTGCCGAATTTACAGGAGTGACGTGACACAAGAGTACGTGGCGTAGATGTATCATGAAGTCCCAAAGACAAGTACATGTCAAGATCTGTCCCAAGACTCACCTAGAGAGGTGAGTCACTAATAAATAGCGTCTGTATAGTTACTTAGCGCACTGTCTTCTTCTTATGAAAGTCAAATCACTGAAAAATCGGTGTATAACTATTCATCTGATATAATACATTTATTAGTAATAGGGTAGGGCTTTTCGTAATTGTCAAGTCACTTTGCATGTTGCACAGTAGGTATCTAACTGTTTCATTGGTTGATTTGTCCACTGCACTACATTTGTACACATGTGTAACATGACTGCCGTAGAGACAAGAAACTAAAGATTGAATGATGAATTGTAGACATATTTTTACGGCGCGATGTCCTTAATGAAGACAGTAAAATATGTTACTTTGTGTAGAAAGAGATAAGTCTGTTCTGCGTAGAATAGAGATAGAAGTGAATATGCTACGCACGCTATTCTCCCAACTGTCACGTCTCCGTATTCTTTGATTTTTTTATAAATATATTTTTTTTTATAAATGCATTATCTCTATCTTGAAATTAATCGAATGTAGGATTGCTCTGGAGCTCAACTTATTGCCAACATACCGAAGAGCAAATTTATTATTCCATGTATGACATGGAATGCAATAAAGTATTGAGTATTGAGTATACGATCCATATCCCTTTGTGAGAGAAGATTGATAATGTATATCCCATAGCTGAAGTTAATTGCAATCAACCGGGCTACGTAATACGATATAAATATTTAACAATCACAATGTTGATGCAAACACGTCAGCTCAGACGAATCTTTTCGGTCACAATTTAAATATTAAATTATTCGACTTTTCAGTATTGATGACGACGACTGAAACGAGTAAAAATTAAAATATATTTTTAAAGCGGTACAAAGATAAATAATTTCGTTACGTTATGAAGGTAGGGAGTTGATACACAATTCTTGATTCGGTTTATGAAGTTGATCAAATAAAATGAATGTTCACGTGACCACAGGGCTGGCCTATTTTTTGGCCAAAGAATCAGCGTCACCATGTAACGTGCTAATATTGCCAGCCATTTAGGCAGTTTTCCTGTTGACAGCGGTGCAGACAAATTTATTGATGCTCTGTGATTCTTTTCTCTAATCATGTAGGTAAATATTATTAATAATATTTAAAGCATATTGGAAACAATTTCCAATTAATAATATGAATATTTTTTTGGGGGCTACTAAAAGAATGGGCATTTATTTTAAGGTAAATTCGTATTCAACTTACATTCAGCTGACCAGAAAAATAGCAGGGATTTACCTACTTGTTTCTGTAAACCTAAAACATATGCTGAATTAGCTAATACGGACCATTCTAGAAGTCAGGGAATAAAGAAATCGGCCAGGCGTTTTCTGATCTGCACAAACAGTTCAAAGAAGACTTTATTTAACGAGTATTACGGTCAGCACTAACGTTCAGTCTTGAATATAAGCTGCTAAGAGGAGACAACAAAATCTAGTTAACATAGTAAACGTGTTATACCAATCTAAGTTTTCTGTGCATTCACAATGCAAACACCTAGCTAGATGTACCAAGGAGGTTCTAGACGAGTTGAAAGGAATTTCTGCAAGGAACATGCAAGTATGCAGATGTTAATGAAATTATTTCTGGGAAAGTAAGATCTGAGACGGGTGCAATACCCTGAGTGCTGCCAGCAATTTGCATTTTGAATACTAATGACGGGGAGCACTCACTACGGCGACATCGCCGTGAACACTATAGAATAATAATAAAATTGTACGAAATGTAATTATTGATTACAATGTTGCAGGCTTTACAATGTAGTGAGGGGAAAATTGTGTGCCTGCTTTGTTAATGGCATTAAAAGCAATTTTATAGAAATGTTTCGCCAGCGGAAACCGACTGAAACGCTTTTTATGTAAACACAACAATAATACGCCAAGAAGATTCGACAAAACCGAGAGGGAGAGAATCCGCCCAAACACTTAACCGACTTTAAAGCAATTCTATTCGACTTCAAAAACCCGGACTAATGTCAGAAGAATAAAAAGTACATCAGTGGCTGTTAGCTGTTCAACAAATTGTCCATTTTGAAATTTTCGAGCGACTCACAGCCTGCAAAAACTGTTCTCAGTAGCGGACAGGGCGACTGGGCGATAAGGAATGCTTTTATTAAATTTTCTCGCATCGCCTGACTAATGCTGCCCAGCTGACGCGTATCCGACACACTTACTCTCTCTTTTTCGCTCGCTTGCGAAATTTATACGGAGTGCTAAACACTGTCGTCATATTTTCCACGAATTTACTGCCTGGGGACCATTTTGATACAAAATTATAACTAAATAATAACGTTTCAGTTAACATTAGATTTCTAACAATAAATAAGTTGTAAAGTAACAATTGAGTCGCTCTAAAATACTCTAAATTAATACGGTAGCTGTCTACAACAACAGATCTTCGGAAACTTGTATTTAATCACACCGCTTCCAACTTAATCAATCTAAATGAACAACGGATTAAATGGGGCGATTTAAAATTGGCTAACATTATTGAACATCTACAATAGCGAAACGTTTGTTCTGTTCACATTAATTAAGAATGTTCGTTTTGCGAACACTACAGTCGATTCGATTCGCTCTCAGCCCATTCGATTCCACGAAATTCATTAATTTAAACATTCATGCTTAATTATCGAACTCTTCAATTAAAAATGCCCTTTAATTTGTTGCTTTATTTATTTACTCTATTACACTCGTTAAGTTAAATGCAAATATCGGACTTTTCGCATGTAAATCTATGTTTATCGTCGGACCATCGGCGGTTGTAATAAACGAGTAATGAATGGTGTAATTATGTTTAACGGTGCTAATTACTTACGAGGTAATTTAATGGCGATCAAACACGTCCCCGAGGTTTAATTCAATTTGACCTTCAAGTGAATCATTGAGTGGTGTCCGATAGATGATTACGAAATTTCTGATTCAATTTGGAGACAAACTCTTCACCTGTTTTTGACTTTCAATATCACGATTTCTCTTAGAGTCATTTGAAATTCTGTTTTTTTTTATTGCTGAATGGGCCCGCTATTCTATTTCCGCAATATTGTGCTAAAATACCGCTTTACCCATAAGCTCCAACAATGGGTGACCCGGTTTACGCTCGAGAACCAGAATTTTGAGATCGTCTCAAAGAGAATGAATTCCTTATCCTTACGTAGGCAGCTATGTATCACTGAATCAGAAACTTTTAATGGTGCGACTCGTCAGCAATCTGTCTGCAGAACTCTAAAGAAGGCATTCTATCAGAGCGTAGCGTACCTAATACGATCGAAGAACCTCCTTCCGTCGTAAAACATCTCGGCATTTGGTTTTTGGACAACAAGCCGAAAACGAATGACACAGCTCAAATAAATTTGATTTTTGCGGTAAAATCCTGCCTGAAATCTAGACACGAAAAGAAATCCAGACTAAGGAATTGTCAGCAAGAAAATATCATCTTTAAAGTCTTTTCTTGTTTTATTTTTATCCTTTACTTGATATCGTTGACATGGACAGTATTTACCGACTGTTTACATTTAAGAGTAACAAGGAAGTCTTTCGTTCCAAGCCAGTGACACAGTACACCTAAAGGTAAGTGTTACTGATCTATTTGTTTTATACATCACTAGCGGCCTGTCCCGACTTCGCACGGGTGGTAAAAAAAAGAAAAAAAAGCCTATACTAATCAGTGATAATGTAGCATTCAAATGGTGAAAGAATTTTAAAAATTGGTCCAGTACTTTTTGAGCCAATTCGTTACAAACATACATATAAATCTTTCCTCTTTATAATATTAGTATAGATAATAATAAATAGTTGAATCGATTTTACGTGTGGCGCAATTTGTAATGTAAATATTTACGGCTTTTAATCGGTGTTTTTACTTTTGTAATTAATTTTTTGATTTTTTTTTTGTGTCAATCAAGCAGGAGTACCAGGGGAATTACGAAGCAATTACCGACATTGCTGTCACAAATTCACATGATCAGCGTGTGTATTGTTAGTAGTTGTGTACTGTAGTAACATACCTACAGCTTGACACGATGTAAGTGTGTTGCCTGTTACATACAATAAAATTAATCTACTGATTAGACGGTGCAACTTTTATTGTTGCTTTCACTTATAGTATACCACGGGAAATTAATCCATACCGTATACATCAGCTGTGGATGTATGTATACGAATGATGGGTGTTCGATAATAATGTCGTTAAAGTCGCGACGGTGTGACAGACGGACATCTCACGTGCACATCGTCTAGAACTTGTTATTGGACAAACTTTCCACGTGACCACTTCCAATACTGCTTAGTCATATTTTCTCGAAGAAATATCTACTTGCAGTGTACAGAATTTTCTTTAGTTGTTATTTATTTTTAACAATCTACGCGAAGAAAATATCGGAAGAACGAATTAGATGTTTTATTGGCATACACTTTATTGATATTTCCGCCATGTTGGTGATTTACGGTCTTCAAACATTGGCTGCCATGATATAAAAGGCAATGAAAGGATTATAATTACTTATGAGGAAAGTCTGCCTGATTCTTGAGGAAGAAGTAGAAGAAGAAGAAAATAAGAAAAATAAAATAAGAACATCATCCGATAACTAAATTCGTTTGTCAATAGTCTAGTAATGATCATTAGGATCTATACTGAGCGGTGCTGGCACCTCTACTGGCACTACTTACTGACACTGGATTTGCTTACTGGCTGAAAAAGCAACATTTCCGCTCTCCGAATACGATACCAACAAAACACAACTTACCTTTTTTATCTTCAACAATGTAGTACAATCGATCCAATACTTCTTTTTTTTTGAAGTCTTATCATCGTATTATTCACATACTCTGGGATCCTTTTACCATTTTGTAGGACCTTTCGAAGAAATGACACCGTTTGTACCGATACCGCAGTATCTGTGAGGTTGGTTTGATCTGAGTTTTATTCAAACATAGTTTTATGCCGAGGACGGACCCGAGATATTGTTTACAAAGCATAAAGAAGAGAAATGAAGACTAGTGGAACCCTAGCGTACGTTGGCTTGCCTGCGGTTGTAGTGTGGTGCATATGATAGGAGGTAGAGAGACGACACAAACGACGTTGATAATGGAACCTATTACTATTATTTTCAAGCATTCAGTTTCTATTTATGGCTTCTAAGTAATGACTTTATCTTTACCGTTCGCGTTATTTGATTTTTCCATTTGGAATTTCTCAGTAACAGCCCGGAGTTTGGATACCCTCGTGCCTCGGATAGCACGTTAAGCCGTTGGTCCTGCGTCTGATCTCTGGTCGTTTCGTATTGCCGTCCCATCTGTGCGATTGAAGGAAGAGTGCACATACGAGTGCCCACACTTCATCATCTGCCTAGCTTTTTCCAAACTATGTTGGGGTCGGCTTCCAGTCTAACCGGATGTAGCTGAATACCAGTATTTTACATGGAGCGACTGCTTATCTGAACTACGCAACCCAGTTACTGGGTAATACGATACCCCTTAGTAAGACTGTGAGTGCCCACACTTATGTACTATAAATATCTCCTTAGACGTACATTATTATTATTATTCTCTACTGAGCTGAGTGTTGATAAGCAGTTTTAGCTGATGTGATGATTGGAACATCCATTTTGTTTGAAGCATTTAAATGGATTCAGGTTAATATCATTGGTCAGCGTTGATCGTTTGATCAATATTGTGTTAAAATCCTTTTACCATTCTAGCCTTTACTTGCTTAAGACTGTGCCGACCGTACAGTGGCGCTCTCATCGTTTGTTTGGTTATTTCATACAATTTAGAATGAAAATGCAGAAAATAAGCACGTTATGTTGTGCTTCACAGGATTATACGTTAATATTATTAAAAGCGGTAGTTTTATATTGTTTGGTTTTATTATAATCCTTAAAACGGAATATAGTGGCCACTTTTATCCGTTTTAAGGATTATAATGAAACTTAACAATATAAAACTACCGCTTTTAATAATATTAACGTATAATCCTGTGAAGCATAACATAACGTGCTTATTTTCTGCATTTTCATTCTAAATTGTATGAAATAACCAAACAAACGATGAGGGCGCCACTGTACGCTAAATCTTAAAAACAGCGTGGTCAATTGCAATGCTTTAATATTTCATGGGTCCATCCGCTTATAATTTAAACACTTCATCAGCATTTGCATTCTGGGCGGCGCTGCCGGGACTATCCCGGGAAACTCTCCCGCCGAGACACTATCTGAATAGGTATGTATTTCTAAGTGGCCTAACTGCCACGTAAAGATATATGTACACGTGTAATTGTTTCTGCTTCACTCAAATCACTTCAGGTATTTCAAAACTGTTCTAATTGTTTCCAGTTATATCGAAACTATTTATTCTGGCTGCCAACTGTATTAATTTTAGTTTCTATGTTCTCTAAAGGGCAGAGTTAGGTCCAAGGTAAGCCCACTCATTCTGGGAATTACGTCTCGTTTACTTCAGTTATGAACTGCGATGGTAACTAGATTGAAGTCCATTTCTATGTAATAGGTGGCAGCACGTGTACCGTTTTTAATACTGTAGTCAGAAACAATGTGCTTTTGGTTGATGGACGATTTCTCAGTCGTTTCAATTATATGCTGTTGAATACATCAATACATTTAATGAATAGATACGATACCATCGTTCCAAAATGAGGTAACTATAGAACTGCTATCTGCATTAATTCTATCGAAGGGCATATACCTAAGCACTATTGAAAACCCATTGAAACCTACGATGAAACTAACAAATTCTATTGTATCAAATATTAGCTATTAGTCTTTTCAACGTATTTTCTGTATTGTTCAGCGGATATATTTCGTTGTTTTGCTACGGGATGTGTTCCACTTACAATATGGTGAGAAATCGTCTGTTTACCGGGTTTCTAGCCAAGAAACTAACAAAAGCCACTGTTCTGTATCTACAAAAATTTACTTAATAGTATTTGGCAGAGGGAACTCTTCCAACTGAGTGGCTGGATTATAAAAATTACTGGAATAACGAGCGGCTTTCTGGGGAAATTGTTGAGTGTTTACGTACTTGGTAAACTGTGGCGTTTTAGGGTTGGGATTTTGATATTATTAGTCACGCTTAGCTATAGCTACAGACCTTATAGAGGTATGAAATTTTTTCGTTGAAAAGTCTTGTTGTACCTTCAACTGTATTGTTTACATTGTATACTCTTCTTTTCTCATGATTCTTGCTCTCCTTAACCTTTTTAGGGTTGCGCACCCAAAGGGTGCCAACGGATTACTAAACCTCCGTTGTCCGTCCGTCCGTCTGTGATAGTTGAAATTTTATAATAACAAATAATAAAAATAAAATAAAGATCCACATATACGAAAAGTGTTTTTTTTTTTAATATGTAGTACGCTGGTACCTTCGTGTGCGAGTTTGATTCGCACACGAAAATGAGAGTCTAAAGACGAATATATACGACTTTTTTACGCACTTTTATTACCAATAATTTCCTCCAAGATCTACTTACGTGGCATACAGTATTGGATGTTTACTACTTACTAGTATTTTATAGATACTGCGTGTTTTTTCCGGACTCAGAATATGACTAGTAGAATAGTATATAGTATAGCATAATAAAATACAAGGAAATAAAATAAAAGATGTCATGTCTAACATGTGAATAGAGGGGAGCAATGCATAACTAGGTCATTTTAAATGACATAACTGTATTGGATTTGTATTGCATTGTGAGTCCTACCTACATAAAATTACGCAAACTGGGTAAACCAGGTGTGCAAAAGCGGCAAATAGAATACCTTATTCACAAACGATACATTCACTGTACATCTAATCCATTCACTGGAAGTAATATACAGTCGTCACATCTCATTTGTCTTCGATTCATCTACCACCCATCACGGCACTACCACATCGTTCCAAATTTGGTAGTGAAGAGATTTGCATTTAAAGCGAGTTCCTACCACGACGTTATCGCGACTCCGCGGCCCCGACTCAATGTCTCCCCACTCTCCTTGACAAAAAGGTCCCATAGAAAATTTTTTGGAAAAGCTTGGCAACCCTTTTAGACGCTGTTATTAAAAAGAAAGACGTATCTACGCTGTCTTTGTAAACCATCGTCTCTTAGAAGACTGCTAATATAACGTACCTTGTGTACCCATGTTCAAGATGTAGGTCAATGCATGCTGTTGCTGAAGTCTGGAGATTTCATAATAAAAGAGAGAATTTAATTTAAAATTCGTTTGAGTTTACAACTGCGCATTTTATTTACAATTTTTCGTTAGTTCATCAAAAATTAAAGCTGCCAACTGAATTATAAAAAAATATATGGCGATGTTTATTTTTTTTTTAACAAACTTTTAACAATGTTATTTCGCTCTTTGTGCCTTCAGATCTCCGTATATTTCATCAGTCTACCTAGAAATAGACCCATAACATCACAAGCCACATAAAATTGTGTCTAAATTCAATTTTGTAAAATCTCATAAAACAACGAAAATTATCTTTTGATGTTCCAGCTTACATCAAACGCCGTGTAATAAGCATGCTCATAGCAAAATTAGCGTGTTACATTTTTCGCGCGCGTTTGCGTTCGCGGGCCCTTACGGATTGGTATCAAAATAAAACGCCTTACGCTTTGGCACATTTCAACGAAGTTCCCTGGTTCCCTGCAGGTAGTCCTAACTTCAAAGCGGCTTACAAACGGACGCCCCTAGACAACATTCGCTAATTCACTTTGATGTCAACCCTCGCGCCCCTTCCTTCACCCCATCCAGTAACGAGAAAACGCACCTTAAAACTTTAAACTCAGCGCGATGTAAAATATTATTAAACGCGCAACAAATTACTAATATTTTTACAAACGAGAAATTGTTTTCAAACTTCTTTGAATGGGAATTTTCTCGACGCCCCGTTGAAACAACAAAAAAATATTCAAACGATTTTTTTATTAATTTAAAAAAGCAGAATTAGAAACATCACTTTGAAGTTTGCATTCTTTTTATTTGAAATTCGTTAAATAACAAAATTGGTTTTTGGCTGTTATTTTACGATATTTGTGTTATTTTAATGCTTGCTGAATTGACCGCGGGCTTGAAGGACGATGATGATATTGAGCGAGAGCGAAGGGCGCTGTCGGTTAGGGCAAATATGATAGCTCGCAGATTTGCACGTTGCTCATGGGGTGTTATAATAACCTTCATTTCGTGCATACTACACTCCATTTTACACGTGCAGCTGTGGGCCGATTATACGCAGAAGTCGTACAGCGTCGTTCGCGTTCAATATAATAATGCGTTCAGGATATTGATGGGGTTGCCCCACTTCTGTAGTGCATGAAGGATGTTTGCTGAAACTCGAGTCGACTGTTTTTATACAACGATGAGAAAACGATGCGCTTCCCTGGTGCGCCGCGTGCGGGCCAGCCCCAACCTTATTCTGCGCTGTGTGGCGAGCAGACTTGATTGTTTCTATGTGAGTCGCTGCTGTAAGCTGTCCACCTCGTTGGAGGGGTGTGGCAGTGATTCACATATATTCATGGTTTTAGGCTAAGTGATTAGAATAGGAATACTAACATAGGGGTAATGGATATTGTTACTAACACAACTGAGTCATGTTACTAGTTGATTAAATATATTATTAATAAATTATTTTCTCAGTTTTCCAAATTCAGTTAGATTAACATAAACAATACCACATTCTGTATGCTTTTGCATGTACACACAGTAAGCATCACACTATAGACATGATTCTACAGTCTCTATAGTCGCCGTACAAACTCCCATTGTTAGCCGATAAAGGTATTAGGGGGACAACAGTGTTATTTGTGACTACTGAACCTAACCTCTATTACAAGGTCTTTCCAATAGGCACATAGTATACTAGCTAAACTAAATTGGAAAATAAAACATGGGATGGAACCTTCAGATCTATCATTACTAATTAAAAACACAGGTACACTTTTCTGCTCTAAAGCGCCGCAAAAGTTTGCGGCACTGTAATAACAAAAAAATTGTAACGCAATTTTTAACCCAGGTTCGCACGGGCGCGTTTTTCCCGCGGCGATTGTTTTTTCGCGACCTGGGCTTTCAACGCACTGCTTAGCACCGAGAGTTGAAAATCTAACAGCAAGTTTTTATGACGAGCTGAGATGCGCTCTGTTGGGTTCTCTAAGCTCGGCTCAATACCCAGAGCTGAAAATCCACTGCGCAATTTAATCCCGCCGCAATATTTGTACGTCCGTGCGTACATCGGCTTACCGGCTGCGTTAAAACGCATGCATTCGCGTCGTAGCTCTTACGCTGCTGCAATAAAACGCACCGAAATATTTTTCACTCATACTCAATACATTATCCCCATAATAGTCAAGCCATCATCCACATTAAAGATAAACCTGTCCAGATACACTCCCAAAAACACATAAAACAGTATTGATATTAGATATGAAGCCCTGGTCGCAGTTAATACATATTAAGCTTTCAGCCATATTGCTTTGTGAAAGGCCAGCGGTTACAACGAGCTTTCATAACGTAGATTGAAAACGATACAAAGCAACCACAAGAACGCTTTGTGGTATATTTCGCGTCTCTTTTGTTTACAACTAAACTGGTCAACAAACTCGAGGGTGGTTGTTCATCTAACAACTGACATACCTGTGGGATGAGCTTAGCTACTTGAGGTAAATACTTTAGTCTTAGGTATGCTTAGTTTTAATGAGGCATGTTTGTAAGCGGTTTGTTAAAAGTATGTGCGGTTTTGTTGGTGAAAAGTTGTTTTGAGAATGTGTTTTTTTTTTTGTTGTTAACTAAGTTGACGGTAAAATATATGGTAAGGGTTGGTAATCATTATGTTATGTTTTTTCTGCTAACACAACTGTAGACCGTACCTGCAGGTAAGCAAAAACTAATCTATTTCACAATAGGTAATTGTACAATCTTTGATGTAGAAGTAAAACGTTGAATACAGAAACGATCACAAATAGCCGGTTTTAGTCGCCCGAATAGTTTTAGTAATCGGGCTAAAACCGTATTTGTAAAGGCCGGTTTAATCGGTAAATGTTCGCACTGCCATGCATCCTTTTATCTATTGGGAATCAAACTAAATTATCGAAGTAAAAAAAACCTAAAATGCTGCAATCTGCAATGTTAGACGAACACACACCCATTATTCGGATTTGCAGTTTACACCATTTGTTTTTTTACACCTATCTGTAAACATGCGTTTTGTTAGAATCTATACTATAATATTATAATATATATAATATTATAATATATAATATTATAAAGAGGAAATGTTTGTATGTACGTTTGTAATGAATAGGTTCCGAAACTACTGGACCGATTTAAGTCATTCTTTTTGTGTTAGATAGTCCATTTATTGAGAAATACTATAGGCTATATAACATCACGGCAACGACGACCAATAGGAGCGTCACAGCAATGAAAAATGTTGCAAAAACGGGAAAAATAGAGCTTCCGTTTCGTGTGCTGAGTAAACGGTTAAAGTTACGCAAAAATAATGTATGACGGAATTGTTTCCCCTTAAAAGTTCTAAAAAAAAGTCCGCGACAGCATATGTCTATCTTTTCAGGTTCACTCACTATAACCGTTTTTATGATAATCAAATTTGTTCTAAAATAATGCAAACATTATATTAATCCTTATCCAAATAAATACGTTATTCATCACAAGTATTTAATTTTGAACAAAATTGCTCTTGACATCTTTTGATTACAATGAATATCTTAGGAGATATCATAGTTTTAAAATAAATCAGCACGGCCGCGGCGCGCCGCCCGTTAGCTTTACGAAGTTTACTATTAGTCTCATTCATACTGATCATAGCGTGATGTACCTAAAATATGTTCATAAAGTAATGTACAGACGCCAGCAGTGTTATTCTGTAAAAATCACACCGTAAAAACTAAGGAGAAGTGAGCTGTCATTCGACCCGATGTTAGGGATTGCCTCCATTGATAGGTTACTTCACGCTCACTTCATCTACTTACTTACTATATCACGGTGAGATTTTTACAGAATCGATAGACTGCACATCAAGCTACTACAATCTGTCAAATTTCTTTAGTACATTTTTAACTTTATCGCTACAGTATAAGGTTCAAAGTTGATTGGGAAAATTTGACAGTTTCGGGTAGCTTGATGTGCTGGCGTCTGTACACACGGCTAACCAGTTTTAGCTGACCTCGCATTGTATAGGTTTTTCGTACAATCAGAAGTCAGCTCATACTGGTTATGTATAGCTTGATGTGTAGCCGTGCGAACTAAGTAATAATGTTAAACTAATCCTACTAATATTATAAATGTGAAAGTTTGTGAAGATGTTTGGATGTTTGTTACTCAACCACGCACAAACGGCTGAACAGATTTGGATGAAATTTGGCACACAGATAGTTTATAATCAGGAATAACACATAGGATGGGTAATAAGGGCTGGTGTCCGCAACTCCACGTCAATGCGCGTATTTTGCGTACGGAAAATTTTAACACATAGGAAACTTTTTATCCCGATATTCCCACGGGATCGCTAACGCTACTAACGCGGGTGAAACCGCGGGGCGCTGCTATATTAGATAAAATGCTAATGTTAGT